>OZ024741.1:190100568-190268068 GCA_964016885.1 Eledone cirrhosa
TCTGAACCATCACCGATGTATTGCTAAACACCATCACCAAATCTGAGCCATCACTAACCTAGGGTTAAACATCACCAGCAAATCTGAACCATCACCGATGTATTGCTAAACACCATCACCAAATCTGAGCCATCACTAACCTAGGGTTAAACATCACCAGCAAATCTGAACCATCACCGATGTATTGCTAAACACCATCACCAAATCTGAGCCATCACTAACCTAGGGTTAAACATCACCAGCAAATCTGAACCATCACCGATGTATTGCTAAACACCATCACCAAATCTGAGCCATCACTAACCTAGGGTTAAACATCACCAGCAAATCTGAACCATCACTGATGTATTGCTAAACGCCATCACCACAAAATCAGAGAGTCATCACTGACTCAACAATCCATCAGATAGAGAACAGAATAGAATAGATTATGAAATATAAATACTTACGTTCAACAACTCTGTGGGAAAGCCTCCGGCACCAACTCGGGTCAAATAGGCTTTCACCACTCCATAGACATTGCCAATGTTGCGAGGTGGAATACCCAGACCAGTACATACACCACCGACACTACAGTTAGAACTGGTCACATATGGGTAGGGTCCTGAAAGAGAATCACATTTTTATCATTAGGGCAGTGGATTGGCAGTATGTGTAGAGCATCAGACACCATGCTTTGCAGCATAGAGTTATGGCCTTTTATATTCTGAGTTCAAATCCTGCCAAGGTTAACTTTGCCTTTCATCCTTACATATTTGATAACAAAGTGCCAGTAATGCACTGGGGTAATTTCTGGCCTTGTGCCAAACGTAGAAACAATTATCATTAGTGGTAGTAGTAGTTGATAGATTGTCAGATATCATGCTTTGCAGCATAGTTACGGCCCTTTACATTCTAAGTTCAAATCCCGCCGAAATTAGCTTTGCCCTTCATTCTTACAGGGGGTCGATAAAATAAAGTACCAGTAATGCACTGGAGTTGATTTGACTTTCCCCTTCCCCAAAATTGTTGGCCTTGTGCCTAAATCAGAAACCAGTAGTAGCAGCAGCAGCAGTAGTAGTAATAACAGTAGTATATCAATGAAATAACAGTAGCAGCAGTATAGTGGTGAAATATTAGTGGTGGTGGCAATAATAGTAGTAGTAAATGGACATAACTAAATACTTTGAAAGTATTTTGTCCTTCAGTACCATTGCTGCTATTCGATGCCTAACAGCAATGGTTCATGGAACGTTTTATGAGATAAACCGAAATTGGCAAAGTTAGAGTTGTGAGAACACAAGACAGAATATTTTGCAGTGTTTGTTCTATCTCTCTTATCTCCCAGGGTTCAAATTCCACTGAGGTCATCTTTGCCAGCTATATATATTTTTGGCATTGATATCTATAAAAGTAACATTCCAGTGTGTTGATTTATTGGAATTATTAGTGCATCGAATGAGATACCTTGTACTGTCTGTTTGCATTCCGACTTCAAATAATTCTTCCTTGGTATTTCAAATCCCACCAATGGCTACATCATTACCATCATCCCATATATGTCCCACCCTTGCAAGCAGGGAGAAGCGGACGTAAAATGATGATATATATATATATATATATATATATATATATAGGGATGAAGCATTTCTCAACAATGCAACACACCTCAACACAGTTGTCGTTGATTCATGGAGACTTTAGAAAACCGTGGCAGGGAGGGAAGAGGGAGAGTGTTGAACTTGCATTTGTTTTTAACATTAAGCAAATGCACTGGCAAATGGTTCCAGCATTTCAAAAACATTGAGAACATGTATAACAAAGAAGGCCAACAATTAATACCCTACTGCTGCTGATATTGCAACTAATGCTGCTACTGATACTGCAACTAATGCCTATGTTAGTACTACTAGTACTGCTGCTGCTACTAAGGTGATAGATTGCCAGAATTGGCAGAGCATCAGACAACAAGCTTCAGAATATTTAATCTCATCCTTTTATGTTCTAAGTTTCAATCCTTGTGCCTATATTAAAAACAACTCATTTTTAGGGTGCTGGATTGGCAATATCAGTAGAGTGTCAGACAACATGCTTTGCAGCACAGAGTTATGGCCCTTTGCGTTCTGAGTTCAAATGCTGCCAAGGTTAGCTTTGCCTTTCAATCTTATGGGGTCGAAAAGTACCAATGACGCACTGGGGGCGCGATTTAATCGATCCGCCCCCCAACCCCACTTATGCCTATAGTAGAGATCATTATTAAGATCAGATCAGCAGAAACAAAATCTTGCATCATTTGTTCTGATTCTAAGTTCAAATCCTGCTTAGGTGAACTTTGCCTATCATCCTTCCAGAATTAATAAAATATGCTGTAGTTAGGAGTTCATAAATACAAAAAACAAGGCATTAGTCAACCTGAAACTAAGGTAAAAGACTCTTGCCCACAGTGTCATAGTGATTTTAAACTTTGAAATACATGGTTGCAAAGCAGGCCTCTTTAATCCTTTATCATTTACATTACTCTTTATATACTATTGTATTTTTCACAATAAAGGCTTTATCTCACATAATTATTTCACATAATATTGAATCTATTAGATTTTGAATCTATTAGAATCTATTAGATTTTGAGAACAATACCTTAACATCAGTACGAGTGGCCAGTTGCGGCCTGTTTGAACAGAAAGAAGTGAAAGAATTCTGGCCGGATATGACCAATTTAAATGCTAAAGGGTTAACTATGCAGCTATGCTAGTATCCATAAAATAAATAATACAAAATAATGAGGGAGAGCAACACAGGAGACAGAGAGAGATGTCGGAAACAGAGATACAGACGTAAGAGGGATAGATACAGACATAGGAGAGCGAGAGAGAAATGAATGGAAAAGAGTGTTACTTACCAAAGTCTATATCTAACATGGTAGACTGTGCACCTTCAATCAGAATCTTGCGTCCATTTTTAATGGCATTATTCAGGTAGAGGACTGAATCAACCACATATGGTTTCACTCTTTCTTGTAACAACTAGAAGAAGAGAATAAGACCTGTGACGAAGGAGACCAAACTCCTTATCATTTATTGACAGCCTTGTTAGTTGGACAAAGAAGAAAATAAATGGAATTACTAAATTACAAAGTACCACCGATTCCACTGAAATGATGAGCCAAAGATCCAAGTAAGGACTTAAACTAAGTGAATATAAATATACTTAATCCTTTTGGAACCAACTCAGCCAAAACCAACTCTGGCTTTAAGATCAAATTTGTTTTAAAGTGCTTATATAAAAAGTATTTCCACCATAATTTTATGTAAGAACCTTTGTTAAGCTATGGTGCACATACCAGCTTAATAATTTGAAACTTACTAAATCCCTTCAAATTCTTGATTATTTACAAAATTATTTGAAAATTAGAGGCAGGCTTTCATTAGAAATTTGGTTATGAAAGGGGTTTAATTCCTGTTACCAACCTACCTAAAACTGATAATGGTCCAACAAAACAAATGTTCATATATATTATTTCCTAACATAAGAGCCACATTTTAAGTGACTATAATAATTTTTGTGAATCTCTTTAATTACTCTATTTCATTAATAGACAATTTTGAGTCATGAAGGGGTTAAATGCCTGACAAGTTAAGATTATGATTTTTCTAAAATTTAGAGATAAGGGCTTTTTTTTTTTTATTTATATCAGAAATGTACAGTGCCCAGCTTGCATTGGTGGACAGGTCTTTTTGTAACACCACAAGACACCAGCCATCATGGCCATTTATCATTTCTGTTGTGAGGTCCAAATTCTTGAGGTCAGTTTTCAATACTTTACCCTGTGTTTTCCTATGTCCTACTTTCAATTTTGATTTACTTAGCTGATGCCATGGCAAAAGCACCCAGTCCACCCTGTACGGGAATTGTGCTGCTGCCACAACAAAAGCACTCAGTCCACCCTGTAATCTGAGTATACTGGTGTCACAAAAGCATCCAGTTCACCCTGTAAAATGACTAATGGTGCCATAATGAAAAGCACCCAGTTCACCCTGTAAGGTGGTCACATTAGTACCACCAAAAAAAAAAAAAAAAAATAAAAAAAAAAAAGCACCCAATCCACCCTCCAAGGTGGTTGGCATTAGGAAGGACATCCAGCAGCAAAAAAAAAAAAGGGGGAGGGGGTTAAAACAAATTGTATGAACAAGACATGGTTACTTGACCTGTCTAGCCAGATAATGTGACAGCTCATCTAACTCATGCAAGCATGCAAAATAGACATTAAACAGTGATGACGATGATTATAATTTTATGAGAGCCAATAAGATCCTTACTTTAAAAAAACAAGTCTGAAAATACCATCTTTAAAGACACTATTCCTAAATAAGAACTGACTTGGATTATGAAACCCTATCAATATCAACCCAGTGTGGAAAATGAATGTAAAATGATGATGTGAATGACAATGTTTCAATATGTTTGATTTGTCTGCAATCATATTTAGATGCCTTATTCCTGGGTATATATTTAAATACACTGGATTTAAACTAAGAATCATTATTTTTAAACTGAGGAAATTAATATCCTTTAGCCCAATTTTTAGAGTATATATTGACATTATTTACGTCTAAACTATATTTTGGTCAGTTTGATCTATCTACAATCATTCGGTATCTTATCCCTGGATATACAGACTGTTCCAGGCTGGATTTTAACCAGGAACTTTTATTTCTAAAGTAAATATAGGAATGGTCTTTAACCCTTTCGTTACCAAACCGCCCGAAAAAAATTTTGGTTCATGTGACCAAGCTGCCCAAAACCGCCCGTACTCACACATTCATATTTAAATGAGAATATCAGAGCAAATCTTGTTAGTACATTCGTGAAAACACGTGATTATACTGCGTAAACAATTGAGCTACAGTTTTGGACAACGATCGACATGTTATTTTAATTCTGTGAATTTTGGGAGATTTTTTTCCAAATTTGTTCCTGTTGTGTTTTGAAAATTTGTAATTCTGACAAAAAAAAATGGATACCAATTTCATTCTTTGCAGTGAGTCAGAATTCAAAGGATTTTCCACTGAAGACCTTGAAAAATCTAACTCTATAACTGAAAAAAAAAAAAAAAGTACGTGGTATTTGATAATGAATCCGATGTTTCATTTTCCGAAAGTGAAAACAGTGAATCCGAGAGCTCCGATGACAGCGATAAAGAAAATGAATTGGCACCTGAATGGAGTAAAAATTTAAAAACTGTTTCTTTCAGTGATTTTTGTGAAGAAACTGGACCAAGTCACAGTCTATCCCAGGAGAGCAAAGCTTTAGACTATTTCCTTTTACTTTTTCCTCTGAGCTTGTTTGAAATCATTACGGCGGAAACAAACCGTTACGCTGAAAGTAAACAAAGCGAAAAAAAAGGATAGTTTGTGGTTTCCCACAAGCTTAAATGAAATTAGGGCTTATTTTGCCATAAATATTATTATGGGCATTAGAAAGCTACCCAGAATTACAAATTACTGGAATAGCGATGAACCCTTTGGATACGCATATGTCTCAAGTATAATGACGAGGACACGGTTTTTAAAATTGATGCATGTAAGAGACACGAGCAGTACACCAGTATGTGGAGAACCAAACTATGATCCCTTATTTAAAATAAGACCCCTCATTGACTGTGTTCAAAACGCATATAAAACAGTTTACAAACCAGGGAGATATTTATCTATCGATGAGCGTATGGTGGGCTATAAAGGCCGAGTGCGTTTTCGACAATATATGCCAGGAAAACCCACAAAATGAGGGATCAAAGTATAGAAGATTTGCAAATCGAATACTGGGTACTGCTCTGGATTTGAATTTTATACTGGCAAAAGAGACAATTATGTAAGTCAGCATGGCCTAGGGTATGATGTGGTCTGGAATTTATTACTTCCATACCATAACCAGGGCCGTATATTATTTTTTAACCGGTTTTTCAGTTCGGTCAAACTTGCGGTGAATTTAGATACTGTGGCAACACATACATGTGCTACAGTGATCGCTAGTAGAAAAGGACTGCCGTTGGATATAAAAAAAAAAAAGCAAAATTAAAAAAAAAAAAAAAGGTGAAATAATTCAACGGCAGAAAGGAAATTTGCTAGCAACCACATACAGAGATAAGAGGCAGATCAATTTTCTGTCTACCTGTGCATGGCCACATGTGGATGAAAATGGCACCCCATTTGTGAATCTCGATTATAACAGGTACATGGGTGGTGTAGATCTGATGAAACAGATGATGTCTTATTATCCAGTTGGCAGACCGGGGAATAAATGGTGGCGATACCTGGTTTGGTATATTGTAAATATGAGTATTACTAATGCGTTTATACTATATACCAAATCGGGACCGGCTCGAAAGCGATGCGACCATCTGCAGTTCCGAGCAGATGTAGCAACACAATTAAGAGCTGGTTATTCCTAAAAAAAAAATAACTAGGTAGAAAAAACAAAGCCTGCCAGAGAGATATCCCTCTGAATTCAGCCGGTCTCCATAAATTAGAAGAAGAAAAAAAAAGAAAAAAAGAAAAAAAGAAAAAAAGAAAAAAAAAAGAAAAAAAAAAGAAAGAAAGGAAGAAAAAAAAAAATAAATAAATTGAGGGTCGCAAAAGGCAGTGTCGTGAATGCCTTCATCAAAAAAGGAAAGCTCCTAGTGGAAGGTCTGTTGAAACAACTTTCCAATGTGCATTCTGCAAGGTTGCATTATGTAGAGCAGGGTGCTTTACAAGTTTTCATGATAGGAATATTGTTTGATTTGTATATATATATGTGATTTTATTTTATTAATATTTTCAAATTTACTTCCTTTTTCTTTTTTTTTATGTGTAATTTTAATTTACCTTTAAGGTAAGTGACTCATCTAACCCATACAAATCAAATCTCAGCATAATTTTAACTTTGAATGTAAATCTACATCACTAAATAACACTAGAAATAATAACAATGATGATAACTTCTTGCATAAGCACATGGTCATACGTTTTGAGGAAGGGGTGGTCTCTATTCCATTGCCAACTACTTTACAGAGTGTACTGGGTATATTTTATCATGGTACCAACGTTTAGAGAGGTTATTTTGTTTGCCCCTTGTAATTAGAAGAGTAGTGACCAAAAGGTTGAATGACGAGACAGTATGATTATGAGTCTGAAAAGGGAAACAGAGATATATAGCAGAATGGGAAAGAGAGAGAACTGCAGTAAATACATATTTGTTGTTGGTAGGAAGTTGAGTAGAAAACAGCATAAGCAATGTGATGAGATAGCAGTAGGAACGTATCATGGTGGGAGAGAGCAAATGAAGAATGGATAACCGAAAAGTGGTGGAAAATAAGTGGTAGATGTCAGCTATCTCATAAGGAAAAGAGAATGTTGGTTAGCAGTAGAGTGTAATAGTACTGAATATGGGTATGAGTAATGGATATCAACAGATGTGAGTGATGGTAAGAAATAGTGATATATGTCAGCTAAGTATATTGTGGAGAAAAGAGAATGATGATTAGCAACAGTGAGTGACAGTACTGAATATGTATCTAAGTAATGGATACCAACAGACAAATGGTATGTAAAAGTGTTAAATACCAACTACTAGTCTATTAGGAACTGAGAATGATGGTTATTGGTAGAGAATGACAGTACTGAATGTATAAATCTGTTTGCATCTCTTATTACAGACATTGTTAAAAGAGTGATCAGGAGAGAGGGGTAAAATGACTATAATAGGTATGATAATGGTGAAGGAATGAAATGCACTCCTTTACTTTGTCAGCAAGACACATTGAACAGATATTAAGAATTAAAAACTGTTTCTCCAATGCTTGCACCAATAGACTGGTCTTCTCCAGCACAACACACCAGTCATCAGTTCTTTATCATCATCTTCATAATGTTCAACTTCTTACAGTCAGTCTTCTGGGTTTCTCCTTGTATTTTGTTTTGTTTCATATATTAACTACATATCGTCATCGTTTAGCATCCATGTTCCATGTTTTCATGGGTTAGACGGGTCGTCCACGTCAAGAGACATGTCTGGCCAGAATTGGCCACGCCGTACCTTGCTCCAATGAGACTGTAAACTTAGCCAGGGATTTTACAGCTGAATGCCCTTCATAACACCAACCACATTTATAGTGTGGTACTGGATGGCAGTTATGAAGAGGGAGAGGCAAGTTGGCTGCGCTGAACCCATCTCACAGCGGAACCAATAGTTTTAGAGCCCAGAAGTGAATGGCACCACTCTAAGGTGGGGGGGGGGGGGGGGGGGACTGGCCAGTTGGCCGCGTCGAACCCTTCTTATAGTGGAACCACAGTTTGTGAGCCTGAGACTGGATGGCACTGCTTTGAGGAAAGACATTATATATAGATATAGTTCAAAAACACAAACAAACAAACGTAGGAGTCAATAGTACATAGTGTTATTAGTTTCACGCTTGGGAAGAGTAAGATATATCTTCAGTCGATCGACTTTCGTCAAATCGGACCGAGGAAACAATGTTTCCATTGGTCTTTCCAATTACTAATACTATCTATCAGTCGAAACTCCAGGTAGAAGGAGCAACATGAAATAAAGTGTCTTGCTCAAGGACATCACGCATTACCCGGTCTGGGAATCGAACTCACAACATCACGATTGCGAATCCAATTCTCTTATCACTCAGCCTCGCGCCTTCGCAGTGGGAGATTATATATATATATATATATATATATATATATCATCATTTTACGTCCGCTTTTTCCTGCTTGCAAGGGTTTGACGGGTGTTATTCAGCACAGCATCTCTCCACTTGTACACGGTCCTTCGTCATCTACTGCGTCTTCCTTCTACTGGGATTTCTTGGCACTTCTTTACCTAGCGGTCATCCTTCATACGCATCACATGTCCATACCATCTCAGCCTTCTCTCTTGCACACCACAACTTATCCCTCTTATACCCAGTTTCTTTCTCAACTCCTCTATGCTTGGTCCATACTTGCTTCATTTCTCTCCAGCCGTCGCATATCCTCTGCAGTTGCTGCCCATGTCTCACTACCATGCAGCATCGCGCATCTCACACAGGCATCATATAACCGTCCTTTCATACTTTGTCAACAAAGGAAGCAGCTCCTTAAACTTCTTCCAACCCGTCATTCTACGTACTATGGCCTCGGAACTCCCCCCTCTCATGCTAATCTGATCACCTCGGTACCGGAAGCTATCAACCACTTCTATAGAACCCACCTGCATTGGAAAAATGTGCCTATCACTGCGATTACTACTGCCAACTTTCCCTGTACATCTACTGCATATGTAGGTTTCCCTACCTGTTAGTTTGCCTGCTATCCCACTACATCTCTTATGTACCCAAGATCTGCATTGCGTACATTTTATGGAATTTATGCCAGTTCCTTTCCTACATATCGAACAAGAGTTTTGTCCTCTCTTCTACTTATCAACACTTTTGTCTTGGCTACGTTCACTCTCAGTGCTCTTGATTCCAACTGCTGTTTCCATAGCCAGAATTTATTCTCTAGCTCCTCTGATTCTGCTATAAGAACCAGATCGTCATCATAGAGAAGTTCCCATGGACAGCCAGTCTTAAACTCCTCTGTTATGGCTTGGAGGACTATAATGAACAAGAGCAGGCTGAGGACCGAACTCTGATGTACACCTACTTGTATCTGGAATTCCTCACTAAACTCCTCTCACTATACTGACAGCACCTCTGTACATAGCTTGCACTATAAATTAATGTGAGGGTTTCTAAATCAAGAATAACATTAACTGATGGAAGGATGTATAGTAAATTTATCATTTAGAGGGAGGGGGGGGGGTGACTTCAATCTTTGCTTGCCTTGAAGTGTAATATACCTGTAGGATGAGAAAAGTATTTATATGCATGCACAGTATGTTGATATTTTTATCAGTACTTATGTGCACTACAACTTATCAAAAGTGCATGTATAATACATAGAATAATGTACAAATGCCAGGAAAGTAAACAGTGTATGAATCATGATATACACACAGATAGATGCATGCATGTGTATGGAGGGGGAATATCAGGTGTAATGTTGGCAAATTTTGAGAAGCATGGAAATTATTGCTATACATACATTTAGTAGATATACATAGAGTTATACACCTATGATGAGACGTCTGTAGATCAATATATACAGGAAAAATGTCAACGAAGAGAATTGCAGAGGGTTGCAGTTCTGGCAAGAACTGACTGGAGAGAAAGTGTTTAGTGTGGGAAATGAAACAATGAGGATGACAAGGAGAAAAGATATGTAGAAAGAGTATGAGTGAGCTGGTTCAGAGAAACAGAAGTCTCTGTAGTAGTGATAGAAGAAAATGTATTTGTGAATCTTGTAGTTGCAGCATCTGTCTGAGTGAATTTTTGCCTATCAGTTAGATGGATTTTATTTGAATTCAGTCTAGGATGTCTGTGTGGTAGAGGAGGGTGGAATATCAGTACTCATCAGGCTATAACAATGTAAACTGATTATTGCACATCAATTTAGTAGCTCTGATACACAGCTTGCTTACTGCCTCTGTACAAACTAATACTGCAAATAGTCACATTGCTTGGAGAGCAGTTACACAAATTCCATCATGAATTAGTAGGAACTAACAGTTTTACTAACCACAAGACATCTGCAGCTTTACCAGCAACTATAACAAACTACACAGCTTTTACATTTCACTACACTGCATCAACATTCATACACAAATGAATGTTGAACTATTATAACTACAAGCTAATGCACCTTACACAATTTACATTTACAAACCATAGCAGCTTACATTTTAAAGATCCTTTGACCAATGTTACATTAACAAAATCTTAATTCCAAATAAAACTCTTCATTTAGCTAAATGAACCCAGTTCCCCTAAAATATATATTTCTTCCCTTTCATTGTTGTCCAAAAAAAATTACACACTATAACCACACATGGCATTCCAAATGTATTCATACCCTGTGTAACACCTCACTTTTATCAGTGTTGACGTTTTTAAGATTGTTATGTATTTCTCTCTAATTGTCTTGCATTCTTTTTTACAAAGACATGAACGAATGTTTTATATAACTTATTACTTGCATTAATTCATCCCACAATTTAGACCAGGCAAGATCCTACACACCAGATCTCTCATCTTTTTTTTTTCTGATGAAGAACTAGCATCTGAAATGTTAAAACTTTTTTCCTACTATATCAAGTGTTACTAATATACCATCATTACATTGTTCTCCTGCCATTACTTTTCTTATATACATACATAATATGATGATACATACACACAAATGCATATATATATATATATATATATTATATATATATATACACAAATGAATATATGAGGGATGAACATCTATACAATAATAGAAGTGTTCGCATTGCAAATGACCAAGTTAGCTAGGTTGAAAAAATACTAATTTAACATATGGTTTGCCTGTCTCGATTTAAAATAATAAATCAATAAAAATAACAAACCTATATTGGTAATGGCCGTGATACCTGGACAAATTTTAAATCTGTTTGACAAATTTTAAATTTGTTTCGCAACAATTAAGTGAAAGTTACTATTCCTGTGCTCTTCTGCAGGTATCCAGAAATTGGTACCTTCCACTTCAAAATACTTAAGAAGATTGAGAAACACGTGTTGCTGAACGCACGTGTGTTCCAGCGCCTAACTCGTCTCATATCCGTGCCGCTAAAAATAGCAGTCGGTTTTATGGGACTAAAAATTAGCTCAACGCATGGAGCCGTGAATATGAAATATTGAGTTATAAAAGACTATTTCGAGTTTATAATTCGATATTTCATATATATATATATATATAGTGGCTGCCAACTCGTTTTCGAGTACGGCCACTACTTTATATCCATGTAGGAGAACCCCTACCGATGCGCTGAACGAGTGTGACTTTTTAGTCCAGCCAGCGACTTGAAAACTCTGGTACAAACACTACACTTGTGACAATTATTGACACAGTGCTGGGCCCATGGTACCATGTGACGACAAGTGCAGAGAGATCTCCAGATATAAAGCAATGCCTGTGCCGTGAAGCTTTTATAGTGAGCAAAGGCACTGCTCAAAGTCAGTCCCACTTTCTTAACCAAGATGATATTTACCAAAAAGAAGAACAAGTCAACATCATTGGATACCATCAGGGTTGCAGGTGTTATATCAGAGTTTTCCTTCTCCTAGAATTCTGCCTTAAAGGCTAAGGGGTCATCTCTACCGGTGATTTTGGATGGCCATTGACTATTAAGAGCTCCTTTGCCCTTTCACAGGTTTTGTTTTTAGTCCTGCAGGATGTCCAAAGTCACCCTCCTCACCAAGAAACCTTGGTGGGGTTGCCAGTTTAGTCGCCAACGACCCAACCATGGGACAGGTTGTACTGGAATAGATTATATAAAAAAGCATGTGGGAAGTAGATTTCTTTATTCATTTTGGCTATTTAGGGGATGGAGGGCTTCATTGTATAGGAAAATTTTATTTAAACTCGTTTAAATAATGTTTTGTTTCGTGTATGCATTTCTTTTTTATGATTTATTTAGATTCTTTGTATTTATCTGGTTTATAAGTTTAGAATAAATTTTAATGTTTATTTCATTTATACAGGTCTATTTAATATTTTAGTTTGCCATTTGAATTATTTCAAGATATTTTTTTAGTTATTAATTTAGACATATATTGTTTAACCCTTTAGCATTCACATTACTCTATATTTACTATTGTATTTTTGCAGTAAAGGTTTTATCTCGCATCATTATTTCACAATCCCGCCGAGGTTAACTTTGCCTTTCATCCTTACGGGGGTCGATAAAATAAAGTACCAGTAATACACTGGATAAATTGCTGGCCTTGTGCCTAACGTAGAAACAATTATTTCACATAATATTGAATCTGAGATTTTGATGTTATTTATTCTGAAAACAACACCTTAAAATCAGTATGAAGGGCTGGTTTGAACAGAAAGAGGTGAGAGAATTCCGACTGAATACAGCCGGTTTAAATGCTAAAGGGTTAATAATTTACCTAAGTTAACTTCAATAGCTTTTAGCTTTGAGACTTTTCATTGTTGGTTAAGTGTTTGAGATTAGAGTTTCTTTGCTTTTATTACTACTCACACTTGTTTCTGAAATTGACTTTCACATTAATTTTTTTTTTTAAGTTATGTTTTATGCCATTAAATAAGTATTATCACGTGATTGCAGAGGTTTCAGTTTGTTAGGCAAGATAGTGCTCTAGTGTTTTAACCCTTTAGCATTTAAACCGGCCAGAATTCTCTCACTTTTTTCTGTTAAAACTGGCTGCTCATATTGATGTTAAAGTATTGTTCTCAAAATAATTAATATCAAAATCTCATAGATTCAATATTATGGGAGATAATTATGTGAGGTAAAGCATTTACCACGAAAATACCATAGTATATATAGAGTGATGTTAATGCTAAAGGGTTAAATACATTTATCTGTTAGTCATAGGAATAGACCTGGATGGTGTAGATTATTACACAATGGGGTTGTAGTTGCTGCAGTTAATAATTGTTTGTTATACAGAAACTATGTAATATGAGAGCTGCAGCGTGAACAAGTCTGTCTCCCCCATACTGGTATTTAGAGAAGGTTAGAGGTTGGGTTTACAGAGTATGAGTCAGGATATATGAATGAAGTTTGAGGTAGGAATTATGGATGATGTCTTGGATCAAGTATAAATATTTAGTTTGTAATTGGTTTTGTTTTAATGAGTGTATTAGTTACGAGTTTGGCATTCAATGGTCAAATAAATAACCCTGGAGATGGGAAAAAGTGGACAGAACCACCTTTGAATTGAATTTGATCAACAAAGTGAATTGACCCATGCATGTCACATGCCAGATGCCAGTATTTGGCCATTACACCAAAGCGCCTCTAGACAATCCTTTCCATCATTTATAAACTTTAGCAGCTCAAGCTAGAAATCTAAACATTAGTTCATTTTGAAGCATTGATGAAATTTGAAAATAGGTTTGCTCTTTGAAAAATTGCCACAATCCCATCTGATGTCAGATGCTTGGTTTGATTCCTGCAGGTGGTTCTGTTCAATTTTTTTTATCCATCTCCAGAGGTATTTTACCCAACTTATTTTACTATTATATAAAGTTCATCTGCATTGTGGTGGCTTTTCAAAAAGCAAACGTATTTTCAAATTTCCTGAATGCTTTAAAACCGAACAAATACATACATGTACATATTTTACCAGTTAAGAAGACCCTTCAGTCGTGTCTAACACACAACTTCTCTAGTGCTGGTGTCATAATAAAATGCACCCAGAAGAAGGTGAGACAGGTCTGTGATAGACCTGCCCTGCTCTTGCTCGCAAGGAACATGGACGTTAACTGATGATGATAAACTATTCCAGTTCAATGAACTGAATGACCTACCTTTTGAATTAGAGTACAACGTGACTGAGTATTCCAGAAACACATGTACCCATAACATCATTTTCAAGTGGGATCAGTGCAGCAAGACTGCATCTTTGACTTACAGGTAGTCCCTCGAGATGAGCTTCTATACAGGTAGTCCCTCGAGATGAGCTTCTATGCAGTTAACGTCTAATTAATTTCACTCACAAGGTTTTTGGTTGAACTGAGGCTCTGGACAATGACACTTGCTCAAGATGTGATGCAATAGGATTAAACCCCAGGAGTTTGTGATTGTGAAGCAAACTTCAGCCACACTTGTGTCTATGTCATATATATATATATATATATATATTATATATATATATAAATAAATAACTACAGTGTTTAACTCTGGACTTGTTTGTTTTTAACTTTCGATCCATTGAGTGCTTTGTGATTGCCTCAAAACAAATCGAATAGTACTTGCTGTACTGCAGCAAAAATTTGATTTACAAATATTATATATATACATATATCCACATAAAACATTATTTAATACAGAGATTAAGGTTTAAATTGCTAACCTTGTATTTTTCAAGTTCATTATCCACATTCATGGCCAACTCCGGGCATGTGGTATTGTGGTAGTCAATGAGATTCTTGAATCTACAACGGAAAATTGATAGTAGTAGAAATTGTGTGTAAACATTTGTGCAAAGATGACAAGATGAGGGCTGAGATACTCACTGCGCACTCCCTGGAAGGAGAGTAATGCAAAGGAGTGTTCAATATTTAAAACAAACTTCAAATAAATCAGAACAACATCAGAACAAAGCTTTTTTTTTTTTTTTTTTTTTTTTTGTCTTTTCTTTTTTAGTCAGAATATGAAAAATAAAAAAAAACTTTATGTACCCAGATTTACTGAAAATTTATTGTTTAAAGTTTAGAAAGGATAACAAAAAAAAAAAAAAAAAAAAATACAAAGAGAAATGAAAAAGAGAAAATTGATCCATCATAGGAGTGGCAACACCACGAAATAATCACACAGAGAAAAGAAAACATTGAAGAGAAAAATAAATGTTAAGATTTTGCCAAGCCAGAGAGTTGCTAAATCATCTAGATATACTCACAAGTGGAGAATATATATTTGTGTAAAGGTGTGAGTAACCTGCTTACTTGAAAAGCACTGGTCACATGTGAAGTCCCATACTCAAAAATGTAGGACTATCCTGAGAAACATGTATTAGAAATACAACAACCAGCAATACAAACAAATTGATTTTAACAAAACAACACAGTTGGAGGAAGGCTTTATGGGGAAGGTTGCTGAAAAAACTTTGGGTATAAACTATGAGAAAGCTTACTCTGATTGTGTTGTTTTCACAGCAGTGTGTACCAGTAGGCTGTTTGTTTATCTGAATCACCAGAGAAATTAATAATGACACTGGTAACATCAATATATATACACATACACACACATATATATATACATATACTAATTCATACATTTATATATATATATATATTTCATCTCATTTCATTTCATTTCATTTCACGTCCACTTTTTCCCTGCTTGCAAGGGTGAGACAGGAACCGATTCTTGGTTGATTTCTACAGCTGGATGCCCTTCCTAACACCAACCTCGTTTACAGTGAGTGCTGGGTGCTTTTTTGCCGTGGCGCCTCCACGACCACTTTGCAGTGGAATGATAGGGACCCCAGTCCCTATCATCTCATTTCTACAGCTGAGTAAACTGGAGCAATGTGAAATAAAGTGTCTTGCTCAAGGAAACAACACATCACTCGGTCTGAGAATTGAACTCACAACCTTTCGATTGCAAGGCCAATGCTCTCACCACTAAGCCATGTGCCTCCATATATGTGTGCGTGTGTGCATGTGTGAGTGTGAGTGTGTATATATTCCAACAATATACACACTGAAGTAAAATTCAATCTCTTATAAATGTTACTCCACCCATCCGACCACCATTTATAGTTTAAATTTTTTTTTTTTTAAATCTATTATCTTATATCACTCGTCAAAATGGAAAATATGTCACTCTTGAAGTCATGCAAATTTATGAACTACAGAAACCAAAGGAAGTTAGAATTTTACATTTTAAGGTAAATGTTCCACGATACACAAAGTTCACAAAAGGCCACGACTTAGTACTTGAGTAAAACTGCACATAATGAATTAGCAGTAAAAATGCATGTTATATTTGAAATAATAATGAAAATTATCGTGTAGTGCTCAGGTGCACTACAATAAAAATTTATGTTAAAATGGGAGATTAGCTTATATTCGAGGTCAATATTTCACTGATTTTTATGAAGTTCAAAATTCTACATAAATGAGGTGCTACAATATTTTCACTTAGGAGGTGATGACTATTACACGGATTTCACTTTTGATATGAAATTCATATTTCCTATTGTTTTTTTGTGTTTTGAATTAATACAGCCTTCAAAAATTGATTTTAAAAAAAACAAAAAAAACATGTAATGGAGCTGTGATACACAAACTATATTCTAAACACTTACATTTTAAATATCAAAATATTAAAACTTCATAAATATTTTCCCCAGTCTTGAGAATTTCAAAACCTCACCATCTAAACATAATATATTGATTAGCTGCCCTGGCTTTCAACAGGGTTTGAATTTTTACCTATTTCTCAGGCATAAAATTCAGGGCAGGGAATGTCAGCTACTATTCGGATCGGCTTTTATTCGAGTATATACAGTAGTTAAATTTTTTTTTACTTGCTAACAAAAATTCTTTTTAATTTTTAATTGAAATTTACATACATACATACATACATACATACATACATACGCACATACATATATATATATATACATATATATATACGCACATACATATATATATATATATACATATATATATACGCACATATATATATATATACATACATACATATTAAGATACACATATTTACATATATCTATATATGCACGTATACATATTAAGATTCACATACACATATTTACATACATCTACATATATATTTACACATTTACATACATCTAGATATATATATTTACACATTTACATACATCTATATATATATATTTACACATTTACATACATCTATATATATATATTTACACATTTCCATACATCTATATATATATTTACGCATTTACATACATCTATATATATATTTACACATTTACATACATCTATATATATTTACACATTTACATACATCTATATATTTACACATTTACATACATCTATATATTTACACATTTACATACATCTATATATTTACACATTTACATACATCTATACACATTTATATACATATTTACACATTTATATACATATTTACACATTTATATACATATTTACACATTTATATACATATTTACACATTTATATACATATTTACACATTTATATAGATATATACATATTTACACATTTATATAGATATATATATATTTACACATTTATATAGATATATATATATATTTACACATTTATATAGATATATATATATATTTACACATTTATATAGATATATATATATATTTACACATTTATATAGATATATAGATATTTACACATTTATATAGATATATAGATATTTACACATTTATATAGATATATATATATTTACACATTTATATACATATATATATATTTACACATTTATATAGATATATATATATATTTACACATTTATATACATATATATATATATTTACACATTTATATAGATATATATATATTTACACATTTATATAGATATATATATATTTACACATTTATATAGATATATATATATTTACACATTTATATAGATATATATATATTTACACATTTATATAGATATATATAGATATTTACACATTTATATAGATATATATAGATATTTACACATTTATATAGATATATATAGATATTTACACATTTATATAGATATATATAGATATTTACACATTTATATAGATATATATAGATATTTACACATTTATATAGATATATATAGATATTTACACATTTATATAGATATATATAGATATTTACACATTTATATAGATATATATAGATATTTACACATTTATATAGATATATATAGATATTTACACATTTATATAGATATATATAGATATTTACACATTTATATAGATATATATAGATATTTACACATTTATATAGATATATATAGATATTTACACATTTATATAGATATATATAGATATTTACACATTTATATAGATATATATAGATATTTACACATTTATATAGATATATATAGATATTTACACATTTATATAGATATATATAGATATTTACACATTTATATAGATATATATAGATATTTACACATTTATATAGATATATATAGATATTTACACATTTATATAGATATATATAGATATTTACACATTTATATAGATATATATAGATATTTACACATTTATATAGATATATATAGATATTTACACATTTATATACATTTACACATTTATATACATATATATATATTTACACATTTATATACATATATATATATTTACACATTTATATACATATATATATATTTACACATTTATATACATATATATATATTTACACATTTATATACATATATATATATTTACACATTTATATACATATATATATATTTACACATTTATATACATATATATATATTTACACATTTATATACATATATTTACACATTTATATACATATATATATATTTACACATTTATATACATATATATATATTTACACATTTATATACATATATATATTTACACATTTATATACATTTACACATTTATATACATATATATATTTACACATTTATATACATATATATATTTACACATTTATATACATACACACACACATATATATATATATATATATATATATATATATATATATATATATATAGAGATAGATAATAATACAGTAAAAAATATATCAACAATTGCTTTTTGTTATTACTGAAGAAAAAAAAAAGTGAAATTTATTTACCTTTCTGTAAATAGTTCAAAATCACCAACAAGATCACATATACGCAGACCATTCCTTGTTGCCTAGCAATCATATCAAAACATTATTTAGTTTATGTACATAAAATATTAATACATTTTTGTTATGGTACAAATATCTTTAGGATTACATTTGTCAGCCTCAATTGAGTATATCTATCATTAAAGGTGTTCCAGCTTCTACAATCCTGTCTTATTTTTCTAGGCCTATCATGGACTACATTATCCAATGATTTTTTTTTTTTCCAGCAATGACAGGAGTAGGAGGGAGCTTTGATTATTATTTTTGGCAGGCCAAGTGACCATGTAAAATCTCCTTCGGGTTTGTATCAGCAGAAATGTTAACTAGTTAATTACTTTTAAATATATACAAATTTCTATTATTCTAGTTTCACCCTTTTTGTGACACTACTTCTCTTGAAATACTCTTAATTCTGAAAACGAGCAAGAATTTTGAGGCATTTAGTAAAATAACTTATTTATCAAGCTGTTTGAAATGTTATTTAATAATAGACTGATTTATACTAACTGTTGCTATTGTTTAGCATCAAGTCAGCTCCACTCCAGCAGACATAACCAAATTCAAAACTATTATGTCTTGTCCCTTTATTCAGATATACTATTCTAAGATTATACTACTTTATGGCTTTTTTAACTCTTCTGGCCTTGTGGTATCATAATGTCATGGGTTTCATTCCTAGACTGGATTGTGTGTTGTGTTCTTGAGCAAAACACTTCATTTTACATTGCTCCAATATACTCAGCTGAAAATGAGTTCCAGCAATAGCTGGGGGGTTTAACCCTGCAGTGGACTGGCATCCTGTCCTTAACGCCATAGAAACCAGCATAAGCACAGGCCTGATGAACCTTTGGGCTCAAAACAGATTTTAGAGATACCAAACTGTCTGAAATCACACCTGGTTCTACAAGGCAAAGCAGTTTATATTAAAGCATTTATATTTATCTAAACATCTTCCACCATAATTGTATGTAAGAATCTGTTAAATTATGTTCCAAACACCACCTTAATAAGAGAAAGTTATTCAGATTAAATCCCTACAAATACTTAATTATTTGAAAATCATACGTAGTATTTTTTATTAGAAATATTGTAATGAAACGGTTTAAGACAGTAGAGTAAGATTGGAAAGAGGTTTGGTTACTTTCTCTAGCAGGTCACACAGCCACATAGAGGTGGGACTTGGTTTGTACTCATATTTTCATTTAACCCTTTAGCATTTAAACCGGCTGTATCCGGCCAGAATTCTCCCACCTCTTTCTGTTCAAACTGGCCAAAACTGGCTACTCATACCAACGTTAAGGTATTGTTCTCAAAATAAATAATATCAAAATCTCAGATTCAATATTATGCGAGATAATTATGTGAAATAAAGCCTTTACCATGAAAATACAATAGTAAATATAGAGTAATATAAATGCGAAAGGGTTAACCTTTTAACATTAAACTGGCCAAAATTCTCTACCTCTTTCTGTTCAAACTGGCTGTAACAGGCTGCTCGAACTGATGTTAAGGTATTGTTTTCAAAATAAATACTTTCAAAATCTCATAGATTCGATATTATACGAGATTATGTGAGATAAAGCATATACCATGAAAATATAATAGTATATATAGAGTAATGTAAATGCTAAAGGGTTAAGGAAAAAAAATTTGATGGACAAACTACTCGCATGCTAATGAAGGATCCTCTACAGGCCTACCTAACCTGCTTAAAATAGCAACTAATTTCCTTTAAACAAGTTTTAAAAAAGGAAGTCACACTGGATTGGGTAATGCAGACCTAGATATATGTCAGGGTAAAAGACAACAAAAAATCTTGCTGATTTATGGGTCTCTATTGAATACGAACTAAGTTGAAACTAAATAACAACAGCTTCCTATACAATATCCCTTAAGCTAAACCTTTTATCAGAATATATCAACTGCATCTTTTCTGAATGAAAGACATCATCAGGAGTATAAATGACTTAATCAGAGCCCTGTCCGTTTTGCAGGAAATCACAGATTTGTGATGGAAAATGGCAAAATTTATCCTCAGAGAGGAGACTATTTTAAATATTTACCAAATTGTGAACTGGCAGATTTGTTAGAATGCTGGATAGATCCCACCGAGGTCATCTTTGTCATTTGTCTTTTCAATGTCAATAAATAGAGTACCAGTTTAGTACTGTGGTTGATTCTTCTTCTATATCTTTCTCACTTCCTTTCACTTTCTCTTGAAGAAATCGTCTGTATTTAGACTTGGAGAGAGATGTGCTCCACCAGGTTTGCTCAAGATACACTATATTTAAGTACAGCACCCCTACTGAGGAGTTAAGGGCCTGTGACGTGACAGTAAAGTGGATTACTATAAAGACATGCAACAGCCATATGGGGCATTAATCAATCTATGATCGAAGAACATGTAAAATCCATCTGACAAGTTCCTGCAGAGTTTCTATCAACTCAATTGCACTCCCAATGTTTAGGTTGACCGAACTTCTTAACTAGACAGTCATGTTAAAAAAACTCCCCATTTTAAAACTCAGTAAAAACCTCTCAGAAATTCAAAATCAACAACAGATTTTGCATACCTTAGAAGCATATGTTGGACCAATTCCCTTTTTTGTAGTTCCAATTCTAAAAAAAAAAAAAATTAAAAAAATAAAAAATAAAATAGTAGGTAGTAAAAACTGCTTTGAAAACATTATAAACAACTGAAATTAAAGCAGAAGACAGCTCAAACCAAAATATTGATGAACAATAAACATTAATTGAGTAGAAGCATGGTTAAGTGATTAAAAAGATCGCTTTGTAACCATGAAGTCCTGGGATCAAGATCAATATCATTATACAATCCTTTGGGCAAGTGTCTTCTGTCATAAACCTGAGTTCCCCAATGTTTTGTGATAATTATTTGGAAGCTGTAAAGCATGCAAAGGCCACACACCACCTGACTCCTCTTTACAGTTTTTCTCTGACATTCATGAGCACCACATCCAATGGAACATGCTCACTTTATTTATTTCTTGACTTAGTACATCCTCTTTATTCAGTAAACATGTTTTGCTACTATGCTATAAGGTAATTCATACAAAAACATTATACAATCTGCCCTAAATTTGAAGAAAAAAATCCTTTCATTGCTAGTAGAAATAATAACCTTTTACAATCTGTTCTTACTCCAATAACTAAGCTTCGAAACACCCACCTCTTGAACAAATTAGGTCACCTAGGTAACAGAAGCTATCAGCTAGTTCTTGGGAGCTTTTCATGCATTTGAAAGAATTTATTTCCTGAATGCTTTTACTGCTAACTACTTCTGTGTATCTGCTATGTACACATTCCTTCTTTTCTGTCAATCTGACTGTGATCCCACTTGCACTTTACATTAGGTACATAATATAAAATTCCTGCCTACAACTTTTTTTGCATATAGCAGAGTTTTACATTCCCCACTCCCCCAAGCCTAAGTTTACTCTTAGACATCTAATGTTAAGCTTTGCTTCTTCATTTAAGCTTTTACTGTCTCTGATAAATTTGGTTGATAAGAACTAGGTCATTGGCATACAGGAACCTCCACAGACAGCAAGTTTTGAATTTCTCTTATGGTCTGGGGAACTTTAAAAAATGCTGGGGGAAGGGGGCTTGAGAACTGAGTCCTAATAGCTATCGAGCTGGCAGGATCCCTGTACATAGCTTACATGGCTCTCAAATGTCATTCATTTATATGCAGTTTGCTCATCAACCACCATACTAAGATCTTCTCCAGATCAACAAATGTAAGGTATGGAGAGTTATAATAAAATCCAAGTTACTAGACAAAGTATTAGAGTTGATCATAAAAAGTTGGCTAACAACCACCCCATTGAAAGCAGTGTTTTTTTTTATGCCATATCTTCAATGAAAAACACAATCTATGCTTTTCAATTGATTTTTTTTAATCAACAATTTGAAGGAATTTAGTAAAATAACTAACTAACCATATTAAACTAGAGAAGAGATTTGTCAGCATGAAATTGAAACGGTTTGGGGCAGATGGTATCAAAAGGGTTAAGAGTTTAATAACCACTACCTCTTATCAGGTGTGTTTTGGGGGGTTTTTTTTGTTTTGTTTTTTGTTTTAATGCTGATGGAATAAGGAAATTTGATAATTTGACATTTTTTTTTCATTTATTTATTGTTTTGTTCAAGATTGAGGAGATGGAAACAGCTGATGTTCCTGAATATTCAAATGTTGGCAGCTGCAGAAACAACATAGTACACAGAAGCAATTAAAGGCCGGAAATAGTGGTTTAGTTTAATAAAGGAACATCAGGCTCTTAATAGTGGAAGCCATGAGTCACTTTGGGACACGATGACATATATATACATAAGTACATGCACTCACAGTGATTGATTTAGGCCGAAACATTTTACATAGCTAGCCGATAACAAACTGAGCTTGCTTGGAATGCACTGAGTTTGATTACAATAATCAGTTGTGCCTGGCTTTCCATTCTGGCATCTACAGTTTTTTTTCTATCAAATTTTTCTCATTATACATTGATCAACCCGAACTATAGAAGACACTTGCCCAAAGTGCCACACAGCAGGACTGAACCCAGGACCAACTGGTTGCAAAGCAAACTCCTAAACAACTCAGCCATTAATTTGTAAAAAAAAATACATTTTTTTTTATTTATAAATACTCACGAGTGTCTTCCTCTTTTCAATTCTTGTACACCATCAAGTTTCATGTGAAGATCAAAGACTAGAGAATAAAACAATGAAATATTTATTAAAACAAATTCCATGGATTTAAGAAATAAATTCAACACAAACTCATCTGAGATCATGATTCAATCTCTAACTCTTAACATCCTGTACCACATAAAATCATAGTAGCAATACATTCTAGAAAGGTACAAAACATTAAGTTGATGTTAGGAACATAAAAGATCTTACAAAAGTTTTTAGATAAATATAAAATCTGACTATAATGAAAAATCGAAGTCTATACTTTAGTTTACTGTAAATAATTGTTTCTAGTTTAGGCACAAGGCCAACAATTACCCAGTGTATTACTGGTACTTTATTTTATCGACCCCATAAGGATGAAAGGCAAAGTTAACCTCGGCGGGATTTGATCTCAGAATGGCAAGGGCCGTAACTATGCGTCAAAGCATGGCGTCCGACCCTCTACCGATACTGCCAATCCACCGCCTGTAAATAATGAAGAGAAATTTTAATTGACAAACCTACTTTTTTTAAATATGTTCTGCTAAAACAGAATATTTAAGAATGAAAGTATTAATAGCAATTGAATTAAAATCTTCAGCTGTAGTCCCATTATGATACAAAATATAAGAGATAAAACATCTTTTATCTATTTCATTATCATATTTATAATGAAAGACACTACCTATGATTTTCAATTAATTTTTTTTTTAATAATCAAGAATTTGGAGCAATTTTGTAATATAAATAATTATCTAACTCATAAAGTTGATGTTTGGGACATAAAACTATGATGGTAAGTTTTTAGATAAATATAAACTCTTTAAAATATATAGTTTTGTATCATAGAATCAGGGCCAGTTTCAGATAATATTAACTCTGGATAATAAACTGAGTTAAAATTTGGGGCAGTGGATTGGCAGAATCAGTAACAAGGTAGACATAATGCCTAGTAGTATTTATTTATATCCCCTTACATTGAGTTTATGTCCCACCTACAGCCCATTATCTTTTATCAGTGAAGACATAATTGTCTTATTTTCATGATTAACCCTTTTGATACCAAACCACTTGAAACCACCCTTAGTTCTATGATACAAACTTTGTTTTTAAGTGTTTTTATTTATCTAAAGCCTTCCATCATCATTTTATGTAATAATCTTTAAGTTATGTGCCAACACCAGCTTAATAATGAGAAAATTAGTTATTTTAGAAAACCCTTCCAAATTCTTGGTTATTTTCAAAATGATTTGAAAACTATAAAGTGTTTTTCATTAGAAATATGGTATCAAAAGAGTTAAGGTATAAGCAAGTTAGTGTTACTTCACTAAACCTCTTGAGTAATTCTTCATTATTTTGAAAATTGAAACAAAGGCAAAATATGAGAATAATGATAAAGGGGGTTAATATAAACAATGATATCATTAGCAGGGGCTGTTCAGTTGCTACAATATGGGATTAAAAAAAGGCTGACTTTGGAGGGTGAACCACTTTAGTGTTGCTGCTGTAACATATGGAGGGACCTTCTCCACATAACCTGCTAGAAATAGCAACTAAGTGTCCCGCAAATCACACCTAACATCTTAAAAAGGGAGGCATACATTGATCGATGTAGGACAAGACATAAAACAAAGAAGTGAGATGACTAAAACGAGAATGTCTTTATTTAATGATAAGCCTGATGAATGAAGAATGACCAAAAGCTAATCAATAACATACTCAATACAATGTGCTAGTATGTTTTATGGCTTAGTCTAATGAGCTTCCAAGACTGATGGGAAGAAGAGAGGAATCATCCACAGATTGGAGATCTCATCTGAATGCATGTAACAGAAGAGACATTGCTGATGGTATCCAAAGGCCAGGTGATGGTGTTAAACGAAACAATGGATTTAGTATATGACAAAAACACAGGAACAGTCCAACCAAGGGAATTCTACAGTTTCTGTAAATGAAAGTTCACTCACAACGTTTTGATTGACTTTCTTTCAAAAGGTGTGTGCAAAACATTAAACATCTGAGACAATCCATGCCAATATGGGAAAACATGTTCAAACATGATATCACCAACAAAAATAGTCTATTCAAATGGAAGTGCAAAACACGTGTGTGTTTCTCCTGTAAGTTGGGGGTGCATGTGCCTTCATATGAGTGTGTGTCTTTATACAAGTGCCTATGCCCTTATACGAGAGCATTTGCCTTCATGTGAGTGCATGTGTCTTAACCACTTCAGTGCCATAGACTGTGCCATGCAACTGTAGCCGTGTAAAATATACACGGCAGCCAGCAGGTTAATATGATTGCATGTGCCTTCATATGAATGTACATCATATGCTCTTGAACAAAACACTAAATTATTCTTGCTCCTGTATACTTGACTGGAGTAAAAAGGACAGGTTCCACACCCAACTTGAAATACTCTTGTTAATCCAAGAATAAAAGGTAAAATAAACTCGAGTGAGATTTGAACACAGAATATGAAGATCCAAATACTAAATGCCTACTGCAAGATCTTTTGTTAAGTGTCCAAACAAGTCTACCATCCCATTTCCCTCACTCTTCTTGACTATGTTGAGCACAATAAAAAGACACACCACATGAGCTTTGATAACAGGACTTGTGTTTGCAATGTTCTTTCATTACATCTTTCAAAGTTAATATCTAGGAATGCTACTCTTCAAAGTAACCTTTTGGCCATTGGGGCTTACACCCACATCTGCTCTTAACCCTTTTGAAATCAACCCGCCCAAAAAAGTCTCAGATTCTATGACACAAAAATCACCTCTTTTAATGGGGTTTCTATTTAAATTCAAATTACGCACGCGCGCAGATGTGCACAACAGGCTTCTGCACAATTTCCCCCTGCCAAATTTCACTCAGATAATATAGTTAAATCCAGGGCTATAGTTAAATCCAGGGCTATAGTTAAATCCAGGGCTATGGTAAAAGACAGACTCTTACTCTAAACCACATTATTGTGAAGTAAACAATCATATGGCAATATCTTTGCAAATAAATACTGCCATGAATTTTTGTTGGCTACCATTATCAATTCCACCATTAATAATAGAAATTAATGATTTACCCAGATGAGCACGGTTTGAAATCTTCAAACGGTTCTGCCAGTTAGGAAGACCCTTAGCAGCATTTTTTTCAATTTCATGGAACAATTCGGGCAGGTTAACTACAACACCATTACCTGCAATACAGCAAAGAAAACATTTATGATGATGAGGTGGAAAAGGATATACAACATCAAATATTTAATTATAATTGTAGAAATACTAATTACAGTAAAGAGAGGAGAATCTTAACTCAATGATTAATATTTTCAGCAAGTACAAGATAACATTGATTTTATTTAACCACCTCAGAGAAGCATAAACTTTACTCTTTCCTTCTTTCTTGTTGTGTCCACAATTACAAAGCTTGGCTAGATGTGGTTCCGCCACAGCTGAACACATTACTGCCCTTTCTCATTAAACTCTGCCAAGTCCAATGCAGTACAGGGATGTCCCAGCAGGGGGCATATCAGGAGGTGCTGCGTAATCTGTTGTTCGATGCTGCAGACACACACAACGTCCCCATCTTTTAAATATCCCCATTTTGCAAGGGTGACTTTTGCACGTCCAACACCAGATCTTAGTCTGTTACAGCATTTCCATACTGCATAGTCTGTATCTGCTCCAGCGGGAAATACCTCGCTTGCCTTTAGCTCCATTATTGTTACTGATGGGAGTTGTTATGTTTGTCTTCCCAGCGAGTGACTCTTTCACTACTTAGCTTGATGTTAAGTAGTGATAAGAAAATCACTAAATATGATTATAGCTTTATAATGGTAATAATGAAAATTATTGTGTACAGTGCTCAGGTGCACTACAACATCGAAGGTGCATGTATGGTGCATAAAATAAGGTACAAATGTCAGGAAAGTGAACAGTCATGATATACACACAAACACACGCATGCATGCATGCATGCATGTGTATGAAGGGGGAATATCAGGTGTAGTGTTAGCGAATTTCAAGTAGCATGGAAGTTTTGAAGGATGCAGTGTCCCAACAGCTAACAATTGATGCAGGTAGTTTGTTCCATAACCAGAGTAGGGGTAGAGAGCACGATTTAAAAGAGATAAAATAATTACTGTGATGCGTGAAATTCACCAGTTAAATAGTGATAAAAATATTTGATGCAAAATATCAAATAAGATTTTTTTTAATCTAATTAGAAATATGTAGTGAGGAAAAGACAACCCAAAATTTATGACTGGTGAGCATGGGAGACAACCCCAGATGTTTCAATCTTACAGAGTGTAGCTGTAACTATGACAACACTGTAGGAAACAGTATTTACTCACCTATAACATCACATGAAGTGAAGTGAAGTAACGTAACCATGGCAATGCCTATATTTACCTATAAACAGCACATGGGTGTAGATTATTGTAACCATGGCAATGCTTATACTTAACTACGATTGCCAAGTTAGGCCAATTAGCCATTAAGGTCAATTAGCCATTAAGGTCAATTAGCCATTAAGGCCAATTTGAGGGAGGGAAAGTCGATTAAATTGATCCAAGTACTTAACTGGAACTCGATTTCATTGACCCCGGATGAAATGCAAAGTTAACATCAGCAAGATTTGAATTTAGAAAGCAAAGAGCAAAAACAAATGTCACAAAGCATTTTAGCCAACGTTATGAGTCTGCCAATCCAACGCCCTTATACTCATCTATAACATCACATGTAGTGTGCATTATTGTAACCATGGCAAAGCCTATACTCATCTATAACATCACATGTAGTATGGATTATTGGAAAATATATGTTTAGAAAGGCTCTACAGGATGCATATGATGAGAAGAGAGAAGTTAGATGCATATAATATAGAGGGCAATTGGAAATTCTTGCGTAACAACCTACTGCAAACTACTGATGAGACTTAGCCATTAAGGTCAAGAAACAGGTGTGGAAAGACTGGAAAATGGGATTAGCCGAGACTATTACCAGGTAGCTAAGACAGAAGCTAGACAATAGGTATGCACAGCTTCGAGAGGGGTTGAAGAAAAAAAAGTTTGCCAGTGTCTTGAGACATGAAGATCAAAGATGCAAAGTGTTCCATATTGCAAGGCAGTGTGTCAGTGTGAATCAAGATGTTGGTGAAAAGTAATTTCGAAATGACACTGATGCACCACGGATGCTCAAAAGAAAGAGGCCCGAAAATGTCATTATGAGAGGCTGATGAATGTGGAGAAAGAATGGAAGGAGAAGAGACTACTTTTAACTTATCCAACAGAGGGACCAGCTCAGTTATTGTATCAAAAAAGCAACCAGGGAGATGAAGAATGGTAAAGCACTTAGAGGAGAAGTATGAGCTAAACTAGTAACCCGCATAGTCAATCAGGTAATACAGGACGGAGTCACACCCAATGACTAGCACAGCAGTACAATCATAAATTACTACAATAGTAAAGGTGATGCTCTAAGAAGCAACTACAAAGAAATAAAACTAATGGATGAAGTTATGAAAGTGATGGAAAGCGTTCTAACACAACTAATTAGTCAAATTAGATGAGATGAAGTTCAGGTTTATGCCTGGGAAAACTACTACAGATGTCTTCTTCTTCGTGAGAAAAATACAAGAAAAGTTCTAAGCCAAGAATAAGCTGCTATATTTAGCTTTTGTTGATCTAGAACAGGCCTTTGACAGAGTCCCTCGATCTATTATCTGGTAATCTTAAAGGAAATTAGATGTAGAAGAATGGCTTGTGAGAGCAGTGCAAGTCATGTACAGAGGAGCTGTCAGTAAAGTGAAAGTAAGAAGTGAGTTTAGTGAAGAATTCAAAATACAGGTAAGAGTTCATCATGGTTCAATTCTTAGCCCACTGTTGTCCATCATAGTTCTCCAGCCCATAACAGAAAAGTTTAAAAACTGACTGTCCATGGGAACTTCTCTATGTAGATGATCTGGTTCTTACAGCTGAATCCATAAAATAACTAAAGTATAGGTTCTGACAATGGAAACAGAATTTACAATCAAAATGGCTAAAAGTAAACTTAGAAAAAAACTAAAGTGTTGGTAAGCAGAAAAGACAGACTGACTTTGATCCCATCACAGAAGTGGTCCTGTTTGATATGCAGAAAGGGAGTAGAAATAAACAATACAATGTACACAAGAGGTGTAGAGGGATAGCAGGCAGACCAGGAAAAGAAGTCTTAATATGTACTAGATGCACAGGGGTAATCGATAGAAAGAGCATCAATCACATGAAGGATCCATAGAAGTGGTTGATAGCTTCTGCTATATAGGTGACCTAATTAGCAGTGGAGGAGGGTGCTCCGAGAGCATAGAATAAGGAAACGATGGAAGAAGTTTAGAGAGCTACTAACTCTTGACAACAAAGATTTCTCCCTACATACAAAAGGATGACTGTATGGTGCTTGTGTGCAAAGTGTGATGCTGCGTGGTAGTGACTCCAGAAGACATGTAGACTGGAGAGAAATGAAGCAACCATGCTTTGTTTTGATGTGCAGTGTAAATGTGAAAGAAAGAGAGCTTGGACGAGCTGAGGGAGAAGCTGGGTTAAAGAGGAGTCTGAAAAAGTGTGAAGGCTAGAAGACTCCATTGGTATGCGCATATGATGCCCATGGATGATGATCACTGGATTAAGAATTGCCAGTAAATCCCAGGGAAGCCACAGTAGAGGTAGTACACAGAAGACCTAGGTGGAGGCGGTGAAAGCTGATCTCAAATCGCTGTGGCTCACAGGGGAGATAAAGGAACATGACAAGTGGAGAGATGCTGTGCTGAATCCATGAAAGTGTAGAAAAACAGATGTAAATACAATGATAATTAATGGTGGTGGCAATGCCTATACTCACCTATAATAACATCACATGTGGGATGAACTATTCCACTTGGCAACAGATGGAAATCATAAAAAACATCATCAACAACTACTGTGTGGCCTGCATTATTTCCACCCTATAAAGAGAGAAAAACAGAATTAATGAGAATGGGTTATAGAGACAGAGAGAGAAAATTATAGAAACAGGAGTAATAGGCAGAGAGGAAGAGGTAGATAGAGAGTTACAAAAAGGGAGTGTGTTCCATGGAGGAGAGAGTGTTCTAGAGAAGAGGAATGTTATACAGAAAGACAAAGAGAACATATTATAGAAGAACAGAGTGTTTGCTATGAAGAAAGAGAGAAGGAGTTTGAAAAAGACGGAGATTACATTAATGTTTAAAGTTAAACCAGTGATGCACGAAGTGGGCCACATACAAAACTTGTATACTTAGGAAACAGTTCTATACATATTGATCACGTGGTTTTTATCACGTTATTTAATTTATTATTTACTCAATTCAGATGGTTGATAGAGCTTTTTGTTTAGTTTTTAGATGTGCTTGAACATGTGGCTGGGCCACAAAAGGTATAATGTGAGACATGGCAGATAAAATGAGTGCACACCACATGTGCGTGTGTTTTTTATTTATATATATATACATATATGGAGGCACATGGCTTAGTGGTTAGAGCATTGGCTGGGTGATTTTTGCCGTGTCTCCTACACAACCACATCTACAGTGTATGCTGGGTGCTTTTTGCCACGTCTCCTACACAACCACTTTACAGTGTGGGCTGGGTACTTTTAGTTTGTGACACCTACACGACTACTTTACTGTGTGGGGTGGATATATATGGACGTGTGTATCCAAAAAGTGTATACACACTTTGATTACCTATACAGGTAATATTTATTAGAGTGCTGTTGAAGCGAGTATACATTTTTGGGGGGGGTGGGGGGTGGGGTATATATATATATATATATATATATTATTATATGTAACATGACAAAAAAGAACCTAGCCCTCACTGTAAAGTGGTCATTTTGGTGACATGGTAAAAAGGCACCCACTCCACACTATAAATATAGTTGGCATTACGAAGGGCCTCCAGCTGTAGAAATCAAGCTAGAAACGGTTGTGTGAGCAAGACAGTCATCTGATCTGTCTTGTCACACAACAGGACAACCCGTCTAACCCAAGCTAGTATGGAAAATGGACAATAATTGGTGGTGATGATGATTACAGTCAGGCTTAGACTGTTTTGATAGTGTAAATACACTAATTTCCTGAAGTATGGAGTACTAAGTTCAATACTGGTCTTACTAGTCTATTTTCGTATTTCTTCTCTCTCTCAAACATTCCTTCTCTTTGAATTTTTTCATGAAGGACGAATGTGTGAAACTTTGAGACTCTTTTCCTACTCTATCAAATGATAAACTAATATATATATATATAAATATATATATATTATATTATATATATAGGGCGGTGGATTGGCAGTATCGGTAGAGGGTCGCACGCCATGCTTTCCAGCATAGTTACGTCCCTTTACGATCTGAGTTCAAATCCCTCCGAGGTTGACTTTGCCTTTCATCCTTACAGGGTCGATAAAATAAAGTACCAGTAATGCACTGGGTAATTGCTGGCCTTGTGCCTAAAGTAGAAACAATTATATATATATTTTCATTTAAGTTTGATAGTTTACCACTGGGTAGAATTGGTCATTCTGCAATGTTTAGTACGGTGTAATAGTAGGAAAGCACTAAATGAGGGGTGGTAATAATCCACTCAATAAGCAAGACAACCCTTACCCACATAACAAACTGACAAGACAAAGTTGAGAATAATCACTCAAGAGTGATCAGCCCAACTGACAACAATGGGCTACCATGATCACCTTTGAGTCAAAAACAAAAAACACTTTTTTTTCTTCTCTGCTTTGCTTTTCCTCCCTAAAGCCTCTTGGGATGTGTTTACCATCATTCCTTTGGTATATAACTATTGTGCAATATACACCTGATGATGTCACCAGGTTCTTACGTAACCTGGCCCCTGATATGTGCATAGTGGGTGTGGAAATAATTTGAAGGAATTCGTCCCGTCACCCACCCCCACACACACCCCAACCCACACACCCACACACACACATTGTATTGTTCTATGTTTTTCTTTACAGACTTTCCTTGAGGGAAGTTGCACATGGAAACAAATGAAACAGATGAACAAAACTATCCATCTTATTCATCGGCCACCCTCTGGTCAATGCTATTTCATGCATAATAAATAGTGGCAGGAAGGTGCACGAGGCAACACAGAGGCAAACAATGAAGTGTCTTTTGAGTAGAACCACAATGCAAGTACATGAATGAATAAAAAATGGATAAAAAATAAGATTGTAACTTAACAGAAAGTTATTTTATTAAATTGTGATTTTAATTTAAATAGGAACCCTTTTAAAATGGGTGGGGAATTTTCATAGAACTAAATGCATAAAGAAATCGCTAATAATTTAATGTTTTTAGGTAAGCCCCTTACATTCCAAGTTCAAATCTTGCTGAAGTCACCTTTGCCTTTCATCCTTCTAGAGACAAAATAATGTAGTACCAGTCAACTACTGGTGTTGAATTAGTTGTCTTTCCTTTCTCCTTTATATTGCTAATTTTGTGCCTAAATCAGAAACTATTAATATTTATGTAATTATTTTATTTTTTTTTAAATGTGAGGTAATTCCAACAACAGGTAATATAATATATTTGTTTACTGTTGCCAATAACTTTCAAGATTGGGCACCAAGCCAACCAACAAAACTCTCCTCTGTGTGGTTAATTGACATGTTAGACATAGCAGTCAATTCTCTTCCAAATCATACCTTTCTGTCTTACAAAAGCAAAGCACACCTTGTGGTACATACACTATGGTAAGAAAGAAAAAAAATAAAAGAGGAGGCAAACAGCCAAATCTACCTCAAATTACACTATAAACATCTCAATCATTGCAGAATGTCATTGGTCATGAATTTGCTCAATCTGAAGTTGGCTTTAGGTTCAGTAACTGTGACACATTCTTTCTCTCTCACTTGCGTGTGCGTGCGCTCACCTGGATTCAGACTGTTCTGAGATTGGAAAATTATTATTTAAACTGCTTGTTTCTTTAATGTTGGTTCTATGGATGTTAATGTTAAAGTTGACTGCTATACATTGCAGATCTAGCAAAAATGGATTTTAATATTGTGTAAAAAAAAAAAAAAAAAAAAAAAAAAAAAAAAAAAAAAAAACTCCAGTTAATTCTGAGAAAGTTACATTACTAAATTTTTCTAAATTCTTCATTATTTTCAAAATGATTTGAAAATCATAGGAAGTCTTTCATTAGAAACATAGTAACAAAATGGTTGCTATGAGGTTATGTAATAGTGTTATATAATAAATTATGCTGTATACAAGACTATTAATATTAAATTAATACAAGTTATTTAATAAGGCCAGCAATTTTGGGGGAGGGGATAGTCGATTAAATTGACCCGAGTGCATGACTGGTGCTTCATTTGATTGACCCATTTGATTAAACGTAAAGGGGCGTAACTATGTCGCGAAGCATATTGTCAGACGCTTAACCAATACTGCCAATGACCATGCTCAACACGCAAAACAAGATACTTGCAGCACCAATCTATACCCAGTTGGAACCAAACCAATGGTAAACTGATGGAAGTCCGAAGTGCCTCTAGCACAGAAAAATCTCGGGCATTATTTGAAAAAATGCCATCATTGCAATTAGCTGTAGTAAATAATTAATTAAATTCTAAATTCAATATTAACTTTGAATTATTTCTTCCTTTTTTATTTTTTACTGAATTGAGTCACTGGACTGTGGTCATAATAGAGACTGATGTAGGGTGTAAATATGTTCATTAGATCAACCCTCAATATTACTTGTTAGGGCGGTGAATTGGCAGTATTGGTGGAGCATCAGACACCATGCTTTGCAGCATAGAGTTATGGCCCTTTATGTTCTGAGTTCAAATCCCGTCGAGGTTAGCTTTGCCTTTCATCCTTACGGGGTCAATAAAATAAAGCACCAGTAATGCACTGGAGTAATTGCTGGCCTTGTGCCAAAAGTAGAAACAATTATTGATCTTGGAAGGACAAAAGGCAAAAATAAACCTCTATATAATATCGCACTTCAACTCAAAACAAAGAAACAAAATCAAATATTACATGAAGTATCACTTTGTCCAACATATTACCAAAATCTGCCATCCACCCCCAATGTTTGTGTGTAAATTATAGTTTTTTATCACATCGTTTTTGGTATGTGACATAGCAGCAAGAAAGCATGTAAGCTAGTTAGATAGTAAAGGTAGATTTCACACTCAGCTATTCTTAATCTTAAATTCAGATGTATCAACTGGGAAGTAACATTACACCATTTATATAGAGGAAAAAAACCTCAGTAGGAGCAAATATAGAGGAGGGGGTAGGAGATAGACATGGTACCAACATTACTAAGTATATATATATATTAGTGAACTTGCATATAATAGTCAAAATGCAGAAGATAAAAATAAAAGAAAATGAAAAAACAGCATGCTTCGTACCATCAAAAACTAATGAAAACATGTTGCAACGTAATCAGAAAATGACATTTTTTTGTCTGATTTTTTTAGATTAAACAGAAACAACCATCAAAGATGTGTTTTGTTGCAGTTCTTTATTTACAGTCCTGGCTCATCCCTGATCAAAACATTTTTGTTTTAATTATTATATATATTTATCCTCTGTTTTTCTATGCTGGCATGGATTGGACAGGTGTTATATAAACTAAGTCACTACTCAATCAGAACTACCAATCTTCTACATCCAGAATGGGGAAATTTTTTTCAATCTAAAGAAACATTTCTAGCTAAATAAAAAAAAAAATAATAATTGAGACTATAAGAACCACATAATTTGTTATAAACAAAAATACATACATGACAACTTGAATTTAGCTAACGTTTTTCTTATTTAATGCAATTTTTGTTTAACACCAAATTATCAGTAATTTTTTTACTGCTGTGTTTAACTTTTGCTGATGTACACATAATTAAGGTATACAAACAAGGAAAATAACCTAACACATGGAGTGGAGTTCGTTCATCTATTCAAAGCAGAGGCCTCCCTCCACTGCTACACTGAGTTTTCTATATTCCTCAATATGACTTTTGTTTTTATTTTGTTTTTTTGTTATCTTATATGTGTTCTACATATCAGGAAATGTGTGTAGAGTAGAACACAAAATCAGTATAGATCATCAAAATGTTTATCCAGTAGAGACAGATTAGCTAATGAAAGTAATGTATAGATTTACTTGTGTAATATGTGTAATATGTGTATATATATATATATATATATACATATAAACCAGTAATTCCTGGAAGAGTTGTAAGGGCACCATAGTAACATACAGCGTTTCATGGGTATTTTATATCTGGTGGAACCCGACCTTCTATAGGTCTGAACACAGTCGATTTCTTCCAGGGAAGGAGAGAGAGAGTGGCAGAGATGAAGTAAAAGATCCCAGTAGTGAACTGATACATTTTTTATCGACCGCAAAAGTATGAAAGGCAAAAAATCTGCAGGAGTACAGAAATAGACTAGACTGGACTGGATAGTGAGAGTGTCCTTTGTCCAGACTGTCATATTGGCCCTTATACAATTCATCACACATCAGATTGCACAGTATTTGGGGACAAAGAAATACACTGAGCAGTACAAGAAACCCAAATTAACATTATATTCCACATGGAACAGACATCGAACAATCTCGGTGATAAGTAATCCAGTTATTCAATCAACGAAACTGCCTGCTCATTAAATTTACATGCAAGTGGCTGAGCATTCCACAAACTATTAACATAATTCTTAGGGCAATACAGCACAAGACAAAATATAACAAGGCTGGCATTTGAATTATAAATGAAGTCCATCTGTCGGGTTTCCAAACAGCTTCCATTCATTCACAATGCATGGTGCCACTGTATGTCTGAAGGTGCAGTATATTCTTCAGTTAGTCACTTGAAAAGCTTGTGTCTTATTCAGCCTGATTAGGGCAGTGGATTCGCAGATTCAGTAGAACGTCGAACACCATGCTTTGAAGCATAGTTACGGCCCTTTGCGTTCTGAGTTCAAATCCCGCCATGGTTAGCTTTGCCTTTCATCCTTTCGGTGTCGATAAAATAAAGCACCAGTAATGCACTGGGATCAATTTAATAGACTTTTAACCTCCCCCCATAATTGTTGGTCTTGTGCCTAAATTAGAAACTATTATTCAGCCTGAACAAGTATAACTTAGGACTGCTCAGTCAGGTTTGACCTGTGGCTACACAACAACTCATTATCCTATATTTAGCCTTTCACAACTGTTTTTTAAGAGCAACTTACCGCTATCTGGATTATATCATAATCTGGTTTTAGATGTTACATTGCATTGTACTGACAAGGCCAAATAATAATAATAATAATAATAATAATAATTGTTTCTACTTTAGGCACAAGGCCAGCAATTACCCAGTGCATTACTGGTACTTTATTTTATTGACCAAGTAAGGATGAAAGGCAAAACTAACCTCAGCAGGCTTTGAACTCGAAATATAGAGGGTTGGATCAAATACTAAAAATTTGTGTGATGCTCTAACAACTCTGCCAAGCCACCACCCTAAACTAAAAGAGCTTAGTTTAGATGCTGACCAAGAATGAACCCACAACCAAGATCTTAACCGCCTCTATGGCTTACAATAATAACAACAATAATGATTAAATATTTTTAGCTTTACCAGTTGGGTCTTTGGAATCACTTTCAACATCTATTTTAGTGGGAGAGGGGAGCGTTTTTTACAGTTCGATATGTCTTTTGCTACCACAAACAACAACAACGGAAGTAGGGAAAGGGGCCTTTTTGTATTCAGTCAGATAAACTGTAGCAAGCGGGATACAGCATAGTTGAAGTAATAGGTGTGACCCTATGGCCATTACTCAAGTGACTTAACCTCACTAGTGAGTGTCTTTCTGAGGCACAATACAAATTGCTGTAGCAGAAAGGTATGAACTCATGACCACAAGATAGTGAAGTCCAAGAACATCACAGCTGCCCCTTACCACATGCATGACAGGCATGGACTATAGGTAAGTTCACTTTACAACCACAGTTTCAAGTTTGATCCCACTGTGTGGCACTTTGGGGCTAAGTGCCTTCTACTGTAGACTCAAACTTGTGGAGTAAATTTGGTTGATAGAAAAATTGTGAAGTTTATTGTGTGCGTATTAGTAATAACATTAACAGTGTTAGAAAAAAAAACACACACACACCCACCCAATGTTTTCATTAAATAGCCATGGTAAAATGATAAGCCATGGTCCAGCAGCTTGGTGAATATGTGTGGTCTAGCTGTTCACAAACTGAAATCCCTCATAAGCTGCAGAACTACTTGTTAAACATTCAATATGGGAAAGTGAATTAGCTATACACCCACTTTGTTGTGTAACTGTGATTGCAAACACTAAGCTTGTTTACACGTTTCATGGCAACTGGCCCTATAAGCATCACAGCCTCCGCCACTAAAAACTTATTTGTGGGTTGTCAATAGTTGTTGTGATGGTGGTGGTGCTGCTAGTCAAGTGAGACTGGTTTGATTTGCTCGACTTGAGAATTATCAATTTGATGGAATGGACCTCCGTCAGTTTCAATGATGAGTATTCCAATTGTTTAACCCTTAAGCATTTACATTACTCTATATTTATTATATTTTCACGGTGAAGGTCTTATCTCACATAATATCACATCTATGAGATTTTAATATTTATTTTGAGAATACCATATCAGTACGAGTGGCTGGTTACAACCGGTTTGAACAGAAAGAGGTGAGAAAATTATGGCCGGATATGGCCAGTTTAACCATTTAGTGTTCAAACCGCCCGAAATCACCCGAAATTATTTCCCCTTCATTTGTTCAAACCGCCCGAAAACACGCACACTAAAAAAATTGTTCTAAAAATAAACAAACCATCGTCAAAATCTCGTTAATTCGAGATTACTGCGAGATTAGGCCCTTACCACGAAAATTAACACTTAATATAATGAAACAACTTAAAACAAGTGTTTTTTTTTTTACTTTGAAAGTGCAACAAATTTTTTTTTTGTATCAATATGGCTTATGAAAGTAGCGATACCAACTTTGAAGGTTTTACACACAACGACATTCAGAATAAACAAGAAACAAACGATAATATTAGTGATTTATCTTCAAATGAATCTGATGTTTATATTTCTGAAATTTTGTCCGACGATGATTGTTTTGAAAGTGAAAACAAAGGAGGTCTCCAGGACGCCATTGAAAATATTACAGCAACGTGGTTGAAAAATACCACTAATATATGTTCCCGATTTTATTCAAATTACTGGTCCACAACACACATTAGCTCCCGATGCTAAAGCACTGCATTATTTCTTTTTGTTTTTACCACAAACTTTCTTCAAAGTTGTGGCAGAAGAGATTAATCGATATACCCAACAACAGATTTCAAATCAAAGAAAACCTGATCTGTTTGGCGACCAACAGATGCTGCAGAAATGCAAGCATTTTTTACCGTAAATATTATGTTCGGTATAAAACAATTTCCAAGACTGGAATTACTGGAACACTGATATAAGGTTTAGTGATTCTTATATATCAAGTATTATGCCGAAAACAACGTATTTAAAATTAAACCAGTATTTGCACCTGGTTGATACTTCAAATGCCCCTATTAATTAATTTCACCTGCCCATAAAAGTCAAATTTGCAATAATTCTTTAAAGAGTTGTGAGAAAAAAAGAAATTTAATGCTTTTGATACCAACCCAAGTTCTATGAGACACAATCAACCATTTTAAAAGATTCCTATTTAAATTAAAATCTTCCAACATAATTGTATGTAAGAACCTATTATTAAGTTAATATCTTAGTAATGAAATAATAATTGTAGTAAATCACTTCAAATACAGTGGATTTAATAAGAAATTTTGTTAGAAAGGGGATAATATCAAACAACTTACCAACTAGGTCACCATGATTTTACAACTCTTTACAGTTTCAATTTGTCCAACATGGCTACATAGTTAAGTAGTTTGCTTTACAACATGGTTTTATGTTTAATCCTACTGAGCAACCAACACCATGGACTAGTTCTTTCTACTTAGGAGAAAGTAGGTTTTGGTTAATTTACTGCCATGTGAATGAAAATGGTGTAGAATAGCCATTGTGTAAAAATATGCATATGTCCTATCATCATCATCATCATTTAACATCCACTTTCTATGCTAGCATGGGTTAGACAGGTTGTCCCATTTGAGGCAAATTGGGTCAAGTGACTTTTCTCATATACAACCGTTTCTGGCAAGATTTCTACAGCTGGATGCCCTTCCTAATGCCAACCATATTAACTCTTTAATATTTATATTATTCTATATATACTATTGTATTTTCATGGTAAAAGCTTTACCTCGCATAATTACCTCACATAATATCGAATCTATGAGATTTTGAAAGTATTTATTCTGAGGACAATACCTTAATATCAGTTTGAGCGACCGGTTACAGCCTGCTTCAACAGAAAGTGGTAGAGAACTCTGGCCAGTTTTGGCCGGTTTGAACATTAAAGGGTTAACAGTGTGTGCTGGGTGCTTTTTGTCGTGACACCTACATGACCACTTCAGTGTGTGCTGGGTGCTTTTTGTCATGACACCTACACAACCACTTCAGTGTGGGCTGGATGCTTTTTGTCATGACACCTACATGACCACTTCAGTGTGGGCTGGATGCTTTTGTCATGACACCTACACGACCATCTTACAGTCCTATCTTTACCAGTATAAACCAGTGTACCAAATTGTGCTCTATGTCAAATATGGGTTTGGATCATATAAACAATTCCAAATGCTTGTATGATCAAATTTTATAATATCAGAAAATAACAACACCAACAGCTTGAAAAACTGAAAACTGAAAGAGGAAGACAACACAAGATCTGTGCAGAAATGGTGAAAACTGATCTCAGAATGCTAAACCACACAAGGGAAAGAAACATGGAGAGAAGCTGCACTAGAGAAGACTCATCTAATACATGCAAGCAATGATGATAATGATATGCATACATTTACACACATTATGTGAAAAAGTCTGCATATCTTTTCAGCAAAACTGAATGGATCTATGAACTATGCCCCTGCTCATACATTCCATGTGTGTATTCATACAAGTGTCTCAGGTTGTTCTTGGAGACTGCTGGTAACATAACTTAGTACATCCTGTTGCATGGGAGGGTTGTTGATAACTAAACTGCTAACATCACCAAGCCTGCTAGAAAGGAGAGTCATTTTGGGACAACCTGTTGGATGAAAAACGAAACGCAATAAAAGTGTGTATATCTGCTAGTGCATATATGTATTTAAATGTTTATGTAAATACACATGAAAGAAGGATATTCTTACTCGAGACTTGCAATATTTGCAGTCTCTGGCCATCTTGTTTTGTTTATTGCTAGCTCGACAACTTCAACTATTTATAGACTGGCTCATGTATTGCTCAACCACATATCACTATAAAATCTAATGTGTAGACATTTTTTTTACACTCATTTTTTAACTTCCTTTTTAACCTTCCATCTTACCCAGTGCATATCAAGACAATGACTTCTTTGAGCCACATACAGATGGTAGACCTTTTGGTGTAGCATTCTGAGTATCACATGCACCTTCACCAATGAAATACCATCACTTTTGAAGTTTTGTCATTAACGTGTAGTATAGGAAAGAATAGTCACTATTTTTCTGTCACTGATGAATTCATGTTGGTATGTGGGAAGTAGGATAATGACCTATGTATTCTGGAGTGTAAAAGATCAACAACCATCATCATTTAACGTCTGTTTTCCCAGCTAGCAAGGGTTCGATGGTTCGTCGGAGACCAAGTCTGTACTGAAACAGAGTTACTGGCCTCTCAGCTGAGCCAGGTCAGAGGCCCTGCAGATAAATAAGTACAGGAATGTATGTAAACTGAGTACCCAGACAAGCCTTGGCACTATCACCCCATCACAAGCACGCACAAAATCATAGTGATGTGAGCAAAAGTGTTCATTATCAACTCCCAGCTGTTTGACATGTGTATCTGGTGGGAAGTTGTTTTGGATAATTTTTTTTCTGGTTTGTTTTGTTGTTTTTTCAAAATCCAAAATAGAAAATTCTAATCACATGCTGGGGTTATCTGCAGAAAATAGGAAATTTTATTTTGGTTTGTTTGGTATTGAGAGGATGAGTGAAAAAAAATTTTATATATATTAATGACTAGGAACTAAAGAAAAATGTTTCCATAATCTATCATAACAATAAGTCTTTCTAACATTAGCACAAGGCTATCAAATTAGGGTGTGGGGGAAGTCAATTATATTGACTGCCCCAAGTACTCAACAGAACTTTGTTTCACTGACTCAAGAAGGATCAAAGGCAAAGTTGACCACAGAATATAGAAAGTCTTAAATACTGCAAAGTATTATGTCCGACACACTACCTATACTACCAATCTACTGCCTTCACAACAATAATAAAGTTTCTTGTATTGACACAAGACCAGAATCTTTGGAAAAGGGTTAGTCAATTTGGATTAAATTGATCCCAGTACTTGACTAAATTAGTAATTTGTTTGACCCTGGAAGGATGAAAGGCAAAATTGACTTTAACAGGATTTGAATTTGCAACACTAACAACTATGTCAAGCAACCATCATAGTAATAATAATAATTGTTTCTATTTTAGGCACAAGGCCAGCAATTACCCAATACATTACTGGTACTTTATTTTATCGACCCCGTAAGGATGAAAGGCAAAGTTAACCTCAGCGGGATTTGAACTCAGATCATAAAGGGACGTAACTTTATGCTTCAAAGCATAGTAATAATAATATAGCTTCTAATTTAGGTTCAAGCAAGTGGAAAGTTGATATATATTGACCCCAGTACTTGACTAGTACTATATTTTGTTGGCCTCAGAGAGATTTGAACTCACAAAGTAAAGAGCTGTAACATGGTACTTTGTCTATTCTACCAACAAGACAAACATCTAAATATATCTCCTTTTATATAGCATGTCTTTCAAAATGTTAATAAATATCATAATATTTGTTAGATCTGAACTGAACTTGGCACTGCCAAACAAATTACCCATCAATTTCACAGTGCTGCCACTGCCTGATATGCATTTCCATGATCTGTCAGAAATAACTACCAAAACCCTTCCAAATAAAAAAAGTAAACATTAGGTAACTCCCTTTACTATTTTAGCAGAATATATCTAAAAGCAAGTTTGTTAATTTAAACCTTTATAGTATCTTTAAAAGATAGATCATGAAAATTTGCAGTAAACTAAAATAAAGATGCTATTTTTCCATGGAATGCACTCATAGCATTGCTTTGTACTTTTCAAGAATGTCTTGCTAATAGAGATCCATTTGGTAGAAGACATTAAGAGTTAATGAAATCTTGAATAACCATAGAAAAACAGCATCCATAGGTCTGATCTATCAGGGTTGACCTGGGGTTGAACTTCAACTGCTTAAGAAAGGCTAGGATCATTAAGAGATAAGTATATTAACCAACAGGTGCAGACATATACAGTGCTAATGAAAGCAATCGAACCTATTAGCTATGGTATGCTTTCAATGAAATGTAGAAGTGAAAATCCTACTTAGAAGCTAACCCTAATCCATGACAGTTTTTAAATAGTTATTGATGAATTTTACATGAATACCTCTCTAATGATAAAAAAAAAAAAAATGCATCCAGTGTATTCTGTAATGTGGTTGGGGTTATGGTTATAAGTGACATCCAACAGTAGAAACCATTCCAAAAATAGAATGTACAAGTGTGACAAGGTCCTCAACCTACTTAGAAAGGCAGTGACTCCAAATAAGAATTGACAGTGAGCTGGCCAACCCAAGCCAGCATGAAAAGTAAACAAACTTATGGGAAATATGTAACACTGAGTCAAAAAAATAAATCAAATATCCTAAACTGTGAAAGAAATACATACACATTTAAAAAAAAAGTAGGTTAAATCATTCTGTAATTAAAAGTACATGCTAGACTGGATCCAAAGAAGGCTAATGACTTGATAGACACCACTCCAACATAGATTCATTAGTACACCCAGAAAAAAAATTAATATACCATGCTTACCACAACTTATTCCATCAACACAACACATTTCACTATACCTCATATTGTCTCTCACAAACATCAAACTCAATCTACCTCCCAAGAACTGAAATTCCTTGTAAATACCATTCTGCCTAAGTCAACATCAACATACAACCAGTGCGACAAAGAACACATACTCAGCCCACAGGTTTGGGAGAGTACACTCTGACCATCATCCATCTGAGAAGGCTCAGAAGGACTATCAATGGACACTGGCCATATTCTGAAATTTTTGTCAAAAAAAAAAAATTTCAATAACTAGTAATTTAGCACAACTAAAATTATTTTCAATCCATTAAGTTTAGAGCTGAAACATTCTCTAATATCTAAACCAACATTGTTTTGATCTCCAAATGATATCAATGGTCTTTTATTCCTGAATATATACATAGTACCAAGTGGATTTAACCTATTCATTACCATATTTATAATGAAGGATTGGGAGGAATTTACTCAAGTTATTAATTATTTCATTAACCCTCTTTTTATTGTATTTCTAATGAGAGTCACTGCATATGATTTTCAAATCAACTTTGAAAATAATCAGGAGTTTGGAGGGATTTAGTAATGTAACTAATTTTCTCATTATTAAGCTGGTATTTGGAACATAGCAAATGTTACATAAAATTTATGATAGGTTTTTAGATAAGTATAAACACTTAAAAAGTTCTGTAATAAAAGGGCATTTGTCACATAAAATATTCAAATAATGTTGGAAGGCTTTAGTTAACCCTTTAAAATGGGTGGCTTAGTTTCATAGAACAAGAGGCAGATTTGGGTAAGTTAGTATCAATAGGGTTAAACTAGCATACAGCTAACTGGTCTAATGGAAAATAACATTACCTTTAATTTGGAATTAAAAAGATTCTAGTTCAAATGTCATCTGGTATTATGCATAAATCTACAAATAAGACACCTGATGATGAGGTCTTACTGGTCTTATATTTTAAATAAAAGTTCCTAATTTGAATCCCGTCTGGAACAATGTACACACCCAGGATTCCTTCATTACCAAACCACCTGAACCTGCCTATGGTTCTGTGATACAAAACTACATGTTTTCCTTATATTAAAACATTTAATTTAAATTTTATGTTAGAATCTTTTTTTCTTATTAAGTTCCAAACACCAACTTGATCATGAAAAAATTATTTTACTAAATTCCTCCAAATGTTTGATTTTAAAATCAGTGTTGTCTTTCAATAGAAATATGGTAATGAAAGGGTTAAAACTAAAAAACCTGATGATTTGAGATCAAATCTATCAAAACAGTAATGTGGATGTAAATATTTTTAATATGAAATATGTATCTTTTGATAAATTACCTGGAGCAGCCATAGATCTAGTTATACAAAGCTACTCATTGTAAAATGAGTATTAATATTATATTAAAACCTTCCATCATAATTTATTTCAAAAACTTTTAGGTATTGTTCAAAATATCAGCTTGCTAATGAAAACCTGAGTTATTTTATTGAATTCCTCCAAATTTTTGGTTATTTTCAAAATTAATTGAAATACATAGACAATTTATTTCATTAGAAATATAGTAATGAAAGGGTTAATGATCTGAAGACTTTAAAATTATTATCACATTATCTCAACTCATCTCGGCCACTCAAAGATTTGATTCTATAATCAATTAAAGATATATCTCCACTGAGAAGGAGGTTCTTTCATATTTGAAAACAAAGAATGTGTTAGATAAAAAAAAAAAAAGCAAAGGTTAACTGTAAGAGTTCTTAAGTGTTAATAATTAAAAAAAGTTATTAAAAAAAACAAAAGCAAACAAGATATCAAACATGCCCACCTCCCAACCGAATCTTTTGAGTTCACATGCTATGAGAATTTATATAGAATAAAAAGAGAGAGGAAGAGAAAGATGATGTTTATAAACAAACTTTACCCACCATTCACATAAGCCTTCACTTTATCCACATTTCACTTCACCCACATTAGATTGTAAAACAGCTTGCAATGAGGGGGGGGGGGGGGGGGGTGATTAAATCAATCATATAAAAGAAAAATGTTTGCAACAAAGCATACTCCTACTAAAATCACCAGGTGTTTGTTTACTGTGTTTGTGTTTACTGTGTTAGTGTTTACTGTGTGTGTGTGTGTGTGTGTGTGTTAGTGTTTACTGTGTGTGTGTGTGTGTGTGTGTGTGTTAGTGTTTACTGTGTGTGTGTGTGTGTGTGTGTGTGTGTGTGTGTGTGTTTACTGTGTGTGTGTGTGTGTTAGTGTTTACTGTGTGTGTGTGTGTGTTTACTGTGTGTTTACTGTGTGTGTGTGTGTGTTTACTGTGTGTTTACTGTGTGTGTGTGTGTGTTTACTGTGTGTGTATATCATCATCATCGTTTAACGTCCATATTCCACGCTTGCATATATATATATATATATAAGGATATGTTTATATATACACATACACCAACACGCGTGTTAGCTTTCAAACAAAAATTAATAGGTTAGATAACTGATGGAAGGTTATATATACATGCGGATATACAGGCGTTGTACAATATAAGTTAAAGGACATTCAAGGTCACACACACCAACAGATGTTTATTTAAAGCTTCCAGCGAACATTCCAGATTCTAGAGCTTTGACCACCCTGGTTAAAAGGTAAACTTGCATACTAGGCGAGGGAACCTCTACGTGGTCTATCGACCTGCTGGAAACAACAGCCACATCTCTCAAATCCCATCCAATTGTCTAAAATAAGTATTAAAAAATACATTGGATACTGTAGTCCTATATACTATTAAAAAGATAGGCATGTCACAACTGGAATGCTTTTGATTATGGCTGTTTAAGAGGGGTGACCAACTAGATTTTGAGCTAAAGGGTCTTTGGGTATATATTTACTTACTAAATTAACGAGGGAAATGCACATTATTATAACGAGTGTCAGCATGTTACTGTATAATGTTGTGTCTTTATTTTGAGAGCCCATGACACTGAGGCAATATATCGTTTATGGGGGGGGGGGGGGGTGCAAAAGGTGATCATGCAACATGGCCTGTCACTAGCTACAGGGCTTTTTGACAACAACCTGCCCAAATCCACCTCAGGTTCTCTGAAACAAAACTACCCATTTTAAAGGATTCCTATTTAAATTAAAATCTTTTAACATAAAATTATATAATATCCTTTTAAGTTCTGTTACTTATACCATTTTAATAATGCAATATTTAGTCATTTTAGTAATTTTTTCCATATTCTTCATTAAAAAATTCAAATCCCGTGTATGTTAGGAAACAATATGGTAACAAAAGGTTTAAAGTATTTGAATTACATAATTTAGGGTGGTTATCGGAAAATTTTTTAAAATCTGCCTCTCAAGAAAAACTGAAAGCTTCTGGGTAATAACAATAAAGGAAATGTATACAACTATACCAAATAGTAAACATGATTGGTTCTTAGACAGGCAAAAAAAAAACAGTAAAACAAAATTGCTTTTAACTTTTGCAAATTTCAGTTCATATTAGCTACACAGATTTCATTTTATGCCTGCCTGTCCATACTGGCATGAGGTGGATAGGTTGTTACTGACCAAGTCAGTATTGACCAGAGCTACATTTCTCCTTGCTCAATATTTTCTGTTTTGGCAAGGTTTCTAGAGCTGGATGAACTTCCTACTGCTTATTACCTAACAGAGTAGAACAAATATGAGAGGGGGTCGTCATTTCATTGATGTGACTAAGGTGTTGTTCTCCCAACTCTTATATCACATTATTTCTATGGCTGGATGCAAATAGTTGTAAAATTCTAGATTAAATTAACCCCTTCTAATGAAAAATTATTTATCTTTTCTTCTACACTTTGTTTTCTGTCAAACTGCAGCCATGCTGGAGCACAGTCTTTATGAGGTTTTATTTCATATATCAACCCCCAGTACTTCATCATCATCGTTTAACGTCCCATCTTCCACGCTAGCATGGGTTAAACGGGAGTTGTCCCACTTGAGGCAAGGTTGGTCGGGTGACCGTGTCTCGCTCATATAGGACTATCTGGCAGGTTTTCTGCGGCTGGATGCCCTTCCTAATACCAACCACATTTACAGTGTGTACAGCATGGACTGTATTTTTGTCGTGACACCTACACAATCCCGTTCTAATTATCTCATTTATTTGGACTGGATGCTGTGGTACCAACTTTACAGAGAGAGGGTGGTGTTGGTGGGAGTAGGTTTCGCTTTGTACATAGGCAAGGTGGGTCTTCGGTATTACTGCGTAGCGCCAACGATCTCGGTCCAGTGACATTGTCTTAGAGAGGTGCAAGTGTGTATGGTCGGAATTTATCAGATCGTCCCAGGTTTTTCTGGGTCTACCTACTCCGTAACTGCCATCAATTTTGATCGCCCTGCACTTTTTTATACAGCTGTCGTCTTTCATACGCATCATGTGGCCATACCAATGTAGTCTTCTCCCAAGTAAACAGCATCTGATTCCTCTTATTCCTAATTTCTCACTTAGTTCATTTATGCTTTGCCGTTCACGTATATTACTATTACACATCCAACGGAGCATGGATGCTTCGTTCCTCTCCAGTCTGCGTATATCCTCTGCACACAATGCCCATTCTCTCTGCCATGTAGCATTGCTGTTCGTATACAGGCATCATACAATCTGCCTTTCACTTTTAAAGAGAAACCTTTAGTGGCCAATAGTGGTATTAAGTCTCTGAACTTTTTCCATCCCGTTCTGACTCTAGCTACTGTACTTTCAGAACACTCTCCACCACTGCTGATTTTCTCACCCAGGTAACGGAAAGTGTCCACTATTTCTATAGAACCACCTGGGCAATAGGAGCTAGTATCCTGTGGGCACTTGCTACTTATTGCACCTGAGCATCAGCCACATATAAAGTCTACTTTCTTAGATAGTTTACCTGTGATCCCACATCTTTCATGTACCCAGAGTTTGCATTTGGGACATAAAATGGAATTTCTGCCTACTCCTTTCCTACACACTGAGGGCACCTGTGCCCTATTTTCCTTTCTACAAACTAGAACTTTAGTCTTAGACAAGTTAACTTTAAAGCCTTTTGATTCTAAGCCATGCTTCTATGTTTGGAATTTCTTCTCTAGTTCAGCCATAGATTCAGCTATGAGAGTTAGATCATCTGCGTATATGAGTTCCCATGATCAACCGGCTTTGAACTCCTCTATTATAGCCTGAAGGGCAATAATAAATTCTTCACAATATTCATTGTTAATTCTAACCTTACATAGCTTGTATAGCTCTCAAGCCATTCATCTACACCTAGTTTTCTAAGAGCTCAACAGATGCAGGGGACTGTCAAAGGCTTTCTCCAGGTCAACAAAAGCTAAGTATAGGAGTTTACTTTTAGCTAGGTACTTCTGTAGTTGTCGTACAAGGAAAAGAGCGTATGTGGTACTTTTACCCGACACAAACCCAAATTGCATTTCATCTAGATCAATACGCTCTCTGATTAGTTGCGCTATAACTCTTTCTGTGACCTTCATGAGCTGGTCAACTAACTTAATGCCTCTATAGTTTCCCCTATCTAGAGCATCCCCTTTACCCTTGTAGCAGTTAATGATGCTGCTGCTACGCTAGTCTTTTAGTATGACCCCATCCTGTATTACTTGGTTAACTATATGGGTGACCATAGTATGTCCCACCATTCCAGATGCCTTCAACATCTCAGCAACTATCTCCGAAGGCCCAGCTGCCTTGCCTGTCATCATATCTTTGATTGCCTTACTTATTATACTACCTTTAACTTGCACCGCTGGTCCTTCTATTGAATTGATTTGGGGCAGACTATCTTTTTCCTATTTATTCTCATTTAATAGTCTCTCGTAGTGACACTTCCAGGCTATCTTACCAGCATCAGTGAGGGCAAGTACACAATTCTCCCCGACAATATCACGGTTTTCCTTGACACATTGTCTCACGTTTTTGGTCCTCACTTTGTAGAACATGCTTGAACTTTCTATCCTCTGCTTCCCTTTTTGCAAGGTACACTTGTCTCCTAGCTTCTCTCCTGGCCACTTGATAGTGCTCTCTACTTCCCCCATACTGCCATACTTTCCAAGCCTGCTCAAATCTAGTACTTATTTTATTGAATTAAGTTACGGGACATAAACAAATACACCTACTAGCTTCTGCTATTTCTGTCTGCTAAATTCCACTCACAAGACATTGGTCATTGCCCAAAGTTGCAAAACTAAATCCATAACCCCATAGCCTTGCCTGCGCATATGATTTTCAAATAATTTTGAAAATAATCAAGAATTTGAAAGGAATTAGTAAAATAACTCGTTATCAAGCTGTTGAGATATAGATTGAGTGGCTAAAATTACTCTTTCGCATTTTTTTTTTTTTTTAAAATGTAAGAACGTTTATTATTTGCTCCTCACACCAGCTTGAAACAGAATTAGTTATATCAAATTCTTCCAAATACTTGATTATTTTCAAAATCACAAAGTTGGCTTAAAAACCATTGATGATTACATAAATATGAAAAATAAAAATACAAGCAACATTAAGTAATGAGAAGAGGGAAGAGGTAAAGTCAGACAGATCTAGCTGTATGGGAAAGTAGGGGAAACGACTATAAAAGCCATGAGAGGAAAAGGGTGATGGGCTGTGGGCCCAGGGTGGGGCTGTGGGCCCAGGGTGGGGCTGTGGGCCCAGGGTGGGGCTGTGGGCCCAGGGTGGGGCTGTGGGCCCAGGGTGGGGCAGTGTGTAGGCTGCGCCCTATGGACAAAACTGCAACGGCATTTGTGGACAAAGGCCAGCGACACCTGCTGCAACAGCCACTCCACCTTGTGAGGCTCCTTCCTCAGAAGGGTTGCTAATGTTCAGATTTTGCGGAGGCACTCGGCAGTATGGGGTCGGAGGACGCCTGAGGTGTCAACGATGGCCGGACAATCCCTGGTATTCGTGTGTCCGCCTGTTCTCTGTATTGTGGGCTGCAGTACTAGAGTTTGTGATCAGAGCGACTAAGTTGGCGGCAAAGAACGTGTCACAACATGTGGCATCCTAGATGAGGGTCTTACCTCTTTCGAATGGGAAGAGGGTAATTCCATCGAGGTGCTTACCAGTTCCACGGTCAAGGCCTGCTAGCTCCAGTTGTAATTTTAAGCCATCTGCATCCAGGCTTTTTCTCAATGGATTTTAAGTATACAGTTGCCTGTCTTTTATAAGGCTAACTTAAAATTTCAACAGAGAAAATAGATGGATGCAAGTCACTGAATGGATTTTAAACAGTTTACAATATACAGGGTTATCATATGAAAATTGAAGATGGAATCTAAATCAGTGGAAGAATTTTAAATACACAGTTGTGTATAAAGATGTATGCAATGGTTTTTAAGCCAACTTTGTAATTTTGAAAATAATCAAGTATTTGAAAGAATTTAATATAACTAATTTTCTCATTTTCAAACTGGTGTTTGTAGCAAACTTAAACGTTCTTACAATTAAATGAATAAATCATAACTGACAAATAGACAAGTTATTCAATTTTCTTCTTAGCCCACTTTTTCATAGAAGGGTTGCGAGGGCAGTCCTTAAGCACGCCTTCCAGCAGGTCTTGTCAGAAGTAGCAGTCTCCAAATAATCTGGCTGGATCTCCAAGCGAGACCAGCTGAGCACGTGTATGTGATCCAACCATCTTACTCAAGGTCTACCCCTGGATCTTCTGCTGGTTGGTTTTGCCTGTAAAATCAGTCTAGCGATTTTTTTCCTTAAACATTCTAGCCACATATCCGTAATATCGGAGTTGTTATCCCTTAATTCAGAGAAATAACGACTACCTGGAGCGACTCCCTTATCTCCAAACTATGCACCCTATCAAGTAATATTATTCCAAAAAGCCTTCAGAGGAGCCTTTATTTGAGCCACGTATATCCATGATGATGATCTTTCAGCCATTACTCAAGATTCATGACTATCGGTAAGGGTTGGCACAAATACCGAATTGAAGATATTTTTATGACCTTACAAAATACGAAAACAATAAAAAGTAAACAAGAATCAATTAAATATGTCATAGATTAATTATTGGTTTAACTGAAACCAACCATTCCAGTTTTACCCTTTCTAACAAGAAAAACGGCTGTTAAATGATGATTGACAGTTTTCAATTTCTTATATTTAGAGAACACCATAAACATGTTTGCATATCTTCAAGTAGAAATATCGATCTGATTTCTACCTCCCACATAGATAGATATGTGCACATGCATAGACACACACATGTATACACGTACAAATACATTCATACGCGTTTCTCTTTAGATATATAAAATTTACGTTGTAAATCTTCGCCTTTATAGTTTGTCTTTTTCTTTATCGATAGACTGAAAGATTTGAGAGAGAAAAATTTTCTGAATGTTTCATAGAATTTGTTTTCGATAGCCATAAGCTTCCTCACAACAAACTGCTTGCCGTCAGTTGCCACCCATCAATAAATTAGCTCAATAAACGAGGCGGTCGGATATTAGTGCCAGAAAATAAAGCCTATGGCTGCTAAAAAGACTTAGGCGTTTTATTCAGATATATATTGTCGAAATTTTCCTTTCACTTTAATTTCATATACCTAAAGCGAAAAACCGCTACATACGTGCTGACACGAATACACGAACAGATATGCATAATGATAATGTCCGAAGCTAGATATCGGTTGATTCAGACCAGTAGCTGCAGTTAGTGTTAACAGACAGGAGCTAGTTAGTATTTTTGGTTTAGCCACAATCAAAAGCGTTTCCATCGTGACAAACCTGTTTTTCGTTTTTTTATATATATAGTAATAATAATAAATTTGAAGACTAAAATCCAAAGAGGGCTCGATAAGGATAAATATATATCAAATATATAAGAACCGTAGAGCAAATATTTATTAAAGACTTTGTTAGTTTCAGAAGATCCCGTTAAGGGTGAAAGCAGCGATTCTTTGCTTAATCTGTCATTTTAATATATACATATACCCAAAACTACAGTCTAATATGTCCTTTCTTTTTTAAGACAGTAGGGTGTGATTTCTAGCAAGTCGAGTGGACTTCGACGAGATTAAGCTAGTTGTGTCAAAATAAGACCAGGTATAAATACACACACACACAACTACAGGAGTCACCACGTCAATAAATCAACACCCTAACATTAATATCTATCATATATCAATATACGGACGTTTTATACAAATACACCATGATATAATTAAGCCTACAATACAAATGGTAAACCATATGGACCAGAGGTGAGGCACAAAATTTGAATATTTAGGAAACAGTTGCAGTCATATTGATCACGTTATATCTTAGGATGAATGCGCCTTTTTTATATAATTTGATATTTTTATTTTAAATGAAACGTGGCCGGTGTTGCTTTTTTTCGTTTTGTAGTTGTTTTTGTTGTCTATTTTGAATTAAATTTCTTCGTAAATATTGATTTTTAAATTAATCTGACCATAATAGGATGTGTGGGTGTTTGGATTAAGGACAGTATTAAAGAAAATGTAAGCCATGACAGAAAAGACAAAAAGTTGCAAGTCATTGCTATTACACAAATAGGTAGAGAAGGAGTGGACCAAAACAAAACCAACTCATATTACATATCAAATATGTTAAAATGTATAACATCACTATTTGGTGTGGGGAAGGGTGTTTTATCCAAGTTCAGTCCTGCACGAACCGATTTGCGATCATGGGCGTTCACTGTACAATGTATAATGTGTCCCTACCTTTTCGAGACAGTATGGTTTTAGCTGAAAGTGATTTGACAATTTTATTGTTAATGGGTTGAGCAACTACGTAGAGGCTCCATTCATTGGTTCAGAGAGAGTAAAGTTTAGGGACATGGGTAAAAGGTAAAGACCCCCTTCAGTCACAAATGACTATGGGATTTGAACCTATAAAGTTCCCCTCCGCAGTCGTCCAAGCATACTAACCTCCCCTCTCCGAGCCTCTGGTTGTCCAAAAGAAAGGCAATGGCCGATACAGCTTGGCACCAGTGACGTTGCAACTCATTTCTCCAGCTGAGTGAACTGGAGCAACGTAAAATAAAGTGTCTTGGTCAAGAACACAACGCATATCCCAGTCCGAGAATCGAACTTACAACCTCGCGATTGTAAGCCCAACGCTCTAACCACTAAGCCATGCGCCTTCACAAGCGACGGGTGCTGAGACAGGTTGCAGAAAGTGTGTTAAGGAGTTATTGGATGAATGAAACAAAAAAAAAAAACAAAAAAAAACAAAAAAAAAACGAAAAAAATGATATACAAAGTAAACAAATGTCTGAGTCTCTAGAGAGGATGACAACCACCTAGTGCTTATCAAAGAACACCATAGATACAGGGTTACCCTGATGTCCACGAAGAGGAGCCATCGTCAATTCCCTGTCCTATCACAGGCTGAGAGTAGAACCATTTACTCGAACCATGCTCACCACTCGGCAAATTGCTCGAAGATAGGACCTCCGTAAGATTGAGAGAATTCGATGAGCGCCTGACCGAAGAGGAAAGTACCTGTCTTCAGTCTTTTCAGTCACTTCCGCCACTTTTCTTCGTGGCCAACTGACAGTGGAAAACTACTTGCCTTTCCCAGTCCAATAAAAACGATGTGGCCACACAAGTTAGCAATTCTCAAACACTGAAAGCGTGCATAACGGTTTTAGCGTTGTTTGCAACTTGGACATGTCTGTAGAGTTTACCTCGAACTAGCAATAAATAAGCTTCAGTAACATTGCTGTGTCATGGATTTTTTCAGGATCGAAAGTTCTCCAGAAAAAACCCCATCCAGCTGCTACTTGTTGAGCTTCACCGAGAGCGTCAGAGTTATTCCCCAATCACTAAATGTCCTCTATAAAAAGCTAACGAAGTTCCACCAGCAGAATTGACTGACTGGTAAAGAGCTGTGAACGCCCAGCATTTCATATCCTGTCTTGGTCTTCGCTTGAATCAAAATTATAACTCCGTCAGAATCGAATTGTGTGGTTTCTAAATCAGGCACAAGGATAAACATTTTTGTGTAAGAGTATAGACAATTATATCGACACCAAACTTAATTTGTATTTTATTTTACGACTCCAGAAGGATGAAAGGTTAAGTTAACCAAGATGGGGTTTGAACTGAGAACATAAAATGATAATTAAATGTCTGACATTCTACCGATTCTACCATGATTTTTAATAAAAGCCCAAAAGTTCAGGAAATCATAGACAAGTGTGTATTGGTCATAGATCGATGCAGTTTTTCACTGGCACTTATTTTATTGAGTTTGGAAGGATGCAAGAAACAGTTGTTAAATCCCAGGTTTGACATGATCGAGTAAGCCCATTTTCAGACATGACCATAATCTTATTTGTACATTTCGGACTAGTTTAAATGCCTCGATGTTATTTTTCAAAGACGTCCCAGGATGTGATTTATAAGATATTTGGTTGCTAACTCTAGCAGGTCTAGAATGAGGACGTTGAGTAAAAAGAACGCTTTTTAGTACCAGCAGTCTATGTAATGGGCATCCTAGATCTTTCTGTCCCAAACCACAGCTGACCTTTCATATCTCATACATGCCTTTCTGAGGTCACCATTGTCCTTTTTTACTAGAGTTAATCAAGATACTGATTTCATTTTCTCCCTACTCCAATTAATTTCTTGATTTACATTTATAACTACCAAATTGCTCCAGTCATACAAACAACCAGCTCAATTTGCTAGAAATAGCAACTAAGTCTTTAGCTACATACTGAAAAACGGGATGGGCATTATCCACTATATCGACCCAGTAATCAACCGGTACTGGTCCTATCGACCCCACAGGAGCAAAATGTTCTTTTCACCAAAAGGTTGTATGTATGTGTTAATATATATACACACATACATGAATGAGACAGAACGCGTGTGCAGAAAGTGTATGTGTAGCATCTACACTGAACTAAAGAGGTAATAATACGGGGGAGGACATCAATTATATAACAAAATAGCAATGGAACGAAACTTGATACTACTGTGCACTATCTCAAAAGAAGTTCGTCAGAGAGAGAGAGAGAGAGTGTGTTTGTGTGTGTGTGAGTGTAGAGCGAGTGTGTGTAGAGTGAGTGTGTGTAGAGTGAGTGTTGAGTGAGTGAGCGTGCGAAGTTGAAACTGCTAACAGCAACATATGGATCTCAAAAATGATAGAGGAAAGTGAATTTCCAAGTTTGGTACTGTAGAGGAATACTAAGAATTGTTTGATAGCAAATAAAGGTCAAATCAACACGAGATGTGAATCGAATTGGAACGAATGGAGCAGTGTAAAATATGACTGGACAAGCAAAGATGTACATATTTTGGGTCTCCCGTAAGGCCAGGATCAATAAAAGTTATTGGTCATGGGAAAAACCCCTGGAAATAGGTCAAGAGGAAGACTGAGAAAAAAGCTGGAATGATATTATCGTAGAGATAGCAAGATTGAAGAGAAAACAATAAGAATGGTAGAAGATAAAGATGAATGAAGAAAAGTTATCGGACAAATCACCCAAACTCCAAGGCACTGGTGGGTGTGTATGAAAAGTGAGTAGATGCAGATAGGTGTATATGCAAATAAATAGACAGATATATAAAGTGGTAGAGCGGTAAATAAACAGATCTCTCCTCCCAGTCGCGAAATAAAAATAACTCGCCAGATTCACCGAATTCGTTGCGTTTATACATACACGTTAGGATTCCCTAGTTTTATTTCGAGCTCTATTACCAAAGAGAGAGAGGTCGCCTGACAAAATTTATAACAATAAACACATTCACTACTGACAATACTGATTAGTGTTACGTAAGGGGAACAGATGATAGTGCGTACGTGCCAATTCCATTCATGTTAGGTCGGTACACGCGGTCTCCGCGAGATGCGAGCTAGCTGTAGGATAAATAAATAAATGTGTGCATATATATATATATATATATATATATATATATATATATATCATCCGTTTAACTTCTATTTTTCCAGGTTAGACGGGTTTTCCCTTACGAGACAATACAAGTGAGGTGACCATGTCTTGCTCATACGGATCTGCATGGTTTCCACGTCTGGATGCCCTTCCTAACGCCAACCAGGGTAGTGTAGACTGGGTGCTTTTTCGTGTCACCAACACGACCGTCTTATAGGCATGGTGAACTGGATATATGTATGTATACATATATCGTTTTTACGTCCATTTTTCCACGCTTGTATGGGTTGGACGGGTCATTTTCAGTACGGCATCTCTCTCCACACACACAAACGTGTGTGCGCATACATATATGGGAGATCTATCTACCTAGAGGAACAGGCATATATCTATTTACACATGCATATTGCTTAATTATATTGTAATTCAAAACTCTCTCCATATATACACACACGCGTGTATGTGTGTGTGTTAACAGAGATAAGATTTAAGAGAAAAAAGAAGAGTGGCAGCAGATTTAAGAATTTTCGGACAAATCACCCACACTCCATGAGTTGGCGGTCATATATATATATGCGTCTAATATATACAAGTAGACTGGCAGATATATAGTTGACCGATAAAACGATGGAGAAACAAACATCTCTCAGACTGAGTCTCCGTATGGAAAGTTTATAATATATGACAATAATATTAACACTAGTTAACAACATAAGCAGATGAGCACACATAGTCCCAATATTTAATCAAGCGACCCAGCATTTTATTAGTACTTATTTTATCCACGAACGATGGTGTTGTCTTCATTACATCATTACTTTAAACAGACTTGATAATCATACGTCTACTCAATACTGACCTGGGATTAAACACCATCACCATTCGAAGAATGAAAGCCAAATGCTAAAAATAGCATCCATATCACACATTTGATCATTTAGTGCTCGATATATTATGTCTAAAAACAAGATTAGATGGTCATGACTGAAACGCCGTTAATCTTTAATAATATATCAGTTTTATCAGAGCAGACGTGGGGCTAAACAACACTGGAAGGATGAATGGTTGACCCCTCGGAAGCATTTTCGTCCTCAGTATTTGATTAGGATTTTATTTGATGTTTCGCAGACAAAATAAAGTGACTGAAATTAAATGCTATGTTTTATCGTTGTAATTTTTGGCCTTTTTAATCGATAAACTGAAATGATTGTGGATTCTTTTGCTTAGTTTTCTTTTTTCCATAACATACTCCCTCACAACAGATTGTTAGCAGTCAATTACCACCCACTGACAAATTAATTCAACAAAGCGATAGTTGGATAGGAGTCCCAGAGAAGAAAGAATCTTGCCTAAGGCTATATATATATAAAGGCTCCGGCAGGATGAAAAGTCTTAACATATTCTGCAAAGCACTTAGTCGCTTTAGCGATTCTATCAACCGGTCGCCCTGATGATCAATATTCGGCATATAACAAGTTTGTTTTTTTATAGAAAATATTACGATTGATTTTATTTACAGTTGTATAAATAACATTACAAATGTTTTTGCTGTTTTCTTTTTTCTTTCTTTCTCTATGCGTTATATTTGTATGGTTCCTAACAATAATTAATTGTATTTATTGTGATTATATTTTAATTCTGGAAGAGTTGTGAACAATTTGTAATGTTATTTAAACAACAGTTTATCTCATTCCCGTTTTTTTGCTTTTCTAAGTTATGTTAATAATGTATATTTTTTAACACAATTCTGCAGAGATACTTTTTAGGTGTATATTATAATTATGTCGATAAAAATAGATTTTTTTTTTCCGCGTTTTATAATTGTAGAAACATTACATTCGTGTCGGAAATATCTATTACATCCTGATTGATATGATTCATTATCAACATGGAATTGGAAGGCGAGATGGAAAAAAAAACTCGGATTTACTCTAAATACAGATCGAAAATAATGAAAATATTTAGCGAATGGAACCAAACAACAATGAAACAGTCGATTACATCAAATATCCAGTATATAAGTAGTATTTTATCTTTCTGAAGTAGGTAGTTATTACTGTCGTGGAACGCAGAAGTTCAATAAAGTCTACTAAAAAACAGTTTGTGGCATCGTAAGGTGAAATCGTGGGCATCTAAACCTGGCGGAACCCTTATCTCTCCAGACCTGAACACAGTCGATTCTTTCCTCGGGAGGGCGAGAGGAAATGAGAAAGATGTAGAGGTAAGGATCGACCTCGAAAAGACGAAAGGCAAAATTGATATAAGCAAAGAGGGGAGAGAGCTGGAAGGAATACCACAAAGTAATCTATCAGATCTCAAAATAAACAAGCAGAATTTTAAAACAAGTGGATCCTGTTCCCAATAATTGAAAATCCAAGTGTATATATACATTTTAATGATTGTGGCGTGAATATATTCCAAGATGGGGGGGGGGGGGGAGACACTGAAAAGCGAAGGTTCTTTAGCGGTAAAGAGATATACAACGATCTTGCATTAGCAGGGTAACAGTTCGATTCTGTCTTTGGTCTTTGTACTATATATAGAATAAACACCAAACAAAAATTGGAAACGCCCTATCCAACCAGTCTGCCCACTGTCCACAACAGCACATCGCTGACAATTTCATTAAGTATGGAGTACTAAATTAAAGAAAAGTCTTACCAGACTTAATTACGATCATCTTATATATCTATCTACCTCTATATATAAGATGTTACTAATAATACATATTAGTTCGTATATTTCTGATTATAACAGGACTCCTACATAGCTAGTTTATTGCCCACGCACCCAATGGAACTGGGATGACATTTTACCTGCCCGTTGGAAACAGAGTTAGGCGGGGACTGAGATCGGTTGTTGACTGGTACTATATATTTTATAGGACTGAACTAATAAATGGCAAAGTTGACTTCGGCGGGATTTGAACTCAGAATATAAACATGAAGGTATTTGTCCAACGTTTTAAGACTTTTCTAACTCGCCGCTCTGATAATAAAAAAAAAAAATCATCATATACGAATATTACAAGTAAATAATTATATTATATTATATTATATTATATTATGTGTGTGTGTGTGTGTGTGTGTAGATGATATATCCAGAACAGCTCTGCTTCAGCAAGACCTTCCAGTGAGACCATGACTTTTTTCAGTCAGCGGTGAGTAATATTGCTGCTTAGCCAAGGTCAATACTGATTGGGGAGAATTATGACAGAGATCCAGCGATGCATTACTCAATGTCTCCCTCCCTTTTCTTAAAGACGGTGGGAGTTTAATTGAGGGAGAATTAGTATTAAATGCTATTTATTCCTAACAGGTCGAATGACCAAGTATGGGCTCTCTCGTTAGCACGTGTAATAAGTATAGCATTTGTTGTTGTTCTAAAATAGTATATCTAGGACTACATTATCCAATGTGCCCTTATTGTTTTAAGACAGTAAGTAATTTAGTTAAATTCGAAAAAGCTTTGTTTTTTTTCTAGCAAATACTGTGCCTGATAAAAAGCTCTCTCTGATATTGAAAATATATGTGAAAAGAGAATAATATTACGTAGTAAAAGTAGGGAGAAAGGTTATTTTCTGAGAAGAGAAGCAGCAATGATTTAATAATGATGGTGACACCTACCTGGCAACGACAGACAACATCGGCCGACATAGCTAGGATGTCGACTACTTTTCCTTTACCCTCGTCTCCCCATTGTGTGCCTACAACAACGGTGACCACGTCTTCGCTGGTCATCTTTGCTTTCTTCGTCTGCTGCAGCGCGAGGCAATCTACTTTTCCATTGAACCCAGCTGCAACTGATGCCTTACCGTTCGTCGTATCCGCTACCTTGATACAGCCTGAATTCACTTTATCGACTCCGTCTAACTCCATGACTGACTATTGACGGCGCGCATGCGCAGCGCACGAGATAAGGCGGGAAACAGCGCAACGCGCGCTTTCAACCATTGAGATGCTTCTTGAGTCTACTACTGTACTCTCTTTCTTCTTTTTCTTCGTCTTCTCTTAGTCCCTACTACATACGCACATTGTCTTTATTGTTTAATCCTGCAGATTTATTCGATCAATAGGCATTGTCATGACCATCCCATCTTTTTGTTTTTATCAGATATAGTAAATACGTAAGCCAACGTGTTTTATTTTTTTTTAAGCATTAGGGTATGATTTTGAGGATATTAGTCTGCTATCCTAGCAGGTTAAGCAACCACCCAGAGGATTGTTAATCGAGCAGACCGCCTATGTGGGAGAGGTGTTCCAGCTATGACCATCCCACCTTTTGTTGTTGTTTTTTTTAAATACAAATATCTATGGACATATTATTTAATGTGTTCATCTTTTAGAGACAGTTGAATGTACTGTTCGAGGGTGATTTATCTGCTATAACTAGCATGTCAAATGACCACTAAGAGAGTCCCTCGTTGTCTAGAGTAGTATATATATATATATATGCAAGAGCGGATCATAGCATTAAGTAATGTTATATAAGTAAAATAATTGAAATTTTTTAACGTTCATGATGCTTATATAAAATAATCATTTCTAATTTAAGTCAGTGGCCATCAATTTGCGGGGGAGGTGGAAATCTATTACTTCGACGTGACGGGTGCTTTATTTTATCGGAACCCCCAAAGGCAAAGTTAACCTCGGCCTTATAAACTCATAGCGTAAAGGGCCGCAAAATATTTTGTCCGACGCTCGAACGATTCTCCCTATCCGCCAACCTCGCTTATACAAAAATGATGAAATGAATACTATTTATAAATATTAGTTATTAATTCAAAATAACTAATAAATAACGTTACAATTCATAACAGGTTCCAAACTACAAAAAATATTTTTAAAAAATAACGAATTCAGAAGAAAAATTAAATAGAATATTTATTTTTCCTACGAAGACACGTGACTTAGTGGTTAAGTGTATTCGGCTCACGAGTGTATTGTCGTTTATTTAATTCCCGGCAGCGCGTTGTGTTCTTAAATAAAACGCGATTATTTCACGTTTTAATACACTGGATCTCCATGTAAACTATGTTATGGGTACACGTGTAATGCTCAGTCACTTGCGTGTTGATATCACGCCCGTGCTGTTCTGTCGAACAAACAACTGGAACATTCGTTGCCGAAACCCACTGATGTCCAGCAAAAACGTTACTTTATACAAATCCTGAGTATTCGCTCTTCATTTATATGTATGTATGTGTGTATCCTTTGTTAGATAATTCAGTGAAGAATATTTCTTTTTATTTCCTAGAGTGAGGAACAGATTATACACTGGAAATTTTATTAATAGATTCTACAAGAAATTGTTATGTTAATCTTATATTAAAATTCCATTCATATCTAGAGTGCACCTCGATCCCGGAATGATGGAAGGTAAAGTTGGCATCAGTAAAATGTGTAGAGGGCCGTGATTAATATACCAGGCATTTTGTCTATCACATGTTGATCCACACATCGACTATACTCTTGCTCGAAATTTTAGGTTTTGTGCGTTTAGTAGGAAAAACAAAATCGGCATATAGTTACTGCCCTTTACGTTCTGAGTTCAAATCCCGCCGAGGCTAGCTTTGCCTTTCATCCTTACGGAGTCGACAAAATAAAGCACCAGTAATGGACAGGGGTTGATTTAATCGACTTTCCCCTTGTTGGTCTTGTGCCTGAATCAGAAACCATTATTATTGAATTGGCAGTATCGGTAGAGGGTCGGACGCCATGCTTTCCAGCATAGTTACGTCCCTTTACGATCCGAGTTCAAATCTCGCCGAGGTTGACTTTGCCTTTCATCCTTACGGGGTCGATAAAATAAAGTACCAGTAATGTACTGGGTAATTGCTGGCCTTGTGCCTAAAGTAGAAACAATTATTAGTAGGAAAAACGAGTACGGTGGATTGGCAGAATCGTTAGGGGGCGTCGGACAAGAAAATTCCTCAAGAAATTTGTTGGATTGGCAGTATCGGTAGAGGGTCGGACGCCATGCTTTCCAGCATAGTTACGTCCCTTTACGATCTGAGTTCAAATCCCGCCGAGGTTGACTTTGCCTTTCATCCTTACGGGGTCGATAAAATAAAGTACCAGTAATGCACTGGGTAATTGCTGGCCTTATGCCTAAAGTAGAAACAATTATTAGTAGGAAAAACGAGTACGGTGGATTGGCAGAATCGTTAGGAAGCGTCGGACAAGAAAATTCCTCAAGAAATTTGTTCCGTCTACGTTCTGAGTTCAAATCCTGCCAAGCTGAATTTTACCTTTTATCTTTCCAAGGTCGATAAAATGAAGTACCAGTAAAGTTCATGGGTAAATTTAATCGATTTTTTCCCTCCCCATAAATTCATGGCGTTGTATCTAAATTAGAAATAATTATTACAAGAAGTACCCCGCTGTGAACCTTGTATGTATTGTGGATTCTAATTTAGTCAAAAGGACAATAGTTTTAGGGGAGGTGAAAATCAATTAAATCGACCCCGATACTTGACTAGTATTTTATTTTATCGATTCAGAATTTCAGTCATTTTCCCTGAATAAACGAACAGCTGCAAGATGCTGGCCGGCTCAAACATTGAGCAGGTGATGTTTAGATCACTTTTTCTAAACCCTTCCCAGAAACTAGGTGAGCAGCAATCTTCTAAATAGACTGTTCAGACGCACAATGTTCCACCGATATTTATTTCTGCTTGAAAACAATACAGCGATGTTAAGATAAACAAAGTGCCGCCTCACGTGCAGGTTCATACTTTTGTGTTTCCAACCTGTTAAGTCTGCACACGACAGCAATACCCCCCATCGCCGCTGGACTACTTCTGAAGAGATATCTGCGCATAAGATATCAGCAGTGGAGGAGGGTGTTCCAAAAGTACTGTCGCCAGCGTAAGAACAGGATGGAGAAAGTTTAGGGAGCTACTACCGCTGCTAGCTTCAAAAGGGTTTTCTCTTAAAATGAAGGGCAATGCTGTATGGTAGTGAGACCTGGGCACTGTATGCAGAAGACCTGCGAAAACTGGAAAGAAGTGAAGTGAAGCCTGCATGCTCCGACAGGTGTGTAATACGCGAAGCGTAAATAAATTGAGAGAGAAGTTAGGCATAAGAGAGAGGTTAGAAATGAGATTGCATTGATTTGGTTGTGTGATGCGTATGAAAGATGACAGTTGTATAAAAAGGTGCAGGGTGATAAAGGTTGACGGGAGCTATGGAGTAGGAAGACCGGGATGTAGTGATATAAAAGCTGACTTTGCGCAATTACACCTCAAAAGCAATGACACAGGATCGAGATCTTTGGCGTTACGCAGTAATACAGAAGACCTGTCTTCCCATACGCATGTATCTAGTAGTCACCTCTTAACCACTACACCCCCTTCTATACACCTCCCACGCTCCAACACCCACCCATCCACTTCTGTTCACACCACCCCGAAAATGTTGTGGAACTACTTCTACTTGACGGCCGGCCACATATATATACAAAAACAAAATGGTGTAGGACAGAACAAAGGAGAGACACAATAAAAACCTAGTCACTGAGGAGGTCACAGAATGTGCGACAAAAGAGCTTTGACAATATATAACCAACCTTCCGATTTTCGAATCAATCAACCAGCCGGAAACTTATAATAAGTTCAAGTGGAAATCGACAGGTGCGTGTGTTTTTATTGGCAGCATGACTCTTTCAAAGTATAACAATATTTGTTTCAACACACGTTTTCGGATTAAAAAATCTTGCAAAACGAATTATATATATATTTTAAAAAGATCGGAGGCCATATTCAGTTGATTCCGGTTTAGTTAAAATTCCGTTAGACATATTTCACTGAGGACTATCAATTATGATAACCTGAGCTCTTCAGACGGCAAAACCTAAAATAAACATAGAAAGTTCCTAAGAAACCTTTAGATTTTGAAAAATCTAATAATTTCCTCGAAAAAAGAATTTCTTTTCATGATAGAGAGGCCGGCCGAACGCGCGGTGTTGTTTCTTCGAATGCTGGCCATATATATATATATATATATATATATATATATATATATATATATATATATATATATATATATATATATATATATATATATATATATATATATATATATATATATACATATATATATATATATATATACATTATATATATATATATATATATATATATATATATATATATATATACATATATATATATATATATATATATATATATATATACATATATATATATATATATATATATATATATATATATATATATATATATATATATATATATATATATATATATATATATATATGATAATAATGATGGCTGCGCGTTGCAAATGGTGGTGCATATGAAAAAGTAAGTCCTTCATCAGTGACCCTCCAACCGTCCCAGGCATTTCATCGCTTTAAGGGCCATATACCTCAGGTTGGTGCGAACAACGGCTAAAAAAAGTCGTTGGGACACGTAAATAAAGGGGACGTTAGGGTAACAAACAAAATGGTTTAAGCAACGGAAAGTGAGAAGAAATAGACAAGTCCCAGATCTCTATGAATATAAACTCGGTGAAATCGTGAACAAGAGACAAAAGACCATCAAGCCTGGTTGAAATGTGAGCAAGGAAGGAATTTCGCACAGGTCTAACGGGGGGGGGGGGGGAGAAAAGGAAGAATAATAATAATAAGAAGAAGAAGAAGAAGGGGTCTGGTCTACGAATTCGGTAAACATAAGTTTTGTGAAGTCGCAGACGAAAGAGAGAGAGAGAAAAACATTCCATACCAGCTTGACCAAGACCGCGCGAGAAAAGAATTACACACAGGTCAAACTTGAAGGAGGAGGAAAGAGGAGGAGGAGAGGTAGTGACAGAGAATGAGTGAGTGAAAGTTGAGGAGGAGGCTAACAGAGAGAGAGACTGCTAGAAAGGGTAAAAGGTACAAAGAGCGAGAAAGGGTAAAAGGTACAAAGAACGAAACAGACGAGTGGCAGCAGAAGAAAAATTATGTGTAAATATGATAATAATGATGGCTGCGCGTTGCAAATGGTGGTGCATATGAAAAAGTAAGTCCTTCATCAGTGACCCTCCAACCGTCCCAGGCATTTCTTCATCGCTTTAAGGGCCATATGCCTCAGGTTGGTGCGAACAACGGCTAAAAAAAGTCGTTGGGACACGTAAATAAAGGGGACGTATATATATATATATATATATATATATATATATAACGAAGGAAATGTGGTAAGGAACCAGGTGGACCATAACGCACCAAAGTACTCAATACTTGAGGTAGTAGAGTGGGTAATAGGAACCAGTAAGACCCCGACTGCTGAGCTCAAGCCGTTTCGACGGCTAATTCTGGACCAGAATTAGCCGTCGAAACGGCTTGAGCTCAGCAGTCGGGGTCTTACTGGTTCCTATATATATATATATATATATATATATATATATATATATACTAGCCGAATTACCCGCGCTTTGCTGCGTTTCACACATTTTTTTCTGTAAGAAAATGATGATTGATTTTAAATCAGTGATATAATTTATGGAGAAAAAACTCTGCATTTCAATATTACTCAATGTAAAATGTAGTGCATGAAAAATTGGAAAACATTATTTTTTGTAATATATCAAATCAAAATGACATTATTAAATCTTATTTTAGGGGGGGGGGGGGGTGAATTGGTAGAGGGTCAGACGCCATGCTTTCTAGCATAGTTATGTCCCTTTATGATCTGAGTTCAAATCCCGCCGAGGTTAACTTTGCCTTTCATCCTTACGGAGTCGATAAAATAAAGTACTAGTAATGTACGATCTTGTTACAACACATCTTGTTCCATTTATTGGCCACAATTTTCACTATAGGGTGTCTTAACTTTCACTATAGGGTGTCTTAATATTATTGAAATTTAGTATATCTTGTCATTTAAATTTCATATAAATCGAAGGGAAAAAATTTTCAGCAGGGGTTTGTGCCCCGGGGAACCCTTTGATTAAAATGAAATATACTTATCCAAGTACCCTGGGCAATGTAGTTTCAGAATATATATGGTTATGGGGGTCTATCTCCAAAACCATAAGAGGAGTTTAACTTTGCCTTTCATCCTTACGGGGTCGATAAAATAGAGTACCAGTAATGTGCTGTGATAATGGCTGGCCTTGTGCCAAAAGTAGAAACAATTATTAGTAGTAGTAGAGTTAAACGTAATTCTGGAAAGTGAAAGACGAATATGAGGAAAGAGAAAATAAAACAAAAGACAAGGAAAGTGAAAGTTTGTTTTTTTACGTTGTTAATTTTTTTCTTACTGAAAAGCGGTGTGTGTGTTGTGTCTGTAGGCACGTGTGCATTTCTTGGAAAGAAAGAAATACTAGAAAATGAATAAATAAGACAATATTTGAGAGACCTATTGTGTAAAATGATGTAAAATATTGGTTTCTGATTTAGGCAGAAGGCTAACAATTTTGCGTGGAGGGAAAGTCGATTAAATCGACCCCAATGCATTAGTGGTACTTTATTTTATAGACCCCCGTAAGGATGAAAGGCAAAGCTAACTTGAGCAGGATTTGAACTCAGATCGTAAAGGGCCGTAACTCTATGCTATAAAGCATACTGTCCGACGCTCTACCGATACTGCCAATTCAATGTAAAATATTGATCTGTTCCCAGTTATTCTGCGTTTAATTATATTTGAAAGTTACAGTAACAAAATTTAAGATTATTTTTATTATTGCACCCGTCTCTGATACTGGTGTCATGGAGTACTCTGGTGTGTGAACCACAGAAAACAGTAATTTACGGTGGTTTTGAAGGCCATATTCGTTCTAAATATAACAAATCATAGGAAAACCATAAATATCACATTCAAAATTCTAACCAAGCTTATCAACTAACTACGTTTAATTTTTGTTTTAAATTACTATTACACCCGACACTAAGACAACAGTAATAACAAAAATAGCAAAATTAATGTATAGGACAACGAATGACTCACTTTTGTAAGTGAATGACTCACTTTTGTAAGTCATTCACCTTAATATTTCAGAAAACTGAACACTGAAGTACTTATTTATATACATATAAAATATATTTTATATGTATATAAACATTTCTTTTTTCTTTTTTTTTTTTTTTTTTTTTTCGGCTTCGCAAATAGAACATCAATGATCCAACGAAGAAACCATTAATAGTTACTCGAAATAGCAGCCAAATCCCCCTCAAATAACACAGTTTAACAAAAGCACATGACCATTATAGAATTATCGTTGTTAGATGTTATATTTTAACCAATCAAAAATTAGTAGTCTGTTGAACCCAATCTATGAAGTCCACTTTTTTCACTGGCAGCAATGGTAAATCATATTGTTTCACAGTGTCTCTAGCTCTTAACAAAATGTTTTATTTCAAGTTAATTATACAATGTTTATGATTTGTAAAAGGAACAAATCCATAAGAGAGAGAAAAAAGTGGAGAAAATGTGCGTGCACTCAGCAACAGGATATGCTGGTGTTTCCCTCTAAAATAATTTTGAGAGAAACTCAGTCACTCGCAACCTTATCGGTGGTGAAAAGAAGGCTAAGATGCTGGAGTAGCCAAGCAATTTCACAAATATCACCTGGTACATCAATAAGAAGAACCGCCAACAATGACAAAAACCTTGTCAGCGGCTCAACTTCCACGAAAGTCACAGAATGACAAGAGTAATCTATATATAATATAAAAGAGAGATGTTTATTGGTTGGTTGAAACACACACACACACGCACGCACGCACACACACACACACATCTAAAGAGTGAGAGAGAGAGGCAGAAAGAAAGAGATAGGCCGTTATACAGAGAGAGATACAATTAAAGTGTTAGATATTCAGAGAGAGAGTGACGTTCCACAAAATTCTAGAATCGGCTTAAACTATAGATCAAAGTATCAGTTGAAGGTTTAACAATATTGCATTAGCTTTTATAAAGTTGTTTTACAGTCTTTGATATTACAGAACAAAGAAAAATTGATACTATTTGAAATTAATCTACCCTCCAGCTTTTATCCATATACTACTTACAGACCGTACTAACGAAGTTAAACACTTCAGAAGCAATGTTATGCGGTATATTGCTGTATTTCAGATGACGTCCTTTGGAGCTGAAAAAGATCATACTGACTATGGTTATTTCACATTTAAAATTCAAGGCCAATGCTACCATTTAATCGGTAGTTTACTCCCCCAGCCTAATAAGAAAGTTTTATGATTGCTTTTTTGTTTATGTCTCTCTCACACACACACACATTACGGTCTCGCCTCATACCAGACAACACATCCAATACAGTCGTTTTCTCTTTTATCCGTCTTCTCTTAACTGTTCTCCCGGACGAAGCCGGGTACCTCAGCTAGTTTACTGATAAATCACGATATTTTTCACTATGAACTAGTTGTTAGCCTTGGGCTTCAACAAAATAGATTTAGTTATCTTAAATTACGAGGTACTTTAAACTAGGCCAATCGCCAGGTTTTGGTCCATGAGAGAAAAGGGAAATGATGTTCAGAGCATTCTGGGTGAACACGCTCTCGCAAGGTACGTATTTCAGGACCTTTTTTTTTTATAAACTCTATTTTCTAAATATGCGGGCACACCATTGAAAAGTAAGTGGAGGGCAGTGCCATCTCCCGGTGGTAAGGGACGCTTTAAATTGAACAAGAAATTATTTCTTATCAGAATAACTTTGGTGTTACGTTAGCGTAGTCTATATTGTGAAATGACCTTTAGTGTGCGATCTACCTGTTCATGTATAACTGGTCGATATAAACAAACAATCAACGGATACCCACGTCAGTATCCTTCTCAAATTGAACCTCATAAGACCAGTGTAACACATTTTACTCACTACAATGCTGTGAAAACATTTCTACAGACGTGTCATTTTAACAGAGGAAACAACAGTTGCATTTTTACGGGAAAACAATCACATGAAGCAGATCCTTGCCATATATAGGGTAGTGTCATGCAAAAAAAAAAAAAAAAAAAAAAAAAAGCGTGACAGATGTGGGGAATACAGGCTTGTACTTCGTTGTCCTCGAAATGGGTACCAAAATTGACGTTCTGTCCAGATAGGAAACTCATTTTACCATATACCAACAACAAATTACACTGCAATCTGAGTTTGTTTGAAATTTTAAAACTGTTCTTTTTCGTAATGGAAATACCCATGAATACAGCAGTGACTCTGTCAGGAAAGTCTACCAGGACGATAGCTGACTGGTTTATGTTCCGAGAGGTGTGTGAAACCATCGTTTCTCATCTTCAAGAGAGGAAAATCGTTGGGGTTAGCGTTAGTAGTGAGCTTTTCCAGTTACATATTGATCAATTTTGCTGGAAAATGCTGAGACAATATGCAGCAGATTTGTTTGTGGCATTCCTAAATGATATATGAAGTGTGTATCGTTAATTAAAGGATGTAAGTTTAAATTGTTTCTATCAGTTATGAAGCACTGGTAAATTCCATCATGATGATGACGATTAATGTACTATTTAAGCTATATTGATTATTATGATTCTGGTTATTATGATTTCTATGATTAAGTGTATGATATTAATAATAAATCATTATTCAGCTTATTTTTATTATCCTTCAATAGAAGTTTTTGTAGTGGGGGTAGGCTACACACTGAGCTATAAAATGCAGTTAGACCGCATGTTAAATTGTAAATGGCCTGGTAGACAACACGCTAAAGTCTAAATGGCCTGGTAGACCGCATGTTAAAGTATAAATGGTCTGGTAGACCGCATGCTAAAGTCTAAATAGCCTGGTAGACAACACACTAAAGTTTAAATGGCATGGTAGACCACATGCTAAAATCTAAATGGCCTGGTAGACCACATGCTAAAATCTAAATGGTCTGGTAGACCACATGCTAAAGTCTAAATGGCCTGGTAGACCACATGCTAAAGTCTAAATGGCCTGGTAGACCACATGCTAAAGTCTAAATGGCCTGGTAGACCACATGCTAAAGTCTAAATGGTCTGGTAGACAGTATGCTGAAGTCTAAATGGCCTGGTAGACCGCATGCTAAAGTCTAAATAGCCTGGTAGACAACACACTAAAGTTTAAATGGCATGGTAGACCACATGCTAAAGTCTAAATGGCCTGGTAGACCACATGCTAAAGTCTAAATGGTCTGGTAGACAGTATGCTAAAGTCTAAATGGCCTGGTAGACCACATGCTAAAGTCTAAATGGCCTGGTAGACCGCATGTTAAAGTCTAAATGGCCTGGTAGACCACATGCTAAAGTATAAATAGCCTGGTAGACCACACACTAAAGTCTAAATAGCCTGGTAGACCACATGCTAAAGTCTAAATGGTCTGGTAGACAGTATGCTAAAGTCTAAATAGCCTGGTAGACAACACACTAAAGTCTAAATGGCCTGGTAGACCACATGCTAAAGTCTAAATGGCCTGGTAGACCGCATGTTAAAGTCTAAATGGCCTGGTAGACCGCATGTTAAAGTCTAAATGGCCTGGTAGACCACACACTAAAGTCTAAATGGCCTGGTAGACCGCATGCTAAAGTCTAAATGGCCTGGTAGACCACATGCTAAAGTCTAAATGGCCTGGTAGACCACACGCTAAAGTCTAAATGGTCTGGTAGAGCACACACTAAAGTCTAAATGGCCTGGTAGACCACATGCTAAAGTCTAAATGGCCTGGTAGAGCACACACTAAAGTCTAAATGACCTGGTAGACCACATGCTAAAGTCTAAATGGTCTGGTAGACAGTATGCTAAAGTCTAAATGGCCTGGTAGAGCACACACTAAAGTCTAAATGGCCTGGTAGACCGCATGCTTAAGTCTAAATGGCCTGGTAGAGCACACACTAAAGTCTAAATGGCCTGGTAGACCACATGCTAAAGTCTAAATGGTCTGGTAGACGGTATGCTAAAGTCTAAATGGCCTGGTAGACCACACACTAAAGTCTAAATAGCCTGGTAGACCACATGCTAAAGTGTAAATGGTCTGGTAGACCGCATGCTAAAGTCTAAATGGCCTGGTAGATCGCATGCTAAAGTCTAAATAGCCTGGTAGACAACACACTAAAGTCTAAATGGCCTGGTAGACCGCATGCTAAAGTCTAAATAGCCTGGTAGACAACACACTAAAGTCTAAATGGCCTGGTAGACCGCATGCTAAAGTCTAAATAGCCTGGTAGACAACACACTAAAGTCTAAATGGCCTGGTAGACCGCATGTTAAAGTCTAAATAGCCTGGTAGACAACACACTAAAGTCTAAATGGCCTGGTAGACCGCATGCTAAAGTCTAAATAGCCTGGTAGACCACATGCTAAAGTCTAAATGGCCTGGTAGACCACACACTAAAGTCTAAATGGCCTGGTAGACCACACACTAAAGTCTAAATAGCCTGGTAGACCGCATGCTAAAGTCTAAATAGCCTGGTAGACCACATGCTAAAGTCTAAATGGCCTGGTAGACCGCATCTTAAAGTCTAAATGGCCTGGTAGACCGCATGCTAAAGTATAAATGGCCTGGTAGACCACACACTAAAGTCTAAATAGCCTGGTAGACCACATGCTAAAGTCTAAATGGCCTGGTAGACCACATACTAAAGTCTAAATGGTCTGGTAGACAGTATGCTAAAGTCTAAATGGCCTGGTAGAGCACATGCTAAAGTCTAAATGGTCTGGTAGACAGTATGCTAAAGTCTAAATGGCCTGGTAGAGCACATGCTAAAGTCTAAATGGTCTGGTAGACAGTATGCTAAAGTCTAAATGGCCTGGTAGACCACATGCTAAAGTCTAAATGGCCTGGTAGACCACATGCTAAAGTGTAAATGGTCTGGTAGATCACACACTAAAGTCTAAATGGCCTGGTAGACCGCATGTTAAAGTGTAATTGGCCTGGTAGATCGCATGCTAAAGTCTAAATAGCCTGGTAGACAACACACTAAAGTCTAAATGGCCTGGTAGACCGCATGCTAAAGTCTAAATGGCCTGGTAGACAACACACTAAAGTCTAAATGGCCTGGTAGACCACATGCTAAAGTCTAAATGGCTTGGTAGACCACATGCTAAAGTGTAAATGGTCTGGTAGACCACACACTAAAGTCTAAATGGCCTGGTAGACCGCATGCTAAAGTCTAAATGGCCTGGTAGACAACACACTAAAGCCTAAATGGTCTGGTAGACCGCATGCTAAAGTCTAAATGGCCTGGTAGACAACACACTAAAGTCTAAATGGCCTGGTAGACCGCATGCTAAAGTCTAAATGGCCTGGTAGATCGCATGCTAAAGTCTAAATGGCCTGGTAGACAACACACTAAAGTCTAAATGGCCTGGTAGACCGCATGCTAAAGTCTAAATGGCCTGGTAGACAACACACTAAAGTCTAAATGGCCTGGTAGACCGCATGCTAAAGTCTAAATGGCCTGGTAGACAACACACTAAAGTCTAAATGGTCTGGTAGACCGCATGCTAAAGTCTAAATGGCCTGGTAGACAACACACTAAAGTCTAAATGGCCTGGTAGACCGCATGCTAAAGTCTAAATGGCCTGGTAAGCAACACACTAAAGTCTAAATGGCCTGGTAGACCACATGCTAAAGTCTAAATGGTCTGGTAGACAGTATGCTAAAGCCTAAATGGCCTGGTAGATCGCATGCTAAAGTCTAAATGGCCTGGTAGATCGCATGCTAAAGTCTAAATGGCCTGGTAGACCGCATGCTAAAGTCTAAATGGCCTGGTAGACCGCATGATAAAGTCTAAAAGGCCTGGTAGACAACACACTAAAGTCTAAATGGTCTGGTAGACCGCATGCTAAAGTCAAAATGGCCTGGTAGACAACACACTAAAGTCTAAATGGCCTGGTAGACCACATGCTAAAGTCTAATTGGTCTGGTAGACAGTATGCTAAAGCCTAAATGGCCTGGTAGATCGCATGCTAAAGTCTAAATAGCCTGGTAGACAACACACTAAAGTCTAAATGGTCTGGTAGACCGCATGCTAAAGTCTAAATGGCCTGGTAGACAACACACTAAAGTCTAAATGGCCTGGTAGACCACATGCTAAAGTCTAAATGGCCTGGTAGACCACATGCTAAAGTGTAAATGGTCTGGTAGACCACACACTAAAGTCTAAATGGCCTGGTAGACCGCATGCTAAAGTCTAAATGGCCTGGTAGACAACACACTAAAGCCTAAATGGTCTGGTAGACCGCATGCTAAAGTCTAAATGGCCTGGTAGACAACACACTAAAGTCTAAATGGCCTGGTAGACCGCATGCTAAAGTCTAAATGGCCTGGTAGATCGCATGCTAAAGTCTAAATGGCCTGGTAGACAACACACTAAAGTCTAAATGGCCTGGTAGACCGCATGCTAAAGTCTAAATGGCCTGGTAGACAACACACTAAAGTCTAAATGGCCTGGTAGACCGCATGCTAAAGTCTAAATGGCCTGGTAGACAACACACTAAAGTCTAAATGGTCTGGCAGACTGCATGCTAAAGTCTAAATGGCCTGGTAGACAACAAACTAAAGTCTAAATGGCCTGGTAGACCGCATGCTAAAGTCTAAATGGCCTGGTAAGCAACACACTAAAGTCTAAATGGCCTGGTAGACCATATGCTAAAGTCTAAATGGTCTGGTAGACAGTATGCTAAAGCCTAAATGGCCTGGTAGATCGCATGCTAAAGTCTAAATAGCCTGGTAGACAACACACTAAAGTCTAAATGGCCTGGTAGACCGCATGCTAAAGTCTAAATGGCCTGGTAGACAACACACTAAAGTCTAAATGGCCTGGTAGACCGCATGCTAAAGTCTAAATGGCCTGGTAGACCGCATGCTAAAGTCTAAAAGGCCTGGTAGACAACACACTAAAGTCTAAATGGTCTGGTAGACCGCATGCTAAAGTCTAAATGGCCTGGTAGACAACACACTAAAGTCTAAATGGCCTGGTAGACCACATGCTAAAGTCTAAATGGCCTGGTAGACCGCATGCTAAAGTCTAAATGGCCTGGTAGATCGCATGCCAAAGTCTAAATAGCCTGGTAGACAACACACTAAAGTCTAAATGTCCTGGTAGACCGCATGCTAAAGTCTAAATGGCCTGGTAGACAACACACTAAAGTCTAAATGGCCTGGTAGACCGCATGCTAAAGTCTAAATGGCCTGGTAGAGCACACACTAAAGTCTAAATGGCCTGGTAGACAACACACTAAAGTATAAATGGCATGGTAGACCACATGCTAAAGTCTAAATGGCCTGGTAGAGCACACACTAAAGTCTAAATGGCCTGGTAGACCGCATGCTAAAGTCTAAATGGCCTGGTAGACAACACACTAAAGTCTAAATGGCCTGGTAGACCGCATGCTAAAGTCTAAATGGCCTGGTAGACCGCATGCTGAAGTCTAAAAGGCCTGGTAGACAACACACTAAAGTCTAAATGGTCTGGTAGACCGCATGCTAAAGTCTAAATGGCCTGGTAGACAACACACTAAAGTCTAAATAGCCTGGTAGACCACATGCTAAAGTCTAAATGGTCTGGTAGACAGTATGCTAAAGCCTAAATGGCCTGGTAGATCGCATGCTAAAGTCTAAATAGCCTGGTAGACAACACACTAAAGTCTAAATGGCCTGGTAGACCGCATGCTAAAGTCTAAATGGCCTGGTAGACAACACACTAAAGTCTAAATGGCCTGGTAGACCACATGCTAAAGTCTAAATGGCCTGGTAGACCGCATGCTAAAGTCTAAATGGCCTGGTAGATCGCATGCTAAAGTCTAAATAGCCTGGTAGACAACACACTAAAGTCTAAATGTCCTGGTAGACCGCATGCTAAAGTCTAAATGGCCTGGTAGACAACACACTGAAGTCTAAATGGCCTGGTAGACCGCATGCTAAAGTCTAAATGGCCTGGTAGAGCACACACTAAAGTCTAAATGGCCTGGTAGACAACACACTAAAGTCTAAATGGCATGGTAGACCACATGCTAAAGTCTAAATGGCCTGGTAGAGCACACACTAAAGTCTAAATGGCCTGGTAGACCGCATGCTAAAGTCTAAATGGCCTGGTAGAGCACACACTAAAGTCTAAATGGCCTGGTAGACCACATGCTAAAGTCTAAATGGTCTGGTAGACGGTATGCTAAAGTCTAAATGGCCTGGTAGACCACACACTAAAGTCTAAATAGCCTGGTAGACCACATGCTAAAGTGTAAATGGTCTGGTAGACCGCATGCTAAAGTCTAAATGGCCTGGTAGATCGCATGCTAAAGTCTAAATAGCCTGGTAGACAACACACTAAAGTCTAAATGGCCTGGTAGACCGCATGCTAAAGTCTAAATAGCCTGGTAGACAACACACTAAAGTCTAAATGGCCTGGTAGAGCGCATGCTAAAGTCTAAATGGCCTGGTAGACAACACACTAAAGTCTAAATGGCCTGGTAGACCGCATGCTAAAGTCTAAATGGCCTGGTAGACAACAAACTAAAGTCTAAATGGCCTGGTAGACCGCATGCTAAAGTCTAAATGGCCTGGTAAGCAACACACTAAAGTCTAAATGGCCTGGTAGACCATATGCTAAAGTCTAAATGGTCTGGTAGACAGTATGCTAAAGCCTAAATGGCCTGGTAGATCGCATGCTAAAGTCTAAATAGCCTGGTAGACAACACACTAAAGTCTAAATGGCCTGGTAGACCGCATGCTAAAGTCTAAATGGCCTGGTAGACAACACACTAAAGTCTAAATGGCCTGGTAGACCGCATGCTAAAGTCTAAATGGCCTGGTAGACCGCATGCTAAAGTCTAAAAGGCCTGGTAGACAACACACTAAAGTCTAAATGGTCTGGTAGACCGCATGCTAAAGTCTAAATGGCCTGGTAGACAACACACTAAAGTCTAAATGGCCTGGTAGACCACATGCTAAAGTCTAAATGGCCTGGTAGACCGCATGCTAAAGTCTAAATGGCCTGGTAGATCGCATGCCAAAGTCTAAATAGCCTGGTAGACAACACACTAAAGTCTAAATGTCCTGGTAGACCGCATGCTAAAGTCTAAATGGCCTGGTAGACAACACACTAAAGTCTAAATGGCCTGGTAGACCGCATGCTAAAGTCTAAATGGCCTGGTAGAGCACACACTAAAGTCTAAATGGCCTGGTAGACAACACACTAAAGTATAAATGGCATGGTAGACCACATGCTAAAGTCTAAATGGCCTGGTAGAGCACACACTAAAGTCTAAATGGCCTGGTAGACCGCATGCTAAAGTCTAAATGGCCTGGTAGACAACACACTAAAGTCTAAATGGCCTGGTAGACCGCATGCTAAAGTCTAAATGGCCTGGTAGACCGCATGCTAAAGTCTAAAAGGCCTGGTAGACAACACACTAAAGTCTAAATGGTCTGGTAGACCGCATGCTAAAGTCTAAATGGCCTGGTAGACAACACACTAAAGTCTAAATAGCCTGGTAGACCACATGCTAAAGTCTAAATGGTCTGGTAGACAGTATGCTAAAGCCTAAATGGCCTGGTAGATCGCATGCTAAAGTCTAAATAGCCTGGTAGACAACACACTAAAGTCTAAATGGCCTGGTAGACCGCATGCTAAAGTCTAAATGGCCTGGTAGACAACACACTAAAGTCTAAATGGCCTGGTAGACCACATGCTAAAGTCTAAATGGCCTGGTAGACCGCATGCTAAAGTCTAAATGGCCTGGTAGATCGCATGCTAAAGTCTAAATAGCCTGGTAGACAACACACTAAAGTCTAAATGTCCTGGTAGACCGCATGCTAAAGTCTAAATGGCCTGGTAGACAACACACTGAAGTCTAAATGGCCTGGTAGACCGCATGCTAAAGTCTAAATGGCCTGGTAGAGCACACACTAAAGTCTAAATGGCCTGGTAGACAACACACTAAAGTCTAAATGGCATGGTAGACCACATGCTAAAGTCTAAATGGCCTGGTAGAGCACACACTAAAGTCTAAATGGCCTGGTAGACCGCATGCTAAAGTCTAAATGGCCTGGTAGAGCACACACTAAAGTCTAAATGGCTTGGTAGACCACATGCTAAAGTCTAAATGGTCTGGTAGACGGTATGCTAAAGTCTAAATGGCCTGGTAGACCACACACTAAAGTCTAAATAGCCTGGTAGACCACATGCTAAAGTGTAAATGGTCTGGTAGACCGCATGCTAAAGTCTAAATGGCCTGGTAGATCGCATGCTAAAGTCTAAATAGCCTGGTAGACAACACACTAAAGTCTAAATGGCCTGGTAGACCGCATGCTAAAGTCTAAATAGCCTGGTAGACAACACACTAAAGTCTAAATGGCCTGGTAGAGCGCATGCTAAAGTCTAAATAGCCTGGTAGACAACACACTAAAGTCTAAATGGCCTGGTAGACCGCATGCTAAAGTCTAAATAGCCTGGTAGACAACACACTAAAGTCTAAATGGCCTGGTAGACCGCATGCTAAAGTCTAAATAGCCTGGTAGACCACATGCTAAAGTCTAAATGGCCTGGTAGACCACACACTAAAGTCTAAATGGCCTGGTAGACCACACACTAAAGTCTAAATAGCCTGGTAGACCGCATGCTAAAGTCTAAATAGCCTGGTAGACCACATGCTAAAGTCTAAATGGCCTGGTAGACCGCATGTTAAAGTCTAAATGGCCTGGTAGACCGCATGCTAAAGTATAAATGGCCTGGTAGATCACACACTAAAGTCTAAATAGCCTGGTAGACCACATGCTAAAGTCTAAATGGCCTGGTAGACCACATACTAAAGTCTAAATGGTCTGGTAGACAGTATGCTAAAGTCTAAATGGCCTGGTAGAGCACATGCTAAAGTCTAAATGGTCTGGTAGACAGTATGCTAAAGTCTAAATGGCCTGGTAGACCACATGCTAAAGTCTAAATGGTCTGGTAGACAGTATGCTAAAGTCTAAATGGCCTGGTAGACCACATGCTAAAGTCTAAATGGCCTGGTAGACCGCATGCTAAAGTCTAAATGGCCTGGTAAGCAACACACTAAAGTCTAAATGGCCTGGTAGACCACATGCTAAAGTCTAAATGGTCTGGTAGACAGTATGCTAAAGCCTAAATGGCCTGGCAGATCGCATGCTAAAGTCTAAATAGCCTGGTAGACAACACACTAAAGTCTAAATGGCCTGGTAGACCGCATGCTAAAGTCTAAATGGCCTGGTAGACCGCATGCTAAAGTCTAAATGGCCTGGTAGACAACACACTAAAGTCTAAATGGCCTGGTAGACCGCATGCTAAAGTCTAAATGGCCTGGTAGACAACACACTAAAGTCTAAATGGCCTGGTAGACCGCATGCTAAAGTCTAAATGGCCTGGTAGACCGCATGCTAAAGTCTAAAAGGCCTGGTAGACAACACACTAAAGTCTAAATGGCCTGGTAGATCACATGCTAAAGTCTAAATGGTCTGGTAGACAGTATGCTAAAACCTAAATGGCCTGGTAGATCGCATGCTGAAGTCTAAATAGCCTGGTAGACAACACACTAAAGTCTAAATGGCATGGTAGACCGCATGCTAAAGTCTAAATGGCCTGGTAGACAACACACTAAAGTCTAAATGGCCTGGTAGACCACACACTAAAGTCTAAATGGCCTGGTAGACCGCATGCTAAAGTCTAAATGGCCTGGTAGATCGCATGCTAAAGTCTAAATAGCCTGGTAGACAACACACTAAAGTCTAAATGTCCTGGTAGACCGCATGCTAAAGTCTAAATGGCCTGGTAGACAACACACTAAAGTCTAAATGGCCTGGTAGACCGCATGCTAAAGTCTAAATGGCATGGTAGAGCACACACTAAAGTTTAAATGGCCTGGTAGACCGCATGCTAAAGTCTAAATGGCCTGGTAGAGCACACACTAAAGTCTAAATGGCCTGGTAGACCACATGCTAAAGTCTAAATGGTCTGGTAGACGGTATGCTAAAGTCTAAATGGCCTGGTAGACCACACACTAAAGTCTAAATAGCCTGGTAGACCACATGCTAAAGTGTAAATGGTCTGGTAGACCGCATGCTAAAGTCTAAATGGCCTGGTAGACCGCATGCTAAAGTCTAAAAGGCCTGGTAGACAACACACTAAAGTCTAAATGGTCTGGTAGACCGCATGCTAACTCTAAATGGCCTGGTAGACAACACACTCAAGTCTAAATAGCCTGGTAGACCACATGCTAAAGTCTAAATGGTCTGGTAGACAGTATGCTAAAGCGTAAATGGCCTGGTAGATCGCATGCTAAAGTCTAAATAGCCTGGTAGACAACACACTAAAGTCTAAATGGCCTGGTAGACCGCATGCTAAAGTCTAAATGGCCTGGTAGACAACACACTAAAGTCTAAATGGCCTGGTAGACCACATGCTAAAGTCTAAATGGCCTGGTAGACCGCATGCTAAAGTCTAAATGGCCTGGTAGATCGCATGCTAAAGTCTAAATAGCCTGGTAGACAACACACTAAAGTCTAAATGTCCTGGTAGACCGCATGCTAAAGTCTAAATGGCCTGGTAGACAACACACTAAAGTTTAAATGGCCTGGTAGACCGCATGCTAAAGTCTAAATAGCCTGGTAGAGCACACACTAAAGTCTAAATGGCCTGGTAGACAACACACTAAAGTCTAAATGGCATGGTAGACCACATGCTAAAGTCTAAATGGCCTGGTAGAGCACACACTAAAGTCTAAATGGCCTGGTAGACCGCTTGCTAAAGTCTAAATGGCCTGGTAGAGCACACACTAAAGTCTAAATGGCCTGGTAGACCACATGCTAAAGTCTAAATGGTCTGGTAGACGGTATGCTAAAGTCTAAATGGCCTGGTAGACCACACACTAAAGTCTAAATAGCCTGGTAGACCACATGCTAAAGTGTAAATGGTCTGGTAGACCGCATGCTAAAGTCTAAATGGCCTGGTAGATCGCATGCTAAAGTCTAAATAGCCTGGTAGACAACACACTAAAGTCTAAATGGCCTGGTAGACCGCATGCTAAAGTCTAAATAGCCTGGTAGACAACACTCTAAAGTCTAAATGGCCTGGTAGAGCGCATGCTAAAGTCTAAATAGCCTGGTAGACAACACACTAAAGTCTAAATGGCCTGGTAGACCGCATGCTAAAGTCTAAATAGCCTGGTAGACAACACACTAAAGTCTAAATGGCCTGGTAGACCGCATGCTAAAGTCTAAATAGCCTGGTAGATCACATGCTAAAGTCTAAATGGCCTGGTAGACCACATACTAAAGTCTAAATGGCCTGGTAGACCACACACTAAAGTCTAAATAGCCTGGTAGACCGCATGCTAAAGTCTAAATAGCCTGGTAGACCACATGCTAAAGTCTAAATGGCCTGGTAGACCGCATGCTAAAGTCTAAATGGCCTGGTAGACCGCATGCTAAAGTATAAATGGCCTGGTAGATCACACACTAAAGTCTAAATAGCCTGGTAGACCACATGCTAAAGTCTAAATGGCCTGGTAGACCACATACTAAAGTCTAAATGGTCTGGTAGACAGTATGCTAAAGTCTAAATGGCCTGGTAGAGCACATGCTAAAGTCTAACTGGTCTGGTAGACAGTATGCTAAAGTCTAAATGGCCTGGTAGACCACATGCTAAAGTCTAAATGGTCTGGTAGACAGTATGCTAAAGTCTAAATGGCCTGGTAGACCACATGCTAAAGTCTAAATGGCCTGGTAGACCGCATGCTAAAGTCTAAATGGCCTGGTAAGCAACACACTAAAGTCTAAATGGCCTGGTAGACCACATGCTAAAGTCTAAATGGTCTGGTAGACAGTATGCTAAAGCCTAAATGGCCTGGCAGATCGCATGCTAAAGTCTAAATAGCCTGGTAGACAACACACTAAAGTCTAAATGGCCTGGTAGACCGCATGCTAAAGTCTAAATGGCCTGGTAGACCGCATGCTAAAGTCTAAATGGCCTGGTAGACAACACACTAAAGTCTAAATGGCCTGGTAGACCGCATGCTAAAGTCTAAATGGCCTGGTAGACAACACACTAAAGTCTAAATGGCCTGGTAGACCGCATGCTAAAGTCTAAATGGCCTGGTAGACCGCATGCTAAAGTCTAAAAGGCCTGGTAGACAACACACTAAAGACTAAATGGCCTGGTAGATCACATGCTAAAGTCTAAATGGTCTGGTACACAGTATGCTAAAGCCTAAATGGCCTGGTAGATCGCATGCTGAAGTCTAAATAGCCTGGTAGAAAACACACTAAAGTCTAAATGGCATGGTAGACCGCATGCTAAAGTCTAAATGGCCTGGTAGACAACACACTAAAGTCTAAATGGCCTGGTAGACCACATGCTAAAGTCTAAATGGCCTGGTAGACCGCATGCTAAAGTCTAAATGGCCTGGTAGATCGCATGCTAAAGTCTAAATAGCCTGGTAGACAACACACTAAAGTCTAAATGTCCTGGTAGACCGCATGCTAAAGTCTAAATGGCCTGGTAGACAACACACTAAAGTCTAAATGGCCTGGTAGACCGCATGCTAAAGTCTAAATGGCATGGTAGAGCACACACTAAAGTTTAAATGGCCTGGTAGACCGCATGCTAAAGTCTAAATGGCCTGGTAGAGCACACACTAAAGTCTAAATGGCCTGGTAGACCACATGCTAAAGTCTAAATGGTCTGGTAGACGGTATGCTAAAGTCTAAATGGCCTGGTAGACCACACACTAAAGTCTAAATAGCCTGGTAGACCACATGCTAAAGTGTAAATGGTCTGGTAGACCGCATGCTAAAGTCTAAATGGCCTGGTAGATCGCATGCTAAAGTCTAAATAGCCTGGTAGACAACACACTAAAGTCTAAATGGCCTGGTAGAGCGCATGCTAAAGTCTAAATAGCCTGGTAGACAACACACTAAAGTCTAAATGGCCTGGTAGACCGCATGCTAAAGTCTAAATAGCCTGGTAGACCACATGCTAAAGTCTAAATGGCCTGGTAGACCGCATCTTAAAGTCTAAATGGCCTGGTAGACCGCATGCTAAAGTATAAATGGCCTGGTAGACCACACACTAAAGTCTAAATAGCCTGGTAGACCACATGCTAAAGTCTAAATGGCCTGGTAGACCACATACTAAAGTCTAAATTGTCTGGTAGACAGTATGCTAAAGTATAAATGTCCTGGTAGAGCACATGCTAAAGTCTAAATGGTCTGGTAGACAGTATGCTAAAGTCTAAATGGCCTGGTAGACCACATGCTAAAGTCTAAATGGTCTGGTAGACAGTATGCTAAAGTCTAAATGGCCTGGTAGACCACATGCTAAAGTCTAAATGGCCTGGTAGACCACATGCTAAAGTGTAAATGGTCTGGTAGACCACACACTAAAGTCTAAATGGCCTGGTAGACCGCATGTTAAAGTGTAAATGGCCTGGTAGATCGCATGCTAAAGTCTAAATAGCCTGGTAGACAACACACTAAAGTCTAAATGGCCTGGTAGACCGCATGCTAAAGTCTAAATGGCCTGGTAGACAACACACTAAAGTCTAAATGGCCTGGTAGACCACATGCTAAAGTTTAAATGGCCTCGTAGACCACATGCTAAAGTGTAAATGGTCTGGTAGACCACACACTAAAGTCTAAATGGCCTGGTAGACCGCATGCTAAAGTCTAAATGGCCTGGTAGACAACACACTAAAGCCTAAATGGTCTGGTAGACCGCATGCTAAAGTCTAAATGGCCTGGTAGACAACACACTAAAGTCTAAATGGCCTGGTAGACCGCATGCTAAAGTCTAAATGGCCTGGTAGATCGCATGCTAAAGTCTAAATGGCCTGGTAGACAACACACTAAAGTCTAAATGGCCTGGTAGACCGCATGCTAAAGTCTAAATGGCCTGGCAAGCAACACACTAAAGTCTAAATGGCCTGGTAGACCACATGCTAAAGTCTAAATGGTCTGGTAGACAGTATGCTAAAGCCTAAATGGCCTGGTAGATCGCATGCTAAAGTCTAAATGGCCTGGTAGACAACACACTAAAGTCTAAATGGCCTGGTAGACCGCATGCTAAAGACTAAATGGCCTGGTAGACCGCATGCTAAAGTCTAAAAGGCCTGGTAGACAACACACTAAAGTCTAAATGGTCTGGTAGACCGCATGCTAAAGTCAAAATGGCCTGGTAGACAACACACTAAAGTCTAAATGGCCTGGTAGACCACATGCTAAAGTCTAAATGGTCTGGTAGACAGTATGCTAAAGCCTAAATGGCCTGGTAGATCGCATGCTAAAGTCTAAATAGCCTGGAAGACAACACACTAAAGTCTAAATGGTCTGGTAGACCGCATGCTAAAGTCTAAATGGCCTGGTAGACAACACACTAAAGTCTAAATGGCCTGGTAGACCACATGCTAAAGTCTAAATGGCCTGGTAGACCACATGCTAAAGTGTAAATGGTCTGGTAGACCACACACTAAAGTCTAAATGGCCTGGTAGACCGCATGCTAAAGTCTAAATGGCCTGGTAGACAACACACTAAAGCCTAAATGGTCTGGTAGACCGCATGCTAAAGTCTAAATGGCCTGGTAGACAACACACTAAAGTCTAAATGGCCTGGTAGACCGCATGCTAAATTCTAAATGGCCTGGTAGATCGCATGCTAAAGTCTAAATGGCCTGATAGACAACACACTAAAGTCTAAATGGCCTGGTAGACCGCATGCTAAAGTCTAAATGGCCTGGTAGACAACACACTAAAGTCTAAATGGCCTGGTAGACCGCATGCTAAAGTCTAAATGGCCTGGTAGACAACACACTAAAGTCTAAATGGTCTGGCAGACTGCATGCTAAAGTCTAAATGGCCTGGTAGACAACAAACTAAAGTCTAAATGGCCTGGTAGACCGCATGCTAAAGTCTAAATGGCCTGGTAAGCAACACACTAAAGTCTAAATGGCCTGGTAGACCATATGCTAAAGTCTAAATGGTCTGGTAGACAGTATGCTAAAGCCTAAATGGCCTGGTAGATCGCATGCTAAAGTCTAAATAGCCTGGTAGACAACACACTAAAGTCTAAATGGCCTGGTAGACCGCATGCTAAAGTCTAAATGGCCTGGTAGACAACACACTAAAGTCTAAATGGCCTGGTAGACCGCATGCTAAAGTCTAAATGGCCTGGTAGACCGCATGCTAAAGTCTAAAAGGCCTGGTAGACAACACACTAAAGTCTAAATGGTCTGGTAGACCGCATGCTAAAGTCTAAATGGCCTGGTAGACAACACACTAAAGTCTAAATGGCCTGGTAGACCACATGCTAAAGTCTAAATGGCCTGGTAGACCGCATGCTAAAGTCTAAATGGCCTGGTAGATCGCATGCCAAAGTCTAAATAGCCTGGTAGACAACACACTAAAGTCTAAATGTCCTGGTAGACCGCATGCTAAAGTCTAAATGGCCTGGTAGACAACACACTAAAGTCTAAATGGCCTGGTAGACCGCATGCTAAAGTCTAAATGGCCTGGTAGAGCACACACTAAAGTCTAAATGGCCTGGTAGACAACACACTAAAGTCTAAATGGCATGGTAGACCACATGCTAAAGTCTAAATGGCCTGGTAGAGCACACACTAAAGTCTAAATGGCCTGGTAGACCGCATGCTAAAGTCTAAATGGCCTGGTAGACAACACACTAAAGTCTAAATGGCCTGGTAGACCGCATGCTAAAGTCTAAATGGCCTGGTAGACCGCATGCTAAAGTCTAAAAGGCCTGGTAGACAACACACTAAAGTCTAAATGGTCTGGTAGACCGCATGCTAAAGTCTAAATGGCCTGGTAGACAACACACTAAAGTCTAAATAGCCTGGTAGACCACATGCTAAAGTCTAAATGGTCTGGTAGACAGTATGCTAAAGCCTAAATGGCCTGGTAGATCGCATGCTAAAGTCTAAATAGCCTGGTAGACAACACACTAAAGTCTAAATGGCCTGGTAGACCGCATGCTAAAGTCTAAATGGCCTGGTAGACAACACACTAAAGTCTAAATGGCCTGGTAGACCACATGCTAAAGTCTAAATGGCCTGGTAGACCGCATGCTAAAGTCTAAATGGCCTGGTAGATCGCATGCTAAAGTCTAAATAGCCTGGTAGACAACACACTAAAGTCTAAATATCCTGGTAGACCGCATGCTAAAGTCTAAATGGCCTGGTAGACAACACACTGAAGTCTAAATGGCCTGGTAGACCGCATGCTAAAGTCTAAATGGCCTGGTAGAGCACACACTAAAGTCTAAATGGCCTGGTAGACAACACACTAAAGTCTAAATGGCATGGTAGACCACATGCTAAAGTCTAAATGGCCTGGTAGAGCACACACTAAAGTCTAAATGGCCTGGTAGACCGCATGCTAAAGTCTAAATGGCCTGGTAGAGCACACACTAAAGTCTAAATGGCCTGGTAGACCACATGCTAAAGTCTAAATGGTCTTGTAGACGGTATGCTAAAGTCTAAATGGCCTGGTAGACCACACACTAAAGTCTAAATAGCCTGGTAGACCACATGCTAAAGTGTAAATGGTCTGGTAGACCGCATGCTAAAGTCTAAATGGCCTGGTAGATCGCATGCTAAAGTCTAAATAGCCTGGTAGACAACACACTAAAGTCTAAATGGCCTGGTAGACCGCATGCTAAAGTCTAAATAGCCTGGTAGACAACACACTAAAGTCTAAATGGCCTGGTAGAGCGCATGCTAAAGTCTAAATAGCCTGGTAGACAACACACTAAAGTCTAAATAGCCTGGTAGACCACATGCTAAAGTGTAAATGGTCTGGTAGACCGCATGCTAAAGTCTAAATGGCCTGGTAGATCGCATGCTAAAGTCTAAATAGCCTGGTAGACAACACACTAAAGTCTAAATGGCCTGGTAGACCGCATGCTAAAGTCTAAATAGCCTGGTAGACAACACACTAAAGTCTAAATGGCCTGGTAGAGCGCATGCTAAAGTCTAAATAGCCTGGTAGACAACACACTAAAGTCTAAATGGCCTGGTAGACCGCATGCTAAAGTCTAAATAGCCTGGTAGACAACACACTAAAGTCTAAATGGCCTGGTAGACCGCATGCTAAAGTCTAAATAGCCTGGTAGACCACATGCTAAAGTCTAAATGGCCTGGTAGACCACACACTAAAGTCTAAATGGCCTGGTAGACCACACACTAAAGTCTAAATAGCCTGGTAGACCGCATGCTAAAGTCTAAATAGCCTGGTAGACCACATGCTAAAGTCTAAATGGCCTGGTAGACCGCATGTTAAAGTCTAAATGGCCTGGTAGACCGCATGCTAAAGTATAAATGGCCTGGTAGATCACACACTAAAGTCTAAATAGCCTGGTAGACCACATGCTAAAGTCTAAATGGCCTGGTAGACCACATACTAAAGTCTAAATGGTCTGGTAGACAGTATGCTAAAGTCTAAATGGCCTGGTAGAGCACATGCTAAAGTCTAAATGGTCTGGTAGACAGTATGCTAAAGTCTAAATGGCCTGGTAGACCACATGCTAAAGTCTAAATGGTCTGGTAGACAGTATGCTAAAGTCTAAATGGCCTGGTAGACCACATGCTAAAGTCTAAATGGCCTGGTAGACCGCATGCTAAAGTCTAAATGGCCTGGTAAGCAACACACTAAAGTCTAAATGGCCTGGTAGACCACATGCTAAAGTCTAAATGGTCTGGTAGACAGTATGCTAAAGCCTAAATGGCCTGGCAGATCGCATGCTAAAGTCTAAATAGCCTGGTAGACAACACACTAAAGTCTAAATGGCCTGGTAGACCGCATGCTAAAGTCTAAATGGCCTGGTAGACCGCATGCTAAAGTCTAAATGGCCTGGTAGACAACACACTAAAGTCTAAATGGCCTGGTAGACCGCATGCTAAAGTCTAAATGGCCTGGTAGACAACACACTAAAGTCTAAATGGCCTGGTAGACCGCATGCTAAAGTCTAAATGGCCTGGTAGACCGCATGCTAAAGTCTAAAAGGCCTGGTAGACAACACACTAAAGTCTAAATGGCCTGGTAGATCACATGCTAAAGTCTAAATGGTCTGGTAGACAGTATGCTAAAACCTAAATGGCCTGGTAGATCGCATGCTGAAGTCTAAATAGCCTGGTAGACAACACACTAAAGTCTAAATGGCATGGTAGACCGCATGCTAAAGTCTAAATGGCCTGGTAGACAACACACTAAAGTCTAAATGGCCTGGTAGACCACATGCTAAAGTCTAAATGGCCTGGTAGACCGCATGCTAAAGTCTAAATGGCCTGGTAGATCGCATGCTAAAGTCTAAATAGCCTGGTAGACAACACACTAAAGTCTAAATGTCCTGGTAGACCGCATGCTAAAGTCTAAATGGCCTGGTAGACAACACACTAAAGTCTAAATGGCCTGGTAGACCGCATGCTAAAGTCTAAATGGCATGGTAGAGCACACACTAAAGTTTAAATGGCCTGGTAGACCGCATGCTAAAGTCTAAATGGCCTGGTAGAGCACACACTAAAGTCTAAATGGCCTGGTAGACCACATGCTAAAGTCTAAATGGTCTGGTAGACGGTATGCTAAAGTCTAAATGGCCTGGTAGAACACACACTAAAGTCTAAATAGCCTGGTAGACCACATGCTAAAGTGTAAATGGTCTGGTAGACCGCATGCTAAAGTCTAAATGGCCTGGTAGACCGCATGCTAAAGTCTAAAAGGCCTGGTAGACAACACACTAAAGTCTAAATGGTCTGGTAGACCGCATGCTAACTCTAAATGGCCTGGTAGACAACACACTAAAGTCTAAATAGCCTGGTAGACCACATGCTAAAGTCTAAATGGTCTGGTAGACAGTATGCTAAAGCGTAAATGGCCTGGTAGATCGCATGCTAAAGTCTAAATAGCCTGGTAGACAACACACTAAAGTCTAAATGGCCTGGTAGACCGCATGCTAAAGTCTAAATGGCCTGGTAGACAACACACTAAAGTCTAAATGGCCTGGTAGACCACATGCTAAAGTCTAAATGGCCTGGTAGACCGCATGCTAAAGTCTAAATGGCCTGGTAGATCGCATGTTAAAGTCTAAATAGCCTGGTAGACAACACACTAAAGTCTAAATGTCCTGGTAGACCGCATGCTAAAGTCTAAATGGCCTGGTAGACAACACACTAAAGTTTAAATGGCCTGGTAGACCGCATGCTAAAGTCTAAATAGCCTGGTAGAGCACACACTAAAGTCTAAATGGCCTGGTAGACAACACACTAAAGTCTAAATGGCATGGTAGACCACATGCTAAAGTCTAAATGGCCTGGTAGAGCACACACTAAAGTCTAAATGGCCTGGTAGACCGCTTGCTAAAGTCTAAATGGCCTGGTAGAGCACACACTAAAGTCTAAATGGCCTGGTAGACCACATGCTAAAGTCTAAATGGTCTGGTAGACGGTATGCTAAAGTCTAAATGGCCTGGTAGACCACACACTAAAGTCTAAATAGCCTGGTAGACCACATGCTAAAGTGTAAATGGTCTGGTAGACCGCATGCTAAAGTCTAAATGGCCTGGTAGATCGCATGCTAAAGTCTAAATAGCCTGGTAGACAACACACTAAAGTCTAAATGGCCTGGTAGACCGCATGCTAAAGTCTAAATAGCCTGGTAGACAACACACTAAAGTCTAAATGGCCTGGTAGAGCGCATGCTAAAGTCTAAATAGCCTGGTAGACAACACACTAAAGTCTAAATGGCCTGGTAGACCGCATGCTAAAGTCTAAATAGCCTGGTAGACAACACACTAAAGTCTAAATGGCCTGGTAGACCGCATGCTAAAGTCTAAATAGCCTGGTAGATCACATGCTAAAGTCTAAATGGCCTGGTAGACCACACACTAAAGTCTAAATGGCCTGGTAGACCACACACTAAAGTCTAAATAGCCTGGTAGACCGCATGGTAAAGTCTAAATAGCCTGGTAGACCACATGCTAAAGTCTAAATGGCCTGGTAGACCGCATGTTAAAGTCTAAATGGCCTGGTAGACCGCATGCTAAAGTATAAATGGCCTGGTAGATCACACACTAAAGTCTAAATAGCCTGGTAGACCACATGCTAAAGTCTAAATGGCCTGGTAGACCACATACTAAAGTCTAAATGGTCTGGTAGACAGTATGCTAAAGTCTAAATGGCCTGGTAGAGCACATGCTAAAGTCTAAATGGTCTGGTAGACAGTATGCTAAAGTCTAAATGGCCTGGTAGACCACATGCTAAAGTCTAAATGGTCTGGTAGACAGTATGCTAAAGTCTAAATGGCCTGGTAGACCACATGCTAAAGTCTAAATGGCCTGGTAGACCGCATGCTAAAGTCTAAATGGCCTGGTAAGCAACACACTAAAGTCTAAATGGCCTGGTAGACCACATGCTAAAGTCTAAATGGTCTGGTAGACAGTATGCTAAAGCCTAAATGGCCTGGCAGATCGCATGCTAAAGTCTAAATAGCCTGGTAGACAACACACTAAAGTCTAAATGGCCTGGTAGACCGCATGCTAAAGTCTAAATGGCCTGGTAGACCGCATGCTAAAGTCTAAATGTCCTGGTAGACAACACACTAAAGTCTAAATGGCCTGGTAGACCGCATGCTAAAGTCTAAATGGCCTGGTAGACAACACACTAAAGTCTAAATGGCCTGGTAGACCGCATGCTAAAGTCTAAATGGCCTGGTAGACCGCATGCTAAAGTCTAAAAGGCCTGGTAGACAACACACTAAAGTCTAAATGGCCTGGTAGATCACATGCTAAAGTCTAAATGGTCTGGTACACAGTATGCTAAAGCCTAAATGGCCTGGTAGATCGCATGCTGAAGTCTAAATAGCCTGGTAGACAACACACTAAAGTCTAAATGGCATGGTAGACCGCATGCTAAAGTCTAAATGGCCTGGTAGACAACACACTAAAGTCTAAATGGCCTGGTAGACCACATGCTAAAGTCTAAATGGCCTGGTAGACCGCATGCTAAAGTCTAAATGGCCTGGTAGATCGCATGCTAAAGTCTAAATAGCCTGGTAGACAACACACTAAAGTCTAAATGTCCTGGTAGACCGCATGCTAAAGTCTAAATGGCCTGGTAGACAACACACTAAAGTCTAAATGGCCTGGTAGACCGCATGCTAAAGTCTAAATGGCATGGTAGAGCACACACTAAAGTTTAAATGGCCTGGTAGACCGCATGCTAAAGTCTAAATGGCCTGGTAGAGCACACACTAAAGTCTAAATGGCCTGGTAGACCACATGCTAAAGTCTAAATGGTCTGGTAGACGGTATGCTAAAGTCTAAATGGCCTGGTAGACCACACACTAAAGTCTAAATAGCCTGGTAGACCACATGCTAAAGTGTAAATGGTCTGGTAGACCGCATGCTAAAGTCTAAATGGCCTGGTAGACCGCATGTTAAAGTCTAAATAGCCTGGTAGACAACACACTAAAGTCTAAATGGCCTGGTAGACCGCATGCTAAAGTCTAAATAGCCTGGTAGACCACATGCTAAAGTCTAAATGGCCTGGTAGACCACACACTAAAGTCTAAATGGCCTGGTAGACCACACACTAAAGTCTAAATAGCCTGGTAGACCGCATGCTAAAGTCTAAATAGCCTGGTAGACCACATGCTAAAGTCTAAATGGCCTGGTAGACCGCATCTTAAAGTCTAAATGGCCTGGTAGACCGCATGCTAAAGTATAAATGGCCTGGTAGACCACACACTAAAGTCTAAATAGCCTGGTAGACCACATGCTAAAGTCTAAATGGCCTGGTAGACCACATACTAAAGTCTAAATGGTCTGGTAGACAGTATGCTAAAGTCTAAATGGCCTGGTAGAGCACATGCTAAAGTCTAAATGGTCTGGTAGACAGTATGCTAAAGTCTAAATGGCCTGGTAGAGCACATGCTAAAGTCTAAATGGTCTGGTAGACAGTATGCTAAAGTCTAAATGGCCTGGTAGACCACATGCTAAAGTCTAAATGGCCTGGTAGACCACATGCTAAAGTGTAAATGGTCTGGTAGATCACACACTAAAGTCTAAATGGCCTGGTAGACCGCATGTTAAAGTGTAATTGGCCTGGTAGATCGCATGCTAAAGTCTAAATAGCCTGGTAGACAACACACTAAAGTCTAAATGGCCTGGTAGACCGCATGCTAAAGTCTAAATGGCCTGGTAGACAACACACTAAAGTCTAAATGGCCTGGTAGACCACATGCTAAAGTCTAAATGGCTTGGTAGACCACATGCTAAAGTGTAAATGGTCTGGTAGACCACACACTAAAGTCTAAATGGCCTGGTAGACCGCATGCTAAATTCTAAATGGCCTGGTAGACAACACACTAAAGCCTAAATGGTCTGGTAGACCGCATGCTAAAGTCTAAATGGCCTGGTAGACAACACACTAAAGTCTAAATGGCCTGGTAGACCGCATGCTAAAGTCTAAATGGCCTGGTAGATCGCATGCTAAAGTCTAAATGGCCTGGTAGACAACACACTAAAGTCTAAATGGCCTGGTAGACCGCATGCTAAAGTCTAAATGGCCTGGTAGACAACACACTAAAGTCTAAATTGCCTGGTAGACCGCATGCTAAAGTCTAAATGGCCTGGTAGACAACACACTAAAGTCTAAATGGTCTGGTAGACCGCATGCTAAAGTCTAAATGGCCTGGTAGACAACACACTAAAGTCTAAATGGCCTGGTAGACCGCATGCTAAAGTCTAAATGGCCTGGTAAGCAACACACTAAAGTCTAAATGGCCTGGTAGACCACATGCTAAAGTCTAAATGGTCTGGTAGACAGTATGCTAAAGCCTAAATGGCCTGGTAGATCGCATGCTAAAGTCTAAATGGCCTGGTAGACAACACACTAAAGTCTAAATGGCCTGGTAGACCGCATGCTAAAGTCTAAATGGCCTGGTAGACCGCATGCTAAAGTCTAAAAGGCCTGGTAGACAACACACTAAAGTCTAAATGGTCTGGTATACCGCATGCTAAAGTCAAAATGGCCTGGTAGACAACACACTAAAGTCTAAATGGCCTGGTAGACCACATGCTAAAGTCTAAATGGTCTGGTAGACAGTATGCTAAAGCCTAAATGGCCTGGTAGATCGCATGCTAAAGTCTAAATAGCCTGGTAGACAACACAAAGTCTAAATGGTCTGGTAGACCGCATGCTAAAGTCTAAATGGCCTGGTAGACAACACACTAAAGTCTAAATGGCCTGGTAGACCACATGCTAAAGTCTAAATGGCCTGGTAGACCACATGCTAAAGTGTAAATGGTCTGGTAGACCACACACTAAAGTCTAAATGGCCTGGTAGACCGCATGCTAAAGTCTAAATGGCCTGGTAGACAACACACTAAAGCCTAAATGGTCTGGTAGACCGCATGCTAAAGTCTAAATGGCCTGGTAGACAACACACTAAAGTCTAAATGGCCTGGTAGACCGCATGCTAAAGTCTAAATGGCCTGGTAGATCGCATGCTAAAGTCTAAATGGCCTGGTAGACAACACACTAAAGTCTAAATGGCCTGGTAGACCGCATGCTAAAGTCTAAATGGCCTGGTAGACAACACACTAAAGTCTAAATGGCCTGGTAGACCGCATGCTAAAGTCTAAATGGCCTGGTAGACAACACACTAAAGTCTAAATGGTCTGGCAGACTGCATGCTAAAGTCTAAATGGCCTGGTAGACAACAAACTAAAGTCTAAATGGCCTGGTAGACCGCATGCTAAAGTCTAAATGGCCTGGTAAGCAACACACTAAAGTCTAAATGGCCTGGTAGACCATATGCTAAAGTCTAAATGGTCTGGTAGACAGTATGCTAAAGCCTAAATGGCCTGGTAGATCGCATGCTAAAGTCTAAATAGCCTGGTAGACAACACACTAAAGTCTAAATGGCCTGGTAGACCGCATGCTAAAGTCTAAATGGCCTGGTAGACAACACACTAAAGTCTAAATGGCCTGGTAGACCGCATGCTAAAGTCTAAATGGCCTGGTAGACCGCATGCTAAAGTCTAAAAGGCCTGGTAGACAACACACTAAAGTCTAAATGGTCTGGTAGACCGCATGCTAAAGTCTAAATGGCCTGGTAGACAACACACTAAAGTCTAAATGGCCTGGTAGACCACATGCTAAAGTCTAAATGGCCTGGTAGACCGCATGCTAAAGTCTAAATGGCCTGGTAGATCGCATGCCAAAGTCTAAATAGCCTGGTAGACAACACACTAAAGTCTAAATGGCCTGGTAGACCGCATGCTAAAGTCTAAATGGCCTGGTAGAGCACACACTAAAGTCTAAATGGCCTGGTAGACAACACACTAAAGTCTAAATGGCATGGTAGACCACATGCTAAAGTCTAAATGGCCTGGTAGAGCACACACTAAAGTCTAAATGGCCTGGTAGACCGCATGCTAAAGTCTAAATGGCCTGGTAGACAACACACTAAAGTCTAAATGGCCTGGTAGACCGCATGCTAAAGTCTAAATGGCCTGGTAGACCGCATGCTAAAGTCTAAAAGGCCTGGTAGACAACACACTAAAGTCTAAATGGTCTGGTAGACCGCATGCTAAAGTCTAAATGGCCTGGTAGACAACACACTAAACTCTAAATAGCCTGGTAGACCACATGCTAAAGTCTAAATGGTCTGGTAGACAGTATGATAAAGCCTAAATGGCCTGGTAGATCGCATGCTAAAGTCTAAATAGCCTGGTAGACAACACACTAAAGTCTAAATGGCCTGGTAGACCGCATGCTAAAGTCTAAATGGCCTGGTAGACAACACACTAAAGTCTAAATGGCCTGGTAGACCACATGCTAAAGTCTAAATGGCCTGGTAGACCGCATGCTAAAGTCTAAATGGCCTGGTAAATCGCATGCTAAAGTCTAAATAGCCTGGTAGACAACACACTAAAGTCTAAATGTCCTGGTAGACCGCATGCTAAAGTCTAAATGGCCTGGTAGACAACACACTGAAGTCTAAATGGCCTGGTAGACCGCATGCTAAAGTCTAAATGGCCTGGTAGAGCACACACTAAAGTCTAAATGGCCTGGTAGACAACACACTAAAGTCTAAATGGCATGGTAGACCACATGCTAAAGTCTAAATGGCCTGGTAGAGCACACACTAAAGTCTAAATGGCCTGGTAGACCGCATGCTAAAGTCTAAATGGCCTGGTAGAGCACACACTAAAGTCTAAATGGCCTGGTAGACCACATGCTAAAGTCTAAATGGTCTGGTAGACGGTATGCTAAAGTCTAAATGGCCTGGTAGACCACACACTAAAGTCTAAATAGCCTGGTAGACCACATGCTAAAGTGTAAATGGTCTGGTAGACCGCATGCTAAAGTCTAAATGGCCTGGTAGATCGCATGCTAAAGTCTAAATAGCCTGGTAGACAACACACTAAAGTCTAAATGGCCTGGTAGACCGCATGCTAAAGTCTAAATAGCCTGGTAGACAACACACTGAAGTCTAAATGGCCTGGTAGAGCGCATGCTAAAGTCTAAATAGCCTGGTAGACAACACACTAAAGTCTAAATGGCCTGGTAGACCGCATGCTAAAGTCTAAATAGCCTGGTAGACAACACACTAAAGTCTAAATGGCCTGGTAGACCGCATGCTAAAGTCTAAATAGCCTGGTAGACCACATGCTAAAGTCTAAATGGCCTGGTAGACCACACACTAAAGTCTAAATGGCCTGGTAGACCACACACTAAAGTCTAAATAGCCTGGTAGACCGCATGCTAAAGTCTAAATAGCCTGGTAGACCACATGCTAAAGTCTAAATGGCCTGGTAGACCGCATGTTAAAGTCTAAATGGCCTGGTAGACCGCATGCTAAAGTATAAATGGCCTGGTAGATCACACACTAAAGTCTAAATAGCCTGGTAGACCACATGCTAAAGTCTAAATGGCCTGGTAGACCACATACTAAAGTCTAAATGGTCTGGTAGACAGTATGCTAAAGTCTAAGTGGCCTGGTAGAGCACATGCTAAAGTCTAAATGGTCTGGTAGACAGTATGCTAAAGTCTAAATGGCCTGGTAGACCACATGCTAAAGTCTAAATGGTCTGGTAGACAGTATGCTAAAGTCTAAATGGCCTGGTAGACCACATGCTAAAGTCTAAATGGCCTGGTAGACCGCATGCTAAAGTCTAAATGGCCTGGTAAGCAACACACTAAAGTCTAAATGGCCTGGTAGACCACATGCTAAAGTCTAAATGGTCTGGTAGACAGTATGCTAAAGCCTAAATGGCCTGGCAGATCGCATGCTAAAGTCTAAATAGCCTGGTAGACAACACACTAAAGTCTAAATGGCCTGGTAGACCGCATGCTAAAGTCTAAATGGCCTGGTAGACCGCATGCTAAAGTCTAAATGGCCTGGTAGACAACACACTAAAGTCTAAATGGCCTGGTAGACCGCATGGTAAAGTCTAAATGGCCTGGTAGACAACACACTAAAGTCTAAATGGCCTGGTAGACCGCATGCTAAAGTCTAAATGGCCTGGTAGACCGCATGCTAAAGTCTAAAAGGCCTGGTAGACAACACACTAAAGTCTAAATGGCCTGGTAGATCACATGCTAAAGTCTAAATGGTCTGGTAGACAGTATGCTAAAACCTAAATGGCCTGGTAGATCGCATGCTGAAGTCTAAATAGCCTGGTAGACAACACACTAAAGTCTAAATGGCATGGTAGACCGCATGCTAAAGTCTAAATGGCCTGGTAGACAACACACTAAAGTCTAAATGGCCTGGTAGACCACATGCTAAAGTCTAAATGGCCTGGTAGACCGCATGCTAAAGTCTAAATGGCCTGGTAGATCGCATGCTAAAGTCTAAATAGCCTGGTAGACAACACACTAAAGTCTAAATGTCCTGGTAGACCGCATGCTAAAGTCTAAATGGCCTGGTAGACAACACACTAAAGTCTAAATGGCCTGGTAGACCGCATGCTAAAGTCTAAATGGCATGGTAGAGCACACACTAAAGTTTAAATGGCCTGGTAGACCGCATGCTAAAGTCTAAATGGCCTGGTAGAGCACACACTAAAGTCTAAATGGCCTGGTAGACCACATGCTAAAGTCTAAATGGTCTGGTAGACGGTATGCTAAAGTCTAAATGGCCTGGTAGCCCACACACTAAAGTCTAAATAGCCTGGTAGACCACATGCTAAAGTGTAAATGGTCTGGTAGACCGCATGCTAAAGTCTAAATGGCCTGGTAGACCGCATGCTAAAGTCTAAAAGGCCTGGTAGACAACACACTAAAGTCTAAATGGTCTGGTAGACCGCATGCTAACTCTAAATGGCCTGGTAGACAACACACTAAAGTCTAAATAGCCTGGTAGACCACATGCTAAAGTCTAAATGGTCTGGTAGACAGTATGCTAAAGCGTAAATGGCCTGGTAGATCGCATGCTAAAGTCTAAATAGCCTGGTAGACAACACACTAAAGTCTAAATGGCCTGGTAGACCGCATGCTAAAGTCTAAATGGCCTGGTAGACAACACACTAAAGTCTAAATGGCCTGGTAGACCACATGCTAAAGTCTAAATGGCCTGGTAGACCGCATGCTAAAGTCTAAATGGCCTGGTAGATCGCATGCTAAAGTCTAAATAGCCTGGTAGACAACACACTAAAGTCTAAATGTCCTGGTAGACCGCATGCTAAAGTCTAAATGGCCTGGTAGACAACACACTAAAGTTTAAATGGCCTGGTAGACCGCATGCTAAAGTCTAAATAGCCTGGTAGAGCACACACTAAAGTCTAAATGGCCTGGTAGACAACACACTAAAGTCTAAATGGCATGGTAGACCACATGCTAAAGTCTAAATGGCCTGGTAGAGCACACACTAAAGTCTAAATGGCCTGGTAGACCGCTTGCTAAAGTCTAAATGGCCTGGTAGAGCACACACTAAAGTCTAAATGGCCTGGTAGACCACATGCTAAAGTCTAAATGGTCTGGTAGACGGTATGCTAAAGTCTAAATGGCCTGGTAGACCACACACTAAAGTCTAAATAGCCTGGTAGACCACATGCTAAAGTGTAAATGGTCTGGTAGACCGCATGCTAAAGTCTAAATGGCCTGGTAGATCGCATGCTAAAGTCTAAATAGCCTGGTAGACAACACACTAAAGTCTAAATGGCCTGGTAGACCGCATGCTAAAGTCTAAATAGCCTGGTAGACAACACACTAAAGTCTAAATGGCCTGGTAGAGCGCATGCTAAAGTCTAAATAGCCTGGTAGACAACACACTAAAGTCTAAATGGCCTGGTAGACCGCATGCTAAAGTCTAAATAGCCTGGTAGACAACACACTAAAGTCTAAATGGCCTGGTAGACCGCATGCTAAAGTCTAAATAGCCTGGTAGATCACATGCTAAAGTCTAAATGGCCTGGTAGACCACACACTAAAGTCTAAATGGCCTGGTAGACCACACACTAAAGTCTAAATAGCCTGGTAGACCGCATGCTAAAGTCTAAATAGCCTGGTAGACCACATGCTAAAGTCTAAATGGCCTGGTAGACCGCATGTTAAAGTCTAAATGGCCTGGTAGACCGCATGCTAAAGTATAAATGGCCTGGTAGATCACACACTAAAGTCTAAATAGCCTGGTAGACCACATGCTAAAGTCTAAATGGCCTGGTAGACCACATACTAAAGTCTAAATGGTCTGGTAGACAGTATGCTAAAGTCTAAATGGCCTGGTAGAGCACATGCTAAAGTCTAAATGGTCTGGTAGACAGTATGCTAAAGTCTAAATGGCCTGGTAGACCACATGCTAAAGTCTAAATGGTCTGGTAGACAGTATGCTAAAGTCTAAATGGCCTGGTAGACCACATGCTAAAGTCTAAATGGCCTGGTAGACCGCATGCTAAAGTCTAAATGGCCTGGTAAGCAACACACTAAAGTCTAAATGGCCTGGTAGACCACATGCTAAAGTCTAAATGGTCTGGTAGACAGTATGCTAAAGCCTAAATGGCCTGGCAGATCGCATGCTAAAGTCTAAATAGCCTGGTAGACAACACACTAAAGTCTAAATGGCCTGGTAGACCGCATGCTAAAGTCTAAATGGCCTGGTAGACCACATGCTAAAGTCTAAATGGCCTGGTAGACAACACACTAAAGTCTAAATGGCCTGGTACACCGCATGCTAAAGTCTAAATGGCCTGGTAGACAACACACTAAAGTCTAAATGGCCTGGTAGACCGCATGCTAAAGTCTAAATGGCCTGGTAGACCGCATGCTAAAGTCTAAAAGGCCTGGTAGACAACACACTAAAGACTAAATGGCCTGGTAGATCACATGCTAAAGTCTAAATGGTCTGGTACACAGTATGCTAAAGCCTAAATGGCCTGGTAGATCGCATGCTGAAGTCTAAATAGCCTGGTAGACAACACACTAAAGTCTAAATGGCATGGTAGACCGCATGCTAAAGTCTAAATGGCCTGGTAGACAACACACTAAAGTCTAAATGGCCTGGTAGACCACATGCTAAAGTCTAAATGGCCTGGTAGACCGCATGCTAAAGTCTAAATGGCCTGGTAGATCGCATGCTAAAGTCTAAATAGCCTGGTAGACAACACACTAAAGTCTAAATGTCCTGGTAGACCGCATGCTAAAGTCTAAATGGCCTGGTAGACAACACACTAAAGTCTAAATGGCCTGGTAGACCGCATGCTAAAGTCTAAATGGCATGGTAGAGCACACACTAAAGTTTAAATGGCCTGGTAGACCGCATGCTAAAGTCTAAATGGCCTGGTAGAGCACACACTAAAGTCTAAATGGCCTGGTAGACCACATGCTAAAGTCTAAATGGTCTGGTAGACGGTATGCTAAAGTCTAAATGGCCTGGTAGACCACACACTAAAGTCTAAATAGCCTGGTAGACCACATGCTAAAGTGTAAATGGTCTGGTAGACCGCATGCTAAAGTCTAAATGGCCTGGTAGATCGCATGCTAAAGTCTAAATAGCCTGGTAGACAACACACTAAAGTCTAAATGGCCTGGTAGAGCGCATGCTAAAGTCTAAATAGCCTGGTAGACAACACACTAAAGTCTAAATGGCCTGGTAGACCGCATGCTAAAGTCTAAATAGCCTGGTAGACAACACACTAAAGTCTAAATGGCCTGGTAGACCGCATGCTAAAGTCTAAATAGCCTGGTAGACCACATGCTAAAGTCTAAATGGCCCGGTAGACCACACACTAAAGTCTAAATGGCCTGGTAGACCACACACTAAAGTCTAAATAGCCCGGTAGACAGCATGCTAAAGTCTAAATAGCCTGGTAGACCACATGCTAAAGTCTAAATGGCCTGGTAGACCGCATCTTAAAGTCTAAATGGCCTGGTAGACCGCATGCTAAAGTATAAATGGCCTGGTAGACCACACACTAAAGTCTAAATAGCCTGGTAGACCACATGCTAAAGTCTAAATGGCCTGGTAGACCACATACTAAAGTCTAAATTGTCTGGTAGACAGTATGCTAAAGTATAAATGTCCTGGTAGAGCACATGCTAAAGTCTAAATGGTCTGGTAGACAGTATGCTAAAGCCTAAATGGCCTGGTAGACCACATGCTAAAGTCTAAATGGTCTGGTAGACAGTATGCTAAAGTCTAAATGGCCTGGTAGACCACATGCTAAAGTCTAAATGGCCTGGTAGACCACATGCTAAAGTGTAAATGGTCTGGTAGACCACACACTAAAGTCTAAATGGCCTGGTAGACCGCATGTTAAAGTGTAAATGGCCTGCTAGATCGCATGCTAAAGTCTAAATAGCCTGGTAGACAACACACTAAAGTCTAAATGGCCTGGTAGACCGCATGCTAAAGTCTAAATGGCCTGGTAGACAACACACTAAAGTCTAAATGGCCTGGTAGACCACATGCTAAAGTCTAAATGGCCTCGTAGACCACATGCTAAAGTGTAAATGGTCTGGTAGACCACACACTAAAGTCTAAATGGCCTGGTAGACCGCATGCTAAAGTCTAAATGGCCTGGTAGACAACACACTAAAGCCTAAATGGTCTGGTAGACCGCATGCTAAAGTCTAAATGGCCTGGTAGACAACACACTAAAGTCTAAATGGCCTGGTAGACCGCATGCTAAAGTCTAAATGGCCTGGTAGATCGCATGCTAAAGTCTAAGTGGCCTGGTAGACAACACACTAAAGTCTAAATGGCCTGGTAGACCGCATGCTAAAGTCTAAATGGCCTGGTAAGCAACACACTAAAGTCTAAATGGCCTGGTAGACCACATGCTAAAGTCTAAATGGTCTGGTAGACAGTATGCTAAAGCCTAAATGGCCTGGTAGATCGCATGCTAAAGTCTAAATGGCCTGGTAGACAACACACTAAAGTCTAAATGGCCTGGTAGACCGCATGCTAAAGTCTAAATGGCCTGGTAGACCGCATGCTAAAGTCTAAAAGGCCTGGTAGACAACACACTAAAGTCTAAATGGTCTGGTAGACCGCATGCTAAAGTCAAAATGGCCTGGTAGACAACACACTAAAGTCTAAATGGCCTGGTAGACCACATGCTAAAGTCTAAATGGTCTGGTAGACAGTATGCTAAAGCCTAAATGGCCTGGTAGATCGCATGCTAAAGTCTAAATAGCCTGGAAGACAACACACTAAAGTCTAAATGGTCTGGTAGACCGCATGCTAAAGTCTAAATGGCCTGGTAGACAACACACTAAAGTCTAAATGGCCTGGTAGACCACATGCTAAAGTCTAAATGGCCTGGTAGACCGCATCTTAAAGTCTAAATGGCCTGGTAGACCGCATGCTAAAGTATAAATGGCCTGGTAGACCACACACTAAAGTCTAAATAGCCTGGTAGACCACATGCTAAAGTCTAAATGGCCTGGTAGACCACATACTAAAGTCTAAATTGTCTGGTAGACAGTATGCTAAAGTATAAATGTCCTGGTAGAGCACATGCTAAAGTCTAAATGGTCTGGTAGACAGTATGCTAAAGCCTAAATGGCCTGGTAGACCACATGCTAAAGTCTAAATGGTCTGGTAGACAGTATGCTAAAGTCTAAATGGCCTGGTAGACCACATGCTAAAGTCTAAATGGCCTGGTAGACCACATGCTAAAGTGTAAATGGTCTGGTAGACCACACACTAAAGTCTAAATGGCCTGGTAGACCGCATGTTAAAGTGTAAATGGCCTGGTAGATCGCATGCTAAAGTCTAAATAGCCTGGTAGACAACACACTAAAGTCTAAATGGCCTGGTAGACCGCATGCTAAAGTCTAAATGGCCTGGTAGACAACACACTAAAGTCTAAATGGCCTGGTAGACCACATGCTAAAGTCTAAATGGCCTCGTAGACCACATGCTAAAGTGTAAATGGTCTGGTAGACCACACACTAAAGTCTAAATGGCCTGGTAGACCGCATGCTAAAGTCTAAATGGCCTGGTAGACAACACACTAAAGCCTAAATGGTCTGGTAGACCGCATGCTAAAGTCTAAATGGCCTGGTAGACAACACACTAAAGTCTAAATGGCCTGGTAGACCGCATGCTAAAGTCTAAATGGCCTGGTAGATCGCATGCTAAAGTCTAAGTGGCCTGGTAGACAACACACTAAAGTCTAAATGGCCTGGTAGACCGCATGCTAAAGTCTAAATGGCCTGGTAAGCAACACACTAAAGTCTAAATGGCCTGGTAGACCACATGCTAAAGTCTAAATGGTCTGGTAGACAGTATGCTAAAGCCTAAATGGCCTGGTAGATCGCATGCTAAAGTCTAAATGGCCTGGTAGACAACACACTAAAGTCTAAATGGCCTGGTAGACCGCATGCTAAAGTCTAAATGGCCTGGTAGACCGCATGCTAAAGTCTAAAAGGCCTGGTAGACAACACACTAAAGTCTAAATGGTCTGGTAGACCGCATGCTAAAGTCAAAATGGCCTGGTAGACAACACACTAAAGTCTAAATGGCCTGGTAGACCACATGCTAAAGTCTAAATGGTCTGGTAGACAGTATGCTAAAGCCTAAATGGCCTGGTAGATCGCATGCTAAAGTCTAAATAGCCTGGAAGACAACACACTAAAGTCTAAATGGTCTGGTAGACCGCATGCTAAAGTCTAAATGGCCTGGTAGACAACACACTAAAGTCTAAATGGCCTGGTAGACCACATGCTAAAGTCTAAATGGCCTGGTAGACCACATGCTAAAGTGTAAATGGTCTGGTAGACCACACACTAAAGTCTAAATGGCCTGGTAGACCGCATGCTAAAGTCTAAATGGCCTGGTAGACAACACACTAAAGCCTAAATGGTCTGGTAGACCGCATGCTAAAGTCTAAATGGCCTGGTAGACAACACACTAAAGTCTAAATGGCCTGGTAGACCGCATGCTAAAGTCTAAATGGCCTGGTAGATCGCATGCTAAAGTCTAAATGGCCTGGTAGACAACACACTAAAGTCTAAATGGCCTGGTAGACCGCATGCTAAAGTCTAAATGGCCTGGTAGACAACACACTAAAGTCTAAATGGCCTGGTAGACCGCATGCTAAAGTCTAAATGGCCTGGTAGACAACACACTAAAGTCTAAATGGTCTGGCAGACTGCATGCTAAAGTCTAAATGGCCTGGTAGACAACAAACTAAAGTCTAAATGGCCTGGTAGACCGCATGCTAAAGTCTAAATGGCCTGGTAAGCAACACACTAAAGTCTAAATGGCCTGGTAGACCATATGCTAAAGTCTAAATGGTCTGGTAGACAGTATGCTAAAGCCTAAATGGCCTGGTAGATCGCATGCTAAAGTCTAAATAGCCTGGTAGACAACACACTAAAGTCTAAATGGCCTGGTAGACCGCATGCTAAAGTCTAAATGGCCTGGTAGACAACACACTAAAGTCTAAATGGCCTGGTAGACCGCATGCTAAAGTCTAAATGGCCTGGTAGACCGCATGCTAAAGTCTAAAAGGCCTGGTAGACAACACACTAAAGTCTAAATGGTCTGGTAGACCGCATGCTAAAGTCTAAATGGCCTGGTAGACCACACACTAAAGTCTAAATAGCCTGGTAGACCACATGCTAAAGTGTAAATGGTCTGGTAGACCGCATGCTAAAGTCTAAATGGCCTGGTAGATCGCATGCTAAAGTCTAAATAGCCTGGTAGACAACACACTAAAGTCTAAATGGCCTGGTAGACCGCATGCTAAAGTCTAAATAGCCTGGTAGACAACACACTAAAGTCTAAATGGCCTGGTAGAGCGCATGCTAAAGTCTAAATAGCCTGGTAGACAACACACTAAAGTCTAAATGGCCTGGTAGACCGCATGCTAAAGTCTAAATAGCCTGGTAGACAACACACTAAAGTCTAAATGGCCTGGTAGACCGCATGCTAAAGTCTAAATAGCCTGGTAGATCACATGCTAAAGTCTAAATGGCCTGGTAGACCACACACTAAAGTCTAAATGGCCTGGTAGACCACACACTAAAGTCTAAATAGCCTGGTAGACCGCATGGTAAAGTCTAAATAGCCTGGTAGACCACATGCTAAAGTCTAAATGGCCTGGTAGACCGCATGTTAAAGTCTAAATGGCCTGGTAGACCGCATGCTAAAGTATAAATGGCCTGGTAGATCACACACTAAAGTCTAAATAGCCTGGTAGACCACATGCTAAAGTCTAAATGGCCTGGTAGACCACATACTAAAGTCTAAATGGTCTGGTAGACAGTATGCTAAAGTCTAAATGGCCTGGTAGAGCACATGCTAAAGTCTAAATGGTCTGGTAGACAGTATGCTAAAGTCTAAATGGCCTGGTAGACCACATGCTAAAGTCTAAATGGTCTGGTAGACAGTATGCTAAAGTCTAAATGGCCTGGTAGACCACATGCTAAAGTCTAAATGGCCTGGTAGACCGCATGCTAAAGTCTAAATGGCCTGGTAAGCAACACACTAAAGTCTAAATGGCCTGGTAGACCACATGCTAAAGTCTAAATGGTCTGGTAGACAGTATGCTAAAGCCTAAATGGCCTGGCAGATCGCATGCTAAAGTCTAAATAGCCTGGTAGACAACACACTAAAGTCTAAATGGCCTGGTAGACCGCATGCTAAAGTCTAAATGGCCTGGTAGACCGCATGCTAAAGTCTAAATGGCCTGGTAGACAACACACTAAAGTCTAAATGGCCTGGTAGACCGCATGCTAAAGTCTAAATGGCCTGGTAGACAACACACTAAAGTCTAAATGGCCTGGTAGACCGCATGCTAAAGTCTAAATGGCCTGGTAGACCGCATGCTAATGTCTAAAAGGCCTGGTAGACAACACACTAAAGTCTAAATGGCCTGGTAGATCACATGCTAAAGTCTAAATGGTCTGGTACACAGTATGCTAAAGCCTAAATGGCCTGGTAGATCGCATGCTGAAGTCTAAATAGCCTGGTAGACAACACACTAAAGTCTAAATGGCATGGTAGACCGCATGCTAAAGTCTAAATGGCCTGGTAGACAACACACTAAAGTCTAAATGGCCTGGTAGACCACATGCTAAAGTCTAAATGGCCTGGTAGACCGCATGCTAAAGTCTAAATGGCCTGGTAGATCGCATGCTAAAGTCTAAATAGCCTGGTAGACAACACACTAAAGTCTAAATGTCCTGGTAGACCGCATGCTAAAGTCTAAATGGCCTGGTAGACAACACACTAAAGTCTAAATGGCCTGGTAGACCGCATGCTAAAGTCTAAATGGCATGGTAGAGCACACACTAAAGTTTAAATGGCCTGGTAGACCGCATGCTAAAGTCTAAATGGCCTGGTAGAGCACACACTAAAGTCTAAATGGCCTGGTAGACCACATGCTAAAGTCTAAATGGTCTGGTAGACGGTATGCTAAAGTCTAAATGGCCTGGTAGACCACACACTAAAGTCTAAATAGCCTGGTAGACCACATGCTAAAGTGTAAATGGTCTGGTAGACCGCATGCTAAAGTCTAAATGGCCTGGTAGACCGCATGTTAAAGTCTAAATAGCCTGGTAGACAACACACTAAAGTCTAAATGGCCTGGTAGACCGCATGCTAAAGTCTAAATAGCCTGGTAGACCACATGCTAAAGTCTAAATGGCCTGGTAGACCACACACTAAAGTCTAAATGGCCTGGTAGACCACACACTAAAGTCTAAATAGCCTGGTAGACCGCATGCTAAAGTCTAAATAGCCTGGTAGACCACATGCTAAAGTCTAAATGGCCTGGTAGACCGCATCTTAAAGTCTAAATGGCCTGGTAGACCGCATGCTAAAGTATAAATGGCCTGGTAGACCACACACTAAAGTCTAAATAGCCTGGTAGACCACATGCTAAAGTCTAAATGGCCTGGTAGACCACATACTAAAGTCTAAATGGTCTGGTAGACAGTATGCTAAAGTCTAAATGGCCTGGTAGAGCACATGCTAAAGTCTAAATGGTCTGGTAGACAGTATGCTAAAGTCTAAATGGCCTGGTAGAGCACATGCTAAAGTCTAAATGGTCTGGTAGACAGTATGCTAAAGTCTAAATGGCCTGGTAGACCACATGCTAAAGTCTAAATGGCCTGGTAGACCACATGCTAAAGTGTAAATGGTCTGGTAGATCACACACTAAAGTCTAAATGGCCTGGTAGACCGCATGTTAAAGTGTAATTGGCCTGGTAGATCGCATGCTAAAGTCTAAATAGCCTGGTAGACAACACACTAAAGTCTAAATGGCCTGGTAGACCGCATGCTAAAGTCTAAATGGCCTGGTAGACAACACACTAAAGTCTAAATGGCCTGGTAGACCACATGCTAAAGTCTAAATGGCTTGGTAGACCACATGCTAAAGTGTAAATGGTCTGGTAGACCACACACTAAAGTCTAAATGGCCTGGTAGACCGCATGCTAAATTCTAAATGGCCTGGTAGACAACACACTAAAGCCTAAATGGTCTGGTAGACCGCATGCTAAAGTCTAAATGGCCTGGTAGACAACACACTAAAGTCTAAATGGCCTGGTAGACCGCATGCTAAAGTCTAAATGGCCTGGTAGATCGCATGCTAAAGTCTAAATGGCCTGGTAGACAACACACTAAAGTCTAAATGGCCTGGTAGACCGCATGCTAAAGTCTAAATGGCCTGGTAGACAACACACTAAAGTCTAAATTGCCTGGTAGACCGCATGCTAAAGTCTAAATGGCCTGGTAGACAACACACTAAAGTCTAAATGGTCTGGTAGACCGCATGCTAAAGTCTAAATGGCCTGGTAGACAACACACTAAAGTCTAAATGGCCTGGTAGACCGCATGCTAAAGTCTAAATGGCCTGGTAAGCAACACACTAAAGTCTAAATGGCCTGGTAGACCACATGCTAAAGTCTAAATGGTCTGGTAGACAGTATGCTAAAGCCTAAATGGCCTGGTAGATCGCATGCTAAAGTCTAAATGGCCTGGTAGACAACACACTAAAGTCTAAATGGCCTGGTAGACCGCATGCTAAAGTCTAAATGGCCTGGTAGACCGCATGCTAAAGTCTAAAAGGCCTGGTAGACAACACACTAAAGTCTAAATGGTCTGGTATACCGCATGCTAAAGTCAAAATGGCCTGGTAGACAACACACTAAAGTCTAAATGGCCTGGTAGACCACATGCTAAAGTCTAAATGGTCTGGTAGACAGTATGCTAAAGCCTAAATGGCCTGGTAGATCGCATGCTAAAGTCTAAATAGCCTGGTAGACAACACAAAGTCTAAATGGTCTGGTAGACCGCATGCTAAAGTCTAAATGGCCTGGTAGACAACACACTAAAGTCTAAATGGCCTGGTAGACCACATGCTAAAGTCTAAATGGCCTGGTAGACCACATGCTAAAGTGTAAATGGTCTGGTAGACCACACACTAAAGTCTAAATGGCCTGGTAGACCGCATGCTAAAGTCTAAATGGCCTGGTAGACAACACACTAAAGCCTAAATGGTCTGGTAGACCGCATGCTAAAGTCTAAATGGCCTGGTAGACAACACACTAAAGTCTAAATGGCCTGGTAGACCGCATGCTAAAGTCTAAATGGCCTGGTAGATCGCATGCTAAAGTCTAAATGGCCTGGTAGACAACACACTAAAGTCTAAATGGCCTGGTAGACCGCATGCTAAAGTCTAAATGGCCTGGTAGACAACACACTAAAGTCTAAATGGCCTGGTAGACCGCATGCTAAAGTCTAAATGGCCTGGTAGACAACACACTAAAGTCTAAATGGTCTGGCAGACTGCATGCTAAAGTCTAAATGGCCTGGTAGACAACAAACTAAAGTCTAAATGGCCTGGTAGACCGCATGCTAAAGTCTAAATGGCCTGGTAAGCAACACACTAAAGTCTAAATGGCCTGGTAGACCATATGCTAAAGTCTAAATGGTCTGGTAGACAGTATGCTAAAGCCTAAATGGCCTGGTAGATCGCATGCTAAAGTCTAAATAGCCTGGTAGACAACACACTAAAGTCTAAATGGCCTGGTAGACCGCATGCTAAAGTCTAAATGGCCTGGTAGACAACACACTAAAGTCTAAATGGCCTGGTAGACCGCATGCTAAAGTCTAAATGGCCTGGTAGACCGCATGCTAAAGTCTAAAAGGCCTGGTAGACAACACACTAAAGTCTAAATGGTCTGGTAGACCGCATGCTAAAGTCTAAATGGCCTGGTAGACAACACACTAAAGTCTAAATGGCCTGGTAGACCACATGCTAAAGTCTAAATGGCCTGGTAGACCGCATGCTAAAGTCTAAATGGCCTGGTAGATCGCATGCCAAAGTCTAAATAGCCTGGTAGACAACACACTAAAGTCTAAATGGCCTGGTAGACCGCATGCTAAAGTCTAAATGGCCTGGTAGAGCACACACTAAAGTCTAAATGGCCTGGTAGACAACACACTAAAGTCTAAATGGCATGGTAGACCACATGCTAAAGTCTAAATGGCCTGGTAGAGCACACACTAAAGTCTAAATGGCCTGGTAGACCGCATGCTAAAGTCTAAATGGCCTGGTAGACAACACACTAAAGTCTAAATGGCCTGGTAGACCGCATGCTAAAGTCTAAATGGCCTGGTAGACCGCATGCTAAAGTCTAAAAGGCCTGGTAGACAACACACTAAAGTCTAAATGGTCTGGTAGACCGCATGCTAAAGTCTAAATGGCCTGGTAGACAACACACTAAACTCTAAATAGCCTGGTAGACCACATGCTAAAGTCTAAATGGTCTGGTAGACAGTATGATAAAGCCTAAATGGCCTGGTAGATCGCATGCTAAAGTCTAAATAGCCTGGTAGACAACACACTAAAGTCTAAATGGCCTGGTAGACCGCATGCTAAAGTCTAAATGGCCTGGTAGACAACACACTAAAGTCTAAATGGCCTGGTAGACCACATGCTAAAGTCTAAATGGCCTGGTAGACCGCATGCTAAAGTCTAAATGGCCTGGTAGATCGCATGCTAAAGTCTAAATAGCCTGGTAGACAACACACTAAAGTCTAAATGTCCTGGTAGACCGCATGCTAAAGTCTAAATGGCCTGGTAGACAACACACTGAAGTCTAAATGGCCTGGTAGACCGCATGCTAAAGTCTAAATGGCCTGGTAGAGCACACACTAAAGTCTAAATGGCCTGGTAGACAACACACTAAAGTCTAAATGGCATGGTAGACCACATGCTAAAGTCTAAATGGCCTGGTAGAGCACACACTAAAGTCTAAATGGCCTGGTAGACCGCATGCTAAAGTCTAAATGGCCTGGTAGAGCACACACTAAAGTCTAAATGGCCTGGTAGACCACATGCTAAAGTCTAAATGGTCTGGTAGACGGTATGCTAAAGTCTAAATGGCCTGGTAGACCACACACTAAAGTCTAAATAGCCTGGTAGACCACATGCTAAAGTGTAAATGGTCTGGTAGACCGCATGCTAAAGTCTAAATGGCCTGGTAGATCGCATGCTAAAGTCTAAATAGCCTGGTAGACAACACACTAAAGTCTAAATGGCCTGGTAGACCGCATGCTAAAGTCTAAATAGCCTGGTAGACAACACACTGAAGTCTAAATGGCCTGGTAGAGCGCATGCTAAAGTCTAAATAGCCTGGTAGACAACACACTAAAGTCTAAATGGCCTGGTAGACCGCATGCTAAAGTCTAAATAGCCTGGTAGACAACACACTAAAGTCTAAATGGCCTGGTAGACCGCATGCTAAAGTCTAAATAGCCTGGTAGACCACATGCTAAAGTCTAAATGGCCTGGTAGACCACACACTAAAGTCTAAATGGCCTGGTAGACCACACACTAAAGTCTAAATAGCCTGGTAGACCGCATGCTAAAGTCTAAATAGCCTGGTAGACCACATGCTAAAGTCTAAATGGCCTGGTAGACCGCATGTTAAAGTCTAAATGGCCTGGTAGACCGCATGCTAAAGTATAAATGGCCTGGTAGATCACACACTAAAGTCTAAATAGCCTGGTAGACCACATGCTAAAGTCTAAATGGCCTGGTAGACCACATACTAAAGTCTAAATGGTCTGGTAGACAGTATGCTAAAGTCTAAGTGGCCTGGTAGAGCACATGCTAAAGTCTAAATGGTCTGGTAGACAGTATGCTAAAGTCTAAATGGCCTGGTAGACCACATGCTAAAGTCTAAATGGTCTGGTAGACAGTATGCTAAAGTCTAAATGGCCTGGTAGACCACATGCTAAAGTCTAAATGGCCTGGTAGACCGCATGCTAAAGTCTAAATGGCCTGGTAAGCAACACACTAAAGTCTAAATGGCCTGGTAGACCACATGCTAAAGTCTAAATGGTCTGGTAGACAGTATGCTAAAGCCTAAATGGCCTGGCAGATCGCATGCTAAAGTCTAAATAGCCTGGTAGACAACACACTAAAGTCTAAATGGCCTGGTAGACCGCATGCTAAAGTCTAAATGGCCTGGTAGACCGCATGCTAAAGTCTAAATGGCCTGGTAGACAACACACTAAAGTCTAAATGGCCTGGTAGACCGCATGGTAAAGTCTAAATGGCCTGGTAGACAACACACTAAAGTCTAAATGGCCTGGTAGACCGCATGCTAAAGTCTAAATGGCCTGGTAGACCGCATGCTAAAGTCTAAAAGGCCTGGTAGACAACACACTAAAGTCTAAATGGCCTGGTAGATCACATGCTAAAGTCTAAATGGTCTGGTAGACAGTATGCTAAAACCTAAATGGCCTGGTAGATCGCATGCTGAAGTCTAAATAGCCTGGTAGACAACACACTAAAGTCTAAATGGCATGGTAGACCGCATGCTAAAGTCTAAATGGCCTGGTAGACAACACACTAAAGTCTAAATGGCCTGGTAGACCACATGCTAAAGTCTAAATGGCCTGGTAGACCGCATGCTAAAGTCTAAATGGCCTGGTAGATCGCATGCTAAAGTCTAAATAGCCTGGTAGACAACACACTAAAGTCTAAATGTCCTGGTAGACCGCATGCTAAAGTCTAAATGGCCTGGTAGACAACACACTAAAGTCTAAATGGCCTGGTAGACCGCATGCTAAAGTCTAAATGGCATGGTAGAGCACACACTAAAGTTTAAATGGCCTGGTAGACCGCATGCTAAAGTCTAAATGGCCTGGTAGAGCACACACTAAAGTCTAAATGGCCTGGTAGACCACATGCTAAAGTCTAAATGGTCTGGTAGACGGTATGCTAAAGTCTAAATGGCCTGGTAGCCCACACACTAAAGTCTAAATAGCCTGGTAGACCACATGCTAAAGTGTAAATGGTCTGGTAGACCGCATGCTAAAGTCTAAATGGCCTGGTAGACCGCATGCTAAAGTCTAAAAGGCCTGGTAGACAACACACTAAAGTCTAAATGGTCTGGTAGACCGCATGCTAACTCTAAATGGCCTGGTAGACAACACACTAAAGTCTAAATAGCCTGGTAGACCACATGCTAAAGTCTAAATGGTCTGGTAGACAGTATGCTAAAGCGTAAATGGCCTGGTAGATCGCATGCTAAAGTCTAAATAGCCTGGTAGACAACACACTAAAGTCTAAATGGCCTGGTAGACCGCATGCTAAAGTCTAAATGGCCTGGTAGACAACACACTAAAGTCTAAATGGCCTGGTAGACCACATGCTAAAGTCTAAATGGCCTGGTAGACCGCATGCTAAAGTCTAAATGGCCTGGTAGATCGCATGCTAAAGTCTAAATAGCCTGGTAGACAACACACTAAAGTCTAAATGTCCTGGTAGACCGCATGCTAAAGTCTAAATGGCCTGGTAGACAACACACTAAAGTTTAAATGGCCTGGTAGACCGCATGCTAAAGTCTAAATAGCCTGGTAGAGCACACACTAAAGTCTAAATGGCCTGGTAGACAACACACTAAAGTCTAAATGGCATGGTAGACCACATGCTAAAGTCTAAATGGCCTGGTAGAGCACACACTAAAGTCTAAATGGCCTGGTAGACCGCTTGCTAAAGTCTAAATGGCCTGGTAGAGCACACACTAAAGTCTAAATGGCCTGGTAGACCACATGCTAAAGTCTAAATGGTCTGGTAGACGGTATGCTAAAGTCTAAATGGCCTGGTAGACCACACACTAAAGTCTAAATAGCCTGGTAGACCACATGCTAAAGTGTAAATGGTCTGGTAGACCGCATGCTAAAGTCTAAATGGCCTGGTAGATCGCATGCTAAAGTCTAAATAGCCTGGTAGACAACACACTAAAGTCTAAATGGCCTGGTAGACCGCATGCTAAAGTCTAAATAGCCTGGTAGACAACACACTAAAGTCTAAATGGCCTGGTAGAGCGCATGCTAAAGTCTAAATAGCCTGGTAGACAACACACTAAAGTCTAAATGGCCTGGTAGACCGCATGCTAAAGTCTAAATAGCCTGGTAGACAACACACTAAAGTCTAAATGGCCTGGTAGACCGCATGCTAAAGTCTAAATAGCCTGGTAGATCACATGCTAAAGTCTAAATGGCCTGGTAGACCACACACTAAAGTCTAAATGGCCTGGTAGACCACACACTAAAGTCTAAATAGCCTGGTAGACCGCATGCTAAAGTCTAAATAGCCTGGTAGACCACATGCTAAAGTCTAAATGGCCTGGTAGACCGCATGTTAAAGTCTAAATGGCCTGGTAGACCGCATGCTAAAGTATAAATGGCCTGGTAGATCACACACTAAAGTCTAAATAGCCTGGTAGACCACATGCTAAAGTCTAAATGGCCTGGTAGACCACATACTAAAGTCTAAATGGTCTGGTAGACAGTATGCTAAAGTCTAAATGGCCTGGTAGAGCACATGCTAAAGTCTAAATGGTCTGGTAGACAGTATGCTAAAGTCTAAATGGCCTGGTAGACCACATGCTAAAGTCTAAATGGTCTGGTAGACAGTATGCTAAAGTCTAAATGGCCTGGTAGACCACATGCTAAAGTCTAAATGGCCTGGTAGACCGCATGCTAAAGTCTAAATGGCCTGGTAAGCAACACACTAAAGTCTAAATGGCCTGGTAGACCACATGCTAAAGTCTAAATGGTCTGGTAGACAGTATGCTAAAGCCTAAATGGCCTGGCAGATCGCATGCTAAAGTCTAAATAGCCTGGTAGACAACACACTAAAGTCTAAATGGCCTGGTAGACCGCATGCTAAAGTCTAAATGGCCTGGTAGACCGCATGCTAAAGTATAAATGGCCTGGTAGACAACACACTAAAGTCTAAATGGCCTGGTAGACCGCATGCTAAAGTCTAAATGGTCTGGTACACAGTATGCTAAAGCCTAAATGGCCTGGTAGATCGCATGCTGAAGTCTAAATAGCCTGGTAGACAACACACTAAAGTCTAAATGGCATGGTAGACCGCATGCTAAAGTCTAAATGGCCTGGTAGACAACACACTAAAGTCTAAATGGCCTGGTAGACCACATGCTAAAGTCTAAATGGCCTGGTAGACCGCATGCTAAAGTCTAAATGGCCTGGTAGATCGCATGCTAAAGTCTAAATGGCATGGTAGAGCACACACTAAAGTTTAAATGGCCTGGTAGACCGCATGCTAAAGTCTAAATGGCCTGGTAGAGCACACACTAAAGTCTAAATGGCCTGGTAGACCACATGCTAAAGTCTAAATGGTCTGGTAGACGGTATGCTAAAGTCTAAATGGCCTGGTAGACCACACACTAAAGTCTAAATAGCCTGGTGGACCACATGCTAAAGTGTAAATGGTCTGGTAGACCGCATGCTAAAGTCTAAATGGCCTGGTAGATCGCATGCTAAAGTCTAAATAGCCTGGTTGACAACACACTAAAGTCTAAATGGCCTGGTAGAGCGCATGCTAAAGTCTAAATAGCCTGGTAGACAACACACTAAAGTCTAAATGGCCTGGTAGACCGCATGCTAAAGTCTAAATAGCCTGGTAGACAACACACTAAAGTCTAAATGGCCTGGTAGACCGCATGCTAAAGTCTAAATAGCCTGGTAGACCACATGCTAAAGTCTAAATGGCCCGGTAGACCACACACTAAAGTCTAAATGGCCTGGTAGACCACACACTAAAGTCTAAATAGCCCGGTAGACAGCATGCTAAAGTCTAAATAGCCTGGTAGACCACATGCTAAAGTCTAAATGGCCTGGTAGACCGCATCTTAAAGTCTAAATGGCCTGGTAGACCGCATGCTAAAGTATAAATGGCCTGGTAGACCACACACTAAAGTCTAAATAGCCTGGTAGACCACATGCTAAAGTCTAAATGGCCTGGTAGACCACATACTAAAGTCTAAATTGTCTGGTAGACAGTATGCTAAAGTATAAATGTCCTGGTAGAGCACATGCTAAAGTCTAAATGGTCTGGTAGACAGTATGCTAAAGCCTAAATGGCCTGGTAGACCACATGCTAAAGTCTAAATGGTCTGGTAGACAGTATGCTAAAGTCTAAATGGCCTGGTAGACCACATGCTAAAGTCTAAATGGCCTGGTAGACCACATGCTAAAGTGTAAATGGTCTGGTAGACCACACACTAAAGTCTAAATGGCCTGGTAGACCGCATGTTAAAGTGTAAATGGCCTGGTAGATCGCATGCTAAAGTCTAAATAGCCTGGTAGACAACACACTAAAGTCTAAATGGCCTGGTAGACCGCATGCTAAAGTCTAAATGGCCTGGTAGACAACACACTAAAGTCTAAATGGCCTGGTAGACCACATGCTAAAGTCTAAATGGCCTCGTAGACCACATGCTAAAGTGTAAATGGTCTGGTAGACCACACACTAAAGTCTAAATGGCCTGGTAGACCGCATGCTAAAGTCTAAATGGCCTGGTAGACAACACACTAAAGCCTAAATGGTCTGGTAGACCGCATGCTAAAGTCTAAATGGCCTGGTAGACAACACACTAAAGTCTAAATGGCCTGGTAGACCGCATGCTAAAGTCTAAATGGCCTGGTAGATCGCATGCTAAAGTCTAAATGGCCTGGTAGACAACACACTAAAGTCTAAATGGCCTGGTAGACCGCATGCTAAAGTCTAAATGGCCTGGTAAGCAACACACTAAAGTCTAAATGGCCTGGTAGACCACATGCTAAAGTCTAAATGGTCTGGTAGACAGTATGCTAAAGCCTAAATGGCCTGGTAGATCGCATGCTAAAGTCTAAATGGCCTGGTAGACAACACACTAAAGTCTAAATGGCCTGGTAGACCGCATGCTAAAGTCTAAATGGCCTGGTAGACCGCATGCTAAAGTCTAAAAGGCCTGGTAGACAACACACTAAAGTCTAAATGGTCTGGTAGACCGCATGCTAAAGTCAAAATGGCCTGGTAGACAACACACTAAAGTCTAAATGGCCTGGTAGACCACATGCTAAAGTCTAAATGGTCTGGTAGACAGTATGCTAAAGCCTAAATGGCCTGGTAGATCGCATGCTAAAGTCTAAATAGCCTGGAAGACAACACACTAAAGTCTAAATGGTCTGGTAGACCGCATGCTAAAGTCTAAATGGCCTGGTAGACAACACACTAAAGTCTAAATGGCCTGGTAGACCACATGCTAAAGTCTAAATGGCCTGGTAGACCACATGCTAAAGTGTAAATGGTCTGGTAGACCACACACTAAAGTCTAAATGGCCTGGTAGACCGCATGCTAAAGTCTAAATGGCCTGGTAGACAACACACTAAAGCCTAAATGGTCTGGTAGACCGCATGCTAAAGTCTAAATGGCCTGGTAGACAACACACTAAAGTCTAAATGGCCTGGTAGACCGCATGCTAAAGTCTAAATGGCCTGGTAGATCGCATGCTAAAGTCTAAATGGCCTGGTAGACAACACACTAAAGTCTAAATGGCCTGGTAGACCGCATGCTAAAGTCTAAATGGCCTGGTAGACAACACACTAAAGTCTAAATGGCCTGGTAGACCGCATGCTAAAGTCTAAATGGCCTGGTAGACAACACACTAAAGTCTAAATGGTCTGGCAGACTGCATGCTAAAGTCTAAATGGCCTGGTAGACAACAAACTAAAGTCTAAATGGCCTGGTAGACCGCATGCTAAAGTCTAAATGGCCTGGTAAGCAACACACTAAAGTCTAAATGGCCTGGTAGACCATATGCTAAAGTCTAAATGGTCTGGTAGACAGTATGCTAAAGCCTAAATGGCCTGGTAGATCGCATGCTAAAGTCTAAATAGCCTGGTAGACAACACACTAAAGTCTAAATGGCCTGGTAGACCGCATGCTAAAGTCTAAATGGCCTGGTAGACAACACACTAAAGTCTAAATGGCCTGGTAGACCGCATGCTAAAGTCTAAATGGCCTGGTAGACCGCATGCTAAAGTCTAAAAGGCCTGGTAGACAACACACTAAAGTCTAAATGGTCTGGTAGACCGCATGCTAAAGTCTAAATGGCCTGGTAGACAACACACTAAAGTCTAAATGGCCTGGTAGACCACATGCTAAAGTCTAAATGGCCTGGTAGACCGCATGCTAAAGTCTAAATGGCCTGGTAGATCGCATGCCAAAGTCTAAATAGCCTGGTAGACAACACACTAAAGTCTAAATGTCCTGGTAGACCGCATGCTAAAGTCTAAATGGCCTGGTAGACAACACACTAAAGTCTAAATGGCCTGGTAGACCGCATGCTAAAGTCTAAATGGCCTGGTAGAGCACACACTAAAGTCTAAATGGCCTGGTAGACAACACACTAAAGTCTAAATGGCATGGTAGACCACATGCTAAAGTCTAAATGGCCTGGTAGAGCACACACTAAAGTCTAAATGGCCTGGTAGACCGCATGATAAAGTCTAAATGGCCTGGTAGACAACACACTAAAGTCTAAATGGCCTGGTAGACCGCATGCTAAAGTCTAAATGGCCTGGTAGACCGCATGCTAAAGTCTAAAAGGCCTGGTAGACAACACACTAAAGTCTAAATGGTCTGGTAGACCGCATGCTAAAGTCTAAATGGCCTGGTAGACAACACACTAAAGTCTAAATGGCCTGGTAGACCACATGCTAAAGTCCAAATAGCCTGGTAGACCGCATGCTAAAGTCTAAATGGCCTGGTAGATCGCATGCTAAAGTCTAAATAGCCTGGTAGACAACACACTAAAGTCTAAATATCCTGGTAGACCGCATGCTAAAGTCTAAATGGCCTGGTAGACAACACACTGAAGTCTAAATGGCCTGGTAGACCGCATGCTAAAGTCTAAATGGCCTGGTAGAGCACACACTAAAGTCTAAATGGCCTGGTAGACAACACACTAAAGTCTAAATGGCATGGTAGACCACATGCTAAAGTCTAAATGGCCTGGTAGAGCACACACTAAAGTCTAAATGGCCTGGTAGACCGCATGCTAAAGTCTAAATGGCCTGGTAGAGCACACACTAAAGTCTAAATGGCCTGGTAGACCACATGCTAAAGTCTAAATGGTCTTGTAGACGGTATGCTAAAGTCTAAATGGCCTGGTAGACCACACACTAAAGTCTAAATAGCCTGGTAGACCACATGCTAAAGTGTAAATGGTCTGGTAGACCGCATGCTAAAGTCTAAATGGCCTGGTAGATCGCATGCTAAAGTCTAAATAGCCTGGTAGACAACACACTAAAGTCTAAATGGCCTGGTAGACCGCATGCTAAAGTCTAAATAGCCTGGTAGACAACACACTAAAGTCTAAATGGCCTGGTAGAGCGCATGCTAAAGTCTAAATAGCCTGGTAGACAACACACTAAAGTCTAAATAGCCTGGTAGACCACATGCTAAAGTGTAAATGGTCTGGTAGACCGCATGCTAAAGTCTAAATGGCCTGGTAGATCGCATGCTAAAGTCTAAATAGCCTGGTAGACAACACACTAAAGTCTAAATGGCCTGGTAGACCGCATGCTAAAGTCTAAATAGCCTGGTAGACAACACACTAAAGTCTAAATGGCCTGGTAGAGCGCATGCTAAAGTCTAAATAGCCTGGTAGACAACACACTAAAGTCTAAATGGCCTGGTAGACCGCATGCTAAAGTCTAAATAGCCTGGTAGACAACACACTAAAGTCTAAATGGCCTGGTAGACCGCATGCTAAAGTCTAAATAGCCTGGTAGACCACATGCTAAAGTCTAAATGGCCTGGTAGACCACATGCTAAAGTCTAAATGGCCTGGTAGACCGCATGCTAAAGTCTAAATGGCCTGGTAGACCGCATGCTAAAGTCTAAATGGCCTGGTAGACAACACACTAAAGTCTAAATGGCCTGGTAGACCACATGCTAAAGTCTAAATGGCCTGGTAGACCGCATGCTAAAGTCTAAATGGCCTGGTAGATCGCATGCTAAAGTCTAAATAGCCTGGTAGACAACACACTAAAGTCTAAATGTCCTGGTAGACCGCATGCTAAAGTCTAAATGGCCTGGTAGACAACACACTAAAGTCTAAATGGCCTGGTAGACCGCATGCTAAAGTCTAAATGGCATGGTAGAGCACACACTAAAGTTTAAATGGCCTGGTAGACCGCATGCTAAAGTCTAAATGGCCTGGTAGAGCACACACTAAAGTCTAAATGGCCTGGTAGACCACATGCTAAAGTCTAAATGGTCTGGTAGACGGTATGCTAAAGTCTAAATGGCCTGGTAGACCACACACTAAAGTCTAAATAGCCTGGTAGACCACATGCTAAAGTGTAAATGGTCTGGTAGACCGCATGCTAAAGTCTAAATGGCCTGGTAGATCGCATGCTAAAGTCTAAATAGCCTGGTAGACAACACACTAAAGTCTAAATGGCCTGGTAGAGCGCATGCTAAAGTCTAAATAGCCTGGTAGACAACACACTAAAGTCTAAATGGCCTGGTAGACCGCATGCTAAAGTCTAAATAGCCTGGTAGACAACACACTAAAGTCTAAATGGCCTGGTAGACCGCATGCTAAAGTCTAAATAGCCTGGTAGACCACATGCTAAAGTCTAAATGGCCCGGTAGACCACACACTAAAGTCTAAATGGCCTGGTAGACCACACACTAAAGTCTAAATAGCCCGGTAGACAGCATGCTAAAGTCTAAATAGCCTGGTAGACCACATGCTAAAGTCTAAATGGCCTGGTAGACCGCATCTTAAAGTCTAAATGGCCTGGTAGACCGCATGCTAAAGTATAAATGGCCTGGTAGACCACACACTAAAGTCTAAATAGCCTGGTAGACCACATGCTAAAGTCTAAATGGCCTGGTAGACCACATACTAAAGTCTAAATTGTCTGGTAGACAGTATGCTAAAGTATAAATGTCCTGGTAGAGCACATGCTAAAGTCTAAATGGTCTGGTAGACAGTATGCTAAAGCCTAAATGGCCTGGTAGACCACATGCTAAAGTCTAAATGGTCTGGTAGACAGTATGCTAAAGTCTAAATGGCCTGGTAGACCACATGCTAAAGTCTAAATGGCCTGGTAGACCACATGCTAAAGTGTAAATGGTCTGGTAGACCACACACTAAAGTCTAAATGGCCTGGTAGACCGCATGTTAAAGTGTAAATGGCCTGGTAGATCGCATGCTAAAGTCTAAATAGCCTGGTAGACAACACACTAAAGTCTAAATGGCCTGGTAGACCGCATGCTAAAGTCTAAATGGCCTGGTAGACAACACACTAAAGTCTAAATGGCCTGGTAGACCACATGCTAAAGTCTAAATGGCCTCGTAGACCACATGCTAAAGTGTAAATGGTCTGGTAGACCACACACTAAAGTCTAAATGGCCTGGTAGACCGCATGCTAAAGTCTAAATGGCCTGGTAGACAACACACTAAAGCCTAAATGGTCTGGTAGACCGCATGCTAAAGTCTAAATGGCCTGGTAGACAACACACTAAAGTCTAAATGGCCTGGTAGACCGCATGCTAAAGTCTAAATGGCCTGGTAGATCGCATGCTAAAGTCTAAATGGCCTGGTAGACAACACACTAAAGTCTAAATGGCCTGGTAGACCGCATGCTAAAGTCTAAATGGCCTGGTAAGCAACACACTAAAGTCTAAATGGCCTGGTAGACCACATGCTAAAGACTAAATGGTCTGGTAGACAGTATGCTAAAGCCTAAATGGCCTGGTAGATCGCATGCTAAAGTCTAAATGGCCTGGTAGACAACACACTAAAGTCTAAATGGCCTGGTAGACCGCATGCTAAAGTCTAAATGGCCTGGTAGACCGCATGCTAAAGTCTAAAAGGCCTGGTAGACAACACACTAAAGTCTAAATGGTCTGGTAGACCGCATGCTAAAGTCAAAATGGCCTGGTAGACAACACACTAAAGTCTAAATGGCCTGGTAGACCACATGCTAAAGTCTAAATGGTCTGGTAGACAGTATGCTAAAGCCTAAATGGCCTGGTAGATCGCATGCTAAAGTCTAAATAGCCTGGAAGACAACACACTAAAGTCTAAATGGTCTGGTAGACCGCATGCTAAAGTCTAAATGGCCTGGTAGACAACACACTAAAGTCTAAATGGCCTGGTAGACCACATGCTAAAGTCTAAATGGCCTGGTAGACCACATGCTAAAGTGTAAATGGTCTGGTAGACCACACACTAAAGTCTAAATGGCCTGGTAGACCGCATGCTAAAGTCTAAATGGCCTGGTAGACAACACACTAAAGCCTAAATGGTCTGGTAGACCGCATGCTAAAGTCTAAATGGCCTGGTAGACAACACACTAAAGTCTAAATGGCCTGGTAGACCGCATGCTAAAGTCTAAATGGCCTGGTAGATCGCATGCTAAAGTCTAAATGGCCTGGTAGACAACACACTAAAGTCTAAATGGCCTGGTAGACCGCATGCTAAAGTCTAAATGGCCTGGTAGACAACACACTAAAGTCTAAATGGCCTGGTAGACCGCATGCTAAAGTCTAAATGGCCTGGTAGACAACACACTAAAGTCTAAATGGTCTGGCAGACTGCATGCTAAAGTCTAAATGGCCTGGTAGACAACAAACTAAAGTCTAAATGGCCTGGTAGACCGCATGCTAAAGTCTAAATGGCCTGGTAAGCAACACACTAAAGTCTAAATGGCCTGGTAGACCATATGCTAAAGTCTAAATGGTCTGGTAGACAGTATGCTAAAGCCTAAATGGCCTGGTAGATCGCATGCTAAAGTCTAAATAGCCTGGTAGACAACACACTAAAGTCTAAATGGCCTGGTAGACCGCATGCTAAAGTCTAAATGGCCTGGTAGACAACACACTAAAGTCTAAATGGCCTGGTAGACCGCATGCTAAAGTCTAAATGGCCTGGTAGACCGCATGCTAAAGTCTAAAAGGCCTGGTAGACAACACACTAAAGTCTAAATGGTCTGGTAGACCGCATGCTAAAGTCTAAATGGCCTGGTAGACAACACACTAAAGTCTAAATGGCCTGGTAGACCACATGCTAAAGTCTAAATGGCCTGGTAGACCGCATGCTAAAGTCTAAATGGCCTGGTAGATCGCATGCCAAAGTCTAAATAGCCTGGTAGACAACACACTAAAGTCTAAATGTCCTGGTAGACCGCATGCTAAAGTCTAAATGGCCTGGTAGACAACACACTAAAGTCTAAATGGCCTGGTAGACCGCATGCTAAAGTCTAAATGGCCTGGTAGAGCACACACTAAAGTCTAAATGGCCTGGTAGACAACACACTAAAGTCTAAATGGCATGGTAGACCACATGCTAAAGTCTAAATGGCCTGGTAGAGCACACACTAAAGTCTAAATGGCCTGGTAGACCGCATGATAAAGTCTAAATGGCCTGGTAGACAACACACTAAAGTCTAAATGGCCTGGTAGACCGCATGCTAAAGTCTAAATGGCCTGGTAGACCGCATGCTAAAGTCTAAAAGGCCTGGTAGACAACACACTAAAGTCTAAATGGTCTGGTAGACCGCATGCTAAAGTCTAAATGGCCTGGTAGACAACACACTAAAGTCTAAATGGCCTGGTAGACCACATGCTAAAGTCCAAATAGCCTGGTAGACCGCATGCTAAAGTCTAAATGGCCTGGTAGATCGCATGCTAAAGTCTAAATAGCCTGGTAGACAACACACTAAAGTCTAAATATCCTGGTAGACCGCATGCTAAAGTCTAAATGGCCTGGTAGACAACACACTGAAGTCTAAATGGCCTGGTAGACCGCATGCTAAAGTCTAAATGGCCTGGTAGAGCACACACTAAAGTCTAAATGGCCTGGTAGACAACACACTAAAGTCTAAATGGCATGGTAGACCACATGCTAAAGTCTAAATGGCCTGGTAGAGCACACACTAAAGTCTAAATGGCCTGGTAGACCGCATGCTAAAGTCTAAATGGCCTGGTAGAGCACACACTAAAGTCTAAATGGCCTGGTAGACCACATGCTAAAGTCTAAATGGTCTTGTAGACGGTATGCTAAAGTCTAAATGGCCTGGTAGACCACACACTAAAGTCTAAATAGCCTGGTAGACCACATGCTAAAGTGTAAATGGTCTGGTAGACCGCATGCTAAAGTCTAAATGGCCTGGTAGATCGCATGCTAAAGTCTAAATAGCCTGGTAGACAACACACTAAAGTCTAAATGGCCTGGTAGACCGCATGCTAAAGTCTAAATAGCCTGGTAGACAACACACTAAAGTCTAAATGGCCTGGTAGAGCGCATGCTAAAGTCTAAATAGCCTGGTAGACAACACACTAAAGTCTAAATAGCCTGGTAGACCACATGCTAAAGTGTAAATGGTCTGGTAGACCGCATGCTAAAGTCTAAATGGCCTGGTAGATCGCATGCTAAAGTCTAAATAGCCTGGTAGACAACACACTAAAGTCTAAATGGCCTGGTAGACCGCATGCTAAAGTCTAAATAGCCTGGTAGACAACACACTAAAGTCTAAATGGCCTGGTAGAGCGCATGCTAAAGTCTAAATAGCCTGGTAGACAACACACTAAAGTCTAAATGGCCTGGTAGACCGCATGCTAAAGTCTAAATAGCCTGGTAGACAACACACTAAAGTCTAAATGGCCTGGTAGACCGCATGCTAAAGTCTAAATAGCCTGGTAGACCACATGCTAAAGTCTAAATGGCCTGGTAGACCACACACTAAAGTCTAAATGGCCTGGTAGACCACACACTAAAGTCTAAATAGCCTGGTAGACCGCATGCTAAAGTCTAAATAGCCTGGTAGACCACATGCTAAAGTCTAAATGGCCTGGTAGACCGCATGTTAAAGTCTAAATGGCCTGGTAGACCGCATGCTAAAGTATAAATGGCCTGGTAGATCACACACTAAAGTCTAAATAGCCTGGTAGACCACATGCTAAAGTCTAAATGGCCTGGTAGACCACATACTAAAGTCTAAATGGTCTGGTAGACAGTATGCTAAAGTCTAAATGGCCTGGTAGAGCACATGCTAAAGTCTAAATGGTCTGGTAGACAGTATGCTAAAGTCTAAATGGCCTGGTAGACCACATGCTAAAGTCTAAATGGTCTGGTAGACAGTATGCTAAAGTCTAAATGGCCTGGTAGACCACATGCTAAAGTCTAAATGGCCTGGTAGACCGCATGCTAAAGTCTAAATGGCCTGGTAAGCAACACACTAAAGTCTAAATGGCCTGGTAGACCACATGCTAAAGTCTAAATGGTCTGGTAGACAGTATGCTAAAGCCTAAATGGCCTGGCAGATCGCATGCTAAAGTCTAAATAGCCTGGTAGACAACACACTAAAGTCTAAATGGCCTGGTAGACCGCATGCTAAAGCCTAAATGGCCTGGTAGACCGCATGCTAAAGTCTAAATGGCCTGGTAGACAACACACTAAAGTCTAAATGGCCTGGTAGACCGCATGCTAAAGTCTAAATGGCCTGGTAGACAACACACTAAAGTCTAAATGGCCTGGTAGACCGCATGCTAAAGTCTAAATGGCCTGGTAGACCGCATGCTAAAGTCTAAAAGGCCTGGTAGACAACACACTAAAGTCTAAATGGCCTGGTAGATCACATGCTAAAGTCTAAATGGTCTGGTAGACAGTATGCTAAAACCTAAATGGCCTGGTAGATCGCATGCTGAAGTCTAAATAGCCTGGTAGACAACACACTAAAGTCTAAATGGCATGGTAGACCGCATGCTAAAGTCTAAATGGCCTGGTAGACAACACACTAAAGTCTAAATGGCCTGGTAGACCACATGCTAAAGTCTAAATGGCCTGGTAGACCGCATGCTAAAGTCTAAATGGCCTGGTAGATCGCATGCTAAAGTCTAAATAGCCTGGTAGACAACACACTAAAGTCTAAATGTCCTGGTAGACCGCATGCTAAAGTCTAAATGGCCTGGTAGACAACACACTAAAGTCTAAATGGCCTGGTAGACCGCATGCTAAAGTCTAAATGGCATGGTAGAGCACACACTAAAGTTTAAATGGCCTGGTAGACCGCATGCTAAAGTCTAAATGGCCTGGTAGAGCACACACTAAAGTCTAAATGGCCTGGTAGACCACATGCTAAAGTCTAAATGGTCTGGTAGACGGTATGCTAAAGTCTAAATGGCCTGGTAGACCACACACTAAAGTCTAAATAGCCTGGTAGACCACATGCTAAAGTGTAAATGGTCTGGTAGACCGCATGCTAAAGTCTAAATGGCCTGGTAGACCGCATGCTAAAGTCTAAAAGGCCTGGTAGACAACACACTAAAGTCTAAATGGTCTGGTAGACCGCATGCTAACTCTAAATGGCCTGGTAGACAACACACTAAAGTCTAAATAGCCTGGTAGACCACATGCTAAAGTCTAAATGGTCTGGTAGACAGTATGCTAAAGAGTAAATGGCCTGGTAGATCGCATGCTAAAGTCTAAATAGCCTGGTAGACAACACACTAAAGTCTAAATGGCCTGGTAGAACGCATGCTAAAGTCTAAATGGCCTGGTAGACAACACACTAAAGTCTAAATGGCATGGTAGACCACATGCTAAAGTCTAAATGGCCTGGTAGACCGCATGCTAAAGTCTAAATGGCCTGGTAGATCGCATGTTAAAGTCTAAATAGCCTGGTAGACAACACACTAAAGTCTAAATGTCCTGGTAGACCGCATGCTAAAGTCTAAATGGCCTGGTAGACAACACACTAAAGTTTAAATGGCCTGGTAGACCGCATGCTAAAGTCTAAATAGCCTGGTAGAGCACACACTAAAGTCTAAATGGCCTGGTAGACAACACACTAAAGTCTAAATGGCATGGTAGACCACATGCTAAAGTCTAAATGGCCTGGTAGAGCACACACTAAAGTCTAAATGGCCTGGTAGACCGCTTGCTAAAGTCTAAATGGCCTGGTAGAGCACACACTAAAGTCTAAATGGCCTGGTAGACCACACACTAAAGTCTAAATAGCCTGGTAGACCACATGCTAAAGTGTAAATGGTCTGGTAGACCGCATGCTAAAGTCTAAATGGCCTGGTAGATCGCATGCTAAAGTCTAAATAGCCTGGTAGACAACACACTAAAGTCTAAATGGCCTGGTAGACCGCATGCTAAAGTCTAAATAGCCTGGTAGACAACACACTAAAGTCTAAATGGCCTGGTAGAGCGCATGCTAAAGTCTAAATAGCCTGGTAGACAACACACTAAAGTCTAAATGGCCTGGTAGACCGCATGCTAAAGTCTAAATAGCCTGGTAGACAACACACTAAAGTCTAAATGGCCTGGTAGACCGCATGCTAAAGTCTAAATAGCCTGGTAGATCACATGCTAAAGTCTAAATGGCCTGGTAGACCACACACTAAAGTCTAAATGGCCTGGTAGACCACACACTAAAGTCTAAATAGCCTGGTAGACCGCATGCTAAAGTCTAAATAGCCTGGTAGACCACATGCTAAAGTCTAAATGGCCTGGTAGACCGCATGTTAAAGTCTAAATGGCCTGGTAGACCGCATGCTAAAGTATAAATGGCCTGGTAGATCACACACTAAAGTCTAAATAGCCTGGTAGACCACATGCTAAAGTCTAAATGGCCTGGTAGACCACATACTAAAGTCTAAATGGTCTGGTAGACAGTATGCTAAAGTCTAAATGGCCTGGTAGAGCACATGCTAAAGTCTAAATGGTCTGGTAGACAGTATGCTAAAGTCTAAATGGCCTGGTAGACCACATGCTAAAGTCTAAATGGTCTGGTAGACAGTATGCTAAAGTCTAAATGGCCTGGTAGACCACATGCTAAAGTCTAAATGGCCTGGTAGACCGCATGCTAAAGTCTAAATGGCCTGGTAAGCAACACACTAAAGTCTAAATGGCCTGGTAGACCACATGCTAAAGTCTAAATGGTCTGGTAGACAGTATGCTAAAGCCTAAATGGCCTGGCAGATCGCATGCTAAAGTCTAAATAGCCTGGTAGACAACACACAAAAGTCTAAATGGCCTGGTAGACCGCATGCTAAAGTCTAAATGGCCTGGTAGACCGCATGCTAAAGTCTAAATGGCCTGGTAGACAACACACTAAAGTCTAAATGGCCTGGTAGACCGCATGCTAAAGTCTAAATGGCCTGGTAGACAACACACTAAAGTCTAAATGGCCTGGTAGACCGCATGCTAAAGTCTAAATGGCCTGGTAGACCGCATGCTAAAGTCTAAAAGGCCTGGTAGACAACACACTAAAGTCTAAATGGCCTGGTAGATCACATGCTAAAGTCTAAATGGTCTGGTACACAGTATGCTAAAGCCTAAATGGCCTGGTAGATCGCATGCTGAAGTCTAAATGGCCTGGTAGACAACACACTAAAGTCTAAATGGCATGGTAGACCGCATGCTAAAGTCTAAATGGCCTGGTAGACAACACACTAAAGTCTAAATGGCCTGGTAGACCACATGCTAAAGTCTAAATGGCCTGGTAGACCGCATGCTAAAGTCTAAATGGCCTGGTAGATCGCATGCTAAAGTCTAAATAGCCTGGTAGACAACACACTAAAGTCTAAATGTCCTGGTAGACCGCATGCTAAAGTCTAAATGGCCTGGTAGACAACACACTAAAGTCTAAATGGCCTGGTAGACCGCATGCTAAAGTCTAAATGGCATGGTAGAGCACACACTAAAGTTTAAATGGCCTGGTAGACCGCATGCTAAAGTCTAAATGGCCTGGTAGAGCACACACTAAAGTCTAAATGGCCTGGTAGACCACATGCTAAAGTCTAAATGGTCTGGTAGACGGTATGCTAAAGTCTAAATGGCCTGGTAGACCACACACTAAAGTCTAAATAGCCTGGTAGACCACATGCTAAAGTGTAAATGGTCTGGTAGACCGCATGCTAAAGTCTAAATGGCCTGGTAGACCGCATGCTAAAGTCTAAAAGGCCTGGTAGACAACACACTAAAGTCTAAATGGTCTGGTAGACCGCATGCTAACTCTAAATGGCCTGGTAGACAACACACTAAAGTCTAAATAGCCTGGTAGACCACATGCTAAAGTCTAAATGGTCTGGTAGACAGTATGCTAAAGAGTAAATGGCCTGGTAGATCGCATGCTAAAGTCTAAATAGCCTGGTAGACAACACACTAAAGTCTAAATGGCCTGGTAGAACGCATGCTAAAGTCTAAATGGCCTGGTAGACAACACACTAAAGTCTAAATGGCATGGTAGACCACATGCTAAAGTCTAAATGGCCTGGTAGACCGCATGCTAAAGTCTAAATGGCCTGGTAGATCGCATGTTAAAGTCTAAATAGCCTGGTAGACAACACACTAAAGTCTAAATGTCCTGGTAGACCGCATGCTAAAGTCTAAATGGCCTGGTAGACAACACACTAAAGTTTAAATGGCCTGGTAGACCGCATGCTAAAGTCTAAATAGCCTGGTAGAGCACACACTAAAGTCTAAATGGCCTGGTAGACAACACACTAAAGTCTAAATGGCATGGTAGACCACATGCTAAAGTCTAAATGGCCTGGTAGAGCACACACTAAAGTCTAAATGGCCTGGTAGACCGCTTGCTAAAGTCTAAATGGCCTGGTAGAGCACACACTAAAGTCTAAATGGCCTGGTAGACCACACACTAAAGTCTAAATAGCCTGGTAGACCACATGCTAAAGTGTAAATGGTCTGGTAGACCGCATGCTAAAGTCTAAATGGCCTGGTAGATCGCATGCTAAAGTCTAAATAGCCTGGTAGACAACACACTAAAGTCTAAATGGCCTGGTAGACCGCATGCTAAAGTCTAAATAGCCTGGTAGACAACACACTAAAGTCTAAATGGCCTGGTAGAGCGCATGCTAAAGTCTAAATAGCCTGGTAGACAACACACTAAAGTCTAAATGGCCTGGTAGACCGCATGCTAAAGTCTAAATAGCCTGGTAGACAACACACTAAAGTCTAAATGGCCTGGTAGACCGCATGCTAAAGTCTAAATAGCCTGGTAGATCACATGCTAAAGTCTAAATGGCCTGGTAGACCACACACTAAAGTCTAAATGGCCTGGTAGACCACACACTAAAGTCTAAATAGCCTGGTAGACCGCATGCTAAAGTCTAAATAGCCTGGTAGACCACATGCTAAAGTCTAAATGGCCTGGTAGACCGCATGTTAAAGTCTAAATGGCCTGGTAGACCGCATGCTAAAGTATAAATGGCCTGGTAGATCACACACTAAAGTCTAAATAGCCTGGTAGACCACATGCTAAAGTCTAAATGGCCTGGTAGACCACATACTAAAGTCTAAATGGTCTGGTAGACAGTATGCTAAAGTCTAAATGGCCTGGTAGAGCACATGCTAAAGTCTAAATGGTCTGGTAGACAGTATGCTAAAGTCTAAATGGCCTGGTAGACCACATGCTAAAGTCTAAATGGTCTGGTAGACAGTATGCTAAAGTCTAAATGGCCTGGTAGACCACATGCTAAAGTCTAAATGGCCTGGTAGACCGCATGCTAAAGTCTAAATGGCCTGGTAAGCAACACACTAAAGTCTAAATGGCCTGGTAGACCACATGCTAAAGTCTAAATGGTCTGGTAGACAGTATGCTAAAGCCTAAATGGCCTGGCAGATCGCATGCTAAAGTCTAAATAGCCTGGTAGACAACACACAAAAGTCTAAATGGCCTGGTAGACCGCATGCTAAAGTCTAAATGGCCTGGTAGACCGCATGCTAAAGTCTAAATGGCCTGGTAGACAACACACTAAAGTCTAAATGGCCTGGTAGACCGCATGCTAAAGTCTAAATGGCCTGGTAGACAACACACTAAAGTCTAAATGGCCTGGTAGACCGCATGCTAAAGTCTAAATGGCCTGGTAGACCGCATGCTAAAGTCTAAAAGGCCTGGTAGACAACACACTAAAGTCTAAATGGCCTGGTAGATCACATGCTAAAGTCTAAATGGTCTGGTACACAGTATGCTAAAGCCTAAATGGCCTGGTAGATCGCATGCTGAAGTCTAAATAGCCTGGTAGACAACACACTAAAGTCTAAATGGCATGGTAGACCGCATGCTAAAGTCTAAATGGCCTGGTAGACAATACACTAAAGTCTAAATGGCCTGGTAGACCACATGCTAAAGTCTAAATGGCCTGGTAGACCGCATGCTAAAGTCTAAATGGCCTGGTAGATCGCATGCTAAAGTCTAAATAGCCTGGTAGACAACACACTAAAGTCTAAATGTCCTGGTAGACCGCATGCTAAAGTCTAAATGGCCTGGTAGACAACACACTAAAGTCTAAATGGCCTGGTAGACCGCATGCTAAAGTCTAAATGGCATGGTAGAGCACACACTAAAGTTTAAATGGCCTGGTAGACCGCATGCTAAAGTCTAAATGGCCTGGTAGAGCACACACTAAAGTCTAAATGGCCTGGTAGACCACATGCTAAAGTCTAAATGGTCTGGTAGACGGTATGCTAAAGTCTAAATGGCCTGGTAGACCACACACTAAAGTCTAAATAGCCTGGTAGACCACATGCTAAAGTGTAAATGGTCTGGTAGACCGCATGCTAAAGTCTAAATGGCCTGGTAGATCGCATGCTAAAGTCTAAATAGCCTGGTAGACAACACACTAAAGTCTAAATGACCTGGTAGAGCGCATGCTAAAGTCTAAATAGCCTGGTAGACAACACACTAAAGTCTAAATGGCCTGGTAGACCGCATGCTAAAGTCTAAATAGCCTGGTAGACAACACACTAAAGTCTAAATGGCCTGGTAGACCGCATGCTAAAGTCTAAATAGCCTGGTAGACCACATGCTAAAGTCTAAATGGCCCGGTAGACCACACACTAAAGTCTAAATGGCCTGGTAGACCACACACTAAAGTCTAAATAGCCCGGTAGACCGCATGCTAAAGTCTAAATAGCCTGGTAGACCACATGCTAAAGTCTAAATGGCCTGGTAGACCGCATCTTAAAGTCTAAATGGCCTGGTAGACCGCATGCTAAAGTATAAATGGCCTGGTAGACCACACACTAAAGTCTAAATAGCCTGGTAGACCACATGCTAAAGTCTAAATGGCCTGGTAGACCACATACTAAAGTCTAAATTGTCTGGTAGACAGTATGCTAAAGACTAAATGTCCTGGTAGAGCACATGCTAAAGTCTAAATGGTCTGGTAGACAGTATGCTAAAGTCTAAATGGCCTGGTAGACCACATGCTAAAGTCTAAATGGTCTGGTAGACAGTATGCTAAAGTCTAAATGGCCTGGTAGACCACATGCTAAAGTCTAAATGGCCTGGTAGACCACATGCTAAAGTGTAAATGGTCTGGTAGACCACACACTAAAGTCTAAATGGCCTGGTAGACCGCATGTTAAAGTGTAAATGGCCTGGTAGATCGCATGCTAAAGTCTAAATAGCCTGGTAGACAACACACTAAAGTCTAAATGGCCTGGTAGACCGCATGCTAAAGTCTAAATGGCCTGGTAGACAACACACTAAAGTCTAAATAGCCTGGTAGACCACATGCTAAAGTCTAAATGGCCTCGTAGACCACATGCTAAAGTGTAAATGGTCTGGTAGACCACACACTAAAGTCTAAATGGCCTGGTAGACCGCATGCTAAAGTCTAAATGGCCTGGTAGACAACACACTAAAGCCTAAATGGTCTGGTAGACCGCATGCTAAAGTCTAAATGGCCTGGTAGACAACACACTAAAGTCTAAATGGCCTGGTAGACCGCATGCTAAAGTCTAAATGGCCTGGTAGATCGCATGCTAAAGTCTAAATGGCCTGGTAGACAACACACTAAAGTCTAAATGGCCTGGTAGACCGCATGCTAAAGTCTAAATGGCCTGGTAAGCAACACACTAAAGTCTAAATGGCCTGGTAGACCACATGCTAAAGTCTAAATGGTCTGGTAGACAGTATGCTAAAGCCTAAATGGCCTGGTAGATCGCATGCTAAAGTCTAAATGGCCTGGTAGACAACACACTAAAGTCTAAATGGCCTGGTAGACCGCATGCTAAAGTCTAAATGGCCTGGTAGACCGCATGCTAAAGTCTAAAAGGCCTGGTAGACAACACACTAAAGTCTAAATGGTCTGGTAGACCGCATGCTAAAGTCAAAATGGCCTGGTAGACAACACACTAAAGTCTAAATGGCCTGGTAGACCACATGCTAAAGTCTAAATGGTCTGGTAGACAGTATGCTAAAGCCTAAATGGCCTGGTAGATCGCATGCTAAAGTCTAAATAGCCTGGTAGACAACACACTAAAGTCTAAATGGTCTGGTAGACCGCATGCTAAAGTCTAAATGGCCTGGTAGACAACACACTAAAGTCTAAATGGCCTGGTAGACCACATGCTAAAGTCTAAATGGCCTGGTAGACCACATGCTAAAGTGTAAATGGTCTGGTAGACCACACACTAAAGTCTAAATGGCCTGGTAGACCGCATGCTAAAGTCTAAATGGCCTGGTAGACAACACACTAAAGCCTAAATGGTCTGGTAGACCGCATGCTAAAGTCTAAATGGCCTGGTAGACAACACACTAAAGTCTAAATGGCCTGGTAGACCGCATGCTAAAGTCTAAATGGCCTGGTAGATCGCATGCTAAAGTCTAAATGGCCTGGTAGACAACACACTAAAGTCTAAATGGCCTGGTAGACCGCATGCTAAAGTCTAAATGGCCTGGTAGACAACACACTAAAGTCTAAATGGCCTGGTAGACCGCATGCTAAAGTCTAAATGGCCTGGTAGACAACACACTAAAGTCTAAATGGTCTGGCAGACTGCATGCTAAAGTCTAAATGGCCTGGTAGACAACAAACTAAAGTCTAAATGGCCTGGTAGACCGCATGCTAAAGTCTAAATGGCCTGGTAAGCAACACACTAAAGTCTAAATGGCCTGGTAGACCATATGCTAAAGTCTAAATGGTCTGGTAGACAGTATGCTAAAGCCTAAATGGCCTGGTAGATCGCATTCTAAAGTCTAAATAGCCTGGTAGACAACACACTAAAGTCTAAATGGCCTGGTAGACCGCATGCTAAAGTCTAAATGGCCTGGTAGACAACACACTAAAGTCTAAATGGCCTGGTAGACCGCATGCTAAAGTCTAAATGGCCTGGTAGACCGCATGCTAAAGTCTAAAAGGCCTGGTAGACAACACACTAAAGTCTAAATGGTCTGGTAGACCGCATGCTAAAGTCTAAATGGCCTGGTAGACAACACACTAAAGTCTAAATGGCCTGGTAGACCACATGCTAAAGTCTAAATGGCCTGGTAGACCGCATGCTAAAGTCTAAATGGCCTGGTAGATCGCATGCCAAAGTCTAAATAGCCTGGTAGACAACACACTAAAGTCTAAATGTCCTGGTAGACCGCATGCTAAAGTCTAAATGGCCTGGTAGACAACACACTAAAGTCTAAATGGCCTGGTAGACCGCATGCTAAAGTCTAAATGGCCTGGTAGAGCACACACTAAAGTCTAAATGGCCTGGTAGACAACACACTAAAGTCTAAATGGCATGGTAGACCACATGCTAAAGTCTAAATGGCCTGGTAGAGCACACACTAAAGTCTAAATGGCCTGGTAGACCGCATGCTAAAGTCTAAATGGCCTGGTAGACAACACACTAAAGTCTAAATGGCCTGGTAGACCGCATGCTAAAGTCTAAATGGCCTGGTAGACCGCATGCTAAAGTCTAAAAGGCCTGGTAGACAACACACTAAAGTCTAAATGGTCTGGTAGACCGCATGCTAAAGTCTAAATGGCCTGGTAGACAACACACTAAAGTCTAAATAGCCTGGTAGACCACATGCTAAAGTCTAAATGGTCTGGTAGACAGTATGCTAAAGCCTAAATGGCCTGGTAGATCGCATGCTAAAGTCTAAATAGCCTGGTAGACAACACACTAAAGTCTAAATGGCCTGGTAGACCGCATGCTAAAGTCTAAATGGCCTGGTAGACAACACACTAAAGTCTAAATGGCCTGGTAGACCACATGCTAAAGTCTAAATGGCCTCGTAGACCACATGCTAAAGTGTAAATGGTCTGGTAGACCACACACTAAAGTCTAAATGGCCTGGTAGACCGCATGCTAAAGTCTAAATGGCCTGGTAGACAACACACTAAAGCCTAAATGGTCTGGTAGACCGCATGCTAAAGTCTAAATGGCCTGGTAGACAACACACTAAAGTCTAAATGGCCTGGTAGACCGCATGCTAAAGTCTAAATGGCCTGGTAGATCGCATGCTAAAGTCTAAATGGCCTGGTAGACAACACACTAAAGTCTAAATGGCCTGGTAGACCGCATGCTAAAGTCTAAATGGCCTGGTAAGCAACACACTAAAGTCTAAATGGCCTGGTAGACCACATGCTAAAGTCTAAATGGTCTGGTAGACAGTATGCTAAAGCCTAAATGGCCTGGTAGATCGCATGCTAAAGTCTAAAAGGCCTGGTAGACAACACACTAAAGTCTAAATGGTCTGGTAGACCGCATGCTAAAGTCTAAATGGCCTGGTAGACAACACACTAAAGTCTAAATAGCCTGGTAGACCACATGCTAAAGTCTAAATGGTCTGGTAGACAGTATGCTAAAGCCTAAATGGCCTGGTAGATCGCATGCTAAAGTCTAAATAGCCTGGTAGACAACACACTAAAGTCTAAATGGTCTGGTAGACCGCATGCTAAAGTCTAAATGGCCTGGTAGACAACACACTAAAGTCTAAATGGCCTGGTAGACCACATGCTAAAGTCTAAATGGCCTGGTAGACCACATGCTAAAGTGTAAATGGTCTGGTAGACCACACACTAAAGTCTAAATGGCCTGGTAGACCGCATGCTAAAGTCTAAATGGCCTGGTAGACAACACACTAAAGCCTAAATGGTCTGGTAGACCGCATGCTAAAGTCTAAATGGCCTGGTAGACAACACACTAAAGTCTAAATGGCCTGGTAGACCGCATGCTAAAGTCTAAATGGCCTGGTAGATCGCATGCTAAAGTCTAAATGGCCTGGTAGACAACACACTAAAGTCTAAATGGCCTGGTAGACCGCATGCTAAAGTCTAAATGGCCTGGTAGACAACACACTAAAGTCTAAATGGCCTGGTAGACCGCATGCTAAAGTCTAAATGGCCTGGTAGACAACACACTAAAGTCTAAATGGTCTGGCAGACTGCATGCTAAAGTCTAAATGGCCTGGTAGACAACAAACTAAAGTCTAAATGGCCTGGTAGACCGCATGCTAAAGTCTAAATGGCCTGGTAAGCAACACACTAAAGTCTAAATGGCCTGGTAGACCATATGCTAAAGTCTAAATGGTCTGGTAGACAGTATGCTAAAGCCTAAATGGCCTGGTAGATCGCATTCTAAAGTCTAAATAGCCTGGTAGACAACACACTAAAGTCTAAATGGCCTGGTAGACCGCATGCTAAAGTCTAAATGGCCTGGTAGACAACACACTAAAGTCTAAATGGCCTGGTAGACCGCATGCTAAAGTCTAAATGGCCTGGTAGACCGCATGCTAAAGTCTAAAAGGCCTGGTAGACAACACACTAAAGTCTAAATGGTCTGGTAGACCGCATGCTAAAGTCTAAATGGCCTGGTAGACAACACACTAAAGTCTAAATGGCCTGGTAGACCACATGCTAAAGTCTAAATGGCCTGGTAGACCGCATGCTAAAGTCTAAATGGCCTGGTAGATCGCATGCCAAAGTCTAAATAGCCTGGTAGACAACACACTAAAGTCTAAATGTCCTGGTAGACCGCATGCTAAAGTCTAAATGGCCTGGTAGACAACACACTAAAGTCTAAATGGCCTGGTAGACCGCATGCTAAAGTCTAAATGGCCTGGTAGAGCACACACTAAAGTCTAAATGGCCTGGTAGACAACACACTAAAGTCTAAATGGCATGGTAGACCACATGCTAAAGTCTAAATGGCCTGGTAGAGCACACACTAAAGTCTAAATGGCCTGGTAGACCGCATGCTAAAGTCTAAATGGCCTGGTAGACAACACACTAAAGTCTAAATGGCCTGGTAGACCGCATGCTAAAGTCTAAATGGCCTGGTAGACCGCATGCTAAAGTCTAAAAGGCCTGGTAGACAACACACTAAAGTCTAAATGGTCTGGTAGACCGCATGCTAAAGTCTAAATGGCCTGGTAGACAACACACTAAAGTCTAAATAGCCTGGTAGACCACATGCTAAAGTCTAAATGGTCTGGTAGACAGTATGCTAAAGCCTAAATGGCCTGGTAGATCGCATGCTAAAGTCTAAATAGCCTGGTAGACAACACACTAAAGTCTAAATGGCCTGGTAGACCGCATGCTAAAGTCTAAATGGCCTGGTAGACAACACACTAAAGTCTAAATGGCCTGGTAGACCACATGCTAAAGTCTAAATGGCCTGGTAGACCGCATGCTAAAGTCTAAATGGCCTGGTAGATCGCATGCTAAAGTCTAAATAGCCTGGTAGACAACACACTAAAGTCTAAATGTCCTGGTAGACCGCATGCTAAAGTCTAAATGGCCTGGTAGACAACACACTGAAGTCTAAATGGCCTGGTAGACCGCATGCTAAAGTCTAAATGGCCTGGTAGAGCACACACTAAAGTCTAAATGGCCTGGTAGACAACACACTAAAGTCTAAATGGCATGGTAGACCACATGCTAAAGTCTAAATGGCCTGGTAGAGCACACACTAAAGTCTAAATGGCCTGGTAGACCGCATGCTAAAGTCTAAATGGCCTGGTAGAGCACACACTAAAGTCTAAATGGCCTGGTAGACCACATGCTAAAGTCTAAATGGTCTGGTAGACGGTATGCTAAAGTCTAAATGGCCTGGTAGACCACACACTAAAGTCTAAATAGCCTGGTAGACCACATGCTAAAGTGTAAATGGTCTGGTAGACCGCATGCTAAAGTCTAAATGGCCTGGTAGATCGCATGCTAAAGTCTAAATAGCCTGGTAGACAACACACTAAAGTCTAAATGGCCTGGTAGACCGCATGCTAAAGTCTAAATAGCCTGGTAGACAACACACTAAAGTCTAAATGGCCTGGTAGAGCGCATGCTAAAGTCTAAATAGCCTGGTAGACAACACACTAAAGTCTAAATGGCCTGGTAGACCGCATGCTAAAGTCTAAATAGCCTGGTAGACAACACACTAAAGTCTAAATGGCCTGGTAGACCGCATGCTAAAGTCTAAATAGCCTGGTAGACCACATGCTAAAGTCTAAATGGCCTGGTAGACCACACACTAAAGTCTAAATGGCCTGGTAGACCACACACTAAAGTCTAAATAGCCTGGTAGACCGCATGCTAAAGTCTAAATAGCCTGGTAGACCACATGCTAAAGTCTAAATGGCCTGGTAGACCGCATGTTAAAGTCTAAATGGCCTGGTAGACCGCATGCTAAAGTATAAATGGCCTGGTAGATCACACACTAAAGTCTAAATAGCCTGGTAGACCACATGCTAAAGTTTAAATGGCCTGGTAGACCACATACTAAAGTCTAAATGGTCTGGTAGACAGTATGCTAAAGTCTAAATGGCCTGGTAGAGCACATGCTAAAGTCTAAATGGTCTGGTAGACAGTATGCTAAAGTCTAAATGGCCTGGTAGACCACATGCTAAAGTCTAAATGGTCTGGTAGACCGCATGCTAAAGTCTAAATGGCCTGGTAAGCAACACACTAAAGTCTAAATGGCCTGGTAGACCACATGCTAAAGTCTAAATGGTCTGGTAGACAGTATGCTAAAGCCTAAATGGCCTGGCAGATCGCATGCTAAAGTCTAAATAGCCTGGTAGACAACACACTAAAGTCTAAATGGCCTGGTAGACCGCATGCTAAAGTCTAAATGGCCTGGTAGACCGCATGCTAAAGTCTAAATGGCCTGGTAGACAACACACTAAAGTCTAAATGGCCTGGTAGACCGCATGCTAAAGTCTAAATGGCCTGGTAGACAACACACTAAAGTCTAAATGGCCTGGTAGACCGCATGCTAAAGTCTAAATGGCCTGGTAGACCGCATGCTAAAGTCTAAAAGGCCTGGTAGACAACACACTAAAGTCTAAATGGCCTGGTAGATCACATGCTAAAGTCTAAATGGTCTGGTAGACAGTATGCTAAAACCTAAATGGCCTGGTAGATCGCATGCTGAAGTCTAAATAGCCTGGTAGACAACACACTAAAGTCTAAATGGCATGGTAGACCGCATGCTAAAGTCTAAATGGCCTGGTAGACAACACACTAAAGTCTAAATGGCCTGGTAGACCACATGCTAAAGTCTAAATGGCCTGGTAGACCGCATGCTAAAGTCTAAATGGCCTGGTAGATCGCATGCTAAAGTCTAAATAGCCTGGTAGACAACACACTAAAGTCTAAATGTCCTGGTAGACCGCATGCTAAAGTCTAAATGGCCTGGTAGACAACACACTAAAGTCTAAATGGCCTGGTAGACCGCATGCTAAAGTCTAAATGGCATGGTAGAGCACACACTAAAGTTTAAATGGCCTGGTAGACCGCATGCTAAAGTCTAAATGGCCTGGTAGAGCACACACTAAAGTCTAAATGGCCTGGTAGACCACATGCTAAAGTCTAAATGGTCTGGTAGACGGTATGCTAAAGTCTAAATGGCCTGGTAGACCACACACTAAAGTCTAAATAGCCTGGTAGACCACATGCTAAAGTGTAAATGGTCTGGTAGACCGCATGCTAAAGTCTAAATGGCCTGGTAGACCGCATGCTAAAGTCTAAAAGGCCTGGTAGACAACACACTAAAGTCTAAATGGTCTGGTAGACCGCATGCTAACTCTAAATGGCCTGGTAGACAACACACTAAAGTCTAAATAGCCTGGTAGGCCACATGCTAAAGTCTAAATGGTCTGGTAGACAGTATGCTAAAGCGTAAATGGCCTGGTAGATCGCATGCTAAAGTCTAAATAGCCTGGTAGACAACACACTAAAGTCTAAATGGCCTGGTAGACCGCATGCTAAAGTCTAAATGGCCTGGTAGACAACACACTAAAGTCTAAATGGCCTGGTAGACCACATGCTAAAGTCTAAATGGCCTGGTAGACCGCATGCTAAAGTCTAAATGGCCTGGTAGATCGCATGCTAAAGTCTAAATAGCCTGGTAGACAACACACTAAAGTCTAAATGGCCTGGTAGAGCGCATGCTAAAGTCTAAATAGCCTGGTAGACAACACACTAAAGTCTAAATGGCCTGGTAGACCGCATGCTAAAGTCTAAATAGCCTGGTAGACAACACACTAAAGTCTAAATGGCCTGGTAGACCGCATGCTAAAGTCTAAATAGCCTGGTAGACAACACACTAAAGTCTAAATGGCCTGGTAGACCGCATGCTAAAGTCTAAATAGCCTGGTAGACCACATGCTAAAGTCTAAATGGCCCGGTAGACCACACACTAAAGTCTAAATGGCCTGGTAGACCACACACTAAAGTCTAAATAGCCCGGTAGACCGCATGCTAAAGTCTAAATAGCCTGGTAGACAACACACTAAAGTCTAAATGGCCTGGTAGACCGCATGCTAAAGTCTAAATGGCCTGGTAGACCGCATGCTAAAGTCTAAATGGCCTGGTAGACAACACACTAAAGTCTAAATGGCCTGGTAGACCGCATGCTAAAGTCTAAATGGCCTGGTAGACAACACACTAAAGTCTAAATGGCCTGGTAGACCGCATGCTAAAGTCTAAATGGCCTGGTAGACCGCATGCTAAAGTCTAAAAGGCCTGGTAGACAACACACTAAAGTCTAAATGGCCTGGTAGATCACATGCTAAAGTCTAAATGGTCTGGTAGACAGTATGCTAAAACCTAAATGGCCTGGTAGATCGCATGCTGAAGTCTAAATAGCCTGGTAGACAACACACTAAAGTCTAAATGGCATGGTAGACCGCATGCTAAAGTCTAAATGGCCTGGTAGACAACACACTAAAGTCTAAATGGCCTGGTAGACCACATGCTAAAGTCTAAATGGCCTGGTAGACCGCATGCTAAAGTCTAAATGGCCTGGTAGATCGCATGCTAAAGTCTAAATAGCCTGGTAGACAACACACTAAACTCTAAATGTCCTGGTAGACCGCATGCTAAAGTCTAAATGGCCTGGTAGACAACACACTAAAGTCTAAATGGCCTGGTAGACCGCATGCTAAAGTCTAAATGGCATGGTAGAGCACACACTAAAGTTTAAATGGCCTGGTAGACCGCATGCTAAAGTCTAAATGGCCTGGTAGAGCACACACTAAAGTCTAAATGGCCTGGTAGACCACATGCTAAAGTCTAAATGGTCTGGTAGACGGTATGCTAAAGTCTAAATGGCCTGGTAGACCACACACTAAAGTCTAAATAGCCTGGTAGACCACATGCTAAAGTGTAAATGGTCTGGTAGACCGCATGCTAAAGTCTAAATGGCCTGGTAGACCGCATGCTAAAGTCTAAAAGGCCTGGTAGACAACACACTAAAGTCTAAATGGTCTGGTAGACCGCATGCTAACTCTAAATGGCCTGGTAGACAACACACTAAAGTCTAAATAGCCTGGTAGGCCACATGCTAAAGTCTAAATGGTCTGGTAGACAGTATGCTAAAGCGTAAATGGCCTGGTAGATCGCATGCTAAAGTCTAAATAGCCTGGTAGACAACACACTAAAGTCTAAATGGCCTGGTAGACCGCATGCTAAAGTCTAAATGGCCTGGTAGACAACACACTAAAGTCTAAATGGCCTGGTAGACCACATGCTAAAGTCTAAATGGCCTGGTAGACCGCATGCTAAAGTCTAAATGGCCTGGTAGATCGCATGCTAAAGTCTAAATAGCCTGGTAGACAACACACTAAAGTCTAAATGTCCTGGTAGACCGCATGCTAAAGTCTAAATGGCCTGGTAGACAACACACTAAAGTTTAAATGGCCTGGTAGACCGCATGCTAAAGTCTAAATAGCCTGGTAGAGCACACACTAAAGTCTAAATGGCCTGGTAGACAACACACTAAAGTCTAAATGGCATGGTAGACCACATGCTAAAGTCTAAATGGCCTGGTAGAGCACACACTAAAGTCTAAATGGCCTGGTAGACCACATGCTAAAGTCTAAATGGTCTGGTAGACGGTATGCTAAAGTCTAAATGGCCTGGTAGACCACACACTAAAGTCTAAATAGCCTGGTAGACCACATGCTAAAGTGTAAATGGTCTGGTAGACCGCATGCTAAAGTCTAAATGGCCTGGTAGATCGCATGCTAAAGTCTAAATAGCCTGGTAGACAACACACTAAAGTCTAAATGGCCTGGTAGACCGCATGCTAAAGTCTAAATAGCCTGGTAGACAACACACTAAAGTCTAAATGGCCTGGTAGAGCGCATGCTAAAGTCTAAATAGCCTGGTAGACAACACACTAAAGTCTAAATGGCCTGGTAGACCGCATGCTAAAGTCTAAATAGCCTGGTAGACAACACACTAAAGTCTAAATGGCCTGGTAGACCGCATGCTAAAGTCTAAATAGCCTGGTAGATCACATGCTAAAGTCTAAATGGCCTGGTAGACCACACACTAAAGTCTAAATGGCCTGGTAGACCACACACTAAAGTCTAAATAGCCTGGTAGACCGCATGCTAAAGTCTAAATAGCCTGGTAGACCACATGCTAAAGTCTAAATGGCCTGGTAGACCGCATGTTAAAGTCTAAATGGCCTGGTAGACCGCATGCTAAAGTATAAATGGCCTGGTAGATCACACACTAAAGTCTAAATAGCCTGGTAGACCACAAGCTAAAGTCTAAATGGCCTGGTAGACCACATACTAAAGTCTAAATGGTCTGGTAGACAGTATGCTAAAGTCTAAATGGCCTGGTAGAGCACATGCTAAAGTCTAAATGGTCTGGTAGACAGTATGCTAAAGTCTAAATGGCCTGGTAGACCACATGCTAAAGTCTAAATGGTCTGGTAGACAGTATGCTAAAGTCTAAATGGCCTGGTAGACCACATGCTAAAGTCTAAATGGCCTGGTAGACCGCATGCTAAAGTCTAAATGGCCTGGTAAGCAACACACTAAAGTCTAAATGGCCTGGTAGACCACATGCTAAAGTCTAAATGGTCTGGTAGACAGTATGCTAAAGCCTAAATGGCCTGGCAGATCGCATGCTAAAGTCTAAATAGCCTGGTAGACAACACACTAAAGTCTAAATGGCCTGGTAGACCGCATGCTAAAGTCTAAATGGCCTGGTAGACCGCATGCTAAAGTCTAAATGGCCTGGTAGACAACACACTAAAGTCTAAATGGCCTGGTAGACCGCATGCTAAAGTCTAAATGGCCTGGTAGACAACACACTAAAGTCTAAATGGCCTGGTAGACCGCATGCTAAAGTATAAATGGCCTGGTAGACCGCATGCTAAAGTCTAAAAGGCCTGGTAGACAACACACTAAAGTCTAAATGGCCTGGTAGATCACATGCTAAAGTCTAAATGGTCTGGTACACAGTATGCTAAAGCCTAAATGGCCTGGTAGATCGCATGCTGAAGTCTAAATAGCCTGGTAGACAACACACTAAAGTCTAAATGGCATGGTAGACCGCATGCTAAAGTCTAAATGGCCTGGTAGACAACACACTAAAGTCTAAATGGCCTGGTAGACCACATGCTAAAGTCTAAATGACCTGGTAGACCGCATGCTAAAGTCTAAATGGCCTGGTAGATCGCATGCTAAAGTCTAAATAGCCTGGTAGACAACACACTAAAGTCTAAATGTCCTGGTAGACCGCATGCTAAAGTCTAAATGGCCTGGTAGACAACACACTAAAGTCTAAATGGCCTGGTAGACCGCATGCTAAAGTCTAAATGGCATGGTAGAGCACACACTAAAGTTTAAATGGCCTGGTAGACCGCATGCTAAAGTCTAAATGGCCTGGTAGAGCACACACTAAAGTCTAAATGGCCTGGTATGGTAGACAACACACTAAAGTCTAAATGGCCTGGTAGACCGCATGCTAAAGTCTAAATAGCCTGGTAGACAACACACTAAAGTCTAAATGGCCTGGTAGACCGCATGCTAAAGTCTAAATAGCCTGGTAGACCACATGCTAAAGTCTAAATGGCCCGGTAGACCACACACTAAAGTCTAAATGGCCTGGTAGACCACACACTAAAGTCTAAATAGCCCGGTAGACCGCATGCTAAAGTCTAAATAGCCTGGTAGACCACATGCTAAAGTCTAAATGGCCTGGTAGACCGCATCTTAAAGTCTAAATGGCCTGGTAGACCGCATGCTAAAGTATAAATGGCCTGGTAGACCACACACTAAAGTCTAAATAGCCTGGTAGACCACATGCTAAAGTCTAAATGGCCTGGTAGACCACATACTAAAGTCTAAATTGTCTGGTAGACAGTATGCTAAAGTCTAAATGTCCTGGTAGAGCACATGCTAAAGTCTAAATGGTCTGGTAGACAGTATGCTAAAGTCTAAATGGCCTGGTAGACCACATGCTAAAGTCTAAATGGTCTGGTAGACAGTATGCTAAAGTCTAAATGGCCTGGTAGACCACATGCTAAAGTCTAAATGGCCTGGTAGACCACATGCTAAAGTGTAAATGGTCTGGTAGACCACACACTAAAGACTAAATGGCCTGGTAGACCGCATGTTAAAGTGTAAATGGCCTGGTAGATCGCATGCTAAAGTCTAAATAGCCTGGTAGACAACACACTAAAGTCTAAATGGCCTGGTAGACCGCATGCTAAAGTCTAAATGGCCTGGTAGACAACACACTAAAGTCTAAATGGCCTGGTAGACCACATGCTAAAGTCTAAATGGCCTCGTAGACCACATGCTAAAGTGTAAATGGTCTGGTAGACCACACACTAAAGTCTAAATGGCCTGGTAGACCGCATGCTAAAGTCTAAATGGCCTGGTAGACAACACACTAAAGCCTAAATGGTCTGGTAGACCGCATGCTAAAGTCTAAATGGCCTGGTAGACAACACACTAAAGTCTAAATGGCCTGGTAGACCGCATGCTAAAGTCTAAATGGCCTGGTAGATCGCATGCTAAAGTCTAAATGGCCTGGTAGACAACACACTAAAGTCTAAATGGCCTGGTAGACCGCATGCTAAAGTCTAAATGGCCTGGTAGACAACACACTAAAGTCTAAATGGCCCGGTAGACCGCATGCCAGAGTCTAAATGGCCTGGTAGATCGCATGCTAAAGTCTAAATGGCCTGGTAGACAACACACTAAAGTCTAAATGGCCTGGTAGACCGCTTGCTAAAGTCTAAATGGCCTGGTAGACCGTATGCTAAAGTCTAAATGGCCTGGTAGACAACACACTAAATTCTAAATGGCCTGGTAGACCGCATGCTAAAGTCTAAATGGCCTGGTAGACAACACACCAAAGTCTAAATGGCCTGGTAGACCGCATGCTAAAGTCTAAATGGCCTGGTAGACCGCATGCTAAAGTCTAAATGGCCTGGTAGACAACACACTAAAGTCTAAATGGTCTGGTAGACCGCATGCTAAAGTCTAAATGTCCTGGTAGACAACACACTAAAGTCTAAATGGCCTGGTAGACCACATGCTAAAGTCTAAATGGCCTGGTAGACCGCATGCTAAAGTCTAAATGGCCTGGTAGACAACACACTAAAGTCTAAATGGCCTGGTAGACCACATGCTAAAGTCTAAATGGCCTGGTAGATCGCATGCTAAAGTCTAAATAGCCTGGTAGACGACACACTAAAGTCTAAATGGCCTGGTAGACCGCATGCTAAAGTCTAAATGGCCTGGTAAGCAACACACTAAAGTCTAAATGGCCTGGTAGACCACATGCTAAAGTCTAAATGGTCTGGTAGACAGTATGCTAAAGCCTAAATGGCCTGGTAGATCGCATGCTAAAGTCTAAATAGCCTGGTAGACAACACACTAAAGTCTAAATGGCCCGGTAGACCGCATGCTAAAGTCTAAATGGCCTGGTAGACAACACACTAAAGTCTAAATGGCCTGGTAGACCACATGCTAAAGTCTAAATGGCCTGGTAGACCGCATGCTAAAGTCTAAATGGCCTGGTAGATCGCATGCTAAAGTCTAAATAGCCTGGTAGACAACACACTAAAGTCTAAATGGCCTGGTAGACCGCATGCTAAAGTCTAAATGGCCTGGTAGACAACACACTAAAGTCTAAATGGCCTGGTAGACCGCATGCTAAAGTCTAAATGGCCTGGTAGATCGCATGCAAAAGTATAAATAGCCTGGTAGACAACACACTAAAGTCTAAATGGCCTGGTAGACCGCATGCTAAAGTCTAAATGGCCTGGTAGACAACACACTAAATTCTAAATGTCCTGGTAGACCGCATGCTAAAGTCTAAATGGCCTGGTAGACAACACACTAAAGTCTAAATGGCCTGGTAGACCGCATGCTAAAGTCTAAATGGCCTGGTAGATCGCATGCTAAAGTCTAAATAGCCTGGTAGACAACACACTAAAGTCTAAATGGCCTGGTAGACCGCATGCTAAAGTCTAAATGGCCTGGTAAGCAACACACTAAAGTCTAAATGGCCTGGTAGACCGCATGCTAAAGTCTAAATGGCCTGGTAAGCAACACACTAAAGTCTAAATGGCCTGGTAGATCGCATGCTAAAGTCTAAATAGCCTGGTAGACAACACACTAAAGTCTAAATGGCCTGGTAGACCGCATGCTAAAGTCTAAATGGCCTGGTAGACCGCATGCTAAAGTCTAAATGGCCTGGTAAGCAACACACTAAAGTCTAAATGGCCTGGTAGACCGCATGCTAAAGTCTAAATAGCCTGGTAGACAACACACTAAAGTCTAAATGGCCTGGTAGACCGCATGCTAAAGTCTAAATGGCCTGGTAAGCAACACACTAAAGTCTAAATGGCCTGGTAGACCGCATGCTAAAGTCTAAATGGCCTGGTAAGCAACACACTAAAGTCTAAATGGCCTGGTAGACCGCATGCTAAAGTCTAAATAGCCTGGTAGACAACACACTAAAGTCTAAATGGCCTGGTAGACCGCATGCTAAAGTCTAAATGGCCTGGTAGACAACACACTAAAGTCTAAATGGCCTGGTAGACCGCATGCTAAAGTCTAAACGGCCTGGTAGACAACACACTAAAGTCTAAATGGCCTGGTAGACCGCATGCTAAAGCCTAAATGGCCTGGTAGACCGCATGCTAAAGTCTAAATGGCCTGGTAAGCAACACACTAAAGTCTAAATGGCCTGGTAGACCGCATGCTAAAGTCTAAATAGCCTGGTAGACAACACACTAAAGTCTAAATGGCCTGGTAGATCGCATGCAAAAGTCTAAATAGCCTGGTAGACAACACACTAAAGTCTAAATGGCCTGGTAGACCGCATGCTAAAGTCTAAATGGCCTGGTAGACAACAAACTAAAGTCTAAATGGCCTGGTAGACCGCATGCTAAAGTCTAAATGGCCTGGTAGACAACACACTAAAGTCTAAATGGCCTGGTAGACCGCATGCTAAACTCTAAATGGCCTGGTAAATCGCATGCTAAAGTCTAAATAGCCTGATAGACAACACACTAAAGTCTAAATGGCCTGGTAGACCGCATGCTAAAGTCTAAATGGCCTGGTAAGCAACACACTAAAGTCTAAATGGCCTGGTAGACCGCATGCTAAAGTCTAAATGGCCTGGTAAGCAACACACTAAAGTCTAAATGGCCTGGTAGATCGCATGCTAAAGTCTAAATAGCCTGGTAGACAACACACTAAAGTCTAAATGGCCTGGTAGACCGCATGCTAAAGTCTAAATGGCCTAGTAGACAACACACTAAAGTCTAAATGGCCTGGTAGACCGCATGCTAAAGTCTAAATGGCCTGGTAGATCGCATGCTAAAGTCTAAATAGCCTGGTAGACAACACACTAAAGTCTAAATGGCCTGGTAGACCGCATGCTAAAGTCTAAATGGCCTGGTAGACAACACACTAAATTATAAATGTCCTGGTAGACCGCATGCTAAAGTCTAAATGGCCTGGTAGACAACACACTAAAGTCTAAATGGCCTGGTAGACCGCATGCTAAAGTCTAAATGGCCTGGTAGATCGCATGCTAAAGTCTAAATAGCCTGGTAGACAACACACTAAAGTCTAAATGGCCTGGTAGACCGCATGCTAAAGTCTAAATGGCCTGGTAAGCAACACACTAAAGTCTAAATGGCCTGGTAGACCGCATGCTAAAGTCTAAATGGCCTGGTAAGCAACACACTAAAGTCTAAATGGCCTGGTAGATCGCATGCTAAAGTCTAAATAGCCTGGTAGACAACACACTAAAGTCTAAATGGCCTGGTAGACCGCATGCTAAAGTCTAAATGGCATGGTAGACAACACACTAAAGTCTAAATGGGCTGGTAGACCGCATGCTAAAGTCTAAATGGCCTGGTAGACCGCATGCTAAAGTCTAAATGGCCTGGTAAGCAACACACTAAAGTCTAAATGGCCTGGTAGACCGCATGCTAAAGTCTAAATAGCCTGGTAGACAACACACTAAAGTCTAAATGGCCTGGTAGACCGCATGCTAAAGTCTAAATGGCCTGGTAAGCAACACACTAAAGTCTAAATGGCCTGGTAGACCGCATGCTAAAGTCTAAATGGCCTGGTAAGCAACACACTAAAGTCTAAATGGCCTGGTAGACCGCATGCTAAAGTCTAAATAGCCTGGTAGACAACACACTAAAGTCTAAATGGCCTGGTAGACCGCATGCTAAAGTCTAAATGGCCTGGTAGACAACACACTAAAGTCTAAATGGCCTGGTAGACCGCATGCTAAAGTCTAAACGGCCTGGTAGACAACACACTAAAGTCTAAATGGCCTGGTAGACCGCATGCTAAAGTCTAAATGGCCTGGTAGACCGCATGCTAAAGTCTAAATGGCCTGGTAAGCAACACACTAAAGTCTAAATGGCCTGGTAGACCGCATGCTAAAGTCTAAATAGCCTGGTAGACAACACACTAAAGTCTAAATGGCCTGGTAGATCGCATGCTAAAGTCTAAATAGCCTGGTAGACAACACACTAAAGTCTAAATGGCCTGGTAGACCGCATGCTAAAGTCTAAATGGCCTGGTAGACAACACACTAAATTCTAAATGTCCTGGTAGACCGCATGCTAAAGTCTAAATGGCCTGGTAGACAACACACTAAAGTCTAAATGGCCTGGTAGACCGCATGCTAAAGTCTAAATGGCCTGGTAGATCGCATGCTAAAGTCTAAATAGCCTGGTAGACAACACACTAAAGTCTAAATGGCCTGGTAGACCGCATGCTAAAGTCTAAATGGCCTGGTAAGCAACACACTAAAGTCTAAATGGCCTGGTAGACCGCATGCTAAAGTCTAAATGGCCTGGTAAGCAACACACTAAAGTCTAAATGGCCTGGTAGATCGCATGCTAAAGTCTAAATAGCCTGGTAGACAACACACTAAAGTCTAAATGGCCTGGTAGACCGCATGCTAAAGTCTAAATGGCCTGGTAGACCGCATGCTAAAGTCTAAATGGCCTGGTAAGCAACACACTAAAGTCTAAATGGCCTGGTAGACCGCATGCTAAAGTCTAAATAGCCTGGTAGACAACACACTAAAGTCTAAATGGCCTGGTAGACCGCATGCTAAAGTCTAAATGGCCTGGTAAGCAACACACTAAAGTCTAAATGGCCTGGTAGACCGCATGCTAAAGTCTAAATGGCCTGGTAAGCAACACACTAAAGTCTAAATGGCCTGGTAGACCGCATGCTAAAGTCTAAATAGCCTGGTAGACAACACACTAAAGTCTAAATGGCCTGGTAGACCGCATGCTAAAGTCTAAATGGCCTGGTAGACAACACACTAAAGTCTAAATGGCCTGGTAGACCGCATGCTAAAGTCTAAACGGCCTGGTAGACAACACACTAAAGTCTAAATGGCCTGGTAGACCGCATGCTAAAGCCTAAATGGCCTGGTAGACCGCATGCTAAAGTCTAAATGGCCTGGTAAGCAACACACTAAAGTCTAAATGGCCTGGTAGACCGCATGCTAAAGTCTAAATAGCCTGGTAGACAACACACTAAAGTCTAAATGGCCTGGTAGATCGCATGCAAAAGTCTAAATAGCCTGGTAGACAACACACTAAAGTCTAAATGGCCTGGTAGACCGCATGCTAAAGTCTAAATGGCCCGGTAGACAACACACTAAAGTCTAAATGGCCTGGTAGACCGCATGCTAAAGTCTAAATGGCCTGGTAGACAACACACTAAAGTCTAAATGGCCTGGTAGACCGCATGCTAAACTCTAAATGGCCTGGTAAATCGCATGCTAAAGTCTAAATAGCCTGATAGACAACACACTAAAGTCTAAATGGCCTGGTAGACCGCATGCTAAAGTCTAAATGGCCTGGTAAGCAACACACTAAAGTCTAAATGGCCTGGTAGACCGCATGCTAAAGTCTAAATGGCCTGGTAAGCAACACACTAAAGTGTAAATGGCCTGGTAGATCGCATGCTAAAGTCTAAATAGCCTGGTAGACAACACACTAAAGTCTAAATGGCCTGGTAGACCGCATGCTAAAGTCTAAATGGCCTGGTAGACAACACACTAAAGTCTAAATGGCCTGGTAGACCGCATGCTAAAGTCTAAATGGCCTGGTAGATCGCATGCTAAAGTCTAAATAGCCTGGTAGACAACACACTAAAGTCTAAATGGCCTGGTAGACCGCATGCTAAAGTCTAAATGGCCTGGTAGACAACACACTAAATTATAAATGTCCTGGTAGACCGCATGCTAAAGTCTAAATGGCCTGGTAGACAACACACTAAAGTCTAAATGGCCTGGTAGACCGCATGCTAAAGTCTAAATGGCCTGGTAGATCGCATGCTAAAGTCTAAATAGCCTGGTAGACAACACACTAAAGTCTAAATGGCCTGGTAGACCGCATGCTAAAGTCTAAATGGCCTGGTAAGCAACACACTAAAGTCTAAATGGCCTGGTAGACCGCATGCTAAAGTCTAAATGGCCTGGTAAGCAACACACTAAAGTCTAAATGGCCTGGTAGATCGCATGCTAAAGTCTAAATAGCCTGGTAGACAACACACTAAAGTCTAAATGGCCTGGTAGACCGCATGCTAAAGTCTAAATGGCATGGTAGACAACACACTAAAGTCTAAATGGGCTGGTAGACCGCATGCTAAAGTCTAAATGGCCTGGTAGACCGCATGCTAAAGTCTAAATAGCCTGGTAGACAACACACTAAAGTCTAAATGGCCTGGTAGACCGCATGCTAAAGTCTAAATGGCCTGGTAAGCAACACACTAAAGTCTAAATGGCCTGGTAGACCGCATGCTAAAGTCTAAATGGCCTGGTAAGCAACACACTAAAGTCTAAATGGCCTGGTAGATCGCATGCTAAAGTCTAAATAGCCTGGTAGACAACACACTAAAGTCTAAATGGCCTGGTAGACCGCATGCTAAAGTCTAAATGGCCTGGTAAGCAACACACTAAAGTCTAAATGGCCTGGTAGACCGCATGCTAAAGTCTAAATGGCCTGGTAAGCAACACACTAAAGTCTAAATGGCCTGGTAGACCGCATGCTAAAGTCTAAATAGCCTGGTAGACAACACACTAAAGTCTAAATGGCCTGGTAGACCGCATGCTAAAGTCTAAATGGCCTGGTAGACAACACACTAAAGTCTAAATGGCCTGGTAGACCGCATGCTAAAGTCTAAACGGCCTGGTAGACAACACACTAAAGTCTAAATGGCCTGGTAGACCGCATGCTAAAGTCTAAATGGCCTGGTAGACCGCATGCTAAAGTCTAAATGGCCTGGTAAGCAACACACTAAAGTCTAAATGGCCTGGTAGACCGCATGCTAAAGTCTAAATAGCCTGGTAGACAACACACTAAAGTCTAAATGGCCTGGTAGATCGCATGCTAAAGTCTAAATAGCCTGGTAGACAACACACTAAAGTCTAAATGGCCTGGTAGACCGCATGCTAAAGTCTAAATGGCCTGGTAGACAACACACTAAAGTCTAAATGGCCTGGTAGACCGCATGCTAAAGTCTAAATGGCCTGGTAGACAACACACTAAAGTCTAAATGGCCTGGTAGACAACACACTAAAGTCTAAATGGCCTGGTAGACCGCATGCTAAAGTCTAAATGGCCTGGTAAATCGCATGCTAAAGTCTAAATAGCCTGATAGACAACACACTAAAGTCTAAATGGCCTGGTAGACCGCATGCTAAAGTCTAAATGGCCTGGTAAGCAACACACTAAAGTCTAAATGGCCTGGTAGACCGCATGCTAAAGTCTAAATGGCCTGGTAAGCAACACACTAAAGTCTAAATGGCCTGGTAGATCGCATGCTAAAGTCTAAATAGCCTGGTAGACAACACACTAAAGTCTAAATGGCCTGGTAGACCGCATGCTAAAGTCTAAATGGCCTGGTAGACAACACACTAAAGTCTAAATGGCCTGGTAGACCGCATGCTAAAGTCTAAATGGCCTGGTAGACAATACACTAAAGTCTAAATGGCCTGGTAGACCGCATGTTAAAGTCTAAATGGCCTGGTAGATCGCATGCTAAAGTCTAAATAGCCTGGTAGACAACACACTAAAGTCTAAATGGCCTGGTAGACCGCATGCTAAAGTCTAAATGGCCTGGTAGACCACATGCTAAAGTCTAAATGGTCTGGTAGACCGCATGTTAAAGCCTAAATGGCCTGGTAGATCGCATGCTAAAGTCTAAATAGCCTGGTAGACAACACACTAAAGTCTAAATGGCCTGGTAGACCGCATGCTAAAGTCTAAATGGCCTGGTAGACAACACACTAAAGTCTAAATGGCCTGGTAGATCGCATGCTAAAGTCTAAATAGCCTGGTAGACAACACACTAAAGTCTAAATGGCCTGGTAGACCGCATGCTAAAGTCTAAATGGTCTGGTAGACCACATGCTAAAGTCTAAATGGCCTGGTAGACCACATGCTAAAGTCTAAATGGCCTGGTAGACCGCATGCTAAAGTCTAAATGGCCTGGTAGACAACACACTAAAGTCTAAATGGCCTGGTAGACCACATGCTAAAGTCTAAATGGTCTGGTAGACCACATGCTAAAGTCTAAATGGTCTGGTAGATCGCATGCTAAAGTCTAAATAGCCTGGTAGACAACACACTAAAGTCTAAATGGCCTGGTAGACCGCATGCTAAAGTCTAAATGGTCTGGTAGACCACATGCTAAAGTCTAAATGGCCTGGTAGACCACATGCTAAAGTCTAAATGGCCTGGTAGACCACATGCTAAAGTATAAATGGCCTGGTAGGCAGCAGGCTAAAGTATAAATGGCCTGGTAGACCACACGCTAAAGTGTCAATCGCCTGGTAGACCGCATGTTAAAGTGTAAATGGCGAGCTAGACCGCATGCTAAAGTCTAAATGGCCAGGTAGACAGCACACTAAAATCTAAACGGCGTTGTAGACCACACGCTAAAGTAGCACCATAACTTCTACCAGTTAATTTTCCGAGTAATAAGCACTGTAATGCACTGACCAGACTAAGATATTCAAGCATTGCAGCATACCGACCATCATCATCACCACCACCTCCACCATATAAGTAAGATACACAAGCCATTCGGTGTCCTTGTCGTCTTTGCCAATTTTTATTTATTTATTTATTTTCTCAGTAACTCTTGACATCTGACTTTGTGACACTGTCACTTTATGATCAACCTGAACTGTATAAACATTTAACATGTTTTGAATCACAAACAAGAGATTAAATACTGAAAGCTGTTGTCAGGTTGATTGAGCTAAAAAAAAAAGGAAGAAAACATGTCCAGGCAGATCGTGTCTAACGGATAATTTTATAGGATGCAAATACTGCCGAAATACTATTACAATGGAATCTTACCTGGTTTTCTAACTACCTGGCCTACTGGCAATCACACACACACACACACATATATATGTATAGATTCAAAATTCAAATAAAACCAAGGATTAACATTATTCACTACGGTCGTTTCAATGCGGCTAGAGTATCTCATCAAGTGTGTAGAAAAAACAGATATCAGTAAAGTTACTCCATTATAGGTTCTATACTCAAAACTGTATCTCTTCATGAAATATAATTAAAAAACAAACAATAAATTAATTAATATCATAAGACAAATTATCAAGAATATTACAGGACTCAAAGTAATGTGCTTTCAAAGAGAACGCAATTATATACTAATATATTATTGTTTCTACTTTTGATACACGGCCAGCAATTATCCCAGTGCATTACTGGTACCTTATTCTATCGATCTTTATTCTATCGATCCCGTAAGGATGAAAGGCAAAGTTAACCTCGGCGGGATTTGAACTCAGATTGTAAAGGGACGTAACTATATGCTGCAAAGCATGTCGTCCGACCCTCTACCGATACTGCCAAATATATAATGCTCTTGTGTTTTTGTACGTAACGCGAAGGGAGGTAACTCATTTATGTTTCAGTATGTAAATATAGATATATACATATACATAAACATCTACATTATACAAAAAATGACTAGCCGAAAAACCACCCGAAGGGTGGTTTTCTGCTAGCATGTGTAGTGTGTATATTGATATTATACGCAGGTATTACATGTAGATATGATACATCAAATAAAATCGTAATATATAATACATAGAAATTGAACGTAATCCATGATAAATTAAAAAAGACGATATTATATATAAACTGCATTAGGAGAAAATTAGTGACAGAAAATTAGTATGTTTATTTTAGCGATGGCCAACCGGAAGTGTTGACATTTCAGAAATTTTAAAGAAGTGAATCTTTAAATAAACAAAATATATTTAATCAACAGCCACGAAATTTAGTAGATAAATTATGTAATATTCATTCATCATTTATTCAAAGTAATCCAACTTATTTTATTAATGGGATAAAAAATTATAAACCGTACGCAGTCCCGCGCTCCTTACTTTATTATAGTTTAGATTACATACACACATCTATATGATGAGTGTGGAAGGAAGAGAGGGTCTCCGACGGGTTCGCGGTCGTACCCTTGGCAGTGGAGACTTCTGGTGTCCTTGGCCCTAGGGTCTTAGGGCTACCTCCCTATTCACCACAATAGGCGCTGAGCTGGCCAGCCGCAGGTGTGAGCCTCGCGAGTTGGAATGGCTCTTTCGGCGAATCTCCCTTACCATCCTTCGGGGAAAGGCCTTCTCCATTCTGTCCGCCGGGGCTGTGGGGAGGCCAGCACGGATTAAGACATATTACCTCTCTTTTTCTTTTATGTGACAAACTATAGAAAACAGAGAACAGCGTTCGTTACACCTGTGTTACTCATACATATAAATGTATACATAAGCAACCACAGACGCATGCACACCACACACACACGTTTGTGTGTGTGTGTACATGTAATAACTATTTTCTCTGAGTCTTTTTCTGTGTGTGTTTGTGTTGATGTGTGTGTATGTAGTAATTATTTTTAACTAGCGTTCTTAAATTGGCTATACTTTTGTGAGTGTATGTGTGTGTGAGTGTGTTTGTGTGTGTGAGTGTATGTGTGTATGTATTGTTCAAGGAACCAAGTCCCTAGCAATATCGAAATAAATTAGAATTATCAAGAATATAAAACGACCGCAGTTGAAGGGTAGGCATAGGTTAAGAATAACATCCTCGAAATTGAAACTAGGTTTTCTGACAAGTGAATGTGTTTGTTTTTTTTTTTTACAATGAAATTTACGATACACTCTTTGTTTATTTACAACAGGTCTCTATAGTGATATGGTGTTAATTAGTATTGCGTGTGTGATTATTTTCTCTTATATATATTTATGTGTGGGTGTGTATATGTGTGTATATATATGTGTCTGTATGTATATATATATGTGTGTTTGTATATATGTGTTTGTGTCATCATCATCGTTTAGATGTTTTTGTAATATCTTGCCAAAGTTGGCACCAACTATAAACAAATTAAGGCCGGGTCATAAGAAGGACAGAGAATGATAAGGGATTTGGGTAAAAACATCTAAACGATGATGATGACACAAACACACATATATATACAAACACACATATATATATACATACAGACACACATATATATACACACATATACACACCCACACATATATATATAAGAGAAAATAATCACACACGCAATACTAATTAACACCATATCACTATAGAGACCTGTTGTAAATAAACAAAGAGTGTATCGTAAATTTCATTGTAAAAAAACAAACAAACACATTCACTTGTCAGAAAACCTAGTTTCAATTTCGAGGACGTTATTCTTAACCTGGTGGATTGGCAGTATCGGTAGAGGGTCGGACGCCATGCTTTGATGCATAGAGTTACGGCCCTTGCTATTCTGAGTTCAAATCCCGCCGAGGTTAACTTTGCCTTTCATCCTTACGGGGTCGATAAAATAAAGTACCAGTAATGTACTGGGTAATTTCTGGCCTTGTGCCAATAGTAGAAACAGTTATTCTTAACCTATGCCGAAGGGTATATACAAATATACATCTACTCTTTAGCCGTCATTTTTTACGGGACGGGGACAGCTAGTTAATTTATAAATGCAAAAGCATAAGCTTGGGAATATTTTTAGACATAAGCAATTATTAGTGTTTTTCAACAAATATGTTAAAATTACGTTAAAGCAGTTATTTGGTTACAGCAGGAGTTGTTAGAAAGGATGAGATAAATTGCAGTGCCTATTATTTTAAAAAACTTTTTACCGTAGAAAGATTTGAAAATGTTTAGAAGATATTTTGTTCGTTAAAGAATTCTTACAAATGTGAAGTGAGATTCAATTAATGCAGTAAAAACACGTTTTGGGGGCTTATTGAATTTTGAATTGTAAATGTTCGCTCTTGAAAAATGAAGGGTAGAAGTGTGCATTGAGCTTAACTCATCTTATAAATGAAAATAGTGAACACTATAACGTCATATATTAGTATTTTCTCTATCTCCTTATAATATATAATCAGCAATTTCTCTGTTTGTCTGTCTGTCTGCCCGACAGTGGAAACACGTGCGCGCGTGCGAATGTTTTTTGCGCACGCGTAGAGAGAGAGAGTGAGAGTGAAAGAAAGAGACAGACTACGAGAGGGGGATAGCGGGAGGGGGAGAGGGAGAGAGAGAGAGTGAATAGACGCTAAAACACGTGCGCGCGTGCGAATGTTTTTTGCGCACGCGTAGAGAGAGAGTGAGAGTGAAAGAAAGAGATAGACTACAAGAGGGGGATAGCGGGAGGGAGAGAGGGGGAATTGAGGAGTGCTACAGAAACATATATACATTTCTGTGTGTGTGTAATATATATATATATACACACACACAGAAATATATATGCATTTCTGTGTGTGTAATATATATATATATACACACACACAGAAATATATATACATTTCTGTGTGTGTAATCTATATATATACTAGCAGAAAAACCACCCAGTCGGCGGTTTTCTGCTAGTCTATATATATATAAAACGGAAGATGTCTGTCTCTGTGTGTGTATGATTTTTATGCATTTCCACATTTCTCTACCGATTTTGATGATTTTATTTCCAATGTGCTCCAAATTTACCAACGATGGTCAACGCGTAATAAACTTTGCCAAACATTTCCTGCTTCTATGAAAAATTTGATAAAACTAAATACATGCTGTAACCCTCTCTCTAACACGCTTATTCACTCTCTCTATTACCCAACAGCGACAAAACTTCGTTCAGGAACGCGACATAAACTTTGAAAACTAAGCAACACATCATTTTATACAACAACAAACATAGTCATAACGCTCTCTCCGTCGCTCTTCCCTCTCTCTATAATAGATCATTCCCCCTCTCTATAATTTAACTGCTTTACTCTCTTCATGCTTTGAGGTTTAACACACCTCCCTATAGTTTCTTAGCTTTACTCTCTCCGTCGCCATTCCCTCTCTCTATAATAGATTATTCCCACTCTCTATAATTTAACTGCTTTATTCTCTCTGTCGCTCTTCACTCTCTATATGATAACGCTGTTTTACAGACCTCCCTATAGTTTCTTAGCTTTACTCTCCCCATCGCTCTTCCCTCTCTCTATAATAGATTATTCCCCCTCTCTATAATTTAACTGCTGGGGGAGTCATTGGAGTCCCGTATTGACATACGGCTTTTCTGGGGTATTTTAAATCGGCTTATTGCAAATAACAACCCGCAAAATAACACTTCATATAACAGATTAATGCTATAGACATATGAATCGGAATGTTTAAATTATTTATTTTTTACGACTTTAATTGGTTAAATATTAATATGACAACACCCATAGTGTTGTACTTCTGGCAATTCTGCCGAATACACTGCCAAGGATGAACCTTTTCCTCTCGGCGTCAGATATCCCGTTCGATTTCCGGCGATCCCAATTCCCGGTGAAACCATGTTTTGCCATGTCCATTAACAAGTCACAAGGGCAAACATTGTCGGTGGCGGGCATCCATTTAGGGGAGCCATGTTTCTCCCAAGGCCAACTTTAGGGAGCAAGAATGGACATTTTGCTTACACTCCTCAAGGGATGACACGCAATATCGTCTACAAAGAGGTGCTATAGATGTTGGTGCAGGTGTTGGAGGTGTTGGAGGTGTTGGAGGTGTTGGAGGTGTTGGAGCTATGCCGTCTGGAAAACTATTTCCTGGTAGGGTCACCCATGGCGGACAGATCTGACACCCAGCGGCATCAGGACCACCATCTTGCAACTTTGGTCTGCTAAATTCGCTATTGGAAGACTATTAACCCATCCTTGATTGTCCAAAATGCTAATTGGTTCGTAACTATTAATAACCGGTTCAACTGCTTTATGCACTTAATTGATAAGCTTATTCGCTTTCAAGCCACGTTTACCTGTTTGTAACTTTTCATAGCAAATGAACAAACCCGAGCAACGCCGGACTAAACTGCTAGTTATATATATATATATATATATATATATATATATATATATATATATATATATATATATATATATATATATATATATATATATATATATATATATATATATATATATATATATATATATCAATGATATTAATAAATGGAAACTATATTTATAAAACCATATTTATTTTATTATATATATTTCAAGGGACCAAAAAAAAAGTTTGGTACGCTCACATCAGATAAAATACAAAAATTTGATTTATAAATAGTGACATACCCGATAAACCAAACCTTATTGGTTCAGGTTCCATTTTGTATTTTAATTGATAAGAGCGTACCAAGTTTTTTTTTTGGTACCCTTGAAATATATATAATAAAATAAATATGGTTTTATAAATATAGTTTCCATTTATTAATATCATTGATATTATACTCCAGGAAATACTGAAGAGTGCTTCGAATCTGTTATAATAAATAAATTTGTTGAATTACCAGCAAATTAAATATCTCTTTGCTTATATATATATATATATATATATATGTATGTATGTATGTATGTATGTATGTATGTATGTATGTATGTATGTATGTATGTATGTATGTATGTATGTATGTATGTAATTCTGGTAATTCTCTCGCCCACTAGATATTAACACTTCTAATATTTAACACTGCCGGCACTAGTATTGAGCACCCTCTGCATACGCTATTTGGAAAATAACTACATGTATCACCTATCCCTCCTTTTCTCTCTCTTGATATATATATATATATATATATATATATATATATATATATATACACACCTATGCCAGAAACCATTATTATTTTACTGTCATTTTTATTGTAGACAAATGTAATTTATAACTGTTAGGGTATAAATCCAACGATCAAGCCATACATTTCAAATTCTGGAAATAATACTTTCCTTGGTCATCACATAGATGTGTGTGTATGTAATAATAATTGTTTTTCTAAGTGTGTCTGTTTATGTGTAGATTCGTGTGTGTTTGTAATTCTATTGTCTATATATCTTTCTAAATAAACACACACAAATACATAAACACTCACACAAATATTATATATAAATATATTTTACACAAACACACACATAATCATAACAGCCAATGTGTGTACATATAGACACACATAGGTGTAGCGAATATTAGACACTGCGACCCCTTCCTTCCTCAGTTTGTCATCACCTATTCTTCCTCAGTCATCTCTTGTGACGACGGACATAGAATATATAGTATATATAGTATATATATATATATATATATATATATATATATATATATATATGAACGAGTAGGACCCCGACGGCTGAGCTCAAGCCGTTTCGACGGCTAATTCATCCAGAATTAGCCGTCGAAACGGCTTGAGCTCAGCCGTCGGGGTCCTACTCGTTCATATTACCCACTCTACTACCCTAAGTATTGAGTACTTTGGTGCGTTATGGTCCATCTGGTTCCTTACCACATTTCCTTCGTTATATATATATATATATATATATATATATATATATATATATATATATATAGTATATATATATCGTATATATAGTATATATAGTAAATGAGTGGAGAATGACGTTATTCTTCACACATTTTCTATTATTACTCCAAGAACCGCTTACCTAGGAACTGTCTTAAATCGGCCACCCGAGTAAGGAAACGTCTTGTTGAGTCTAACAAAGCCGAATGTTAAAACTATCCTCGATATAGAGTAATCATAACCTCTACTTGGATTACCTTAAACGATATCTCGTTAACTTATATATATATATATATATATATATATATATATATATATAACGAAGGAAAAGTGGTAAGGAACCAGGTGGACCATAACGCACCAAAGTACTCAATACTTAGGGTAGTAGAGCTCAGCCGTCGGGGTCCTACTCGTTCCTATATATATATATATATATATATATATATATATATATATATATATATATATATATATATATATATATATATATATATATATATGAAGTAATTCTGTCGGAAAGGTCCAGGAAAAAAGAGTGCTCTATGTAGGTAACAGAGCTTAATAGTTATATAGTTATGTGATAAACAACATAAGGCAATTATTTCATTTACCAGTGGTTTCTTAAAAGCAAACTGGTAAATGAAATAATTGGCTTATGTTGTTTATCACATAACTATATATATATATATATATATATATATATAGGAACCAGTAAGACCCCGACGGCTGAGCTCAAGCCGTTTCGACGGCTAATTCTGGACTGCGTTATGGTCCACCTGGTTCCTTACCACATTTCCTTCGTTATATATATATATATATATATATATATATATATATATATATATATATATATACACACACACACATTCCATATAGTCGTGTATAAGACGCATCCCCATTTTACATAACATTGTTGGTTCAGTACTTGAATCGCATATAGGGTTTCATAGGTTCACTAGAGAAGTCGAATGCTGGCTTCTATGTGGCCTTTGCTGTTGATTTTTTTGTTCCTGCGTAGAAGTGCGATGTATACGTACATATGTTTGTCCACGTGTGTGTGCGGACGCCTGTTAATCAGTTTTGAAAGCTTTTGATTTGCTGTCAATTAAGACTGACCTGGAGCTAAACCACAAAATCAATAACATTAAGTGGGATTCGAATCGAACCGCAAACCACAGCTGTAGATACATTACCTCTTAATTTCCTGTAATGATTTAGTAGAAAATGTTTAGAAGTGAGATCTATTAATTCATACATTTATAGCAGGGGTGTACAACAGGCGGCCCGCGGGCCACAATCCGGCCCGCCTGACCAGTCAGAGTGACCGCGATGACCGTTTTTAATTTTTACCTTGTAGCCTTATTTAGAATTTTTTTCGTAACCGTAATAAAATTGTTAGTTGACCTATATTAAAGGGCTTCACTGATAAGGTTATGTGTTATAATTTCCCAGTTCCATGTTATGGAAAGAAGTTGTGGTAAATCTTTGGAATAGTGCTTAATAAATATTAACGGCCCTAATAGTTGTTCCAATGTTCAAAAGAAGCCCGCCAATGGAATATGTTGCACACCCCTGATTTATAGTACCTTTCATTGCGAAAATTTGCAGTATTAGAATAAAGACTTAAATGTTTAATGTGATGCTGTTATAAGGCTTTTTTGTGCTTTTCAAGAATGTCTTGCTAATGCAGTTTCATTTGCTATAAGACATTAAATTAAGAGTTAAGTTAATAACGAGTATACACGCGCGCGTGCGCGCACATATTTTGAAAATAAAATATTTAACATAACGTAAAATAAAACAATGTTGTTAAGTTTGTGAGAAAGGAAACAAACAATGAAGGTTGTACTTTTGTACCCTCTTTGATTATCGAGAGACAGAGAGAGAAAGAGAGAGGGGAGAGAGAGAGAGAGAGAGAGAGAGAGAGAGAGAGTGAGAGAGAGAGAGAGAGAGAGAGAGGAGTTTGTTTGACATGATGACATGTACAAGGTTATATGGTTTGAAATAACATACATCCTATTTTTCGTACAAAAGATTTTATAGAAGAAAACACCAAGTAAGTACATTTTTTAATGTGATGAGTGACAACAGCGGTCATAATAATTGTATCTACTCTTAGGCACAAGGCCAGCAATTTTTTTTGTGGGGGAAGGGAAAGTCGATTAAATCGACGTCAGTGCATTACTGGTACTTTATTTTATCGACCCCCGTATGGATGAAAGGCAAAACTAACATTGGCACGATTTGAACTCAGAACGTAAAGTGCCATAATTCTATGCTGCAAAGCATGGTGTCCGACGCTCTACCGATACTGCCAATCCACTATAATAATTGTTTCTACTCTTGGCACAACGTCAGCAATTACTTCAGTACATTACTGGTACTTTATTTTATCGACCCCGTAAAGATGAAAGGCAAAGCTAACCTCGGCGGGATTTGAGCTCAGAACGTAAAGGGCGGTAACTCTATGCCTCAAAGTATATTGTCTGACGCTCTACCGATACTGCCAAATAACAAGGATTTCTTTATTAAATCACAAAATGACGACATGAAGAAAACATTAAAGGCTGTACAATACGGATTCTTGCGATAACAGAAACAAGAAACATTAAATTAAAACAAAAGAAAATTCCCCAATAGGGGTGAGACTTCCTACCTATTGGCCACTTGTGAAGAAAACCCCCAAAAAGCCACGGCCACCCTAACGTCTATTCCTAGTTTTTCGTGGCCTCCTTCTAGCCCTCTGTTGTTGTTGTTGTTGTTGTTGTTTTTTTCCCTTATATATATTCATATGTACGGAGACCAGCATTTCTTATAGACGTGTGTTGTTAAATACACGACTGTGTGGCCTACTGGTTCGTAATCTGTCACCCTGCTTAACACCAGCATCTGGCCGTTGGGTGCCTTTAGCAGAGATCACTCTCTTGCAAGCATCCGGAGTAGGTTTGAGGGTATCTTCATTCCTTCTAGATTTGAAGACTCTTCCATCCCTGACTAAACAGTGTTATATATATATATATATATATATATATATATATATATATATATATAATTATTATTATGTAATAAACAACATAAGGCAATTATTCCATTTACCAGTGGTTTCTTAAAAGCAAAAGGTTTTGCTTTCAATCCTCGGTATGAAAAATCCTGGTTTTTTAAACCAGGATTTTTCATTCTGAGGATTGAAAGCAAAACCTTTTGCTTTTAAGAAACCACTGGTAAATGGAATAATTGCCTTATGTTGTTTATTACATAATAATAATAATTAAGCTCTGTTGCATACATAGAGCACTCTTTTTTCCTGGACTTTTCCGATGGAATTACTTCATTCATACATATATATATATATATATATATATATATATATATATATATATATATACGATATTAAACAAATGGAAACTATATTTATAAAACCATATTTATTTCATTATACATATTTCAGGGATACCATATTAAAAATATGGCATGCCTTCTTCAGATAAAATACAATATATAAGCAGTTTTATAAATAAATTTGACGTACCATAAAATATTGATCAACTTCCATTAAAAAAAGTTGGTTTGAGTGCTTTATATCAGTTATAAAATATTTACTCGTTGTAACCCAACAATTTTAAATAAAACTTTTGCATATATATATATATATATAGGATGGAGTTTGACCCCGACGGCTGAGCTCAAGCCAGAAACGGCTTCGAGTCCAGAATTAGCCGTCGAAACGGCTTGAGCTCAGCCGTCGGGGTCCAACTCGTTCCTATTACCCACTCTACTACCCTAAGTATTGAGTACTTTGGTGCGTTATGGACCACCTGGTTCCTTACCACATTTCTTCCGTTATATATATATATATATATATATATATATATATATATATATATATATATATATATATATATATATATATATAATATTAAGGATACTATTTATGGTTATGTATATACTAAAACTTTTTATAGTTATGTATATTTTAAACCCTAAACAGTGAAGGTCAGTAAGTATGTCTCTTGTGTTGGAAAGGATGTCAATTATGTGTACAAATATTGAAAAATGCTCCGAAGATTCCAAGCCTAGGTTTGGATGAAACAATTGTAAGTGAATAAATGCTTTGAACATAGCTTTGATTCTTGTGAATTCTCTCTCTCTCTATATATATATATATAGGCATACGTCAAAACGGCCGGTCTCAAAAGTGAAACTAATTTTTGACAGTTACGTACACGTTATAAGAGTTATTTAAATTTATATATATAAAATAAAGGAGCAAATAAGAGCATGATATGAAGTCAGTCATGTGTGTATATATGTGTGTGTGTGTGTAAACGAATGTAAAAGAATATATGTAGGGCATAGATAAGGTTTCCTAGAATGTTACACACACACACATATATACACACACACGTGTATATATTATAGTGTGTATGTGTGTATATATAAGTGTATATGTGTGTGTACTTTTACATTCGTTTACACACACACACATATATACACACACACACATGACTGACTTTATATCATGCTCTTATTTGCTCCTTTATTTTATATATATAAATTTAAATAACTCTTATAACGTGTACGTAACTGTCAAAAATTAGTTTCACTTTTGAGATCGGCCGTTTTGACGTATGCCTATATATATATATATATATATATATATATATATATTAGGCAACTGGACATCATGTCTCAAGAAGCCAACAGTATTCCATAATATATATATATATATATATATATATATATATATATATATATACCATGATATTAAATAATGAAATATATATATAATAAAATAAATATGGTTCTATAAATATAGTTTCCATTTATTTAATATCATGGAATATTTACTCCAGTAACTTGTTGAGTGCTCTAAATCAGTTATAAACATTTATGTTTGTCGGAATTCCAACAAATTAAATAGAACTACTACACACACACACACACACACACATATATATATATATATATATATATATATATATATATATATATATATATATATATATATATATGTGTGTGTGTGTGTGTGTGTGTGTAGTAGTTCTATTTAATTTGTTGGAATTCCGACAAACATAAATGTTTATAACTGATTTAGAGCACTCAACAAGTTACTGGAGTAAATATTCCATGATATTAAATAAATGGAAACTATATTTATAGAACCATATTTATTTTATTATATATATATTTCATTATTTAATATCATGGTATATATATATATATATATATATATATATATATATATATATATATATATATATATATATATATATATATATTATGGAATACTGTTGGCTTCTTGCTACAATACTTTCTATACCTTTCATTTATATATATATATATATATATATATATATATATATATATATATATATATATATATATATATAACAGTAACAGCAACATCAATTGCAATAAAATGACTTCACTCTTATAATACTGAAGTGGAAAACTGACTTTCAATACCACCATCGCCACTACTGCCATTTTCACCCCCATCGCCATCACTACCACAAGCACCGTCAGTTACCGCCGGCGCCGTTGTCATTCGTACTGTACTATATTGTTACACACTTCAACACAAATTATCCCATCCCTCTGTACATAAACAAGGCAATTATGTCAGCGACAACAACAAATAACAACAGCAACAGCAATCTTAAAAGGTTAACTAGTTTATTAATATAAAGTTTACAGTTACACTATACCGGACAATCTTTCAGTTTCAATTTCATTGTGGCTGATGTTTTTATAACATGTAGCTTCGACTGTGTAACTAGTTTAGTGCAACCTCTTTCGAAAATGAAAGTATATTATGATTACTTGGAAATGAAAAAAAAAAAACTGTTTGGAAAATCTGACGAGTGGGCCGTTCCTATTTTGGGATGGTAGACTTAATCTGTCAGATAGAATGCTTTACGGGTCCCGGAGTTCAAATCCCACCGATTCAACTTTGCCTTTCATCCTTTCGAGGTCGATGAAATAAAGCATCCGTAATGCCTGGGATAATTGCTGGCCTTGTGCCAAAAGTAGAAACAATTATTAAAGAAATGAGCTGTTCATTGGCAGAATCGGTAGAACAGCTAACACAACGACTCTTCAGACCTAGTAGGCAACTGGACATCATGTCTCATCGTTCCAGCCTTCCCTCATTGGCACAGGCTACTCTCTTCTACTTTCCAACGGTTGTGGGACCAAGAAGCATGTCATAAACAGAGAGAACTAGAAAACTGGCTCTAGCTGGCTCCCATGACCATAGTTCTTCTCATCCGATCTTCTGCTTAACTTCAAACTCCTCATAGGTCACGCACTGTACCTGTTGGTCGCATTGCACCAAGGCCACGTTGCGATTTCTCAATTCCCCCTTCTTTACCTGATTGGCTACCGAAACCTTCTCTCCTTTTGAAACATGGCGTAGTCTGGTCTGAATTTGGGATTTCCAAGGCCCTTTTGCTTAGTGCAGGACCTACTATATGTTAGTGAGGCGACGAAGTATTTATTGCCTCTGATGCCATCCATTTTCTTCCTGTCATGAGCCCTTGTGGGGAGGAACGGATGATATGGTCACTAACTGAATACACACGTGCTTTTTCACAGATTGTTTCTGTTCCTTTCTCGTCTCAATTTCTATCTCTTATTTCTCATTCCATCCTCTGATGAAACGTAAAGACTTTTTTCCTTATATACCAAGCGTTAAACTAATATATTTCTTCATTGTACTGTGTTGTGTAGTTTGCGTTGTTTCCGTTTACTTTTTGCATATATATATATATATATATATATATATATATATATATATATGCCGCATTTGGGATTTTACCTATATATATATATATATATAGGTAAAATCCCAAACGCGGCACTGCCTATCTGATTAGTGGTCTCCTCGGTCTCAACACCACAGACTCTTTCTCTCTCTATATATAAACTGAAAAATGGTGTCTGTAGATGTGTCATAATTGCGTAAAAACAGGTGACACCACAGAAATACGTATAACAGCGAATACCTATGTGCGTCTGAACCGTTGTTTGCCAATATACTTTTTTGTTTGATACATATATATAAATGGAAAAAAAATGACTCTGTTTGTAAACATCCAGTTGACTTAAGAAGCACTGACAACATTTAATAATAGTCGATCGCTATATATAACAGTTGAAAAAAAAAAATCGAGTAAAGTACCCCAGGAGATTGAAAAGTAGACAGAGGCGCCTGGGCGACTACATTATAAAAAAAAACGCGAATTTATAAATGCAAATATAGTCAGTGCATGGCGGCAAATTGGCAAAGTAGTTAAGAACATCTTTGCAGTTTTCATTTTGGTTCAAATACTATTGTGGTTAACTTCACTTTTCAGCTTTTCGATGTTGCTAAAAAAGTACCATTCCTGTACTGGGGTCAATTATTCCTCTATATTTATGACTCCCTCTCTCTCCCTCCTCTAGAAGAAATCGACTGTGGTCAGACCTGGAGAGGAGGAAATGGGCTCCGCCGGATTTTAAATGCCTCAGAAACACCTTATGTCACGGTGGCACCATTACTACTCCACCAACAATTACGGGTCTATGAGAGGAGATGGTAAGTTCAAAATCCTTCAGTTGTAAAATAATTGTTTCTACTTTTGGCACAAGGCCAGCAATTACCCAGTGTATTACTGGTACTTTATTTTATCGACCCCGTAAGGATGAAAGGCAAAGTTAACCTCGGCGGGATTTGAACTCAGAATGGCAAGGGCCGTAACTCTATGCGTCAAAGCATGGCGTCCGACCCTCTACCGATACTGCCAATCCACCAAAATAATGTTAACTATGCATGATAGATCTTATATAGTTCCTTTATTAATTTATTTTATCAATCTCCTGTTTTTGAGACAAGCTACGCTGATTCCCAAATAACAAATACTGCCAATATAACAAATATCATTTGTAAACAATTGTTATCAACAAATATTTGCAATCTTGATATTTAAAATAAACATTTTAAAGCTCGAAAAACATTTCTGAAAATGGGTACTGGCTGACTGAACACACACATTCTTTTCCTTGCCCATGTTTTCCGTTCTTTCCTCTTCTCATTGTCTATCTTTCTATTTCTTCTTTTATTTCTCTGACTATCTTCTGATGAAGGACTAGTGTCCGAAACGTTAAATTTAT
>OZ024741.1:190273068-190298068 GCA_964016885.1 Eledone cirrhosa
GTCTTAATGTTTAAAGTTTTTCATAAGAATATATCTAAAGCATAAACCGTAAAAAACCTTTTATATGAGTTCATTCATAGAATGTATTCAAATTATACATTTCGATATATATGCACACATACATACATACATATATACATACACATATACACACACATATATATACATATACACACATATATATACATATATACATATATATATATAAATACAAAATACATAATATAAAATAAAATATGAGTTATAATTTTAAAAAGGATTATAATTTTAAAAGGAATTACAATTTTAAAAAATATAATTATATAATTTTAAAAGGAATTATATTTTTAAGCAATATAATTCTTAAGCAATATGATTTTTAAAATATATATAAGAATATATAGAAAAAACCAATAATCTTTATGAAATGCAAAAGGATATTTATAACGATTTTATATTAAAGGAATTAAGGAAGAAATACAAAATAACAACTAATGACGACTTTGAAAAATTGAATACAGACGCTTCTTACATAATGCTGGAATTAGGCATTGAAAATAGGACACAACCCTTCATGCCAAGGAAACCAAAAATTAATATGAAGGACCACAAAAGGAACTTTGAAATTGACTTACCAGTTAGATTAATTGCATCATCTAAATCGGACCTTGGCATACTTAGCAAGAACATTTTAGACAGAATCATACCACAAATTAAGGAATTATGTTATTTAAAATTATGGAAAGGAACTAACGAAGTTATCGAATGGTTTAAAGACATTAAATATAATTATAATAATAAGTTTATTCAATTGGATATTGCTAATTATTACTCATCCATCACTCCTAATCTACTTAATAAAGCACTGACATATGCATTTAAACATACAGACTTAACTAGTAATGAAATGCACATTATCCTAACGGCACGGAAAACATTAATTAAATTTAACAACCAACTCTGGACTAGAGCAGATAGAGATAATAATTTCGATATCACTATGGGGTCATCTGATTCCGCCCAAATAACGGATCTTGTGGGGCTTTTTATAAATAATACTCTACATAGAAAAATACCGGAGATGACCAGAGGTTTATATCACGACGATATGCTATTACTTATCGAAAATAATAACTGTGAATTAAATAGGAAAAGAAAAGAAATTATACAATTTTTTAATTAACTTAATCTTAAAGTAGAAATAGAGAATAATTATAAAATAGTTAACTTTCTAGATCTAACCTTAAACCTTAACACATGTCTTCATTATCAATTTCACAAATTAAACGAGAACTTAAACTACGTTAATTTTAACTCCAATCACCCCAGATCCGTTAAAAATACTATAGTAAATTCTGTAAAGCAACGCATCTCTAGAATTTCAGCTAATAAGAATATTTTTGATGATAAAGCACAGTATTACAACGAAGCGATAGGTAGAGCTGGACATAGTAATATAATTAAATACATTGATAATAATAATATAACAACTACATAATTTTAACAACTATAATAGAAAACCTTACAATAATTCGAAAAACAAAAAAAGAAATAGAACTAGGAATATATTATGGTTCGCTCCTCCTTTCTCATTAAATATTAAAACTCCTATTGCTAAACTATTCTTTAAAGCTCTTGACAAATGCTTCCCTAGAACACATAGATATTACTCAATATTTAATAGACATACTATAAAATTAACTTATTCAACCACCAGTAATTTAGCGCAGAATATTAATAGAATTAATAATAGAAACTTAAAACCTAACCAGAATACCATTAACAACCCCAGCATTATCCAATTTAATAATACGGCTCCTAGTAACTTGAATTTTGATAAATGTAACTGTAGAAATAAATCTAACTGTCCGTTAAATAACAATTGTTTAGCTAAAAATATAGTATATAATTGTAATGTAAAAACTAATTTAAATTCATTTAATTATGTAGGTTCTACTTCCATAGACTTTAAATCTCGTTTTAATAACCATAAATGCTCTTTTACGAATATAAATAAAAAATCTTCAACTTCTCTATCTAGCTTACTATGGGACCTAAAATTAAAGAACATTAACTATTCTTTACTTTGGAATATTATCTTCAAAGCTCCTCCATTTAATGCTTCTTCTGAAAATTGTGCTCATTGTATAGAAGAAATATTCTTTATATTAAAAAACAAAAATTCTGTGAATTTAAGGAACAATCTTTTCAGTTGCTGCAAACATAGATTAAATTCAACGTTTAAATATAAATTTAAAATGTAATATATAACTCATCTTATTAAACCTATCGATAAATCATTAGATTCCTTCATACGACTGCCAAAAACTCTCTTAAATGAAGAAAAATGTTTTGCTTAAAAATTTTTCCTTGAAAATTCTTCTAGATAAACATACTGAAAGTTTTTTTAAGATGGGTATAAAAAATTAAGATAAACATACTGAAAGTTTCTAAAAAAAAAAGATTTTTTGTTAATTCCTCTGATGGATATAAAAAATTATAATTCATATTTTATACTGTATTTTTTCTATATATTCTTATATATATATTTTAAAATTATATTGCTTAAAAATTATATTGCTTAAAAATATAATTCCTTTTAAAATTATATAATTATATTTTTTAAAATTGTAATTCCTTTTAAAATTATAATCCTTTTTAAAATTATAACTCATATTTTATTTTATATTATGTATTTTGTATTTATATATATATATGTATATATGTATATATATATGTGTGTATATGTATATATATGTGTGTGTATATGTGTATGTATACATGTATGTATGTATGTGTGCATATATATCGAAATGTATAATTTGAATACATTCTATGAATGAACTCATATAAAAGATTTTTTACGGTTTATGCTTTAGATATATTCTTATGAAAAACTTTAAACATTAAGACGTTATAGTAAATAAATTTATATTTTAACAGTCACAACTGTATAACAGGTGGATTTATAAAATATATAAAATATATAAAATTATAACTTACTATAAAATAATATAAGGTTTTCTTATAATCTTAACTTTTTTTATCATCTTAACATTTAATGCTTAGAGCCTTCTGAATTACAAATAAAACAATTAATTTCCCTCACGCTGTATTGCTATTACTAAGAAGAGATTTTTCTTCGATAAAATCTGAATTTCCATGGGTTTAGAAACATTCCTATTTTAAACATATATTTTAAACAACAATTTTTTATTTTTTTAAATTATTTTTTATAATTTTTATTGTTAATTAATTGAAAAATTAATAATTAATTGTTGATTGATGATTAATAATAAATTTATATATGGTTATGTAATAATAACATATTTTAATAATAATTTTTAATAGTATATATATATATATATATATATATATATATATATATATATATATATATATATATGTATATATATATTCTTTTAATAATATATAGATCTCAATTTTTAATTTTTAATTTATAGATCTCAATAATTTAATTGATAAATTAAACATTTAATCAAATTTAAACATTAGATAAAATTCTCCGATTATTACTATTTATTTATTTATTTATCCACGCTTTATTTATTTACTCCGCGTAATTCATCCACTATATATTTATCTTTTCGCTTCATAAATTATGTTATTACAACACTCTCTCACTTAGGGTTTTCTCTCTTTCTCTTTCTTTTGTTTTTCTTCTTTGGGTTTGCTCTTTCTTTTTCTTTTTCTTTTTCTTTTTCTTTTTCTTTTTCTTTTTTTTTCCCTATTCCAACGGCTTAATTTAAATGTACGGGATTTAAACCTCTCCGACACTAATTTGCCTAATAGACCAATAATAAAATTAGTAACCCCACTATCCGGGAGCTTCCAACCGACATGGTCGCATTCTTTAAGGGTATGTCAATATTTGTTTATAAAATTGATCTATATTGTATTTTATCTGATGAAAGCGCACCATAATTTGCTCTGGTGTCCTTGAAATATGTATAATGAAATAAATATGGTTTTATAAATATAGTTTCCATTTGTTAATATATTGTATTTTTACTCCAAAAATTTGTTGAGTGCTTTATATCAGTTATAAAAATATTTGCTTGTTGTATCCCAACAAATTAAATATAACTTCTACATATATATATATATATATATATAAAATAACAGGAGGCTGGACTGGTGTAATTCTTTAAAGGTTTATTATACTATGATCATTTCAATGACCGGGTTCAGTATGAATCCGGTGACATCATCAGGTATTCGAAATTTAACAAAGGAATATAATCCATGGAGCTGAAAAGGCAGAGTGACAAGAAGCGGCCACCCATTTACCAGTTTCTAGTTCGGTCGGCCGCCCTCAAGTGACGACTACCAATTCTTCTCATGCCTTTCTGGTGAAGGGACGTAAGCTTATAGTTTACTATTACCACCCCGTCACGAACAGAGGCTAGCGGTGGGATCAGGTTACATTGAAGTTGGTCAGGAGTGCTAAAAAGTGTTAAGAAATATATTTTTAAAAAAAACATATATATCTTTAACAAAGCTATATATAGTGGGCGCCTGTAAGGTATATTTTTCGTTGTAGGGTCAGAAATTACGATTACGGTATGTAAAATTTATGCTTAGAATTACAAGATGTCATTTAAGATGAGATTAGAAAAGAAAGATTTAGGTTTAAATTTGGGAGATATTTAAACCTATATATAATAGATAATTAAGTACCCATTCAGTCTGGGGTGGTAGTAGTAAACTATAAGCTTACGCCCCTTCACCAGAAAGGCATAAGAAGAATTGGTAGTCGTCACTTGAGGGCGGCCGACCGAACTAGAAACTGCTAAAGGGGTGACCGCCTTCTTGTCACTCTGCCTTTTCAGCTCCATGGATTATATTCCTTTGTTAAATTTCGAATACCTGATGATGTCACCGGATTCATATTGAACCCGGTCATTCCTCTAAGGAATTACACCAGTCCAGCCTCCTGTTATTATATATATATATATATATATATATATATATATATATATATATATATATATATATATATATATATATATATATGTGTGTGTGTGTGTGTGTGTGTGTGTGTGTGTGTGTGTGTGTGTGTGTGTGTGTGTGTGTGTATACAAATAATATATTAGCAAATGGCCGAAACTCCCAAATTAGAATATTTACCTATTTATAATATGATGGTGAATATTTTTTCCACAACACAAGTTTAAAAAAAAGAAAATTTTGATACCACCTCTTGCCCCACCCTCTGGCACACACATTCTTACCCCTTCCCGTTCGGAGCGTGACCGAATTTTTACACTACACTTATCAAATGTTAGAATTTTTATATAATAGATAATTAAGTACCCATTCAGTCTGGCTTATATAAGAAATAATGGTGTGATATACTGACCTAGTTATACGATAATATAATATTAATGAGTTTCAGCTTGGATCTAGCAGCATTTCAACCCATGACTATTTATTGGGTTGTAACAAAAAGTTCGTAGCCTTTTTCTATTGGTTGTGTTTAATCACTCGATTTAGTTGATCATATAACATAAGCATATGACACATATTTTCTGAAAGAGATATCAACGCATTTTTCTGTCTGAATATTGTGCAGATTATTTATCTCTACTGTTTTTCTAATAAAATTGAAAATGGGGGGAAATGAGATGCATTTTCGTCACTTGATGTGCACAAACAGTGTAAAAGGTATGTGCCGTTTATGGAGATGATGCTATAGCTGATAGTACTGTTCGCAAGTGGTTCGTTAGGTTTAGAGCCGAGAATGTTGACTTCGAGGATCGTGTCCTTTCAGACAGGTCTATAGTCGTTGATAATGACCAAATCGAAACTTTAATAAAAAAAATAATCCAGATAACACGACGCGAATCATCGCAGAGATACTTCACATATCTGATATGAGCGTTACACGGTATTTAAAAACATTTGGATATGTGAATCGCTATGATGTTTGGGTGCCTTGTAATTTAACTCGGAAAAAATTAATAGAGCGTATTTCCATCTGTGAATCTTTGCTCAAACGGAATGATCACGGTGGTGAAAAATGGATTTTTTACGACAACGTAAAGCGTAAAAGAAGGTGGAAAAAACGAAATGAACGAAATGAACCACCTTCAACCATTTCAAAAGCCGGTCAGTATTCAAAGTAGGTAATGCTCTGTATCTGGTGAAATTGAAAGGGTATCATATATTATGAACTCCTTCCACGAAATCAGACGTTAAATTCAGACTATTATTGCTCTCAATTAGACTGATTAAAGAAAGTTGTATTGACCGTTTCACCCGATGGCCTGAAGCCATTCCTCTTAGTGGCATTACTGCTGAATCTGTAGCGCGAGCCCTGGTTTCAGGATGGATATCGCGCTATGGGGTTCCTACCACTATTACTACAGATCGTGGTGGGAAGTTTGAATCCCAACTTTTCAGGGATCTATCGAATATCGGCGCTCAACGCATCAGGACTACTAGTTACCACCCTGCATCTAATGGAATGGTAGAGCTTTTTCATCGCCAGTTAAAGGCGGCATTGCGTGCCTATCCGGATACTCTACATTGGAGCAACTGCCTCCCCATAGTACTACTAGGTATCTGCACTTCAATGAAAGAGGACCTTGGATTCTCTCCAGCCGAGCTTTTGTACGGCACTGCATTATCTCTGCCAGGGCAGATGCTTGCCCCAGTTGACCTTGTTACTCAGGACCCTACACTATATGTGACCCGTTTGCGTGCGTATTTTCAAGTCCAGCCTCCTTTGAACACTAGGCAATAAGCCATTAAATCTTCGGTTCCGAGGGACATTGCCTCGTGGACCCATGTTTTTGTCAAAAATGACGCAGTGTGAAGTCCTCTCACTCCACCTTATTCTGGACCCTATCGCGTACTTGTACGTACAGATAAACATTTCACCATTGACTTTAATGAACATAAAGACACAGTCTCTATTGACAGACTAAAGCGGGCCTACACAGATGCTCTCACACCATAGCCTCATACTTTCCCTCCTACAATGTGTCAATACAAGCACCACCGCAAACACCACAATCACATACAAACACTCCTTTACCTTCAACATACATCACGACAACTCGCAGTGGTCGTCAGGTCCATTGGCCCAAGAAACTTTGTAAAACAATTTACATATGAACTATTCTTTTTTTTCTTTTTTCTTTTTTTTCTTCATTTTTGTATTTGCTTTGCATGACTTGTGTTACCTTTGCAGACAATTTCTCCTCATTTTTATCGCCTGCTTTCGAGTCTAAGCAGAGGGTGATGTAGTGGAACTACGTCGCACCTCGCAATAGCAACATTTTCATATGCAATAAGGTCAAACTGACCAATGGGAAGTTGCGTATGAATACATGGTCAATTTTACTCTCGTTCTCTGGTGAAAAACCTCAGACAGCATTCGAGAGACCAGACAGACCGAGCTGACCAGGAGATGATACGGACGCGTGAAGTATTATTGTAAAATAACTCCTACATTCCTTTCGACAAATAAAATTATATTTATAGAGGATTAAGCGTTAAAGAGCTATTTATTTATATCCTGGAAGTCAGAAGCATTTACTACCAATGAGAAGCTACCAACTCTTCCATTAAGGTATTTCAATTATATCGCTTATACATAAGATCCTTCGAAGCCTGATAAAATGCAATTGTAAAAGGATATAGATAAAATTTAACCCCTCATCTTATCTATAAGACTATTAAAGAACGTAATTGATGAAAAACACCCCAGAATTGGCAAACTGGAAGGGTGGTGTCATACATCAGGACAATGTTAGACCACATATTTCTTTGCAGATCCAACAGAAATTGGTACAGCTTGGCTGGGATGTCCTACTGCACACACCATATTCACATGACCTTGCACATTCGGATTATCATTTATTCTGATCCCTATAACATTTTCTTAATGAGGAGAACTTCGATTCTTTAGAAGACGACAAAAACCATCTAGATCAATTCATGTCCAAGAAAGATGTCAAGTTCTGGGTGGATGGGATCATGAAGTTTCTTCAAAGATAGTGAACGGTAGTGGAACAAAATAGAAAATATGTGATTGAATAATGATATGTACAACTATTTAAATATTCATAATGAATTTCACTTTAAAAAAAAAAAAACGCTATGAATTTTTATTACAACCCAATACATCTGCGAACGGTAAGCAGACGAATCGTTGTGTTAAAGCTTTCATAATTTTTCATTAAGTTACAATAATTCATTAAGTACTCATTAGAGAAGTAAATGTATATAAACTAGATATGATAGTGTGATATACTTTGTATCAAACTAATTATAGTATTTGTTCAATAATGAACTTTAAGAAATCTATAATCAAACTTTTGTATAAATTGTACAACAAAGCACATTCCGATAATTGGCTAACATGGAAAAAAATTCACTTCTTCATCATAAAATTTATGTATGGGATTCGCAAATACGATCATCTATCCGTGCAGAACTAAGGTCGACTTTTACACGAATATATGTGTAGCTTTGTGGTTAAGGTATTCGGCTCACAACCTTAAGGTCGTTTTCGATATCCGGCGGCGCGTTGTGTCCTTGAGCAAGAGACTTTATTTTCACGTTGCTCCCGTCCATTCAACTAGCAAAAATGAGTTGTACCTGTTATTCAAAGGATCAGCCTTGTCACGTTCGGTGTCACGCTGAATCTCCCTGAGAAACTACGTGTCTGTGGAATACTCAACTACTTGCACATTAATTTCACGAGCAGGCTGTTCCGTTGATCGGATCAAATGGAACACTCTTCGTCGTAACCGACGGAGTGCCATCATATATATATATATATATATATATATATATATATATATATAAACATCATCATTTAACGTCTGTTTTTCTATCGTGTGGGTTAAACGGGTCATCATGAACCAAGTCAATACTTAATCAGGTTCACATCTCGCTTATGTAAGTTCCGGTTTTGGCGTGTTTTCTACAAATGGGTACCCTTCCTATCACCAACCACTTTACAGAACATTGGGCGCATTTTACCGTGGCACCAGCACGAGGCTGGTTGCCATGCATTTGACACAACTAAAGAGTCTTCGTAACCCTTTGCTTAGCATGTTTTCTCTGGCTAGGTGCCTATTTTTATCGGCACTCATTTACAGATTGTACTAGCAACAACAATGGAGACGAGATCATCTCAGTGACACAATTGAAGAGTCCTCTCATCCCTTTTGGCATGATTTCTACAGCTGGATGCCCTTCCTAACACCAACCACTTTATAGTATATTGGGTGCATTTTATCATGGTACCGACATTCGGAAGGTTGTCGGACATTAACTTGGGAAGGCGGAGACAAATATTTCATTGGTGTATGAAAGTATGGTGTATGAAATAAATATATATATATGAAAAATATATATATATATATATATATATATATATATATATATATATATATATATATATGAAAACAGGGAGAAAGAGACGATTATGAGGAAGAAAAATTTTTTTTTTTCCTTTTTTGTTTCTCTCTCTTTTCTGGGTTAGAAAATGATTAAAACGAAATGTTTTACTTTGTGTGAAGTGTTAAGGTATTAGTTGATTTATTTATTATTTAACAATGGCATTTATTTATCTATTTATCTATTTAATTATTGTCTATTACCGGTTTCACCATTTAAATGCATTATCACATTTTATTATTATTATTATTATATATATATATATATTTATATATATATATATATATATATATATATATATATATATATATATATATATATATATATATATATATATATATATATGCCACGAAACTACGTAGTCGAGGAATTTAGAAGCAGTTTAGGTATGATACATTTTATTACTAATTATATCTAAATGTTTCTTCTCTCTTTATAATGTATTTTTAACTCTGATACTGGTTCAGTCTAGTTCAACTGAATTGGTCTGTCCCGGTCATTCATTGAGCAACATCGGTGAAGTTGGCACCCTTAACTCACAGTTGGGTGCGGATGCATTCATGTATATATGTGTGTGTCCGCATGTATCTGTGTGTTTCTAAATATATTGTTATATATATATATATGTATATATATATATATATGTATATATGTATATATATATATATATATATGTGTGTGTGTGTGTGTGTGTGTGTGTGTGTGTGTGTGTGTGTGTGTGTGTATATGATGTATAACCCATGTATACTTTTGTATTTTGGGAGGAATACACACACACACACACACACACACACACACACACACATATATATTCGTGTGTATGTGTGCAGTCTAATAGGTATGTATATATCTAAACTATAATAAAGTAAGGAGCGCTGGACTGCGTACGGTTTATAATTTGTTATCCCATTAGTAAAATAAGTTGGATTACTTTGAATAAATAATGAATGAATATTACATAATTTATCTACTAAATTTCGTGGCTGTTGATTAAATATGTTTTGTTTATTTAAAGATTCACTTCTTTAAAATTTCTGAAATGTCAACACTTCCGGTTGGCCATCGCTTAAATAAACATACTCATTTTCTGTCACTAATTTGCTCCTAATATCAATATACACACAACACATGCTAGCAGAAAACCATGCGAAGGGTGGTTTTTCTGCTAGTACATTTAATGGCATATGTCTAAAGGAAAAGCTGTTCATAAAAATGCATATCTATTAGATAGCATGTGTGTCCGTATGCACTCTGATGGGTAGTAAGTATGTATGTATGTATGTATATATATATATATATATATATATATATATATATATATATATATATATATATATATATATATATATATATATATATATATATATATATAATATAATTTCAGCGAGATCGTATTTCGGCTGTGGTCAAAAACAAAGCCCAACGCAATTTTCGAGATATGCGGTGAGCACTCAATGGACTAAAAGAGGACCAGAGCAACTAACATACGTTATAGAGTATAGAGGCCATATAAACTGAAAACGGCGGTCACGAAGCTATCAGCCACCGGATAAAAAAAAAAACGAAGCAAGCTAAACAGATTAAACAAAAGAATTTACCTGGACCTCCTGAAAATTGATGGTATAATCCAGTAGGAGGTTTCTGTGACATCTAAATCAATTATACTGCCTGCTTTTATTGTAAGCTTTAGATATAACGATCAAACAAGGCTGCCATTTCGTCAACAGGTATTTTGTTCTCAGCCGGCGAGCGGGTTCCAATGCATTAGTAGTGCTTGGGGTGATTACCCCATGTGTTTACCCTGCAAGGGAGGTAACCCTGGTTTTGGAGGATGGATTCTGAATATGTAAAATTATTGCAAGAGGAACTGACTCATACATATTTCGACCAGCTTTGATGGTCTTTATTCTCTCACGTTCACGATTTCACAGAACTTATATTCATCGATTTCAGGGACTTGACTCCTTCTTCCTCACTTTTCGTTGCATTACCATCTTTGATTGTTTACAGTCTCGCTCGTTCCCCTTATTTACGTATCCCAACGACTTTCTTTAGCCGTTGCTCGCACCAACCGGAGGTATATGGTCTTTAAAGCGATGAAATACCAATGAAGGTTGGCAGATCACTGATGAAGGACTAAATTTATTCATATATAACCCATTTGCAACCACGCAGCATACCATGTTTTCATATTCATATATATATATATATATATATATATATATATATATATATATATATATATATATATATATATATATATACTTGATTGAAATATATATATACAGTTGTCCCCCTGTATTCATCGGGGCTACGTTCCTAGAACACCCGCGAAGAGTGAAAGACAGCAAATATTGGACGTGGTCCATAACAATCTAAACTATAATAAAGGAAGTCTAAACTATAATAAATTAAGGAGTGCGGGACTGCGTACAGTTTATTTATTTTAATCCAGTTTGTAAAATAAGTTGGATTACTTTGAATAAATATGAATGAATATTACATAATTTATGTGCTAAATTGAATTTAATATAAATATTAATATAAATAATTGTTTCTACTTTTGGCACAAGGCCAGCAATTATCCCAGTGCATTACTGGTACTTTATTAATATAAATAGTTGTTTCTACTTTAGGCACAAGGCCAGCAATTACCCAGTGCATTACTGGTACTTTATTTTATCGACCCCGTAAGGATGAAAGGCAAAGTCAACCTCGGCGAGATTTGAACTCAGATCGTAAAGGGACGTAACTATGCGTCAAAGCATGGCGTCCGACACTCTACCGATACTGCCAATCATTTAATATAATTGTTATTAAATAGGTTTATTTACAATAGTTTATAACTTTGCCTATTAATCCATATGGTGAGCAAATGGGGTCCCACATGCTGGCCTCCCCCCAGCCCCGGCGAACAGAGTGGAGAAGGCGTTTCTCCGGAGGAATGTAAGGGAGATGCGCTGGAAGAGCCATTTCAACTCGCGAGGCTCACACCTGTGGCTGGCCAGCTCAGCGCCTATAGTGGTGAATAGGGAGGTAGCCCTAGGGCCAAGGACACCAGAAGTCTCCACTGCCAAGGGCACGACGGCGAACCTGCCGGAGAGCGACCGGTACTTGGAGAGTTTGGCCTCCTCGGCCCGACGTGCAACAGTACCTGGGTTAGCCACAGACTGCACCAGGTTGCAGCTGGAGAAAGTGTCGCTGCAAGTGGCATCCCAGACGAAGGGTTTGCCACCGCGGAACGGGAAGAGGGTCATACCGTCTGGCCTTTTGCCACCCCCACCCCCTCGGTCCAGCCCCACCGTCTCGCAGCGTCCAAGCCAGGCTTAATGACCACGTTGATGGCAGCATGGCGTGGAAGGCGGCCGGCACTGTGGTGACAGGAAAGCAGGTGGAGTCCTAAAGAGTCCACGGTGGATCCACAGCGACATTTATGTGGTTCGCAGATCCGGAGTCCAAGCCTCAAGGAAACGCCGATGCGCAGGCTATCGTTAGGGGAGAAGGAGGGCAAGGCATGGAGCCAGGCACCACTGTGGGGTTTTATCCGCTCGAAAACAGGCAAGGCGGTACTGGTCGAGCTGGCGCGTGAGCCTGTCTGAGGCCAGGCTGCACTGGATGGCATCCCATATGCTTTGGGGGGACTTGACATCAGCAGGGGGAGAAAGAGGAGGGACGTCTACCGGGCTAAGTCCCAGCCTGTCCCACGTCTCACAGGCGACCTCACGTTCCCTGAACACAGAGGGTTCTATTGTTTTTTGAGAACCCTGCTGACGAGGACGCGGCATGAGGTTACCGATGAAAGAAACGCCAGCAAAGCCAGCGAGATCGGTGACCGGCATATCTGACAGGTAAAGTGGCCTGTTGCCATCCAATGTCGTCAAACCTGACGTTGTATATCTTCTCAGCTGCCGCTCGCATACAAGTACCGAGGTCAGCGAAGAGAGATGCGTGGCTGTAGCACGGAGCGCTGCGAAGGGTGTAGAGGAGCTTCGGCATGGCGAAGCAGTTCAACAGCTGGGTGGCCCAGTCGGCTCGCGAGGGTCTGGAGTTGTTGGAGCATAGACCTGATGGAAGAGCGGATGACCGGTAAGTGGATCTGTGACCCGAGGATGAGGACATCCTCTTTGGGGGTCACCTGTACCTGGTGGAGAATGGACCACACGTCCAATACGGAGGCTGCAAAGCTCTCATCATCATAGCTGATATTCACCACCTCCGAATTGGATGAGTTGAACTGGAGGCCGATTCCCGCCAGGACAAGAACCACCGATTGAAGGTCATGGCAGACAGTCTCCACTGGCCCGCCCAGCGTAGCATCATCCAGATACCAAACGTTGAGAGGGGCCGTGATACTCCGGGCAATGTGGTCTATACCAAGGGCAAACAGGAGGGGGCCCATAGGGTCGCCCTGTTGGACCCCAGTTGCCGAAGGTATGACTGTGTCAGCAGCAAGGAGCATGTTCGGGGCTCCATATAACAAGTAGGCCAGCGGGTTGGCGGAGGGGGCTCGGCTGAGACAGGCATTGAGCAGATGGACCCGGTGTATGCAGTTAAAGGCATTCCTCATGTCAAGCTTGACAATGAGGTGCCTGGAGTCCCTGGATGCCGGTTCCGGTAGGCAGCTATTGAAGAACTGCCTGGTTGCATGTGCAGCCCCCTCACAGCCACCGGACTCGCCGACACCCAGTTGCACCGGACTGAACTCCTCACCCAGTTCAGGTGTTATGGACTTGCAGACCACCTTAGCAGCCAGCCTCCGGAAGACATTGCCCACAGCGATGGGGCGTATCCCACCCTCATTCTTCCTGAGAGCGGTCAGGATAACCTAAAAAAAGAGGCCTCGATGGTGAGGATCCAGGGCGCCATGGATAAGCCTATTCGTGAGTGCCACAATTGCACTCAGAAGGCGGCGCCCGGCCTCAGCGGAGAGAGGGATAGCAACTCCTGGAGGTGGCCTGGTCGGAGGCCATCAGCACCTCCGCTGCTGTTAGATTGGAAGGACTTGATAGCAAAGATGATGTCTGCGTCGGAAGCCACAAGGAGCAGGTGGGGATCGGGTGTGGGTATTGGTCGGAGGTCAGCGGGTGGCTCAGGGTGCTTGAGTCGCAGGGCAGCCAGGACCTCCTCTGAGGCAACTACTCTGACTGCGGCCTTGACATCACCCATGATAAATTTAGCGTTTACGCGGTCACGCAAACGCTTGGCGCTGGCCTCATGGGTGGAGGATTGGAGGCACCCAAGGGCGGGGGTTGTGGGGCGTCCTTTGGCACGCTTGGAATGAGCGCTTGCCCAAAGGACGAAACATTGGCCTTAACAAAGGCTGCTGTCGACAGGCCGCCTCGGTCAGCGCCAGAGCTGGTGGGCCCAGGGTGAGTGGAGTGAAATAGAAGAGGCGCGCCCAGTCGCTGGCTCGATTGGAGTCCAGAACACTCTCGATCGAGGAAGCGAGGGCATCAGCTACCGGCACCCGGGCCGCTCTCCGGATCCTGAGCGGAATCTTCCGGAGCCGCCTGAGCCGAGCGATGTTGACCAGCGAGGCTTGGACATCAGGCAAGTTCGTTGTTGCATCTGGTGGAGTGCCAGACGGCCGTGGCTGGGCAGACGAAGGGAAGAGACAGTTTCTGCATCTCCACGCTGTGAGAGAACTGGAAGTTCGACGCGTCAAGCCAACACAGGTGAGGTGGTGGAAGCAGCCGCACCCCGAACAGTTTCGGCCCCTCTTCCGTCTGTTCGTGGTGCTTCAAGTGCTACAGATGTCGACTGGTAGGGATGGAGGATGGGGCGTGTAGCCGGGGACTGGGGCACCAAGCGGCATCAGGGGTGAGTGGCTTGTTGTCACCAGCCTAGGTGCTAGGCACAACTGCACGTGGGTGGAAGGGAAAGTATTGGTATGAGTGAGGCCCCATAGCTCACCTACATCAGATATGGAGGCGACAGACGACAAGATAAAAGAGAAGGGGCGGGGTTTTGCATGGAGGGGGACACACACGAAAGTAGAAAGTTAGCAAATAAATAAATGAATGAATGGATGAATGTACAAAAAGAAAACAGGGAGTTGTTCCCAGCGGAATGACCCAAAGGTTGTTATTGTCACTGATGCTGGAGTTGGCTTCCTCTTGTTAATGGTGGTGGTAGTGATTGCTGGTAAGATGTTGGTGTATACACATATATGTTGTTGTTATTGTCACTGCCGCTGTCATATCCTTGCTCTTGTTAATGGTAGTGGTAGTTGATATCGATACCTATTTCGACTGCCAGTCTGGTTGCTTGGGATCGAATGCCTTCTTTCACCCAAGATGCGGGGTCTTTGTTATTGTCACTGTTGCTGTCGTTGCCTTCCTCTTGGTAATGGTAGTGATAATTGTTGGTTCTATCTATTTCGGCTGTCAAGGTGGCTGCTGAATCAGCTTCTGTTTACATTTTTACAAACATCTTAACGATATTCTCAATGGACGCCATTACAATATTTGAATATAACTGAACCATCGTATCATTTAATTTGAAAAGTGGAGTCAAGTAAAAGGAGAATAAGGTGAAGTTTAAGTGTTAATCCCTTGTTTTTTTTAATTGTATTTTTTAAAACGGATTTACTACCCTCTTGTTTGTGTTGTTTGTATTTGCAATATTGGTTTAGGATGTCTTTTATTCCATTTGTAATCAGAAATATACAAATCAAAGGAAAAATATAAAACACATTTCAAATCTAAGAAGAGTTTTCCATGATTATTAAGAAAAACATTTTATTTTTAAAAAAAATTTTAAAAAAAGTTAAACAAACACTTAAGTTTAAGATGTATTGGACATTTTCCCTTCAGATTTATGGAAGTTACCGGAACAGTTACATTAATCGGGGGATGAACCACCTGGAAAATAACAAAACAAGATGTTTACTATATTGAGAGAAAGAAAGAGTAACATTATAATGCAGGAGAGAGAGGGAGAGAGAAAGAATGCAATAATGTAAGAGAGGGGGGGAGAGGAAAAGAGTGGGTGGAATAGAGAGGGGGAGGAGTGGAAGAGAGAGGAGGGACAGTATGATGGAGAGAAAGAGAAGGAAAAATTATAAGTTTAATAAAAACAATACATACATATATATATATATATATATATATATGTATATATATGTGTGTGTGTGTGTATATACACACACACGCACACACACATATATATATATATATATATATATATATATATATATATATATATATATATGTATATATATGTGTGTGTGTGTGTATATACACACACACACACACACATATATATATATATATATATATATATATATACAGGGTGTCTCCAAAAATGTATATACACTTTGATTACTTGTACAGGTAATATTTATTAGAATGTTGCTGAAGCGTGTATATATTTTTAGGGGACACCATGTGTATATATATATATATGAATGCATATATACACACACACACACACACATATATATATATATATATATATATATATATATATATATATATATATATATATATATATATATGAATGCATATATATACACACACACACATATATATATATATATATATATATATATATAGCCTTACGTCTGCTTAATAGACCAAGAATTTGGTTGCGAAACCTTCCACCAACGAGTTTTCTGATACCACCCTTCGTGGTTGTTCCACGGTGTTGGGTACGCACTGGAGGAGATTTCAATAAAGATGGCCGATTCGATGCATGTCCATTATAACTTCGTCTACTCTCTCGGTGCGGCCTAACACCAGAGTTAGAGTCAAGCTAATCAATAAATAGAAATACCACAATGAACGACAAGTTATCAACTGTTGACCACAAATAAGTCATACGTTATTGATTTCTACAATAATCATCGATTAATTACAAAACTAGACATACCGTTACTCACTGTATCTTTGACAGTAAAGGACAAACAATTTAATGAAACGTTCTACTGTTCCTTTGAACATATCTTAACGTTTTAGCATTTAAACCAGTTGTACCCGGCCAGAATTCTCTCCTCTTTCTGTTCAAACTGGCCGTAACCGGCTGCTCCTATTTATGTTAAGGCATTGTTTTCAAAATAAATAATATCAAAATCTGGTAGATTGGATATTGTGTGAGGTAAAGCTTTTACCATGAAAATACAATAGTAAATATAGAGTAATGTAAATGGTAAAGAGTTAAAGTGATTTGCTTTCCAGTGTGTCCTGTAATTACTCCAATAACTAATGAAATATTTAACGAAGATGACTCACAGCATAGTAACTCCTGCTTTTGCTGTTTACATCGCGTAAATCCTTCCAATCTGAATACTTATCTGAGGAGAAAGATTCAATAAACAGACAATTAATTAAATAAAACAGAAAAACCGTTGGTGGGAAGAAAGACATTGGCGTTAACCAACATCTAACAATAGATAACTTTAGGTAATTCTAATGATTCTGTCAATCTAAACTATAATAAAGTAAGACTACGGGACTGCGTACGGTTTATTTCTTTTAATCCAGTTAATAAAATAAGTTGGATTACTTTGAATAAATAATGAATGAATATTACATTATTTATCTACTAAATTTCGTGGCTATTGATTAAATATATTTTGTTTATTTAAAGATTCACTTCTTTAAAATTTTCAAATGTCAACACTTCCGGTTGGCCATCGTTTAAATAAACATACTAATTTTCTCCTAATGCAGTTTATATATAATATCGTCTTTTTTTAATGTATCATGGATTACGTTACTGATTACATAAGACAGTGTAACGCAGTCTTCGTTCAATTTCTATGTATAATATCAATTACGATTTTATTTGATGTATCATATCTACATGTATATATACTTGCGTATAATATCATTATACACACTACACATGCTAGCAGATATATAATATCGTCTTTTTTTAATGTATCATGGATTACGTTACTGATTACATAAGACAGTGTAACGCAGTCTTCGTTCAATTTCTATGTATATTGTCAATTACGATTTTATTTGATGTATCATATCTATATGTATATATACTTGTGTATAATATCAATATACACACTACACATGCTAGCAGATATATAATATCGTCTTTTTTTTTAATGTATCATGGATTACATTACTGATTAAATAAGACAGTGTAACGCAGTCTTCGTTCAATTTCTATGTATATTGTCAATTACGATTTTATTTGATGTATCATATCTACATGTATATATACTTGCGTATAATATCATTATACACACTACACATGCTAGCAGATATATAATATCGTCTTTTTTTTTAATGTATCATGGATTACATTACTGATTAAATAAGACAGTGTAACGCAGTCTTCGTTCAATTTCTATGTATAATGTCAATTACGATTTTATTTGATGTATCATATCTACATGTATATATACTTGCGTATAATATCATTATACACACTACACATGCTAGCAGAAAACCACCCTTCGGGTTTAATATGATGCTTACAGAACGAAAACAAACAAATATAATATATACAAAGGAAAGGAAAACGAAAAAAAAAAGAAAGTGAAAAAATACACAAGCACGTAATGCACACATCTAAGACCACGTAGGCTGGATAATGTAGTTAGCTAACAGAACACGGTATTTTAGGATTTTGTTCCGTTCAGCTGCGGATTCTGTAGCTCTCGCCCTTACCGCTGTATCCAGGATATGGGAAGAAGCAAAAGAGTCACTAACTGTGATGTCCCATTCACACAAATACACATACTTTCACACAAACACACATTCACACATATGCATTTACACAAACACACACATGCAGTCATACAGTCATGATAGCGTTCGGTGAATTGGAAATGGGGGGGGGGGGGTAAAAGTACAACTTTTTATTTATTTATTAACAACACAGTTTAACTCTTTTTTTTTTAAAACTCATTTCTATAAAAATTTAATATAATGATTACAGAACGAAAACACAAACAAATATAATATATACAAAGGAAAGGGAAAGAGAAAAAATACACAAGCACGTAATACACACATCTTAGACCACACAGAACAATATGCAGGCGAAAGAGTGGAAAAACGAGACGCTACCAGAGCAAAAGATAGCAATATAGCGAGGAGCACTGGGAAACCTCTCTAATAATTTTTGAGGCAAGCCAGCACGCTCGCAGCGTTACCTGGGGTAATGGCGAGGCTGAGGTACTGTAACAACCAAGTGTCCTCACGAGCATCTCCAGTTACCTCTGTTTGGCGAACCGCCAGTGACTCTTTTGATTCTTCCCACATCTTGAATGTAGCGGTAAGGGCGAGGGCTACAGCATCCGCAGCTGAACGGAACAAAATCCTAAAATACCGTGTTCTGTTAGCTAACTACATTATCCAGCCTATGTGGTCTTATATGTGTGCATTATGTGCTTGTGTATTTTTTCTCTTTCTTTTTCCTTTCCTTTGTATATATTATATTTGTTTGTGTTTTCGTTCTGTAAGCATTATATTAAATTTTTATACAAATGAGTTTTAAAAAAAAAGAGTTAAACTGTGTTGTTAATAAATAAATAAAACGTTATACTTGTTTTACCCCCCCCCCTCCCTCCATTTCCAATTCACCGAACGCTATCATGACTGTATGCGTGTGTCTGTGTAAATGTATGTGTGTTTATGTAAATGTATACGTGTGAAAGTATGTGTAATTATCTGAATGTATGTCCGTGAGCGTGTATTTTTATAAGTTTGTGTTTGCGTGATGATAGTTATATGCTCATACATATAGATGTATGTACATGCACAATCATACGCGTCAGCGTGTAGAAAATCATAATCACTCTATCTCTCTCATCACAAACTCTCTCTTTCTATATATATGGTAGTTGAAGTGGTGGTGGTGGCAACAATATACCAGAAGTGTAGAAATGTTAAACTTTGAAAAGAAGTCAATTTTAAATTATTTATATTTACGAAATTTAGTACATAAATTATGTAATATTCATTCATTATTTATTCAAAGTAATCCAACTTATTTTACTAACTGGATTAAAAGAAATAAACCGTACGCAGTCCCGCACTTCTTACTTTATTATAGTTTAGATTTAGCTTCAAAGAGCGTGAAAAATATATATATTGCCACGAAAAAAGCCATTAAAAGATCGCGATTCCGCGAATGTGCGGTCGTTTACATGAATAATTCTTAGTTAGGTTCTAAGGGAAATTCCGCGAATAACCGGGTCCGCGAACGCCGGGAGTACACTATATATATATATATATATATACAGTGTACTCCCGGCGTTCGCGGACCCGGTTATATATATATATATATATATATATATATTTATATATATTATACTAGGTATTTTAGAACGCGGGCCGCCAACAGACCTAATCGTGGAAAAACTGCTTGCCTGGACAATATGTAAAGAAAATAAACCGAAAACTCTGATGGCTGGATAATCTTTACGATTTTCCTCGATGAAGCAGGAAAAATGCAGGTTTTCACCTAATGCCTAGGGGATCAAGAAAATGAGTTTTTTTTATGTGCATAATATGCCTTGAAATTTCGGGAAAATCGGTTAGACGTAACGCCTCAAAATAGCCATAAAAAGCTGAAAAATGAAGTTTTTCACCTAATGCGGGCCCTAGGCCATAAAAAGTTGGATTTTCTTTGCTCACGGTATGAAGAAGAGACTGAATAATACATAGTTACAATTTTAAGGAAATCGGTCTGACGTAACGCCTCAAAAAACACATAAAAAGCTGAAAAAACGCAGTTTTTCACCTAAGGGATCAAAAGGGATCACCTAGGGGATCAAAAACTTGAATTTATTATCTATATAAATAAAACTGAGGATGTATGTGTGTGTGTGTGAGTTTGAATCCCTAAAACTCGAGAAGTACCCAACCGATTCTTTTCAAACTTTACATGTGTATTACTTTTTTATCCCCTAGGGCTAGCATTAGGTGAAAAACTGCGTTTTTTTCAGCTTTTTAGGTGTTTTTTGAGGCGTTACGTCAGACCGATTTCCTTGAAATTGTAACTATGTATTAGTCAGTCTCTTCTTCATATCGTGAGCAAAGAAAATCAAACTTTTTTTTATAGCCTAGGGCTCGCATTAGGTGAAAAACTTCATTTTTCAGCTTTTTAGGGCTATTTTGAGGCGTTACGTCTAGCCTATTTTCCCAAAATTTAAAGGCAGATTATGCAAACAAAAAGATTCATTTTCTTGATCCCCTAGGGCCTGCATTAGGGGAAAACCTGCATTATTCCTGGCTTCATCGAGGAAAATCTTAAAGATTATCCAGCCATCAGAGTATTCGGTTTATTTTCTTTACATATTGTCCAGGCATGCAGTTTTTCCACGATTAGGTCTGTTGGCGGCCCGCGTTCCAAAATACCTTATCCCGTGCAACGCCGGGTACCACTGCTAGTATATATATATATATATATATATATATATATATATATATATATATATACACACGTATATAATATATATATATATATACAGAAGTCAATGCGTTTTCCACTCCAGATATTTTCTGTTATTTCGCAGCCATTTTTTTTATATTTGTACTCACTTATTCACAAGGCCGTTTTTACACCCTGTATCTATGTGTCTGAGCGTCTTTATGTGTGTATACTTTCTGTATATGTACACGAACGCCTCCGTATGTGCGCGCGCGTGCGTGTGTATATATATGTGTGTGTGTGTGTGTGTTTTCATATCTGTGTTTTTACATCTATTTTTTTACATTCTTATTTTTATGTGTGCGCATGTAAGCGGGTCAACGTGCGTGAGTGTATGTATGTGTGTGTGTATGTGTGTGTGTGTACGTACTGAATGTATGGATGTGTAAGTGTGCGTATGTATATATGTCTGTGTTTATTTATGTGTGTGTATGTGTGTGTGAGTATACAGTCGCGTACGTACGACTGATTAGATATACATGGGGCGAGGTGTATGTATGTATATGTGTGCATCATGTGTGTGTATGTATACTTGCATACGCTTTTGTTTGCACGTTTTGCGTGTATATATATATATATTTTATAGATATACGTTTCTTATAGATATATGTGTGTATGTACGCGTGTACCTTGTTTGTTTTCTTTACTTCGCAATTTTTTTCTTTCTAAATTATTGTTCCATTTTTATAAATATATCGAGAATGATACTTTCTTTTTACTATTACACTCCCTTACCTCTTTTTCTTCCGCATATGTACGCGCGTGTGTGTGTGTTTATACGCGTGCCTTCATATTCTTACAATGTATCTAATACCCTGTTTTTCTGTATACCTGTCAAACGGACATTCATGTCTGTGTCTGTAGTTACATATACACAGATATCTTTACCCTCATATATATATTTACGCACACATTTTCACTATACACACACATTTGTACATACATACATATGTACATCTGTGAGTGTATATACATACATATACACACACCTAACTATATTTCTTAAAAAATGTTTAATATATTTTATATGTCTATTGTATTACCTTCACCTATATTTACATAATTTTTCTTGCATTTCTTGAGGAGACTTTCCAAATATTTAGCTATGTTTTATATTGCCTCGTCCGACGAACGAATGAAGACGTTTCTTTCGTATTTGCCTTATTCGGGAAACCTCTGGTAATGAGGTAATTATATTGTAGTGTCGTTTTTTATACATTATATATATATATATATATATATATATATATATATATATATATATATATATATATATATATATATATATATATATATATATATATACACACATATATATATACGTATACATATTATAATATAATATAATATAATATATATATATATATATATATATATAGATAGATAGATAACATATAGGCTAAGTAGCTAAGTAGACATGAATGTACATTTTAACTATCATATAAATGGCAATCAAGAATTTTCTCCTATCATCTGCATTACTAGTCTAAGTGTTTCAGTGTTAATAGATCGGACAATTACAATTAACCACTGAACTTTTAACATCTTGTAATGATTTAGCAGAAAATATCTAAAAATGAGTTTGTTAATTCAAATATCTATAGTACATTTACTACAGGACAATTTTTGTAATATTAGAATAAAGGCTTATATCGTGCAGTTATAGTGTTGTTTTGTACTTTTTAAGAATGTCTTTCTATTGTAATTTCATCTGGTACATGACGTTGAGTCAGAGCTTCTTTGTTCACTTATTCCTGGCAAATTCCTCAAGCATGTCTTTCAGCGGGTCCTGTTAGAAGCAACCGTCTCCAGTTGAATCCGGTTGGATCCTCAAAAGAGACCAGCTGAGCTCATGATTGTTATCCAGCCATCTTGCTCGGGGTCTACCCCTAGGTTTCCTGCCGGTTGGTTTTTTCCCGTAAAATATGTCCAGATATTCTTTCCAGAGACATTCTAACTACATGTCTGTAATATTGGAGCTGTGATCTCTGAATTCGGAGAAGTAGCGGCTCTGCCTCGAAAAACTCTCTGATCTCCGAGTTACACACTCTATCAAGTCAAGAGATACATTACCCTAGGAGCTAATTATTGGATTATATCTACTCTAGGATCATTTGTAAAGGGAAAAGACAACACAATAACAGATAGAGTATAACATTGGAAAATACAACTGAAAGAATCAGCCCATATGTTTGGTTAAGATAACATCTCTAGGAGAATGATCTGACTGGTATTTGTATTTTGGGAAGAAGTGAATGTATATATGTTTATGCACACGCGCCCGCTCACACACACACACATACATACACAATGTGTATGTGTGCAGTTTAATAGGTGTGTATATAAACATTTACTGACACATGTCCAAAAGAAAAGCTGTTCATAGAAATATATACATACACGCTTGTTTATGCAATTTGGTGGGTAGTAAGTATATATATATATATATATATATATATATATATATATATATATATATATATATATATATATATATATATATATTAAAATATATATATATATATTAAAATATATATATATATATATATATTTATAAAACTGTTTATATTGTATTTTGTCCGAGGAAGGCATAGCATATTGTTAATATGTTATCCCTGAAATATATATAATGAAATAAATATGGTTTTATAAATATAGTTTCCATTTATTTAATATTGTAAATATACTCCAAATATTTGTCGAGTGCTTTTATATCAGTTATAAATATTTACTAGTTGTAACCCAACAATTTAAATATAACTTTCCATATATATATATATTTATAATATATATATATATATATATATATATATATATATATATATATATATATATATATATATATATATATATATATATACTTACTACCCACCAAAGTACATAAACAAGCGTGTGTGTATATATTTCTATGAACAGCTTTTCTTTTGGACATGTATCAGTAAATGTAATATACATACCTATTAAACTGCACACATACACATATATATATATTTATTAAAATAACAGATTAAAGTTTAAGCAAAGAATCGCTGCTTTCACCCTTAACGGGATCTTCTGAAACTGACAAAGTCAATCTGTAAACGCAGAAGTGAATATTTCAAATAAACGTTGCAACCGGAGGAAGACAGGAAGACAATACTTTGGTTCGTGGAAACGTTCCCTGGCAAAGAACGGGAAAAAA
>OZ024741.1:190303068-190368068 GCA_964016885.1 Eledone cirrhosa
GTATCCATAATGTGTGAAAATTAATTATCTTATGTTTAGTTTTAAAAAATTCATATGTTTATGTGACAGCTACAAACATCCATGTGAATCCAACTGATTCACTCTGCAAACTCTAAATTACCGGAAAACATTCTCAATGTGGTATAAAAATTTGAGCGTATTATTATTCCTGTCATTACTCTACAAGATTATCTATCAAGCAGAAATAGAGAGCAGATTTCAATATACTAATAAAAATATATATTATATTATAAACAAAACTAAAAATAAAAAGATAACAATAATAATAATAAGTAAAAATATATAATAGAAAACTAAAAAAAAAAAAAAAAAAAAAACTAAAAAAACTAAAAAAAAATATTACGAAAGAATATTACATAATAAAAATATTACATATTAAAAATACTACGTATTAAAAAATAATTACGTATTAAAAATTTACATATTAAAGATATTAAAAATAAAATAAAATAAAAAATAAAAAAATATTATAGAATACTAAAAAATAAAAATAAAAATAAAAATAAAAATAAAAATAAAAATAAAAATAAAAATAAAAATAAAAATAAAAATAAAAATAAAAATAAAAATAAAAATAAAAATAAAAATAAAAATAAAAATAAAAATAAAAATAAAAATAAAAATAAAAATAAAAATAAAAATAAAAATAAAAATAAAAATAAAAATAAAAATAAAAATAAAAATAAAAATAAAAATAAAAATAAAAATAAAAATAAAAATAAAAATAAAAATAAAAATAAAAATAAACCACAAAGAACAACCCTTCAAAGTTAATTGACAATATATTGCCAAGTTCATTACAAGACAAAGCCAAAAATTATCTATCAAATCACATCTAGCAAAGAACATTTCAAAAAGATTATGATGTCCAATTAGGTCTACATATGTTCTTATCTATATATATAAAACTGTGGTTGTCTGTCTGTCTATCGATTTTTGGCACACATCTCCTCTTAGAATCTCTGACGGAATTGCACCGAAATTGCTATACTTGTACATTGAGCCATAGCGAAGACATCGGAAAAAAAAATTTCAAATTGACCCACCCTATGTGACGAAATCGAATATAATGTATCGATTTTTGAGCGTAAGTTATCAGTTATTTCCCTTTGTTCTGTTTAAATTGAGCGTCTTACGTAAAAAATTACGCTGGCTTTCTCAGCGTTTAAAATGACATTAGCACAATACACGAACAGTTGAACACTAAGCTTCCGTTTTGCTTCATTTCCATTTAAAAGCATTTTAAAACAATATTTTTACTTGAAAACAAGTCTATTTAAAGACTACGTAAAACAAGCAAATATTTCGTCGTTAGGCGTGCAGACAGACAGTCGTGCAGACAGACAGTCGTGCAGAGAGGTGATATACGCGTGCAGACAGATAGTCGTGCAGAGAGGTGATATAGGCGTGCAGACAGACAGTCGTGCAGAGAGGTGATATAGGCGTGCAGACAGACAGTCGTGCAGAGAGGTGATATAGGCGTGCAGACAGACAGTCGTGCAGAGAGGTGATATAGGCGTGCAGACAGACATAACTGATAATTTGGTTACGCTAATGTTTTTCTCTGCGTTGCAGTGTTTACATTTTCGATCTTTGTTAATAAATAACCAGTGCAGTTTCTATCCCCAGCATCCTCTTTTGTTATAACATTCGGGTTATCGTTATGTTTTCTTAACTTCATAAGGCATATTGTTGGTTGAGGGAATATTAATCAAAAACACCACATGCAAGTCTGCACAGTAGACACTACAGTTTTTAAGCCAAGAAAGAAACTTAACATTGTAACTTTAACACAGCTACTGAGCGACCCCGAGCAACGCCGGGCTTTACTGCTAGTATTTAATATAGAAGTTTATCTAGTGTAAGGTTAATTCAAAAAATTTGGAGCATCGGCTTTTAGGGTAGCTTAATTTTTCATGAGGAATGTTTAGATAAAAATAAAAATAAAAATAAAATAAAAATAAATAAACAATAAAAAAAGAGTAAAAAGAGGGAATCAAAGATTTAGGAATCAAAAAATTTATCGGCTAGTTCTCATATAAATATAAATCAAACTAAATATACTACATTTTAAATTTAAATTTATATTTAAACGTTGAGTTTAATCTATGTTTGCAACAATTGAATAAATTTGTCCGTAGGTTAAGGGAATTTTTAGATTTTAGTATAAAGAATATCTCCTCTGCGCAGAGGTCACATGTCTCAGAGGATGAATTAAAAGGAATCCCTCTTGAGACTATATTCCAAGCCGTCGAATATCTAACGTTATCTAGCTTAAGTTGCCAGAGTACGCCTGATAGTGCCGTTGAAGATTTTTTACTTGGATCTGTGAAAGAATTCTTGTGGTTATTATAGCGAAGTTTAAATTCCGTCGATGTGGAACCGACGTAGTTAAAAGAATTAGAGTCAGTATTAACATTACAATTGTATACTATATTTTTAACTAAGCAGTTGTTATTTAACGGACATTTAGATCTATCTCTACAGTTACATTTGTTAACTTGTATATTATTTATGCTATTATCAGTAGGTTTTAAGTTCCTATTATTTATTCTATTAATATTTTGTGCTAAATTTTTGGTGGATGAGTAGGTTAATTTAATTGTATGCCTATTGAAGATTGAGTGATACCTATGTGTTCTAGGGAAGCGATTATCAAGAGCTTTGAAAAATAATTTAGCGATGTGGGTTTTAATGTTTAGTGAGAAAGGGGGGGCAAACCAAATTATGTTCCTAGTTCTATTTCTTTTTTGTCCTTTGGAATTATTGTAATGCTTTCTATTATAGTTGTTAATGTTGTTGCCGTAATTAAAAAAAGTTGTTACTTTGTTTAGTTTGTCTATCATTATCTATGTACACAATCTTATCAGCATATCCTGCCCTAGCTAGTGCATCATTATAGTACTGGGCCTTTTCGTCAAAAATCTTTCTATTCGACGAGATCCTAGAGATACGTTTTTGGACTGAGTTTACTATAGTGTTTTTGACAGATCTGGGGTGGTTAGAGTTAAAGTTGACATAGTTTAAGTTTTCATTCAACTTGTGAAAAGGATAGTGGAGACATGTGTTGAGATTTAATGTTATATCTAGGAAATTGACTATTCTATGGTTGTTCTCAATTTCTATTTTAAGGTTAAAGTGATTAAAAAATTTTGTAATTTGTTTACATTTTCTATTTAGTTCAGGGTTATTATTATTAATAAGTAAAAGCATGTCATCCCTATATAAACCTCCGGTAGTACCAGGTATTTTCCTATGTAGCGAATTGATTAAAAATAAGCCCACAAGGTCAGTTACCTGAGCTGAGTCGGAAGATCCCATAGTTATGTCAAAATTGCTATCTCTATCTGCTCTGGTCCATAATTTGTCATTAAATTCTATCAAAGTTTTCCTAGCCGATAATATAATATGCATTTCTTTGCTAGTTAGGTCAGTATGTTTGAATGCGTAATTTAGTGCCTTATTTAGTAGACTAGGGGTAATAGAAGAATAATAGTTAGCTATATCAAGTTGAATAAACCTATTATTATTGTTATATTTAATTTGCCTAAACCACTCAACAACCTCTCCAGTTCCCTTCCACAAGCTCAGGTTAGATACACAATCCAAGTTCTTAATTTGCTGTATCACCCTGTCAAGAATGTTTTTGCTTAATTTGCCCAGGTCCGATTTTGAAGGTGCGATCAATCTAACTGGCAGGTCATTTTCAAAATTCCTCTTGTGGTCCTTCATATTGATCTTCGGTTTCCTGGGCACGAAAGGTGTGTGTGTATGATTTTTATGCATTTCCACATTTCTCTACCGATTTTGATAATTTTTTTCCCCAATGTGCTCCAAATTTACCAGGGCAGGTCAACGCGTAATTATTTTTGCCAAAAGTTTCCTGGTTCTATAAAAAAAAAATCGATAAAACTAAATACATGCTGTAACCCTCTCTCTTACACGCTTCATTCCTCTCACTACTACCATCAAAAATATATGAAACTACATACATGTTGCAACTCTCTTTAAAAGGTTCATCCTTTCCTCTATTCCACTCTTAATCTCCTCTGCAACTCTCTTTAAAAGGTTACTGCCTCTGTCTACTACCCTACAGTTTAGAACAACGACAAAACTTCTTTTGAAGGTACGCAACACAAACTTTGAAACCTAAGCAACACATTGATTTATACAACAACCATAGCTTTACTCTCTCCGTAGCTCTTCCCTCTCTCTACAATAGATTATTCCCCCTCTCTATAATTTAACTGCTTTACTCTCTTCATGCTTCAAGGTTTAACACTAGCTTCACGGTTTAACACTAGCTTCACGGTTTAACACTAGCTTCACTCTCCCCGTCGCTCTTCTCTCTCTCTATAATAGATCCTTCCCCCTCTTCGTTCGGGAACGCGAAAAAAACTTTGATAACTAAGCGACACTCATACATCAAATATCAAAATTTAAAAAGCCGATAACATTAAATACATACTGCTCTCTCAACGTTACATTTTACACACTTACATTTTACACCAAATAACAAATATTCAAAGCAACAGATGAATTTATAAAACAACAAACGTAACAATAACGACGCTTAAGCATTTATTTACATGATTCTCAACAAAGACATTATATTTTATTGTTGTCCTTTTTGTTATTTTCTTTCTTTGTTTTTCTCAATATGAGACAAAAAATTAATGAGAAAACTGTTTTCACGGGATTCTATTCAAAGTCGAGACAATTATTGCTTTTGGTCAGGAGAAGGTCATGAAGCAAAAAAAAATTCAAATCAATCAACAATAAGGGCAAACATCGACCATGATCATTCCCCCTCTCTATAATTTAACTGCTTTACTCTCTCTGTCACTCTTCACTCCCTATATGACAACACTGCAGTGGAGCGTTCCGTATTGAGCGTTCCGTATTTACATTCGGCTTATCTGGGGCATTTTCAATCGGCTTATTGCAAATAACCCGCAAAATAACACTTCATATAACAGATTAATGCTATAGATATATGAATCGGAATGTAACCCGTGAACTTTTTCCTGGGCAAAATTATTCGAACAGACATGACCTCATTGCCAGAGTGTTCAGACTGAAACTGGCTAAACTCGTGGCTTTAATAAAAAAGGTCAGGTATTTGGGGCTGTAAAATGTGACATGTTCACCGTCGAATGGCAAAAACGAGGGCTGCCACATGCTCACATTTTGATTTGGTTAGCTGATAAAATCAATTCAAATGCCATAGACAGCTTCATTTCGGCTGAAATCCCTAACCCAGAAACTGACCAGGAATTAAATTACATCGTTGGGTCCTAATGAGCATCACACGTGTCTGAAAGGGGGGTCGTGCAGTAAGGGATACCCCAAAAAATTTGGCCCGAGAACGGTGGCTTCACCACAACAGTAAGGGGAGGTCAAGTCGACAATAGATGGGTGGTCCCTTACTGCCCGCTTCTCTTGAAGATGTTCAACGCCCACATGAACGTTGAGTTTTGCATCTCCGTCAAGTCGATAAAATACATATGCAAATATGTAAATAAGGGCTCTGATGCCACAATGTTCGCATTTCAAGCTGAAAATAGCAGGGACAAGGTCACAGAATACCTGGCGGGGTGGTACATCAGTAGCAATGAAGCTTTTTGGCGCCTACACCAACATCACCCCGCCATCGTACAGCTTGCGGTACATTTGGAAAATGGGCAAAGGGTTTACTTTACGGACCAAACCGCCGCCAAGTTGGCCGCCGATCTAAAAGAGACCACTCTGACGGGTTTCTTCAAACTTTGCTAGTTCGATACATTTGCGCAAACAATTGTGTACTCCCAGGTTCCATCCTACTTTATATGGTCGAAAAACACTTGGGTGCGAAGAAAGTCAGGTCAGGCTGCTGAAAGATATCCTGGTGTAAAATTTGACAGCTGTCTTGGAAGGGGTTACACTGTGCCTCCAAGTCAGCATGAGTGCTTTCATCTCCGCCTTCTTCTGCATGAAGTTGTAGGCCCACAAAGTTTTCAGGACCTCAATGGAGAAATATGTGATTCGTACCGTGAAGCCTGCTTTAATCGTGGTCTTTTAGAAGATGATTCGCAATGGGATTCCATTTTAGCAGAGGGTGCTTTGTTGAAATCACCTAAAGGTCTACGGGAACTCTTTGCCATGTTGCTTCAAAAGTGTGAATTGGGTGATCCCAAATCTTTATGGGTCAAGTACAGAGACTTCATGTCAGGACTTCCTGCGCCTGGATAATCTGCAGTATACTTCAGTGGAAGTTGGTTACAGCGACATTATCTACAACAGGGCACTCATTGATATTGAGGACGCCCTCCTCGACATGGGTGGGAGTGAGTTGGCGACGTATGGTTTGCCGTCAACCGTCAGAGAGGAAGTTAACACGTTGGCCCCGGATTTGTTGCGAGAAACAGCATATGACATCGAATCTCTTTCCCAATACTTAGAGGAAAATGAGCCCAAACTTCTGTCGGACCTAAGGTTGGCCTATTTTCCGGTACCCCCAGGAGCATCGAGAAAGTAAATACCCCCAGTCTGATTTTGACGCGGTTCAAAATCAGACTGGGGGTATTTACTTTCTCGATGCTCCTGGGGGTACCGGAAAAACTTTTGTAACGAAATTGATTCTCGCTAAGATTCGTCAGGAGAAAAAAATTGCGTTGGCCGTTGCATCGTCCGGGATCGCTGCCGGGAGGCAGGACAGCACATTCAACCTTTAAACACCCCTTGGATTTAGTAAAAACTGAGACACCAACATGCAATATCAGCAAGAGTTCACACGAAGCTCTGGTTCTCAAAAAATATTGCCTCATTGTTTTGGATGAGTGCACAATGGCACACACGGGTGCCATTGAGGCATTGGACGGGACCCTGAAAGACATTAGGGATTCTACGGCTCCTATGGGTGGCGTAACCCTTCTTCTATCAGGGGATTTTTGGCAAACGCTGCCTGTCATACCCAAAAGGACAAGAGCTGATGAAGTGCGTGTCTGCCTTAAGTCATCCATGTTGTGGCTCTAGGTGAAAAGTTTGTACCTGAGCACAAATATGCGTGCTCATTTGCATGGTGACAACATGTCTGCAGCATTTGCTCAGAATATTTTAGCACTTGGTGAGGGCAAGGTCATTGCGGATGACAAGGGCGGCATAGCAATCGACTCCCTGTGCAACATTGTGAGCAGCTCTTCTGACCTTTGGGAAGCAGTTTTTCCTAATGTCTCATCTAACTTTAAAAACCTCGATTGGCTCAGCGAAAGAGCCATCCTTGCTCCGAAAAATACCATGGTTAATTTTATTAACGAGCAGCTGATTGAGAAGTTTCCCGGTAAAGAACACATCTTCAAATCTATCGACCGGACGTCAGACCTCGACGATATCGTTAATTATCCGGTTGAGTTATAAAATTCCCTTGAGCCCCCAGGGCTCCCACCTCACATTCTTAAGCTTAGGGTTGGCTGTCCCATTATGCTAATAAGGAACTTGCGTCCACCAAAGCAGTGCAACGGTACTCGCATGGTCGTCAAGTCACTGACGCCCCACTTGATTGAGGCCACCATTGTAACGGGGTGCGGGAGAGGGGAGAATGTTTTCATTCCAAGGATGAACCTTTTCCCCTGGGCGTCAGATATCCAGTTCGATTTCCGGCGATCCCAATTCCCGGTGAGACCATGTTTTGCCATGTCCATTAACAAGTCACAAGGGCAAATATTGTCGGTGGCGGGCATCCATTTGGGGGAGCCATGCTTCTCCCATGGCCACTTTATGTTGCCTGTTCCCGCGTAGGGAGCAAGAATGGACTTTTTGCTTACACTCCTCAAGGGATGACACGCAATATCATCTACAAAGAGGTGCTATAGATGTTGGTGCAGGTGCTGGAGCTATGCCGTCTGGAAAACTGGTAGGGTCACCCATAGCGGACAGATCTGACACTCAGCGGCATCAGGGCCACCATCTTGCAGCTTTGGTCTACTAAATTCGCTATTGGAAGATTATTAACCTATTATTGATTGTCCAAAATGTTAATTGGTTTGTAACTATTAATAACCAGTTCAACTGTTTTATGCACTTAATTGATAAGCTTATGCGCTTTCAAGCTATGTTTACCTGTATGTAACTTTTCATAGCAAATGAACAAACCCGAGCAACGCCGGGCTAAACTGCTAGTAATTATATATTCGTGTACATATTTTCAACAGCAATACTGTACTATACTATATATTTTCAACAGTAATACTGTACTATACTATATATTTTCAACAGTAATACTGTACTATACTATATATTTACAACAGTAATACTGTACTATACTATATATTTTCAACAGTAATACTGTACTATACTATATATTTTCAACAGTAATACTATATATTTTCAACAGTAATACTTTTCCCATATATTTTCAACAGTAATACTATATATTTTCAACAGTAATACTTTTCCCATATATTTTCAACAGTAATACTATATGTTTTCAACAGTAATACTGTACTATATATTTTCAACAGTACTACTAAACTATACTATGTATTTCCAACAGTAATACTATACTATACTATATATTTTCAACAGTAATACTTTACTATATATTTTCAACATTAATACTATACTGCACTATATATTTTCAACAGCAATACTGTACTATACTATATATTTTCAACAGTAATACTATACTATATATTTTCAACAGTAATACTGTACTATATATTTTCAACGGTAATACTAAACTATACTATATATTTTCAACAGTAATACTATACTATACTATATATTTTCAACAGAACACGCCAATGGTAACCGGGCGCCAGCCGGACGGGCCAGCTAGTATATATATATATATATACAAAAGGCAAACAGAAATAACAAAGCAAACGACACAGTACAATGAAGAAACATGGTGGATTGGATGAATCGGTACAGCATCGGACACCATGCTTTGCAGCATAGAGTTACGTCCCTTGACGTTCTGAGTTCAAATCCCAAACGAAGTTAACTTTGCCTTTCATCCTTATGGGGTCGATGAATTAAAGCACCAGTAATGCACTGAGGTCGATTTAATCAATTTTCTCCTTACCAAAATTATTAGCCTTGTGCCTATAGTAAAAACCATTATTAGCAAACATGGCAAAGAGAAGGTACATGACAGTACCTATATCCCTGCAAAGTTTTATAGATATAGCCTTAGTGGTTTTTGAAAATTTTTGAACACTATAAATTTTAACACATCTGGGTACAACTGATGAGGTCATCATAAAAATGATGATGTTGCAACATTTTTGTAATGCAAAAATGTTTGCCTATCAATGGTCTATACTTGTGCCAAGTTTCATTGGCATAACATTAGTGGTTCAGGAATAAATTGAGGAGGGGCGCTCTCTTGGAGCTCGCCCTTCCCCCACGGAGCCTCTAAAATGCCCAGGTTTTATAGGATTAATCCTTTAGCATTTGAATTACTCTATATTTACTATTATATTTTCATGGTAAAGGCTTTACCTTACATAATATCGAATCTATGAGATTATGATATTATCTATTTTGAGAATACCTTAACATAAGTATGAGCGACCGGTTACAGTTGGTTTGAACAGAATAAGATGAGAGAATTCTGGCCAGATACGGCCGGTTTAAATGCTAAAGGGTTAAGGGAAAAAATCATTTAAGCAGAATATCAAACCTGAGCGACTTCCTTCTTTACAGGAAATTAAATTAGGTATGCATTCGTTTCAAACCAGATGTATGAACAGATTGATGGGGTTATGTTAACATAATCAATTTACATTTTCAAGTAGAAAGCAGAAACGTGTCTTTAAAGATTCTAATGGAGTGTTTATTTCTTATAAAAATATATATATTTTTACTTATAAATATACTAACTAGTACAATGCATGTATCATGTAAATACATTACTGATTCTACTAGAGGAAAGCCATACAAATGATTTTAAAATAGAAATGGAATGAAAATTATGGAAGTAAGAAATCTTGTGTCTTTTCTATTAGTCCCAATCTCAATAAATAATTACAGCTAAAGTTCGCCGTATTTTAGCTTGTTAAATGTAAATATATTCTACCTAGGATTAGTGCCTCCAGTGCCGGATTTAGGACAAATGTGGCCCCTTACATTTGAAAAATGAATTGTGCACACCTAAGCACAATGGTACATCCGGCAAAGAGTGCTCCTCCCGAATTTTGTTTTCTCACAACTTTCTTAATAATGCATAATTTGAAGAGATACATTGCGATTATCTCAATGGAAATAATTTTCTATATGCAATTCTTAGTCGTTGAGATGTCATAGATGTTCTACAATCCTGTAGAAAATCTATGACATTATTTTGATATCAACATGAAATTGAAAGAAACTATGAAAACATTTCCGAGTTTATGCTTGGTCAATTTCAAAAAAATACAAATCGAATGTATAAAGTAATGAAAGTATTAATGAACAAAAAAGTATGCAATAATGAAAGTATTAATTTTTCTTTTTTAAATCATCAACATAATCATGATCAACATTTTCAAAAACATAGCTCTGCAAAATCTCATAAAAATATACATTATCATGAATGTTATAAGGAAACAAATAACAATTCTGCCCTATCAGTCATGCAAGATAGCCAACATTTTCAAATAAATCAATTATAAAAAAATCATTTGCAGAAATTGGTTTGTTTCAATGGAATGTGAGACAGGAATTGTCAATCCGCCAAACCTCAAGGTGGCCGCTTTATTTAAAAAAAGAAAATCACACCATACATATACAGAAGCCCCTTCAAGTGTAGTTAGATGCTTAATATATATATATATATATATATACATGTGTGCGTATATATATATATACACGAGGGCCAGTAAAATGTAATGCCTTTTTTTATCATAGCAAGCTAATTTTTTTTTATAGAATGAGTTGAAATTTGGCAGAAACTACTTCATCTTGTTTTTCAGATTTGTATGAGTGACTGAGTTGATTTCAAGATGGCCGCCTCCCTTGGAAGTCTGTCAGAAGCAAAGAGTAGTAATTGAATTCCTTGTTGCTGAAGGTGAAACCCATGTTAATATTTACAAGAGACTAAAAAATGTGTATAAAAATGACACCTTAGACTATATAGCAATATGCGTGGCCGCCTGTTGTCTGAATGAAGATGAAGTGGTGGGACTTGCAAGCTTAGAAGACAAGCCTCGAGCTGGCTGCCCATCAACTTCTATCAACCCTGACAACAAAGCAAAAGCAGAGGCTTTAATCAGAGCTGATAGGTGCATAATCCTTAATGAGTTGGCATTAGAGCTTGGAATAAGTCATGGTAGTACTCACAGCATTGTTGACTCACTTGAGTTTTCAAAAGTCTGTGCCTGTTGGGTACAAAACAACTCACAATTGAGCACAAGACTGAAAGGATTAACTGCTGCACCGAGCTCCTTGAATTCAGTCAAAGAAAACACGTTCTCTAGAAGGCTTATTACAGGTGATGAAACTTGGATTCATCATTATGAATCTGAGTCAAAAAGGCAATCAATGGAATAGCGTCATCCGATGTCTCCAAAAACCCAAAGGTTCAAGGCAACTGACTTTTGGGAGACTCAAGGAGTGATTCTTATTGATTTCTTGCCAAGGGAAGAAACAATTAACTCTGAATTATATAATGAGACAAGAAAAAGACTAAAAGCGAGAATTCAACGAACAAGACCAGACTTGGAGATGAATATAGTTCTTCAACACGACAATGCCAGACCTCACACGAGCATCAGGACAAAGGAGGAAATCACTTCATTCAGGTGGACAACTTTGACGCACCCTCCATACTCACCTGATTTGGTACCATCAGACTACCACCTCTTCTGTCCCATGAAAGAAGCATTGAGAGGCCATGATTATGGAAATTGGCAGTATCGGTAGAGGGTCGGACGCCATGCTTTCCAGCATAGTTACGTCCCTTTATGATCTGAGTTCAAATCCCGCCGAGGTTGACTTTGCTTTTCATCCTTATGGGGTTGATAAAATAAAGTACCAGTAATGCACTGGGTAATTGCTGGCCTTGTGCCTAAAGTAGAAACAATTATCTATATTTACTACGGGGCGGTGAATTGGCAGTATCGGTAGAGATGAAAGAAGCATTGAGAGGCCATGATTATGGAAATTGGCAGTATCGGTAGAGGGTCGGACGCCATGCTTTGCAGGATAGTTACGTCCCTTTACGATCTGAGTTCAAATCCTGCCGAGGTTAACTTTGCCTTTTATCCTTACGGGGTCGATAAAATAAAGTACCAGTAATGTACTGGCTAATTGCTGGCCTTGTGCCAAAAGTAGAAACAATTATCTATATTTACTACATTCATGGCGGCAAGGAAAGGGGCTAGACCGGATATAAAGCAAGAGGAAATGGGCGAGTAGACTAATTGACCTGAAAGTGTTAAGCTAGTCAGTCGCGCACACACTCTATTAAGAGAGAATTTTTCCTAAGCAAATATTTCTAATCTGTAAAAATGGCATTGTACTTAACTACATTAGATTCAAAAAGGAAAAAAAAAAACCAACAAGAGAAATTTTAATTTCGGCGTATTTAAGTAAAAAAGAATAGCGTAGTATTAATTTGATTTTTCATTACAATTTGCTAAAAAGCTAAGCATTTATAATTTATTACTATTTCCCCTCCTCGTAGAGAAATCTAGTTATCTCTCTATGGCCCGGGAAAAGCGCATCATTCATTAATTTCAAACACCAATAAATCTACTATTAATCTTAAAGATAGTTCTAGTTATTTCGGTTTTCGTAACTTAGCTAAGAATCTATAGTATTATGGGTTCCTGTTTATATAAGAAATGCCTCAAAGTGTTATTTTAACATGTATATCAAAGTCATCGCAATACCTTAGCAAAAAGAAGTAATAGAATTGAATGTTAGCTAATAGCGTTCTTTAACAATTCTAATGCTATAGTTTTTGATGGTGCTTACACAATAATATATGTTTATATGATAGTACACATTTACTGATCTTTAGCTCCTACTTTAGTAGTGGAGTACTCTTCGACCCATACCACACTTCCACCCAGGCTCTAATAACTAAATTCCCGTTCCTAAAGTCTTTTGTACCCACCATGCGCAAACATACCATCGACTTTTCGACAAAGAACATCCCAATTCCACCGAGAAAACTCTACCTAAGGACTCTCACTCAGAAAATTGACACTTTCATGAAACGATTGAGATAGAGATATATATGTTTCACATCATCATCATCATCATCATCATTTCATTTTACGTCCGCTTTTCCCTGCTTGCAAGGGTGGGACGGGAACTGATTTTGGCTTGATTTCTACAGCTGGATGCCCTTCCTAACACCAACCTCATTTACAGTGAGTGCTGGGTGCTTTTTTGCCATGGCACCTCCACGACCACTTTGCAGTGGAATGATAGGGACCCCAGTCCCTATCATCTCATTTCTACAGCTGAGTAAACTGGAGCAACGTGAAATATAGTCTCTTGCTCAAGGAAACAACACATCACCCGGTCCGAGTATTGAACTCACAACCTTTCGATTGCAAAGCCAATGCTCTAACCACTAAGCCATGTGCCTCCATCATATATATATATATATATATATTTTTTTTTTAAATGAAAAAACAGAGTTAAATACTCACGTTAAAACCCAGTAATTAATTACCTCAAAGTACTAGCAGAATGGCCTGGCGTTGCTCGGGATTTGCTCTAGGGTTCTTATACATTTGATATATATTTATCCTTATCGAGCCTCGTGAAATAAATGTGGGTATGGTGTGGCGTGCGGTGGCCGGGGGGTGGGGGGAGTGCTCGACCGGAAGGGGTCTTTTTGACCGGAAGGATGCTCGACCGGAAGGACCAGGAGAGGGCCTCTCTCTAGTGGTGACCAGCATACGGTGAGGACGCGTTTTGGGCAGCTCCCGGTTTTAAGCAGTCGGACGCACGTGGAAGAGGAGTACCTGCAGTGGAATTTAGCGGCGCCTGTAAAAAGCGGTAAGTGAGATAGCTTTTTCTAACCACAAGCTATTTCGGCGACTGAAAAAAAAAAAAAAAAAAAAAAAAAAGAAAACACTTGCCGCAAAACAAATCAGAAGATGGCGACAAGACTACGGATGAACGAAGCTATCAAGCCATTCAGCGGGGAAGGTGATGTTGTCGCTTGGCTGCGGAAGGTTCGGCTGGTCGCGGGCTTGCAGAAGATAGAAGACGTGGCCGGTCTCATTGCATTGTACCTCGAGGGCGACGCGTTGGTACTCTTCCTTGAGTTGGACGAGCACAGCCAAAGAGATGTGCAGAAGATTGAGAGACGTCTGATGGATGCATTCGCCGAGGGACCGTTGGCGGCTTTTGCTAAGCTGGCGAGAATCAGGTGGAATGGTGAGCGCGTCGACATTTTCGCAGCGGAAATAAGGCGGTTGGCTATGTTGGCGGGCTACCAGGCAGAATGCGAACGCACGGTGCGGTTGGCATTCATCAATGGATTTCCGGACGACATAGCGGTGAAACTGCAGCAAGTCCCGGGGTACAAGGAGATGGAAATGCGTTCACTGGTGGAACAAGCCCGGATCATAGCGGAAGATGCCAAAAAGAGTGTCGCGGCGATAGCGACTACGGAGGCTCAGGACACCTGGCAGCGAAATGGTCAAAGGGAGGCAACCTCGGCACGCGGCCGTTCACGAGAATTTAAGGGCCGCTGTTTTAGGTGTCAGGGCCCGCATATGGCTAGAGACTGTAGAGAGTCGAAGCCGGAGATAATTTGCTACCGGTGTAAGCGACCAGGCCACATCGCTACTAACTGCGACCAGGGAAACGGTCCAAGGGGAACTACTGCGCCGGTAGTTGCCCCTTACGAGTAGCGGCGCTGCCGGTGGTGGAGGTCTTCGTGAGGGGGAAGCCACAGCGAGCCCTCGTGGATACGGGCTGTACGACGACACAGGTGACCGCGGGGGTGGCGCAGAGGTGGGGAGGGAAGAGCAGCGTAAGGGCAGTCGACGGCAGGAAAATTGAATGCCGAGGTCGCAGCGAGATGGAAATAGCGGTACGGGGAAGGACGATAAGGCTTTCCGCCATCGTAGTAGACAGTGTGGTGGATGGGATCGGCGTGGTTATGGGCATGGACGCGATTGGCCGTCTAGGGGGCGTCACGGTGAACAATGTCGGTGTGTCGTTTGGCGCCGCTGCATCGGTATGCGCTGTGAGTGCACGTCATGAGAACCAGAAGGCCCACAAGGGGCAATACCCCGCTTACACTGTACAGGACAAGGACTTCAAGGCCGTGTTTGATGGGCAGCGATGGGTTGTTGAGTGGTACTGGAAGGGAGAACCAGCAACACTGAAGACCAAAGTGGGCTGCTATCAACACACATTGAAGGGAAACGCTAGGGGCGAGTTCGAGCGAGAAGTAGAGAGATGGATCGAAGAGGGCATACTGCTTCCCTGGAAGGAGGAGGTGAAGTGCGGAGTATTGCCGTTGATGGCGGTGGTGCAACCCACGAAGAGCAAGGTGAGGCCGGTGCTGGACTACCGAGAGCTGAACGAGCACGTGTCATGCCACACGGGTGGCGAGGTCACGGATGTCTGTGGGGAAACCCTGCGTGAGTGGAGACGCATGACGGGGGGTTCAGCGATCGTGGATCTAAAGTCGGCTTACTTGCAGTTGCATATAGATGAGAAGCTCTGGCGGTATCAGCTGGTCAGGTATAAGGGCCGGACATATTGCCTGACCAGGCTCGGTTTCGGGCTGAGCTCCGCACCGAAGATCATGGCGGCGGTCCTCAAGACCGCTCTGGGGAGGGCCGACAAGATAAAGAGGGCTACTAACTCCTACATTGACGACATCCTAGTGGACGAGTCGGTGGTGTCGACGGCGGAGGTCACGAGCCATTTGCGGAGGTATGGACTGACTGTGAAGCCATCAGAAGCATTGGCTACGGCGAGATAAGACGGGCGTTTTGGTGTTCCAGAGGGGAAACGAAGTTCCGGAACTGGGCCCAAGTATGAATAGGCGGGAGCTTTTCTCGGTGTGTGGAAAGCTGGTGGGTCACTACCCGATCGCTGGGTGGCTCCGGACGGCATGCAGCAATGTCAAGAGACGAGCGGGAGGGGTGACTTGGAGTGACAGAGTGGGAGAGAGAACGGTGGCCATGATGCAGGAGATCGTGGGGAGGGTGAAGGCCGACGACCCAGTGCGGGGACGCTGGTACGTTCCCAAATCACGGAGCGGGACCGTATGGTGCGATGCCAGCAGCATAGCGCTGGGTGTCACGTTGGAGATAGGAGGTGTTGAGGTCAAGGATGCAGCCTGGCTTAGAAAGAAGGACGACTGCAGCCACATCAATGTGGCCGAGCTGGACGCAGTGTTGAGAGGGGTGAACCTCGCCCTGCGGTGGGGGCTGCGCACCATCGAGATACGCACCAACTCGGCTACCGTACTCAGATGGGTAAGATCAGTGCTCACCAGTGAGAAGAGAGTGCGAACGAGAGGCGCGGCGGAGATGCTGATAAAGCGCCGCCTGGGAACGTTAGGAGAGCTGGCCACCGAGTTCGACCTGAAGCTGAGCGTAGTGTTCGTGCCTTCAGAGAAAAATAGGGCGGACATCTTAACTAGAGTGAAGAAAGCCTGGATGGAAGCGCCGGAGGAGGTAGAGGATGAGATAGCTGCCGTGTGTCGGCTGACCGAGTTAGACCTGAAGGGGTTGCATGACATGCACCACATGGGGGTGGATAGGAGCATGTACCTAGCCAGGAGAATCGACTCGGACGTTAGCAGACACAGTGTTCGGGGGGTGGTTAGAGGCTGCGTCCGATGTCAGTCCATTGATCCCGCCCCGGGTGTACACGAAACGGGAAGCCTCCTGGTGGATCGCGACTGGAAGCGATTAGCGGTGGATGTGACGCACTACTGGCAGGGAACGTACCTCTCGATGGTCGACTGTGGACCGGGTCGAGTGGCGATATGGAGGGAGATGAAGAATGGAACGGCCGAGGAAATCGTGCGGACGTTGAGAGAGGTGTTCTTGGAGCGGGCCCTGTGGATGAACTGCTGATGGACAACAGCGCAGCGTTCCGCTCGGAGGCACTGAGGGGGATGCTCGAGGGATGGAAGGTGGACCGTTTCTTCAGAGCGGCGCACAGGCCGAGCGGGAATGGAATCGTGGAGCGACACCACCGGACGATCAAGGCAATGGCGGAGCGGGGCCATATCTCACCAATGGAGGCAGTGTTCTGGTACAATATGTCCCCTCGGGTTGGACAGGTCGAGGAATCGGTGCTACACAGAGCAGTATTCAAATACGAGTGGCGGCACCCGTGCACGCCACCACAAGGGCCAGTGGGGAGAGAGAGTGCATTCGTGCAGGTGGGCGAAGAAGTCTGGGTTAAGCCCCCAGATGCACGGTGCACATCTCAATGGGGAAGGGGAACGGTGACGGCCGTAAATTCAAAGAACAATGTGTCCGTGGACGGCGTACCACGTCATGTCCTGGATGTAAGAAGAATCACTGTATCGACGGACTCCGAGGAAGAGGAAAGCCAAGATGAGGTGGAAACCCAGAGCCCTGCCCCAATACTGCGAAGATCGCAACGAAGTCGTAGACCACCGACCTGGACGGCAGACTTTCATATGCAGAGGGACGAGGGGGAAATTGATCCTTGAGATCAGGGGTGCGTGTGGGTATGGTGTGGCGTGCGGTGGCCGGGGGGGGGGGGGGGGGGTGCTCGACCGGAAGGGGTCTTTTTGACCGGAAGGATGCTCGACCGGAAGGGCCAGGAGAGGGCCTCTCTCTAGTGGTGACCAGCATACGGTGTGGACGCGTTTTGGGCAGCTCCCGGTTTTAAGCAGTCGGACGCACGTGGAAGAGGAGTACCTGCAGTGGAATTTAGCGGCGCCTGTAAAAAGCGGTAAGTGAGATAGCTTTTTCTAACCACAATAAATACGTTTGTTTATATTTTGTTATTGTGTATGCAAAAATATCTGTACACGAATATATAATTATATATATATATATATATATATATATACATATATATATATATATATATACATATATATATATATATATATATATATATATATATATATACATATATATATATATATATATATATATATACATATATATATATATATATATATATATATATATATACATATATATATATATATATATATATATATATATATATATATATACATATATATATATAACAGTACAGAGAAGTACGGAATACCTCGGCCTCAGGATGGTGTCTACATTTTCTGCTTATAAAAAAGATTCGTCGTAGATTATCAGTAGTTTTTTCCGTGCGAAGAAAATAAATACTTTTGTTTATATTTTGTCATTGTGTATGCAAAAATATCTGTACACGAATATATAATTATATATATATATTAAAATAACAGATTAAAGTTTAAGCAAAGAATCGCTGCTTTCACCCTTAACGGGATCTTCTACCTAAAAGCAGTATGAAGTACACTAAGACTAACTGATGTAATCGTATGCAATTGTTGGCCTTGTTTGTTTATGTATTTTTTTGTGTATCCAAAAATATCTGTCAGTGATACATGTGATTATGTAATCGCCGGCCTTGTTTGTTTATATTTTGTTCTTGTGTATGCATCGTATGTAATTGTTGGCCTTGATTGTTTATATTTTGTTTTTGTGTATGCAAAAATATATATATATATTAAAATAGCATATTAAAGTTTAAGCAAAGAATCATTGCTTTCAACCTTAACGGGATCTTCTGAACCTAAAAAAAATCAATCTGTGAACGCAGATGTAAATATTTCGAAAAACGTTGCAACCGAAGGAAAACAGGAAGACAATACTTTGATTCATGAAGACGTTCCCTGGCATAAGAATATATATATACACACACAGATCGCGTCATAATGACGAAATGCAGACAGCCAGATATTATAAGGGTGCAACGTTATATCTATCTAAAAAGAGAAAGACTTATAGAGAGAGATCGCTAAAGCAGTCCCTATGGCATAAGTATTACATGTGTAAAGTTTGAAAACAATCGGTTGGGCGGTTCTCGAGTTTTAGTGATTGGACAGGCATTCTCTGTTTTAGATATATAGATAAGAACTGGGCTCTTTACAATACAATATATAGAACACACAGAGAAGTGTGTTTTTAATTGCAAGGGATGAAAACCACTATGGTGCAAGGCATATAGACTACGTACACTATATATCTTGCACCATAGTGGTTTTCATCCCTCGTAATTCAAAACACATTTCTTTGTGTATTCATTTCTATATATTGTATTGTAAAGAGCCCAGTTCTTCTACTTTGAGCTCATTAATTCCAGTGGATTCTTTTTGGATTTGAAGATTCTATCAAGATTGGAAATATTCTCTTTCACATCAGATTTATCGAAATGAAAAGCTCGCCATCTGAGTTTTCTTATAAATGAGTCCGATTTTTCTATGAGTTGTTTTAGAAAGTCTTTATTCCTAGGTAAAGGTATGTCCTTTAGAGAAGAGGAGATCTTAAATAATTCCATTTTTAGTCAGTTATAATTTAAAGTGCTCAACAGTAAAGGAGCAAAATATATGCAGAGGTTATATTTAATTTGTTGGGATACAACAAGCTTAAAAATATTTTTATAACTGATATAAAGCACTCAACAAGTTATTGGAGTAAATATACAATATATTAACAAATGGAAACTATATTTATAAAACCATATTTATTTTATTATACATATTTCAAGGGCCACCAAGGCAAATTATGGTGTGCTTTCATCAGATAAAATACAATACAGATTAGTTTTATAAATAAATATTGACATACCCTGAAAAAAGACAACCTTAACGGTTGGAGCTTCCTGGATAGTGGAGATATTAGATTTATTGAGGGTGATATAAGGTTATGATTGAGTATGCAAATGAGTGTCCGAAAGGTTTAAATAACGGTATATTTAAATTAAACTGTTGGAAGAGAGTGATATTGTGATGGAGAGAGAAAAGGAAAGAGAAAAATAACTGTTTATATATATTTTGCCAGTGGAAAGAGTATAGAGTGATTATATTTAAGTGAGAGAAAATATTAGTTATAAGGACAAATATAGCGTAAGTGTGTTTACGTGAGAGGAAAGAAGAAGAAGCGAAGAAACGAATATAGCGTGGATGAATAATACAGCAGGATTCATTATAATGATAGGTTGAAACAATTTTATTAAAGGTTTAATTAATAAATTTGATTAAATGTTTAATTAATAATTTAATAATTATATATATATATATATATCTATATATTAATTTGAACAACGTCAGTATTCCGTGTGTCATAATTCTCGATTATCATTGGTTCATAGGTTTCAAACAACTCCGCCCACCTCAAAGACGCAAAACTTAAATTAATACGCATAATGCCAATGAGGGAGTGTAAGAAACAGGCAAAGTGAACGCTGTAAGTATTACCATGTGTGCGTGTATAAGTACGTGCGCGTATGTTTATGTCTGTGTGCGTGCGTCCCACAGAAAGTAAAAACTATCAACATGTGTGTGTGTGTAAGTGTACGGGTGCGTGTGTAAGTTTGCGTGCGTGTGCGCGTTTCCATGCGTGTATGTGTGTGTTCGTGGGGCGTTCCACAATCGCCACGCAGTTTATCTGTCTGTCAGTCTAACATACACAGAGTTGTGAAGGAGTAAATAGGGACCTTTTTTTACATTGACGGACATCTTTTATATTTATTATTGTGTAAAGAAAGCATTATTGTGTCATTTTTTGACAATTGCTCGAAATAAAAGCAATTTGACTTTATCAAACAGTGAACTACAGCGGCGACGGCGTGCAGCCAGGAATGAAGAAAAACAGGTCGAACAGCCCCATCAGAACACCAAACTTCAGAGGTGAAGACGTGCCGCCATGAATGAAGAGGAGCTGGCTGAACAACGCCAACGAAACACTGGAGCCAAGCAGCGACGGCGTGCTGCGATGGTTGAAGATGAATTGGCTGAGCATCATCTTTTATATTAATTATCTATATCTACATATAATATAAAAGATTGGAACTTCCATCCTTTTGAGAAACATGGAACAACCACGTCTATGCAATGATACACATTTTACAGTCAGGCAGAAGATGAACCATCTGCTAGAGGTCACTATTCTAGGTGGGAGCACCTAGAATTGTTCATATACTATGCACAAACGGTACAACGAGGAATCTGGTATATCTGGAAGATTTTTTTTTACTGTTTTCTGTATCACACAGACACCACGGACTCGCCTCATACTGTAACCAGACAAACATCCAATAGTCATTTGCTCTTTTACCTGTCTTCTCTTACCATCTGTTTACCCGGGCGAAGCTGAGTACGTCAGCTAGTATATATTTAATACATTAACAGAGAAAGCCTTAAGCGATACTCTCTCTCTCTATATATATATAGAGAGAGAAATTATACAAAGCTTTGAGGAAAAAAGTTTGCCTGTCACTTTAGGAAGGTGTAATAATGGATTGAATTTTATAATGCATATTATATATATAGGAACGAGTAGGACCTATTGGGGTCCTACTCGTTCCTATTACCCACTCTACTACCCTAAGTATTGAGTACTTTGGTGCGTTATGGTCCACCTGGTTCCTTACCACATTTCCTTTGTTATATATATATATATATATATATATATAACGAAAGATTAAAAAGGATTTTAAAGCATTTAATAAATTTATAACCGTTTCATTAGATCAACAAGACTATCCCATTTCTGTTAGAATAACTCCTCACAAAATATTCTATATACTAAAATAGAGCTAAAGGTATAGAAATAGAACTTACAAATTCTATTACACTTCGTAAATGAAATTATAAAAATTAATATTAATAGAATACAATAAGACAATAAAAATTTATGAAGCATATAACTGTAATAAATATATCTATTTTTGTGTGTATTTTACTTGACAGCATAGCAACTCTCCCAGTGCAATGGGGAGATCTCCCACCCACTTTGGGTTGGGTGAGAGATGTCTTCTCTTGTAAAAATGGGTATAGCTTTCATTATGTAAAATCTCCCCATTTGGGGGCAATATATTTTCATGGTACTCCCTGTTTGGGTTTTTAGAGGTTGGCAGGTCTGTAGTATGCATTATAAAAACCAATTGTTTAGGTATAATAAGTAATGTAAGTAATATTTTTTAATATTCTGATTACTTTTGTACATGATTATGTACTACCTTATATAATTATTTTGTTTTCTGTAATGTATAAGTCAGCTCTGGATGGGTTTTTTTGAATTTTACTTCCATCAAGCTTTTACAGAACAACAAAATCGAGACATTTTTATTTCAATATATTTTATCTGTGCTATAAATAAATATTTATTCTATGGATTTATATATACATATATATAAACCAGTAGAGTAAATCTTAACTATAATAAAGGGAGGAGTATTTATTAATAACTTCATAATTATTTACTGCGTATATATATGGAGTATATATACAGTAAATAAATGTGAAGGTCATATGAAGTTATTTATAAATTCATTCAATGAGCTATTATTCATATTTCTGTGGGGGCGATGATGTAGGTGATGTAATCATTGTGTAACCATAGATAGATAGATAGAGAGAATGAGTAACAAGTTTTAATACCCTATAATAAATTTGAGTCGTGTATTGCTTTATTATATCTAGTCATTCTTTGAAGAGTCATTTAAAGTAAGCTGTTTTGTTCCCTGACCTGTTAATCATATCTTATCACTCATATCTTATAATATTCAAGTCATACTGGTAAGAATTTTGCTTTGAAACTATGTGACTTTCAGTTCAATCTGATTTAGTTTTTATTGCTGGATGCCCTTCCTAATGCCAAAAATATAATCTGGACTGGCTGTTTTGTTGCTGTGTCACCAGCATGACAACATTATACATATACATATATATATATGCACAAGAAACTATCTAACACTGGTGTCTATAGAAAGTTACTACAATGGATTAAGTCTGATGAACGGAACCCAGCATGTTGTGGTCGAAGGAATACAATCAACCTCGGCCAAAATCAGTAGCGGTGTCCACAAAGCACTGTTGGGCCTACTTCTTTTCATTATTTATTTCAATGACATTATTGACATCAAGCACAGCAACATAAGAATCTTTGTAGATAATTCCAAGCTCCAGAAGGTCATCAACGGAGTGGAAAAGTGGTTAAGCCTTCAATCGGATCTGCTTGCTGTTATCTAATGGGCAGAAAAAAAAACAATATGCTACTAAACAAAGATAAATTTGAACTAATTCCCTTTGAAAAAGAGGATGCACTGAAGAAGCCATATTCTCTTCCAACACAAGAGACCTTGAAATAATTGTTGATAGCAACTTAACCTGGAATACTTACTTTCTTATAACTTTCCAGTTGAGAGATATCCACACCTTCATCCTATTCTTCTTTACCTTTGTTCAGACCCACCTTGAATACTGTTGTCCATTGTGGTCTCCTCCCATGAAACAAATATGAAAATTGAAGCACCCCAGAGGTCAATTACAAAAAAAATAGATGGCATGACAGGCTAATTAGATAAACTCAAACTCTACTCTCTCCAACGTCACCATGAGCACTACACCATCTGTATGATGTGGAAAATATTCCATCAACATTGACCAAATGATGTTGGCATCAACTTTGAAATCCATCCAAGGTCTGGTCCCTGTGCTATCCACCCACTACAAAAATCAAACTCACATCTCATAACAACATTCCGGCACAATTATTTCACCCCAACTGGCTTCGCTCTCTTTAATATCATACCAAAACATCAGAACAGAAATAGATGCCATAAAATTCAATGTGTTCCTGGAAAAATTCTTCCAAGAAATTCCGGATATATCTCCCAAAACAATAACTCTTTACCAGAGTGGGCCATGGTGCCTAAAATGTACTGGGGTGTGAATCGTGATCTGAAAGACTGCCAGGTGGTGCTTCTAACCCTTTAACATTTACATTACTCAACCATTGTAGTTTTGCAGTAAAGGCTTTATCTCACATAATATTGAATCTATGAGATTTTGATGAAATTATATATTTTGAGAACAATACCTTAATGTCAGTATGAGTGGCGAATTCTGGCCTGATACAGCTGGTTTAAATGCTAAAGGGATAAGTTAGATATGGCCTGGGCCAATACTGACCAAAACCTGTCAAAGTTATATATATATATATCTTTATTTAATATAGAAATGATTTCTACAGGATTAGAACTGTTTAATTTGTATGAAATCTAATTTAACATTTTAGAAAAAAGTATTTTGATTTTATTTTACATTATGTTATGCATATAGGACAAATTATTGATTTCTAATTCAGGTACAAGGCCAGCAAATTTTGAGGAAAAGCAGGATCTTGCTTACATACATTCCTGCAATGGAAGCATTTTATTATGACACCAATACCAGGGAGGTTGTTATGACTTCAAATCAACTAAAAGAGTCCTCCTGACCATTTGTTTGGAATGTTTTCTACAGGTGGATGCCCTTCCTCCACTAACCACTTTACAGAAAGTACTGGGTGTATTTATTGAATAGATCAGCAACATTGGAAAGGTGGTTGTGCACTTGATACAAATGAAGATTCCTCTGGACCATTTTTTTGGCATCGTTTCTCCAGTTAGATGCCCTACCTCAAGGTGTACTAGGTGAATTTTTCAGGGCACGAACACAAATAACAACTAAAGCAGTTTTGGCTTGTATGATGTCATCATCTTCATAGATTTTATGTACACTTTATCCGTGTGTGTAGTAAGGGACTAAAAGGGTTGGTGTCAGGAAGGGATCTAGCTGTAAAACATTGCCTCAAAAAGTTCCATCCAGCCGATGCCAACATGGAAAAGTTGATGTAAAAACGATATATATATACACACTAAACGTGGTTGGTGTTAGGAAGGGCATCCAGCTGTAAAGTACCCAGCCAAATTTACAGTCCTCTCCGGAGCAAGACTTGCCTCCCGGCGTGGACAACCTGTCTAACCCATGCAAGCATGGAATAACTGATGTTAAATGGAAATGATGATGATCATGAAACAATAGGCTTTGTACAGCCAACCAAATTTACTCTCAAGGCATTGATTGACCCTAGGCCATAGTAAAAGACATTCACCTAAGGTGCCATGCAAAACAATTGAACCCAAGACCCCGGGATTGAAAAACAAACTCCTTATCCACACAGCCATGTGTTGCATGTAAAAAAAAAAAAGCATTTCTCTGAAAAACTGAAGTCCACGGGTTTGCCCAGGAGCACCATCAGACTGGTAAAAAATCCCGTTATCAGATGCATCAAAATTTAATTTGTTCAGCTCTAACGGATAAGTACATGCCTGTTGTATAGGAGAATATCAAGTGCACATAAATCTGATAGATAAGAATGTTGGTGGCAATATAATAGTTGGGGCTAGTTGGTCCTATAACTCAGATCAAAGGCATCATGAACAGTACAGGTTCTGTGGAAAACCTTGGAGAAGACTATGCTTCCATATGTCAAGTGTTATTTGGGCTAGTCATGGTGTTTTAGCATGACTGAACCATACCACAAGAATATTCAAGGAATTCATCACAAGCAATAAAATTAGAATGCTGTAGATGGCTAGCACACTCCCCAGATTTAACCCCTTTAATAGCAATCTGCCTCTGGTTTTTTGAAACAAACCCTCTCATTTTAAATTTAAATCTTTCAACATCATTTTAAATAAGAACCATATATTAAATTAATATCTTAGTAATGAAATAATTAATTTTAGAGAATCCCTCCAAATTATTAATTAATTCATTAAAATATAGTGTATTTCATTAGAAATATGGTAATGAAAAGGTTAAATTAGATAGATAACATTGACATAAGTATTCGACAAAGGAAATTTACGGAACTGAGCGAAGAAATTTCAGATAATTTGACCAAACTTATAAATTCATTGCTTCAGTTGTGATTCCATTTTGAGAAATTTCAGGTACCCAACAATGTAATGATTTTGTTCTTAATAATTAATGTACACATTCCATTTTCTTAAAAAAAAAAAGATATGCTTTCAATATCCTTAAATTAGGTGACATTCATTTTTGTGGCAACATTAAAACTGCATTAATGCTAATTTAATTTACAACATTTAAAAGAAAAAAGTAAACTTCTCTTTCTATTCATTTATAGTAGAAGTTCTAAGTGGAAATAATTATTTAATCATCAGTATATTTAAATTGAATGACATCACTGTATGTATTCTATTACTGCTTTCAATCATCAGCTGCAGTACTAGCTTCAAAGATTTTAACTGATTATATAGACCCCAGTACTTATTTTATCAGTATATATATGGGTGTGAATTCTTGGTTACACAAAACTCTCCACATGAGCCAACTCATACAAGCTGTTTGACCAGCAATAAATGGTGGAGTGGCAGTATCAGTAGAGAGTCGGACGCCATGCTTTGCATCAAAGAGCTACGGCCCTTTATGGCCTGAGTTCAAATCCAACCGAGATTAACTTTGCCTTTCATCCTTACGGGGGTCAATAAAATAAAGTACCAGTAATACACTGGTATAATTGCTGGCCTTGTACCAATAGTAAAAACAATAAATAACAGCCAAATCTTCCTCAAATCACATCTAAAAGGACAAGATTGGTCATGCCTGGAATGGGTGTTAGGAAGGGCATCTAGTTGTAGAAAACCTGCCAGGGACAGTTCTGTACGAGCGAGACACGGTCCTCCGACCAATCCCGCATGCTGGCGTGGAAGATGGACATTAAACGATGATGAGGATGATGATGATGATGATGATAGGATTTGGAATTCCTTAACATGGAACAGAGGAAAGTTCAAGGTCAATCATCCCAAGAAGCAGTACTACGTGTCACAAAAGAGAAAATTAGTTTTGAGTTCCTGCAGACAGTCATTAATCGGGTTGCTGAGCATAAGTCACGACTTAAGAGCCAACTGCTGTCCATCCACAAGGAGAAGTCACTGACCACTATCTATAGTCTTAAACATGAGCTCGGATGTTGAATATATCATCATCATGATTATGATGATCCTGATATCCTGATCCCCCAAATTGGGGAGGGAGTGTTGGCTTATATTTGAGTATATACAGTGTATATATATATGTGTGTGTGTATATGTAATATGTATGCGTAATATATGTAAATAGTTTGTTTACAAATGAGCGCAGAAAGCAAAGAAAATAGTGTTTAAGGAAGAGAAGACTAACATCAAAATATATATGTTTATGAAGTATTTCCTAATGGTAATAATATAATGTAATAGAGGAGATTAGTTAGGGTTTAAGTTTGCTTTTATGTATTGTAATATGTAAAAGTTAGACGAGCATGAAAGGGAGAAAAATATAATGAACTGAGGAGGAATAATCTAACGTCAAAAAATGTTTATGTTTACAAAGGATTTTTAAAGGTAATACTATAAAGTATTTAAAAGGTAATAATAAGTTTTATGGCCAGTGATATGAAGGAAGAAGGAAGAGTGGATATATTGTGGTGAGTAATAATAAAAATTGAGAAGTATTTAGGTTAGAAATTAAAAGAAAAGAAGAAGAAAAGGAAAGTGATAAATAGGAATGATATAGAATGAGAAACTAGTATTATATAATGTATGTCAGGGCGGTGGATTGGCAGTATTGGGAGAGGGTCGGACGCCATGCTTTGACGTATAGAGTTACGGGTCTTCCCATTCTGAGTTCAAATCCCGCCGAGGTTAACTTTGCCTTTCATCCTTACGGGGTCGATAAAATAAAGTACCAGTAATGCACTGGGTAATTGCTGACCTTGTGCCTAACGTAGAAACAATTATATAATGTATAATAAATAACATTGAAATAAGGTAGAAAGATGGGTATATTTTTGAGAAAAAGGATTTTAAACTGGTAAAGTATTAGATATTAGCTGTATACTTTATGGAATGTTCTGTGGAATTTATGCAAGCAGAGAGAAAATAAGTCAGTGCGTCTATTTATTATAGAATCTAAATTAGATATAATGGTAAATTTCTCACATAAACAAAGATTACATGTTCTGGATAGGGAGGTATTCAAGTAGGGAGAGGCAGAACAAACTTTCCTCCAAGAGATGTTATAGTTAATATTTTTGTCTTTCAAGGACCATATGAGTTCTGAGAGTGCTGTGTTGGTTCTTTTAAGTTGATATTTAAAAGAAGAATTGATTATAAAGACGGGCTTTAAAGGAGGTGGAAATGGAGCCAAAATAGGTAAAGGAATTGGTGTTAGTTATAACTTTACATTCAGAGATTAAGTTTTTTTCATGACAATGGTTGTTGAGAGGACATTTATTTTTAACAGGGCAATTACAATTGCGATTAGAGAAATTAACAGAGTTATTAACAAGTGACCTACTGTTATCTATAGGAGGAATTGGATTGGAGAAGTTATTTACGATAGGAATAATAGTTTCCTGATTTAGATTGGTATTAAGAACATTTGACGAAGTTACGTTTGACATCATATTTGGGTTTGCAGAAACTAGCCTAGAGTTAACAATGACGTTGGGAGTACTACTGCTATTATTATGACATTCAGTGTTGGAAGGAAGTGATTTAGTATTTAATATTTTATTGTTGTGTTTAGAGATAATGTTGGAGATGTTGGAGGAGGTAGAATAGGAAAATTTTATTGTATGTTTGTTAAATATTTTACTATAGATATGCGAGGGAGGGAAGCATTTATTTAAGGCATTAAAGAATAATTTAGGAATCATCATCATCTTCGTTTAACATTATTATTAATAGAAATGGAGAAAGAAGCATTATACCAGATTATATTTTTGTATCTAGGTCTTTTATCAAAGTTATTGGAATGATCATAATTAATTATTTTACTGTAAGATCTTCTAGGATTGGTTTCTTTACTGTATTTGATTTTATCAGGATAACCGGCTTTAGAAAGTGCGTTATTATAGTAATTGGCGTTAGCATCAAAGATTAGATGATAGGTTTGATATTCTTTTTCCAATATTACTAACTATAGCATTTTTAATGTTAGTGGGGTGGTTAGATTTAAAATTAACATAATTTAAATTCTCATTGTTTTTATGGTAAGGGTAATATAAGCCAGTGTCAAGATTAAGGGATATATCCAAGAAGTTAGCTAGTTTGACATTGTTATCAAATTCAATTTGTAAGTTATGTTGGTTAAAGAGATCACGTATATTGTTCTTAATAATATTAAGGTTAACTATGTTGCAATTTAAGATAGTAAAAAGTCCATCGTCCTGATAAATTCCACCGCGAAGTTGAGGAATTTTCCGATTCAAAGAGTTCAAAATAAAGATACCAATTAAATCAGTCAATTGGGATGAATCGGATGCACCCATTGTAATGTCAAAGTTGTTGGAGGTATCAGCTCTAGTCCAGTATTCATTGTTGAATTCTAAGATGGTTTTACGTGCGGTGAGAATGATGTGAAGTTCATCTGTTGTGATGTCTGAATATTTATAAGCGAAAGATAGAGCATTGTTGAGAAGTGAGGGCGAAATAGAAGAATAGTAGCTGGCAATATCAAATTGAATAAATTTTGTTTGTTTTTCTTATTCAAGTTGTTGAATCAGCCAATCACTTCAGATGTACCAAACCATAAATTTAAGTTAGAAGTAGAGCAATTAGAACGAACCTGTGGGATAATTCTATCCAAGATGGCTTTGCTAACAACCCCCAGATCTGATTTAGAGGGGGCGATTAGTCTAACAGGTAGTTCTGTATGAAAGTTGTTTTTGTGATCCTTGAGATTTATCCTCGGAGTTCTTGGGAGGAATGGTTCGGTCTTTTTTTCGATGCCAAGTTTTGACATAATCTCAGAAGCTTCAAAGTTTATGGATTCTAAATTATCATGGTTACTTTTGCGATATTTCTTCCTTAGTTCTTTAAGGATAAGGTTATTATAGTTATCCTTAGATATACCATATAAATTATTTGTTTTGTCGGAGTGGACTAAAACATTTTTTGAGGAATTGAGGCTTAAGATCATATTCTTGATATTTACAAGGTGCTCTTGTCCTCTGTAAGGGTTTCTCCATGTTTTTGAAATGCGCATAATAAAATACATGGAACTCTTTTAACCATCTTTCGATCTTATATTATTTATACTCCAGTCCTAAAAACTATAGAGTGCTACTTATCCGATATCTGCATTGCTTTATTGTACTACAATAAAACTCACCTCCTACATATATATATATATATATATATATATATATATATATATGGAATCTTCTTTCCCCTCATACATTGTTTATAGGCCTTACATGGTCCCCCCCCCCCCCCCTCCACAAATATAAAATAAACTTTGTTAGAGTACTGAACCAGAATTTATCAAACCTTACTGCCGAATTGTTGATTTGAGAAATGTAATGTATGCGGTTCATTTTCTTGTCATCTCTCCATGTTCATAGTCCATTTACCTATCAGTATTTAAGCTGTTATTATTTGTTATATGTTCGTTTAACTTAGAATCTAATCTTTTCAATAATATGGATAAAGCTGTCTGACCTTTCTAAAAAAATAACCCCCCTCCCCAACCATTGCTATTTGGTCCAATCATAATTCAGCGGTTTATAGTATGTTTCTCTTACCAATCTATCACAAAGCCACCGGCTCGGCTATTACTCCTAAAGTTTAGACCTGGTTGCTTTTCGATATGCTAAATGGACTACAGAATTTGGAGAGTCTGAACAATCTGAACACTCAATGACAACGTGAAAGATAAAGATAAATTCATCTCCCGCTGCCAGACGAGAATGCAAGGACTCCTCTTTATTTCAGACATGGTTGGCCAACATAATTCCATCTCCCACACCCCTCCAACCCATCCCTTCGACCCACCCAACGAAATCCAAAACTTCAGAGTTGGTACCATGAATGTAGCACTTTAAAAGGTCGCTCAAATGAGGTTGTAGAAATGTTTGAATGTAAGGAAGTTGATGTTTGTTGTGTTCAAGAGACTAGGTGGAGGGGTGGGTCTGCTAGATTAAAAACGATGCTATAAATTTTTCTGTGGGAAATGACAATGAACTGGGTGGAGTAGGAATTATGTTAGCAGAAAAATGGGTAGATATGGTAATTGCCGTAAATAGAGTGAACTACAGAATAATTAAAATAAGACTAAATAGAACTACTGTGACAATAATATCCACTTATGCACCCCAATCTGGCCTACCTGACGTTTTGAGACGCGAATGCTCACTACCTCCCAAATAACCGACAGTGACTGCATAATTATTGCTGGCGACCTAAATGGTCATGTTGGACAACTTTGTGATGGCTATGGGTTTGGTACTAGAAACGAGGAAGGTTTCAGAATCCTGGAATTCTGTGACGCTAATAACCTAACTATCTGTAACATAAACTTCCCCCTTTGTATTTGTCCCCCTGTGGCTAATAAAGAAACATATCTAACACAAACTAAAAAAAACGAGACAATCACTTGATCACTTATCGATCAGGGGAACACGCCAGTCAGATAGATTATATCCTTACCAGAAGACATGACAGAGTGTCTGTTGTAAACAATAAATCCCTCCCCCATGAAGAATGCACCTCCCAACATAGCCTCATAGTTAGTGACCTCATAGTCAGGACTAGACGTACTCGACGACAGAGGAGGACTTCCCTGAGGAGAAGAATATGGAAGTTAAATGACCCACAGCCAGTAACAGATTTAAAAGCAAATTACTTTATGCTTTTGACAGTAAGGAAGAGCAATTAGAGATGTACAATATAGAGGAACAGTGGAATTCTTGAAAGTTAATTGCTGAAGGCAACAGATGAAATCTGTGGCTGGAGCAGACCTATAGGCAGGAGGAGAGTAACTTGGTGGTGGAACAGTAAGGTGGAGGAGACAATCAAGGCCAAAAAGCAGGCTTGGAAAGTATGGCAGGATGGGGGAAGTAGAGAACACTATCAAGTGGCCAAGAGAGAAGCTAGGAGACAAGTGTACTTTGCAAGAAGGGAAGCAGAGGATGGAAAGTTCAAGCATGTTTTACAACACGAGGACCAAAAACATGAGGTGTTCAGGATTGCAAGACAATGTGTCAAGGAAAACCGTGATATTGTCGGGGAGAAGTGTGTCCATAATGATGATGGTGTATTTGGCCTCACTGATACTGATAAGAAGGTAGCTTGGAAGTGTCACTACGAGGGACTATTAAATGAGGAGAATAAATGGGAAAAAGATAGTCTGCCCAAAATTGATCCAATAGAGGGACAAGTTAAAGGTAGTATAATAAGTAAGGCAATCAAAGATATGAAGACAGGCAAGGCAGCTGGGCCTTCGGAGATAGTTGCTGAGATGTTGAAAGCATCTAGAATAATGGGACATACTATGGTCACCCGGATAGTAAACCAAGTAAGACAGAATGGGGCCATACCAAATGACTAGCGTAGCAGCATCATTAACTGCTACAAGGGTAAAGGAGGTGCTCTAGATAGGGGAAACTATAGAGGCATTAAGTTAGGTGACCAGGTCACGAAGGTCACAGAAAGAGTTATAGCACAACTAATCAGAGATCGAATTGATCTAGATGAAATGCAGTTTGGGTTTGTGTCAGGTAAAAGTACCACATACGCTCTTTTCCTTGTACAACTACAGAAGAAGTACCTAGCTAAAAGTAAACCCCCCTACTTAGCTTTTGTTGACTTGGAGAAAGTTTTGACAGAGTCCAGTCCCCCGCTCCATTATCTGGTGGGCTCTTAGAAAACTAGGTGTAGATGAATGGCTTGTGAGAGCTATACAAGCCATGTATAAAGAAACAGTCAGCAAGGTTAGAATTAACAATGAATATAGTGAAGAATTTAGCACAAAAGTTCATCAAGGCTCTGTCCTTAATCCCCTCCTATTTATTATTGCCCTTCAGGTTATAACAGAGGAGTTTAAAACCAGCTGCTCATGGGAACTTCTACACACAGCTGATTCTATGGCTGAACTAGAGAAGAAATTCCAAACATGGAAGCATGGCCTAGAATGAAAAGGCCCTAAAGTTAACTTGTCTAAGACTAAAGTTTTAGTATGTAGAAAGGAAAATAGGGCACAGGTGCCCTCTGGGAAATGGCCATGCTCAGTGTGTAGGAAAGGAGTAGGTAGAAATCCCATTTTATGTCCCAAATGCAAACTATGGGTACATAACAGATCTAATGGGATCAAAAATAAGCTATCTAAGAGCATAGATTTTATATGTGGCCGATGCTCAGGTGCAATAAGTAACATGTGCCCACAGGATACTAGCTCCTTCTTTTGCCCAGATGGTTCTATAGAAATAGTGGACACTTTCTGTTACCTGGGTGACAAAATCAGCAGCGGTGGAGGGTGCTCTGAAAGTACAGTAGCTAGAGTCAGAACGGGATGGAAAAAGTTCAGAGAGCTTATACCACTATTGGCCACAAAAGGTTTCTCTCTAAAAATGAAAGGCAGATTGTATGATGCCTGCATACGAACAGCAATGTTACATGAAAGTGAGACATGGGCATTGGGTGCAGAGGACCTGGAAAAGAACGAAGCATGCATGCTCTGTTGGATGTGTAATAGTAATATACGTGAACGGCAAAGCATAAATGAACTAAGTGAGAAATTAGGAATAAGAGGGTTCAGATGTTGTTTACTTGAGAGAAGACTACGTTGGTATGGTCACATGATGCGCATGAAAGAGACAGCTGTATAAAAAAGTGCAGGGTGATCAAAATTGATGGAAGTTACGATTTGATAAATTCCGACCTTACACACTTGCACCTCTCTAAGACAATGACTCAAGACCAAGATCTTTGGCGCCACACAGTAATACAGAAGACCCACCTTGCCTACGTACAAAGCGAAACCTAGTTAGTAGGTACCTTCTAACCAAATATATGCCCCCCCCCCCCACTTTCTCTGCAAAGTTATGTTGGTACCACAGCATCCAGTCCAAAATAAATGAGGTCGTGTAGGTGTCATGACAAAAAAACACCAGTCCACGCTGTAATGTAGCTGTGTAGGTAACACAGTAAAAAGCTCCCAGTCGACACTGTAAATGTGGTTAGTGTTAGGAAGGGCATCAAGCCGTAGAAAACCTGCCAGATAGTCCTATATGAGCGATACACGATCGCTCGAACAATCTTGCCTCAAGTGGGACAATTCCCGTCTAACCCATGCTAGCATGGAAGATAGATCAAACGATGATGATGATGATGATATATGCACCTAGAAAGTTCCCCCCTCCCAGGCACAAGTCCGGGCAAGGTTATTTGTTGAAGACCAGCAGCCGCCCATGCATACCAGTCTCCTCTCTCCATGCCACCGCTATTGTCCAAGAGGTTGATACAGCTTGGCACCAGTGATGTTGCAACTCATTTCTACAGCTGAGTAAATTGGAGCAACGTGAAATAAAGTGTCTTGCATCACCCGGTCCGAGAACTGAACTCACAACCTCACGATTGTAAGCCTGACACTCTAATCACCAAACTATGTGCCTTTATAGAGTGTATATATGTATATATACACGTACTATCTAACACATGCTAGCATGGAAGATGGACGTTAAACGATGATGATGATGATGATGATGACAAACATAAATTTTGATTTATGTAAAAATTTTTATCAAAAATGTTGCATGTAAAATGAAAACAAATGATTCTGAAAAGCCCAGAATTAACATATTGGAAAAATATACATTTTTAGCACCTCTTGTTTGAAAATAGCTTGGATGTTCGGTGACCAATGGAAGGAATTATATAAAAAGATAAATGATTATCAATTCTTCTATCCTTTCTTCTCTACATTGAATTAGTAATTTTGCCATATTTTTTTTTACTATAGAAAATAGTCTATGAATAAAGCTTATCAAGTGAAAAAATAAATTCTGACACTCAAGCATAGTAAATAGACATTAAATGGTGATGATATATATATATCATCATCATTGTTTAAAGTCCATTTTCTTTGCTAGCATGGGTTAGACAAGTTGCCCCATTGTCAGACAAGTCAGATCAGATGACTGTCTTGCTCAAAACAGTTGAATTCAGAAATGGGAGAATTTGAAATGCGTGCATTACAATGCAAACGATTACTATAAATATATTTATAGTGATCAACTATTATTATGGTCATTTGCACTGGGACAGAAACATACACACGTAATATATATACAAACATACAGACACACACTAAATATTGCAAATATAGATATTAAAGTTTAGGATAAGAGGCTGGAAATGACCATCTTTGCCCTATGTACTGTACATGCACTTTTTTGATGAGTTGTGGTGCACCTGGGCACTGTACACAATATTTCATTATTGTTATTGTTATTATATCATGACTCGTACACTGTTCATTTTCCTGACATTTGTACATTATTCTATGTACTATACATGCACCTTTGATGAGTTGTAGTGCACCTGAGCACTGTACACAATAATTTCATTATTATTTTTTATTATCTTAACAAGACATCTGAGCTATTTAACCCTTTAGTATTTAAACTGGCTGTATCTGGCCAGAATTCTCTCACCTCTTTCTGTTCAAACTGACTGTAACCTGCCACTCATGTTGATGTTAAGTTATTGTTCTCAAAATAAATAATATCAAAATCTGATAGATTGAATATAATGTGAGATATTATGTGAGGTAAAGCCTTTATCGTGAAACAGGGTGGTGGGCCGTTTGGGAGCAAGGTTGCGTTAGGGGGGCGTTTGGTGCTTTGGAGGGCGCTGGAAGGCAATTTTACTTTGGTAAGTTTTATAAGCCATATTTGTATGTCTTTCAGACAGCCAGTGTGAATGCATTTAAATGACCATGCAGACAGCATAACTATAGTCTGTGCAGGCGTGTCTAGATATTAACCGGCAATTGAGATCCTAAGAATGGAAAAACCTCCAGTCAACTGGGTCAGGGACACTATCTTTCCTTCACGATAACAATGTATTTCATGTTTGAAATTATTCACTCAACCGTAACGAGTTAACACTATGTAGATCTGTTTTATTCCCTATTGTATAAATAATATTACAAATAAAAAAAAGAAAAGAAAAAACTCAGAAGCGGGTAGCACACATAATCAGGTAATTCAAACATCTAGGACCTCATACAACACATAATCAGGTAATACATACAGCTGGGACCACATGCAATACATAAGCAGGTAATACATACATCTAGGACCACATACAACACACAGGCAGGTAATACATACATCTAGGACCACATACAAAACACATTTTATCATGTGCTACAGACGACGCAAGAGCAATGGTTGGCCAACATAAGGGTTTCGCCACTCTTCTGAAGAGAGAAAATCTATCTGTATTTGCTATTCATTGTGTCATTCATCGACAACACTTGGCTGCGAAGAAACTCAGCAAGCCGCTGAGCAAGTCCTTGCAGGTGGCCATTGATGTCATCAATTTCATTCCCTCAATAAACAAATTTTCCGGCAACTGTGCCAAGATAATGATGAAGAATTCGTCAAGTTGCTCCTTCATAATGAAGTGAGGTGGCTTTCAAAGGGAAAGTGCTTTACTCACTTCTTTGAACTCTTCGATTCTATCATTGAGTTTCTGCGAGGACGCAACATAGAACTGTACAAGAAAACCCTCGATGTGAAGCAAGACTGAGCCTACCTCACCGACATCTTCGACAAATGCAATAGCATCATTTTGGCTTTGCAGGGGAAGAAGATCACTTAGCTTAAAGCAAGGAATGCTGTGAAAACATTCCTGGCCAAATTGAATGTCATCGAAAGGAATCTTTGTTGACGGGAATTCTATAATTTTCCTAGTGTCGCCAATGTTCAAAACATTGTAAGCGATGACCAACTCCAAATTTATACCACTCACCTCCATGCGCTACAAGACAACATGAGAGAATGGTTTGTCAACCTTTTGCCGATGGACATTCCAATGTGGATAGCAGATCACTTCATAGTTAACGTCGACAATTTGGATGTTAAATTTCAGGAAGAATTCATTGAACTTCAAGCAAATGACACGATGAAAATTAGATTTCCCAAAATAGGTGAACCCCTTTTTGGAATGCAAGAGGAAATTCAGCGTCGATTTCCACACCTACATGCAGAGGCTAAGAGATTTGCTCTGCTTTTTCCAAGCTCATACTTAGTTGAGAGGAGGTTTGATGCTGTTTCCAGACTGCACAGTAAGTCTCTCAACCGCTACAATGTAATTACACGTGGAGATCTCTGGCTACATCTTAGGAAAATTCAGCCTCACGTCAAAGAGTTAGCTAGACTCCATGAAGCTCAAGGGTCCCATTGAAATGAGGTCAAAGTTAAAGTAAGTTGATTTATCCGAAAACTTGGATATGCTATTGTTACAAAGCAAACTAACAATTTTTTTATTTGTAGTTGCAGTCTGACTGGACTGGAAACCATCTACTACAATTCACTTACTCATTTGTTGTATATATTTTACCATTTACTAATAAATATGCTCTCCCGCATGGTCATGAAAACCCTCTTCCTTGGTCTCTAAGCTCACAAAGCAGAGGGGACATCAAGTTAGATATCAACATTTATTCTGTCCGTTTCATTAAAGGGAAAATTGGAAAGCTTTGAAATGATATAATTGCCACTTTCTTCCAGATAAGAGCACACTTGGGATAGACAGAGTTGCTCTTGTATAAATGTTCAAAATAGCTGGTAACGCCTGGTGGGAATATAACAAATTCAACTGATCCTTTTTCAAAAAAAGAACATTTATGTTCCTTTTTTTGAAATTTATATATTTCCTTTCAAGGAATGTATTTATACTCTCAGCTGCCTGCAATGGTATCGTTGGAATATTGTTAATTTTTCAGTAATTTACTGATATCAAAATCAGTAGTTTATTGAAAAATGGAAAAAAAGGGGGGTGGGTTTCGTGATTTCGAGGGACCAAAGAGGGCGTTTGGCCTAAATGGGTTGAGAACCTGTGATGTAGAGTAATGTAAATGCTATAGGGTTAAGCAAACCATGATTTCTTCAAAAGTGATAAAGAGAGAGATGAGGAAGAGACGAAGAAGGAAGAGGATGATGATGATAAGAAAAAATGAGCTGGAGTTGACAGTTGTTAGCAACAACTGAGGTATTTTTCTTTCACCAATCTAGCTCAGTGGGGTAGCACCCAGTTAAGCAAGCATCACAATATCCACGTTTACCATCCTCTTCATTGAAAATAGCACCTTTTTTGACAGCTAAATGAAGCCCATAAACAGAGAGATATTCTAAGCTGTTGGCACCTGTTAATAAAGAAAAAAAAAAAAGAAAAAAAAAAATGACAAAAATAGACTAAACAATTTTATATCTACATATGGTCACTATTTGACTGTATTTTGTACTACTATGAAGGAGTGATGTTAGAGCTGTGAAATCTTGCTTGCATTAATTTCAACTCTTCTTATTAATAACTGCATTGTTTCTTTTTAGGAAAACTGACATCTGATTGTGCAAACAAAACTTCAAAAGTAATTAGTAGTAACTTCTCTTGAAAATAAAAAAAATTTGGCATTGTAGTGTTATCAAGTGCCTGCAGAAAAAGGGTTTAACTCCCAAGAATATTCATTCTGACATGGTTGCTATATTAGGGGATGATGCTCCAGCTTTATAATCAGTGCAAAAGTGGGTAGCTGAATTTAGGAGGGGAAGGGAAAGACTTGAAGATGACTTTAGGTCTGGATGTCCTGCAACTGCCACCGAGGAAAACATTGATCATGTTCACAATATGGTGATGGATGACAGGCGATTGACTATAAATCAAATAGCCAATGCTATCAGCATATCCTGTGTGAGAGTTGAGAATATTCTGCATGATGAACTTGGCATGACAAAAGTGTCTGCTCGACACCTGATCACCTGATCAAAAGCACACCAGACTAATCACATCATAGGAAAATCTGACATTGTTTGAGGCAGATCCAGTTGGTTTCCTTGAACGTTTCCTAACCTAGGATGTGTATTGGGTTCATCACTTTGAGCCAGAGACAAAGAGATAATCCATGCAGTGGAAACATCTTTCCTCTCCTGCTCCAAAGAAGGCGAAGGTCATTTCATCTGCAGGGAAAGTGATGGCCTCTGTTTTTTTTGGACGCAAAAGGCATTGTGTTTATTGACTGTCATCAAAAGGGCCACACCATCAATGGAGAGTACTATGCCAACTTGCTGAGGCAGTTATGAAAGGTCCTTGGTTTCAGTGAGTGCTATGTATGACAGTAGCTTTGAACTAGTTGATTACCCTCCCTATTCTCCTGAATTGGCCCCATTTGGCTATCATCTGTCCTTCAATATGAAAACAGACTTGGCTGATCTGTTATTGATTACTTTTTTTACCAACAGGATGGAAGCTTCTTCACCAACGGGATCCGGGCACTGCAATACTGACAGAGAAAGTGTGTGGACAGCAAGAGGGACTATGTTGAAAAATAAACCTCATTTGGTTACATTACATGAGTGTCTTGGCCAGCCTATGAAGGATTGATGCTAGAGCTGTGAAATCTTGCATGCATTAATTTCAACTCTTCTTATTAATAACTGTATTATTTCTTTCCAGGGACTATGTTGAAAAATAAACCTCATTTCATCATTCCATGAGAGTATCTTGGTCAGCCCATGAATTTTTCAGCTAACTCTCGTATATCTACTTATGTTGTCAGTATCTGAACGTATTTAATACCATTAATTATTGCTTCATTAATAGTAGCACAGCGTGTTAGTGCTATTGCTAATTAATCCTACCCAGTCAAATCTACACTATATGCAAATGAACTTTTCCAGCAGATTTTTTTTAGACAAAATGTATATAAGCTATAGCTCATTTTTATCTCAGTACCGAGCAAGTTAAATGTCAATGATGATGGAAAGGAAATTCTGAAGCACCAGTGCCTGGTGTTCACACATGGCTACTGAGGTAACAGCTTAAAACACCGATAGTGAGACATATATGTTTTTTTATACATAAACATATTGTATATGCCTTCATATACACTTCTATTGGTCAGTGTATCACTGCAGTTTGCACCACTAACTATTATATCTACATATGTGGTCAATGCTTTGTTGTAATATCTACCACATCTACATATGTGGTCAGTGAAATGGGATGGGCCCTTGTTGCTTTCAATGAAGAGTGTTCCAGCTGTTCGATCAATGGTGCAACCTGCTCATGAAATTAACATGCAGCTGGCTGAGCCTTCCACTGAAACATGTACAATTAATGCAATTCTCAGGGAGAATCAGTATGATACAATGTGTGACACGGCTTCCCCTTTGAATTACAGGTACAGATGTGGTCAGTATTTGACTATATTTTGTACTATTAACTATTGCCTTTGATCATAAGTCTGCTGGATTTAAGATGATCAGGAGCAAAATAACCACACCACCCTTCACATAATTAGAGTTACTACCTGGTTACCCAACTTGCTAAAAACACCAGTCAAACTTTCCTTAACCTCCTCAGTGCCCTAGACGAAATAACTCATCCTAACATGTTTGAACTTATTTTCAACAGTCGATAACTTCAGTTATGAACTCGTTTCCAACAGTTCATAACTTCAAAGCTAGATTGGGTTACTAGTTTATTGAAAATGGTCATTTTACTGAAAAAAAAAAAAAACCTGGCACAGCAACTGCAGCTGTATAAAATATATGTGGCAGTCAACAGATTAAACAACATTCTACAATCTTTTATAAAAAAGAAAAGAATACAGTAGATAACATAAGACTATGTTTGAAAAAAAAAAAAGAAGAGCTGACTAAACAAGAACTACACCACTTTATCATTATTATTATCGGTAGAGCGTTGGACATGCTTTGCAGCATAGAGTTACAGCCCTTTACATTCTGAGTTCAAATCCCACTGAAGTTAGCTTTGCCTTTCATCCTTCCGGGGTCAATAAAATAAAGTACCAGTCACGTACTGGAGTTGATTTAATCGACTTTCTTCTCCCACAAAATTGCTGGCCTTGTACCTAAATCAGAAACCATTATTGTTGTTAGGGTAGTGGATTGGTAGAGTGGTTAGAGCGCCAAGATCAACTTTGCCTTTCATAGTCAATAAAATAAAGTACCAGTAAAGCACTAGGGCCAGTATAATTGACTTCCCTTTCTCAAATTACTGGTCTTGAGCCTAAACTAGGAATCATTATGAAAATCATGGCGGTGTAAGGAAGGAAAAAAAATGTGTCAGACACCAATTTTGTTATATCCTACTTTAGGAGTTCACTTTCAATAGCTCATAAATATCCATGTGAAATAGACCCTGCCAAAATAAAATTATTTAATTCAGTCGAACCTAAAAATCTGTAGCAAGCTGAATTTTTTATAAATTGCTTCCCTTGACACTGCATTATGTATGAAGGGGAGATTACTCTATTGACAACACATAAGATGCTTAGAGCATGCTAAAGGTTAAATTGATTTTCTATTTGACTGACATTTTATCGACATTGGAAAAATGAAAGGCAAAGTTGACTCCGGTGGGATTTGAACTCAGAACAATACCACAAGGTCTGATGTTTTAACTATTCCATCAATTCTCCACTGTCTAAAATTGGCATAAGGCCAGTAATTTCATGCGAGGAAGTTGATTAAATCAATCCACTACTTGACTGGAATATTAATATATCAACCCTGAAAGGATGAAAGGTTAAGTTGAACAGCAGGATTTGAACTCAGAAAGTAGAAACTAAATACCTCAAAGTATTTTGTCAGACACTCTACTGATTCTGCAAATCTACTGCCATCACTACCCTTATTATAACCATAATAAATATTCTTAGATTACAATACCATATATGAAAGAGAGTATGGTCAAGATGAGAAAAAGAAAACAAACACAAATTTACCTAAATGTTCTGCCAGCTCAGTGGAACCATACTTGTTTGCAATCAACTCTTCCCTGGTTGGGATATTTATACCCATATAACATGGGTGTTTAACAGCTGGAGAAGCCACTCGTATATGGACCTGGGCAAAAGTTAAATCAAAGAAATTAATATCATCCACATCATCATATAGTATTATGACATAGAAAATTAATTAAATCTCCAACATAACTACTGCCATTACAACCTGGTCACAGTTGGAATACATCTTAACCTGGTCACAGCTGAACCACATCTCAACCTGGCAACAACTGCAACACTACATCACAACATCTCAATCTGGTCACAGTTGAAACACAACATCTCAATCTGGTCACAGTTGAAACACAACATCTCAATCTGGTCACAGTTGAAACACTACATCACAATCTGGTCACAGTTGAAGCACTACATCACAATCTGGTCACAGTTGAAACACTACATCACAATCTGGTCACAGTTGAAACACTACATCTCAATCTAGTCACAGTTGAAACACTACATCTCAATCTGGTCACAGTTGAAACACTACATCTCAATCTGGTCACAGTTGAAACACTACATCTCAATCTGGTCACAGTTGAAACACTACATCTCAATCTGGTCACAGTTGAAACACTACATCTCAATCTGGTCACAGTTGAAACACTACATCTCAATCTGGTCACAGTTGAAACACTACATCTCAATCTGGTCACAGTTGAAACACTACATCACAATCTGGTCACAGTTGAAACACTACATCTCAATCTGGTCACAGTTGAAACACATCTCAATCTGGTCACAGTTGGGACACTACATCTCAATCTGGTCACAGTTGAAACAGTACATCACAATCTGGTCACAGTTGAAACAGTACATCACAATCTGGTCACAGTTGAAACAGTACATCACAATCTGGTCACAGTTGAAACACTACATCACAATCTGGTCACAGTTGAAACACTACATCTCAATCTGGTCACTGTTGAAACACTACATCACAATCTGGTCACTGTTGAAACACTACATCTCAATCTGGTCACAATTGAAACACTACATCTCAATCTGGTCACAGTTGAAACACTACATCTCAATCTGGTCACAGTTGAAACACTACATCTCAATCTGGTCACAGTTGAAACACTACATCACAATCTGGTCACTGTTGAAACACTACATCTCAATCTGATCACAGTTGAAACACTACATCTCAATCTGATCACAGTTGAAACACTACATCTCAATCTGGTCACAGTTGAAACACAACATCTCAATCTGGTCACAGTTGAAACACTACATCACAATCTGGTCACAGTTGAAACATCTCAATCTGGTCACAGTTGAAACATCTCAATCTGGTCACAGTTGGGACACTACATCTCAATCTGGTCACAGTTGAAACAGTACATCACAATCTGGTCACAGTTGAAACACTACATCTCAATCTGGTCACTGTTGAAACACTACATCACAATCTGGTCACTGTTGAAACACTACATCTCAATCTGGTCACAATTGAAACACTACATCTCAATCTGGTCACAATTGAAACACTACATCTCAATCTGGTCACAGTTGAAACACTACATCTCAATCTGGTCACAGTTGAAACACTACATCACAATCTGGTCACTGTTGAAACACTACATCTCAATCTGGTCACTGTTGAAACACTACATCTCAATCTGATCACAGTTGAAACACTACATCTCAATCTGGTCACAGTTGAAACACTACATCTCAATCTGGTCACAATTGAAACACTACATCTCAATCTGGTCACAATTGAAACACTACATCTCAATCTGGTCACAATTGAAACACTACATCTCAATCTGGTCACAATTGAAACACTACATCTCAATCTGGTCACAATTGAAACACTACATCTCAATCTGGTCACAATTGAAACACTACATCTCAATCTGGTCACAGTTGAAACACTACATCTCAATCTGGTCACAATTGAAACACTACATCTCAATCTGGTCACAGTTGAAACACTACATCTCAATCTGGTCACAGTTGAAACACTACATCACAATCTGGTCACAGTTGAAACACTACATCACAATCTGGTCACAGTTGAAACACTACATCTCAATCTAGTCAGTTGGGACACTACATCTCAATCTGGCCACAAGAGGAACACTACTTCTCTATCTGCTCACAGTTGGGATACTACAACTGAACCTGTCCACAGCTGGAACACTACATCATTAGTGATGTAGATGAAAGTCTTTTGATTGATTTGTTGTTAGTATTTATAGGTATTATACAAAATGACTCAGCATTTCTCTGTTAAGCATTTTAAAATTAAATAAAAATGGAGGGAGAAAAAACAATTTGAGAAAGGGAGCCTGTTGGGGTCTTACTTCAGTGGCTCCTGAAGACTTCAGTAGTTTAATGATAGGGGCCATCGTTGTTCCACGCACAATAGAATCATCAATAAGGACAATCCGTTTTCCCTTGAAATTCTCAGTCAGGGCACCAAATTTCTTAGCAACACCAAGTTGTCGGAGTCTTAAGCTTGGTTGGATGAATGTACGACCGACATAGCGGTTTTTACACAGCACTTCACCATAAGGAATTCCGAGCTAGAATAAGAAAGAAGGAACAAAAATTATGTATATACGTAGAGAAAGAGAGAAACAAATATATTTCGATAGATTCATAGACAAGCTAGTTCTTTAAAGAATCATTAACATCAGTGGTATGATATATTATGACAAACAATGAAATAAGAGAACAAGCGTATTAATTTATTGTTTTATGATTGTTTCAGCTGAATGGAAAAGGTGAGCTGTATTTGCTGGCATCATTCAGAAACAATGACAAAAATGGTATTTAGTAATCAAAGGATTAATACATCATCATCATCGTTTAACGTCCATCTTCCATGCTAGCATGGGTAGGATGGACTATCCCTTTGTGAGGGATCAGGTCGCGGGACCGTGATTCGCTCACACAGAACTGATTTTGGCTTGGTTTCTATGGCTGTAAATAAAAAGATAACTGAGTATATAAATAACTTAAGTGAAAACAGTGATAGATAGGAGATGTATATTTGTTAAGTTATATGATGACGTTTTGTGAAGATGTAAGAAAAATCTGTTTGTAGGATTGGTTTGAGGGGAATATTTGTCAGGTAGCTGAGTTTACATAGACAAAAAAACCTGAATTAAGATAACACAAAAAACTTAATGATGGCTGCTTTTCCTATCACTAACCACTTAACTATGGGTGAGATCAGTGGCTCCCTACTTATCTGCATTGAGAACCATTTTTAGCAATCATTGTTTCAATTTATCTGATGAGCCAGTGACCTAAGGAGTCAAACCATACTGTTATATAATGATGTGTAACTAAGAGTGTTTTTAGTCTGATCACTGGCAAAACATGTGTAATGAAATAAACATATGTTAAACTTCTATCTCTCTCTTTTGTTATATATATATAATCATTTAACATCCATTTTCCCAGCTAGCAAATGTAAGGCTCGTCTTCATGTGGGGCTACTGACCCATCAGATGGGCTGATGACTCCACATCTCCCTACATATGATCTCACACACTACCGAGTGCATTTTATTGTGACACTAGCACTAGGGAGACCATCATGTCTTTGACACAACTGAAAGGTCCTTCCATCCCTTTCTTCGGCAAGCATTCTATGGCTGGAAACCCTTCCTAACCACCTTACTGTGTGTACTGGGAACATTTTTCGTGTAGTTTACCAACACCAGGGAGATTGTCATGTACAACAGATCAACATCGAGCAATCATTTTTTCTACATTATTGTTCTTATATACACATCAAAACGCATGTTCTACTAAATGTCACAGAAAGTCATTAAGACTGCATCCCTATTATAAATGCCAGTGGTTACATTTAATATTGACCTACATTAGTTAAACCATCACTTCTGAATCCAGTTGTGATATATATTTCTTAGAAAATGCTTCATTACTGTCTTGTCTGCTTGCCAGTCTCGTTAACAGCCAGGAATAGCAGCTACGCCTAAATTCATTAAGATAATATTACACTAGGTCATGTATAGAGAATTGCAGTAACTATAATGTACTATAATTATGTTCACTAGCAGAAAAACCACCCTACGGGTGGTTTTCTGCTAGCATGTGTAGTGTGTATATTGATATTATACGCAAGTATATATACATGTAGATATGATACATCAAATAAAATCGTAATTGACAATATATAATACATAGAAATTGAACGAAGACTGTGTTACACTGTCTTATGTAATCAGTAACATAATCCATGATACATTAAAAAAAGACGATATTATATATAAACTGCATTAGGGGAAAATTAGTGACAGAAAATTAGTATGTTTATTTAAGTGATCGCCACCGGAAGTGTTGACATCACACACTCTCTCTTTCTATATATATGGTAGTTGAAGTGGTGGTCGTGGCAACGATATACCGAAAGTGCAACTTTGAAAAGAAGTCAATTTTAAATTATTTATTTTTATGAAATCATTTTTGTTTACGAAATTTAGTAGATAAATTATGTAATATTCATTCATTATTTATTCATTATTTATTCAGAGTAATCCAACTTATTTTACTAACAGGATAAAAAAAAAAAACGTACGCAGACCTTCCTTTATTATAGTTTAGATTCAGTTAGTCTAATGGAGTAAAAGAGCAAGTGGAAATATAAGAGCTACATAGCTTATTTATGTGTTTTGTTATGTAGGAACATCGGTATCATTACTGTAATTCATTATTTTTGTTTTTATTCATTCAAAGTTCATTTGGTTTGCTGCTTATTGATACAGTGTTTTGGATTGCAGTGTAAGTTTCAGCCCCTCAAAAGTAGTATTCACATAATAGTCAACTCCATAAATTTAACCTTGCAAACTAGTCTTAAAGAAATTTGATTTTTACATCAGTATATATATATATTATCAACCTCAGAATGATGAAAGGCTAAGCTGACCTCAGTGGTTTTTGAATTCAAATCACAAGGAGCTTGAATAAATCCTGCAAGGCATTTTATCCAATGCACAAATGCACCTGCTAATTCCCAGGTCATTGCTTGACCTGCTAGAAACAGTAGATAGATCTCCATGCAGTCTTAAAAAAACACACACACAATGTAGTTCTTGAAAATAAGATAGGATGGTTATAGCTAGAATGTTTTGGATCATAGGTCCAATTGATCATGGTTGAACAATGAATTTTTGAAACAATAGAAAGTTTGGCAGGATCTAATAAAATAACATTCTTCATTATTTATCTGAAGTTTGGAACATAACTTAAAGGTTCTCATATAAAAATATGGTTGAAAGCTTTAACACTTTTGTAACCATACACTTTATTTCAATTAATGAGAAATTCACTCAAATTATTAATTGTTTCATAAAGTTCTTATATAAAATTATATTAGAAGATTTTATTTTAAATAGGAACCCTTTAACCCTTTCATGAGTGTATTTCTAATGAAATACACTCTATTTCAATTAATGAGGAATTACTTGAAGAACCTTAATGTAAAATGTTTTCTATGATAAAACTAAAAGTTGGTTTCAGATGGTTGGGTATCAGAACTGTTAAAATATAAATCTAAACAAACTTATTAAAAAGATGGATGAAATATGGAAACACCATGTTCTGAGAAAGGTCTCTGCTTGAGAAGTTCAGACTTTTTTTCTTCATGGTAAACTATACATGCTATATTTTAAAACTTTTATCAGCTAGCTTCTATTGAGGTGAACAACCATTTGTTGCTTTGAATTCTACAATTTAAAAGTTATAGCAATAACATTTGACAGGTGGTTTAACACCACCATATTGCAGAATTTTGGTGAACTCATTCTTACCAGTCACTAATTGGATACTTTTCTCAAACCCATGAAGACTAAATTTTTTTTTAGAGGCAGCCTTTATTTACTTCGTAGTTACATCACTAGGTTGTGAGATTTTTCTTGGGAGCTAACAGTGGCTCCCATTACTCCATCTCCCCTAGTAGTTTATTGCTATTGGTCCAGGGTTGTTTATTCATCCAACAGTAGCCTGCTTATATTACAACTAACCATCATATCTGGTGGCCATATTGCTATCCCATCTGCAATCTGTTCTCTAGCAGAACAGCTCTGACAGGACCTGCTGGAAGTACTTGCAGACTCTTCCTCCACGACCCCCTTAGGAATAAGTAGGCAAGAAAGAAGATTTAACACCACCAGCACAGTGTTTGGCTTAGCCCTTGAGTTTACTTAGTTGCAATCATTCTGACCAGACCTGTAGTTTAAGAATAACTTCCAAACTTGAAGGCCCTCTAAGAAAGCCAGATATGCTGATGTTCTTCCTTTCATTAACCTTACTGTTAACATATTTCTAATGAAAGACAGTGCTCATGATTTTTTTAAATAATTAAGTATTTGAAAGGATTTTATCAACACTTAACTTCCTGTACCCATGAAATCACATTAGCAAAACATTCTTGAAAAGTACAAAACAGCATTATGACTGCATCAAATGAAAAATTAGTTTTTATTTTACCATTGCAAATTTTTACAACAATCTGTCCATTAGTAAAAACATTTAACTAAACAGACCCTTTTTTTAGTTTATATACATATTTTCTGCTAAATCACTGCAGCATTTTAAGAGATAATGTAACTAACTTTCTCATTATTCATTTGGTATTTGGAGCATAACTTAACAAAGGTTTTTATAAGAATGACAATGGACATTTTTTAGATAAATATAAACACTGTAAAACAAACAGCTTTGTATCACAAAAAATCAGGAGTGGTTTCAAACAGTTTCATTACTCTGTATATACAATTGTATTTTTGTGGTAAAGGCTTTACCTCACATAATATCAAATCTATGAGATTTTGATGTTATTTATTTTGAGAACAATACCTTAACGTCAGTATGAGTGTCTGGTTACAGCTGGTTTGAACAGAAAGAGGTGAGAGAATTCTGGTCAGATACAGCTGGTTTAAATGGGTCAAGCTAGATAAAATATAATTTAAACTTGAATGTAAAGGAGTTCTAAGTATGAGCAAGTTGCAAAGAGGAAGGCGCAGGCAGAAGTGGTGAAAGCTGATCCCTGGATGCTAAACCTCACAAAGGAGATGACAAAAGAATGCAACAAGTGGTGAGATGCTGTTTTGGAGAAAATCCATCCAACCCAAGGAAGCATGGAAAAACAGACGTAAAAATGATGATGATAATGATAATATAAGACATTTTAAACATTAACATTTCATTTTACGTCCGCTTTTTACCTGCTTGCAAGGGTGGGACGGGAACTGATTCAGGCTTGATTTCTACAGCTGGATGCCCTTCCTAACACCAACCTCATTTACAGTGAGTGCTGGGTGCTTTTTTTCCGTGGCGCCTACACGACCACTTTGCAGTGGAATGATATGGACCCCAGTTCCTATTATCTCATTTCTACAGCTGAGTAAACTGGAGCAATGTGAAATAAAGTGTCTTGCTCAAGGAAACAACACATCACCCGGTCTGAGAATTGAACTCACAACCTTTCGATTGCAAGGCCAATGCTCTAACCACTAAGCCATGTGCCTCCATGGACATTATGATAAAAGATACTTTCTCAAAATGGTGCACAGTAAGATTGAGCACATAACTACGTGATTGCAAAAGCCTCGTTGATGGAACTTCACCCATCATTATTATCATTTGTGAATACCATAATTTGGTATTGTTTTACTGGCTGAACACACTCCCTATCATTAACCACTTAAGAGTGGAACTTGCATGTATTTATTGAGTCACCAACACGAGACAGGTCATCTGTCAGTACTGAAGTATTCAGCAGCAAGCAATAAATATGTGGTTCTTATGATACATGCTGTCATTAGGCCTGTTTCTCTTTTCTGTGTCAAATTGAGGTTCATAATATCTTAAATAATTAGCATTCAACCAATCCTATAAAATCCAGTCATTTATAAAGAAAATCATAATAGAGCATGCCTAATATACCATATTGCGGACACAGCCATGACCAAATGGTTAAGAGGTTAGCTTTACAATCATGAGATTCCAGGTTCAATCCTACTGTGTGGCATCTTCAGCAAGTATCTTTACCACAGCCTCAGATCAATCCAAGCTGTGTCTCATTGGATGAAGTGTACCTGTAATTCAAAGGGCCAGCTGAGTCACACTGTGTCAAGCTGAATCTCCCTGAGAATTGCATCAAGGGTACACCTGCCTGTGAAATACTCAGCCACTTATATGGTGATTTCATGAGTTAGCTACCGTTCTATTGTTCAGACAATTGGAAGACACATTATTAGAGTCTGATGGAGGTCCATGCACCCAGTCCACACTGATAAGTGGTTGGTGACAGAAAGGATATCCAAACAGGAAAAATCTCACAAAAAATTATGAAAAGCACAACCTATAATATACTCACTAATTGCATATACAGAATGAAGCAATCTAACAAGTGGAAGTAAGCTGTGTTGGAAAGATCCATCCAGCTCATACAAGCATGGAAAAATGGACATACAAAGGATGATGATGATGAAAAAGAAGGAACGTATATTTACCATCTCAGCATAGGCCATAGCAGCAGGTGTTGCTGATTCAGGGACAGTACTGACCAGATCTACATCCACAGGAAATTCTATAGCCAGTTGTTGACCACATCTTTTTCTCACAGAATATACCATTTGACCTGAAAACAAACCTTTAACTAATAAACGAAAACCAGCATTGGGTAGCACCAAGGTCTAAAAACTTCAGCACTTTATTAAATGAAATACAGTGCTAATGTCTTTCAGTTAATTTTGAATATAACAAAAAATTTGAAAGCATTTATACACATAATCATAATATACCAGTATATATTTTTGTGTTATGTTTAGAACATAACAAAAGGTAAACAAAATTTGGTTGACTTATGTAGAATTAGGAAGTTTGAAAGTATAGTTGCCACAATGCAGATAATTATAATAATTGTTTCTACTTTTGGCACAAGGCCAGCAATTACCCAGTGCATTACTGGTACTTTATTTTATCGACCACGTAAGGATGAAAGGCAAAGTCAACCTCGGCGGGATTTGAACTCAGATCGTAAAGGGACGTAACTATGCTGGAAGCATGGCGTCCGACCCTCCACCGATACTGCCAATAATTATAATAATAGTTGAAAGAATCAGATGTTGTAGTCCATGAAATGTAAAAAATGGAAAGAGGTGCCTGCAGAGAATGAGACCATGCATCTCTCGTATGCTGAGCAAGTGCATTTAACTCTTACACTAAATGGTCCCTGGCTGCAAATAACCATCTTTTTAGAAGATTTCAGTGTAGTTAGAAATGTAAACACTATTTAGTTGACTAATGAAGCATTGGGAAATTTGAAAATATTGTCACCCAAAGCAGATAATTATAATATTTCAATAAATCAGGTGAAGTACTCCTGGAGATAGGAAAAAATGGAGAGCGGAGAGATGCTGGTGGGAAATTGAATGTTGTATCTGTTGTATGCCTGGCAAGTGTGTTTAACCAGTTTTTTTAATTTTTTAAAAAACATTTCCAGAGGTCTTCTTTGCCCACTTATTCCTGAGAGGATGTGAAGGCAGAGTCCTCAAACACTCCTTCCAGCGGGTCCTGTCAGTAGCAACTGTCTCCAGAGGTATTTTACCCAATTTATTTAACAATTATTTATGGTTATTATCTATCATCTGCATTATGGCAACTATATTTTCAAATTTCCCAATGCTTCATAGATCATCCAAATGTTGTTTATTTTTCCAGCTTCATGCTTCAATCTGCTAAACAAAAACAAAACACACACAGCGAGGAGTCCTTTGGTGTAATGCTTAACCCTTTAGCATTTACATTACTCTATATTTATTATTGTATTTTTGTGGTAAAGGCTTTATCTCACATAATATCGAATCTATGAGATTTTGATATTATTTATTTTGAGAACAATACCTTAACATCAGTATGAGTGGCCACTTATGGCCGGTTTGAACTGAAAAAGGTGAGAGAATTCTTGCTGGATACAGCCGGTTTAAATGCTAAATGATTAAACATGCTTGCCTGGCATATGAGAGATGCCTGGTTTGATTCCTCACCATTTCCATTCCCAAGAGTACTTTGTGATTTATTCAACTATTATTTTAGTTATCTGCATTGTAGCGACTGTTTTTAAATAATTGTTTCTACGTTAGGCACAAGGCCAGCAATTACCCAGTGCATTACTGGTACTTTATTTTATCGACCCCGTAAGGATGAAAGGCAAAGTCAACCTCGGCGAGATTTGAACTCAGATTGTAAAGGGACGTAACTATGCTGGAAAGCATGGCGTCCGACCCTCTACCGATACTGCCATGAAAAACAAACGTATATTGGTATATTAAGATGGCATTTGGCACATAACACATACAAATATATTTTGGTATATTAAGATTAAGATGGAATAGGGGCATAATTTAATATATATATATAGTCTAACCCATGCTAGCGTGGAAGATAGACGTTAAACGATGATGATGATATATATATAATAAACGTATAAATGATGATGATATATATATAATAAACGTATAAAAACAAACGTATATTGGTATATTAAGATGGCATTTGGCACATAACACATACAAATATATTTTGGTATATTAAGATTAAGATGGAATAGGGGCATAATTTAATATATATATATAGTCTAACCCATGCTAGCGTGGAAGATAGACGTTAAACGATGATGATGATATATATATAATAACCACACGTATCGTTAACCAGGTAATACTAGAGGGGGCCATACCAAAAGATTGGTGCAGTAGCATCATTGTCAACTGCTACAAAGGTAAAGGCGATGCACTAGATAGAGGAAACTATAGAGGTATAAAGTTGATGGACCAGGTCATGAAAGTAACAGAAAGAGTTATAGCACAGCTGATTAGGGACCGGGTGAATATAGACGAGATGCAATTTGGGTTTGTACCAGGGAAAGGCACCACTGATGCCCTCTTCCTTGTGAGGCAATTACAGGAAAAGTACCTAGCTAAAAGTAAGCCACTCTACTTGGCATTTGTCGACCTTGAGAAAGCCTTTGACAGAGTTCCACGTGCAGTAATCTGGTGGGCTCTTAGAAAACTAGGAGTAGATGAATGGCTTGTGAAAGCGGTACAAGCCATGTATAGGGGAGCAGTCAGCAAAGTTAGGATTGGCAATGAGTATAGCGAGGAATTTAGCGTACAGGTTGGGGTCCACCAGGGCTCTGTTCTTAGCCCTCTCCTGTTCATCATAGTCCTGCAGGCAATAACGGAGGAGTTTAAGACCGGATGCCCATGGGAACTCCTGTATGCTGATGACCTCGCACTCATAGCTGAATCTATGGTAGAACTAGAGAATAAATTCCAAACCTGGAAGCAGGGACTAGAGAGAAAGGGCCTCAAAGTCAACATGACAAAGACTAAGGTCCTTGTAAGTAGACGAGAAAACAGAACCCAGATCCCCTCAGGGAAATGGCCTTGCTCAGTATGTAGGAAAGGTGTAGGTAGGAACTCCATTCTCTGCCCCAAATGCAAACAATGGGTACACAAGAGATGTAGCGGGATCTCAGGAAGCTTAATTAAGAATGTAGGATTCACATGCAGCAGCTGTGCTGAAACAGCAAGCAAACAGCCACAGGAAACAAGTACCGCCAATCTCTGGGAGGGCCCTGTAGAAACAGTAGACAGCTTCTGCTACCTAGGTGACCGAATTAGCAACGGAGGTGGGTGCTCAGAAAGTACAATAACTAGGGTAAGAACGGGATGGAAGAAGTTTAGGGAACTACTACCACTGCTAGCTGCAAAAGGCTTCTCCCTCAGAATGAAAGGCAGACTGTATGATGCGTGTATCCGAACAGCGATGTTGCATGGTAGTGAGACCTGGGCACTGAAGGTGGAAGACTTACGTAGATTAGAGAGAAACGAAGCCTGCATGCTCCGATGGATGTGTAACAGTAATATACGTGAACGACAAAGCATAAAGGAATTGAGAGAGAGACTGAGCATAAGAGGAATCAAATGCTGCGTGCAGGAGAGGCGGTTACGCTGGTATGGACATGTGATGCGTATGAAGGATGACAGCTGCATAAAAAGGTGCAGAGCACTAGAAGTTGATGGAAACCGCGGAGTGGGGAGACCCAAGATGACTTGGGATGAGGTGATAAAAGCCGACCTTACCCAACTACACCTCTCAAAGTCAATGACACACGACCGTGACTTCTGGCGCCACGCAGTAATACAGGGTACCCGACCTCCCATGGGTACATGCTGAAGCATATAAACAATATGCCCCCCCCCCCCCCCCCCCCCGCAAGGTGGCCGTGGAGGTGCCACGGCTAAAAAGCACCCAGCCCACACTGTAAAGTGGACGTGTAGGCGCCACGAAAAAGCACCCAGCACTCACTGTAAATGAGGTTGGTGTTAGGAAGGGCATCCAGCTGTAGAAATCAAGCCAGATCAGTTCCTGTATGAGCAAGGCATGGTCAGCCGACCAGACACTGCCCACAACAGGACAACCCGTCTAACCCATGCTAGCGTGGAAGAACGGACGTAAAACGGTGATGATGATGATGATGATGGGATATTAAAAGTGTATACCAGGAGTAGCTTGAAATGGGTTGGTAAAATGAGAACTGTCATGGTCTTGGGTGGCTTGGCAGCACACAACCAGAGTGAGTTTCAATACATCTAATTACTCCATTGACCATCTCGTATCCTACAAGACATACATGCCTAGCCTATTCACTACAAGGCATCACACTCCAGGAAACACAAAGAATAACATATTTGCCCACGGAAACCTTTTCCTCGTCTTAATCCCACCCTATCCTCTGTATCCAAGCTTCCATAAACTAAGGATAAAGAAAAACATTTCTTTCTCTCCAAAGAAAGACAGTCTGTGGCATTAGAAACTCTTCTCTAAATGACATAACCCATAAAAAGTATATATGCTTATATACACTCGCACACACAAATCTAACTTTAAATACAAAATATAAATATATACACACAAATAAAAATTTAAACCAAACCTTCCATAATACTGTCTGGTCGTGCAAAATATACATATTCAAATATACAGAAAGCAGAGTGTTTGTTGTCAGGACAGGGCACTCGACAAAGGGACTTAATTCCTGTTTGGCTAATTTCAACTATTTCACCTTTAAACAGAGAAAAAGAAAATATATTTTAAAGATGCGATGAAATTTGTATAATACAAAAACAAAACGTTTCTAATAAAATGTACACGTACTCTAATAAAATGTACACGTACTCCAATAAAATGTACACAGTACACTCTGTAAACTGATTGGCGTTAAGAAGAGCATCCTGTTTTAAAACCTTGCCAAAAAGGATGGAAAAAAGGCTAAAATGATGACAATGATTATCATCATCATTATTTAATGTTTTTCCATGTTTGCATGGGTTAGACGGGTCATCCACATTATGAGGCAAGTCAAATGGAACTGTATTTTGGCTATTTTTTTTTTACAGATGGATCCCCTTCCTAACACCAACCATGTTTACTGGGTGGTCCTGTTAAGAGGAGGGTCTGGCCGCGTTGTACTCTGCTCATGGTGGAACTGGGAGGCCTGGCTAGTTGGCTGGGTTTTTTTACGGTTGCTGGATGCCCTTCTTAGCACCAACCACGTTTACAGTGTGGGAGCTGGGTGGACCCAATTATGAGGAAGGTCTAACAGGCTGTGTCCAATTTCTCATGGACTAAAGATGGTATATATATATTTCATTCTCTGAAGATGGATTTTGAACCAAATTAAGAAACTTTACACTTTAGCAATAAATACAATTTTTGCTGTTGAAGACCACCACTAATCTTAACTGGATTCCATTTTTTATCTATATCTGTGTGGTTACTTGATAAAGTGTATTTAAAAATAAGAGGAAAGCACAAACGGGGGACAATCCCTTCAACAGTTGTCTGCAGGAGATCACAGACATTTCAACGCATTAAAGACAATATGTCTAGCTCCAGTGCATCAATAACTTTTGGAAGTTATTGGGGGAAAAAGGAGAAAAAGAATTAAACAGAACGGGAAAAAACGACCCCCCCCCCCCCCCAAAAAAAAAAAAACGTAGGGAACATACCGAAAAAGAGGGAAACATGAGAAGCACACGTATGTATATAAGTAACCGGGGGAAGAAGTCAAAAACAGCTACTGAACATAGGTCTGACATCTGCAAGAATAGGCGAAAAGAGGCAGATACGAGAGAAAACGGAATTAGTATGGGGAGCAGAGAGAAAGGGCAGCAGACAACTGATGAAGGGATTGTCCCCTGTTTGTGCTTTCCTCTTATATACACTTTATCAAGTAACCACACAGCTCCCTGTTTCTTCTAAAATTTTTATTAATTTTTTTGCTGGGACCTGGTCTCTCTTTCTCTCTATCTAATTTGTTGCTATTAACTCTTTCTCTTTCTTTTTTTTCTCTCCCTCTCCTTCTCTCTGCTCCCCATACTACTTCCGTTTTCTCTCACATCTGCCTCGTTTCGCCTATTCTTGCAGAGGTCAGACCTGTTTTCTTCGCTCTCCTTAATTCACTGTCAACAAAAGCCTCAGACTTATGTTCAGTAGCTGTTTTTTTACTTCTCCCCCTCTCTCCTGGTTACTTATATACATACATGTGCTTTTCGTGTTTCCCTCTTTTTCAGTATGTTCTCAGTATTTTCTTTTCCTTTTTCCCCCTTGTTTAATTCTTTTTCTCTCTCCTTTTCCCCCCAATAACTTCCAAAAGTTATTGACGCACTGGAGCTAGACACATTGTAATGTCTGTGATCTCCAGCAGACAACTGATGAAGGGATTGTTCCCTGTTTGTGCTTTCCTCTTATTTATATATGTATATATCATAAGAGATAATCTCCTGGGGCTGAAACAGGGCTCCAAGGAGGAAAGTGACAGTGGTGGAATAGTAGGGTGGATGAGGCAATTAAGTAAAAAAAAAAAAAAAAAACTGGCATAGAAAGAATGACAGAAAAGGGGAAGCAGAGGACATAACTAGGAAAGAAGCTAAGCAACAAGGAGAAAAGTTGAATGAAAAAACTTTATGCATGTTCTGCAACGTGGGGACCAAAAACATGAGGTATTCAGGATTGCAAGGCAGTGTATCAGGGAAAATTGTCGGAGAGAAGTGTATCTGAAATGACAATGGTGCACTTACCCTCACTGATGCTGAAAAGAAAGTAGCATGGAAGTACCATTATGAGAGAGTGCTGGATGAGGAGAATTCATGGGAGAAAGATAGTCAGCTCCAGGTTGACTCAGCAGAAAGACCAGCCATACAAGTCAGCAGTAGCGTACTAAGTAAGGCAATTAAGGATATGAAAACAGTGAAAGCAGCTGGTCCATTGATGATAGATGCTGAAAGCATCTGGGATGGTAGGCCACACCAAAACCACCTGTATTGTAAACCAGGTAATACAAAATGGTATCATATCCAATGAGTGGTGCAGCGTCATCATCAACTGCTACAAAGGCAAAGGAGATGCATTAGGCAGAAGAAACTACCGAGGCATCATATTGATGGACCTGGTCATGCAACAGATGATTAGGGATCAAATTAACCTAGATGAGATGTAGTTTGGATATGTGCTGGGTAAAAGTACCACTGATGCTCTCTTCCTTGTGAGGCAACTTAATGAGAAGTACTTAACTAAAAGTAAGCCCCTCTACTTGAAATTTGTTGGCCTAGAGTCCCCTGCTTCCATAATCTGATGGGATCCTAGAAAACTAGGGGTGGTTGAATGGCTTGTGAAGGCAGTACAAGCCATGTACAGCGGAGCAGTCAGCAAGGTTAGAATTTACGATGATTATAGTGTGCAAGTAAGGGTCCATCAAATCGCTGAGACTCAGTGAGGAGATGACCAAGGAACATGACGAGTGGAGAAATGCTGTGTTGAAAAGGATCTGTCCAACCCATGTGAGCATGGGAAAACACATAAAAACAATGATGATGATGATATATTAATAATAATAAAAAATAGAACATATGTGTGCTCTGCCCAGAGGGAATTGTATAGTTTGAACTCAGAACCAAGTCAGTGTAGTTTAGCATGTTAATATTATAGTTATTATACTTGAAAGTACCCCAATCTTACAAACAATGTGCCCAAAAGTACCTTAATATTACAGATGCTGTACTTGTAAGTAACTTAATCTTATAGGTATTGTACTTGAAAGTACTCCAATATTACAGATATTGTGCCCAAAAGTACCATAACCGTACATATATTGTAAATGAGAGCAACATAATCTCACAGCTATTTTGTTTATAAACTCTCTTAAAACATAAATTACATTATGGTTGTACTTTAAAGAAAATAAAAATTACATGAATTTATCATGCAGGTAAAGAGATAAATTATTCAAAACTTACCAGGTAAAACTTCCCGGATATATTTGGCACCAACTGCCTGGAATGAACATGATTCTGAAGAAACTAGCCAGCCATCAATCTCTTTAAAAGTGCTTTCATCTAAGGATTAAAAAAACTATTAAGAATGTTGATTTTAAAATAATCTCTGACTCAAAATCTATATTATATAGTAGGACAGTGGGTAAGCAGAGTTGTTAGAGGATCAGACAAATGTGTCGCAGTATTTGTTTAGTTCTCTTTATGTTCTGAGTACAAATCTTGCTGAGGTTAATTTTGCCTTTTACCCTTCTGGGGTAAATAAAATGAAGTACCAGTCAAGTACTGGATTAATTTAATCAATGTTGCCCGTACACTAAATTTGCTGGCCTTGTGCCAAAATTAGAAATCATTAAAATAGAGTACCAGTTAAATACCAGGGGATTGGGTCAATATAATTGATTACACAATCCTTCTTCAAACTCTGTGGCCAAAGGACTATGTTAAAAACCATTAACCCTTTAGCATTTACATTTACTATTGTATTTTTATGGTAAAGGCTTTATCTCACATAATATCAAGTATTCGAGATTTTGATATTATTTATTTTGAGAACAATACCTTAATGTCAGTATGAGTGGCTAGTTCTTAGAGAGATTAGTTCTGTCGTAAGTGAGAAGCATGATGCACATCAATATACACTCTTGACAGGTGCAATGTGTCTGAACGCGGAAGAGCCGAACTCCCACCGTCATCACTCCCATCTCTCTGTATAGTGAGCAAATAGGATCCGTGCTGGCCGCCCAACAGCCCCAGTGGACAGAATGGAGAAGGCGTTTCCCCGGAGGATGGTAAGGGAGATGCGCTGGAAGAGCCATTCCATCTTGGGAGGCTCACACCTGCGGCTGGCCAGCTCAGCGCCTATGGTAGAGAGGAGGGAGGTAGCCCTGGGGCCAAGGACACCAGAAGTCTCCACTACCAAGGGCATGACCATAAACCTGTGGCTAGTTATGGCTGGTTTAAATGATAAAGAGTTAAGGGTGGTGGAATGTCAGAATTAGTAGAGTGCCAGACAGAATACCTTGCAGTATTTTTTCCAGCTCTTCACATTCTGCATTCAAATTCTGTGATGGTTAACTTTAGTTTTCATCCTTCTGGGGTTGATAAAAAAAAATTATCATTGCCATTCAAATATTACACTCCCTACCCTTCACTAAACACTATGCCCAATCTTTCTTTTCTGGGGTACCAACCTTCTGGATTTTCATTTCCTCCTATATTTATTTTTGTTGCTGACTTCCATTTATAGATATTCTACTACTACAGCCATCTCTCACAACTGAGTGTGACTTAGTATAGGGTTTTTGGTGGCTATGCAGTCATGAGCATATTTAGACACTCTCATGACTCTCCTTCCTTTAACCCATTAGCATTTACATTACTCTATACTTACTATTGTATTTTCATGGTAAACACTTTATCTCAAATAATATCGAGAATTTGATATTATTTATTTTGAGCACAATACCTTAACATAAGTATGAGCAGCTGGTTATGGCCAGTTGGAACAGGAAGAAGTGAGAGAATTCTGGCTGGTTTAAGTGCTAATGGGTTAATCGAGTGGAACATCCAGGATGTGACAGCTAGGAGAGAAGGGTGCACCAACACTAGTACTGGTACTTACTTAATCAACTTCAAAAGAATGAAAGGCAAAGTGGATCACAGAGGGATGCAAACTCCGAATGTAGAGAGGGAGTAAAAACGCTCAACGCTCTAATGACTGCCAAACTGACCACCTTTTACAGATATTTATACTAAACATTAAGTGTACTCAAAGGTTTTCCCAAAGTCATTGTGTACAGCTTTCTTCCCAGTTAAACAATCCTGATCAGTTTTACATCCATTTATCCATGCTGGCATGGGATCGATGGAACTTATGGAGGAAGAATTCTATGGCCAGATGGCTTTCCCAATGCTAACCCACTTGTTTTTATGTAAGGTACAGATATTTGCACATCTAACTACTAATTATTAAGAGCTCTGTGTATGAGGTATGCAAACAAATATCCCCATTTACACCACCAATGTCAAATGTGAAGAGAAGACAGAGATAAACAAACACACATATGGCTTTGTAATTACTTTCTATCAAATTTACTTACAAGACGGCCTCGGCCTGTCGGCCCAAAGCTATGTAGAAGACAGTTGCATAATGTGTGACATAGTGGGAGAGAATCCAAGATCAGGTAACTTCTCAACCACATGATCATACCTGGACTTATATAGTTGTTTGTTCCCTTTTAAGTCTTTTAATACTTTTAATACTTTAAACCTGTCCCAAACCACCCCTGGTTCTATCTAACAAAACCACCCATTTTAAATGTTTCTTATTTAAATTAACATCTTCCAACATAATATTATATAAGAATCTTTTGTTAAGTTATATTACTAACACCAAAATGAAATAAGTTTCATAAATCTTTCCAAATTCTTCATTGATTAATCAAAATACAGTATAATTTGGCTAGTAATATGGTAAGAAAAAGGTTAAATCAATATTTCTGAGAAGATACAACTGAAGGACTGTGAGGACACATGCACCAACTGACTAATAAAGAAAATTATACTAGACTGGTGGTCATTTGGGAAAACTGAATGATAGGAAATGCTGTCACTTACTTGTGGAGCTAATTGACTGTAGTTGACCAATACAAAGTGGACGGTTCCCATAGGGATCTCGAACAGCATAAATCTTGGATTTATGCATAATAAGGAGGGAGTAAGATATACTGGTGATTTTCATTAAATTCCTTATCCTAGAGAATATATATACATATAGAGGATAATTATAGCAATAACAAGAGCAATATGTATGTGTAGGTATATATACACACACACACATATACATATATATATGGGCCTACACACTAGGGGTGGAGTTTCGTGCTTGAGAGGACTTTTAAAACTCTAGGCAAGCCTTTGAATCAATATACCGTATTTTTCAGAATACAGGACACATTCTAAATTTAACATGAATATCCAGAAAAAATAAAATTAAGGAGAATTAACACTATTAAAATTTTAATCACTTTCAAATCTTATAAAATCATGATTACTGTCATCCTTATTGATTTCCTGGCTGTCATCCTCATCTAGTTCCTGAAATTCATCATCTTCCTCGGGCTCATCGCTGTTTTCAGAATCACTTGTGTTGCTATCATATACAGAAAATCATCTTCGATACCATCTAGGGCATTGCTGATGCCACATTTTTTAAAGCTTTTATAACTGTCTCGGTTTCATAGCACCCTATATGAGTTTTTCACCCACTGGGTTACTTGGGAAAATGTAGGCCTCTTCATACACCCTGTCGGTGTCAGTTCATGTTTCAGGTCCTTCATCCAATTACCCCATTCCTCTCTCATGTGTGCCTTAAAAGGCTTGTTTAGTGAAACATCAAGGGGTTGTAATTAAGAAGTCAGTCCACCAGGTATGACAGCTACTTCAGTGTTTAAGTTCTTTACCCTCCTTACTGTATTCTCAACCATGTGTATGAAATTGGTCCCAAACAAGAAGGTATACTTTTGAAAATTTAAACAAAAATGTAAATATTTCCTACTTTGTAATTATAAAATTTTTACATACAATAATTACCTCAAACCAGACCTTCACCTTATAAGACAGTGATTTTGAGGGTCAAAAAAAACAACAAAAAAACCCGTCCTACATTCCGAAAAATACGGTACACACACACACATTTATATTTATATATTACTATAAAAATTGTTGAATTTGGGCCACTTTTTATAAAATTGATCTGCCAACACTGCTTTCACTCATTGCAGTCTATAAGAATAAAGTGAAAGGTTTCTCATTTTTATAAACCATTTCAATAATACATTCCAGATTTTTAAAACTAAAATTCATACCAACCCACCCAAAACTGGCTTTGGTTCTATGAAACAAAATCACCAATTTTAAAGGGTTCTTATTTAAATTAAAATCTTCCAACATATGATGTATGCTGTGTGCAAGAGACTAGATGGGGAGGAGAGTCTGCTAGAGTCCTTGTAGGAAAAAGTCGGTGCTACAAATTTTTCTGGGTGGGAAATGATGATGGGATGGGTGGTGTAGGTATCCTACTAGCTGACAAGTGGGTAGATAAGGTGAACAGGGTGAATGCAAGAATCATTAAACTCAGACTAGTCCTGAATAAAACAATTACCACAATAATATCAGCTTACGCACCCCAATCGGGGCTGCCAGACGAACTTAAGGATAGGTTTTACGAGTCCCTAATGCACACTACTGCTCTAACAGACGACAAGGACTTCCTAATCATCGCAGGAGATTTTAACGGGCACGTAGGTAAACACTACGACAGCTTCAATAGAGTACATGGAGGCCATGGGGTTGGCACAAGGAATGAGGAAGGATTCAGACTTCTAGAATTCTGCGACGCCAATGACATGTCGATATGTAACACAAACTTTAAAAAACCCGACAACCACCTGATCACCTATAGATCAGGGGAGCACTCTAGTCAGATAGATTTTATCCTCATCAGAGGACGTGACAGATGGACGGTCGTAAACACAAAAGCCTTCCCTAGTGAGGAATGTACATCCCAACATAGCTTAGTTGTCAGCGACCTCACAGTCAGAACTAGACGAACCTGGGGAAGAAAGATCTGGAAGCTGAAAGACCCCTCAACGAGTAACAGATTTAGAAGATATTTTACTCAATGCCTACGACAGTAAAGAAGAACAGATAGAGACATTCAATGTAGAAGAGAACTGGGAATTCCTAAAAAATAACTTACTAGAGGCGACGGATGAGGTCTGTGGCTGGAGTAAGACCTCAAGCAGGAGGAGAGTGACTTGGTGGTGGAACAATAAGGTAGATGAGGCAGTTAAGGCCAAGAGACAGGCATGGAAAGAATGGAAGAACGGGGGAGCAGGGTACATTACATAGAGACCAAGAGGGAAGCTAGGAGACAAGTATACTTAGCTAAGAGGGAAGCAGGGGATAGAAAATTCAAGCATGTTTTGCAACGTGAGGACCAGAAACAGGAGGTGTTCAAGATTGCGAGACAGTGTGTCAGAGAGAGTTGTGATGTCATTGGAGAGAAGTGTATCCGGAATGATAAAGGTGAGCTTGCCCTCACAAGTGCTGAGAAGAAAGATGCATGGAAGAGTCATTATGATAGATTACTAAATGAGGAGAATGCATGGGAAGAAGAGACCCTACCCCAAGTAGACCCTATAGAAGGGCCAGCAGTACAAGTCAGCAGCAACGTAGTAAGTAAGGCAATCAAAGATATGAAGATGGGGAAGGCAATCGGTCCATCGAGTATAGCTGCCGAGATGCTGAAGGCATCTTGGTCTGTAGGTCACACTATAACCACACGTATTGTTAACCAGGTAATACTAGAAGGTGTCATACCAAAAGATTGGTGCAGTAGCATCATTGTCAACTGCTACAAAGGTAAAGGTGATGCACTAGATAGAGGAAACTATAGAGGTATAAAGCTGATGGACCAGGTCATGAAAGTAACAGAAAGAGTTATAGCACAGTTGATTAGGGACCGGGTGAAACTAGACGAGATGCAATTTGGGTTTGTACCAGGAAGAGGCACCACTGATGCCCTCTTCCTTGTGAGGCAGTTACAGGAAAAGTACCTAGCTAAAAGTAAGCCACTCTACCTGGCATTTGTCGACCTTGAGAAAGCCTTTGACAGAGTTCCACGTGCTGTAATCTGGTGGGCTCTTAGAAAACTAGGAGTAGATGAATGGCTTGTGAAAGCGGTACAAGCCATGTATAGGGGAGCAGTCAGCAAAGTTAGGATTAGCAATGAGTATAGCGAGGAATTTAGCGTACAGGTTGGGGTCCACCAGGGCTCTGTTCTTAGCCCCCTGCTGTTCATCATAGTCCTGCAGGCAATAACGGAGGAGTTTAAGACCGGATGCCCATGGGAACTCCTGTATGCTGATGACCTCGCACTTATAGCTGAATCTATGGTAGAACTAGGGAAGAAATTCCAAACTTGGAAGCAGGGACTAGAAAGAAAGGGTCTCAAAGTCAACATGACAAAGACTAAGGTAAGTAGACGAGAAAACAGAACCCAGATCCCCTCAGGGAAATGGCCTTGCTCAGTATGTAGGAAAGGTGTAAGTAGGAACTCCATTCTCTGCCCCAAATGCAAACAATGGGTACAAAAGAGATGTAGTGGGATCTCAGGAAGCTTAATTAAGAATGTAGGCTTCACATGCTGCAGCTGTGCTGGGACAGCAAGCAGCAAACAGCCACAGGAAACAAGTACCACCAATCTCTGGGAGGGCTCTGTAGAAACAGTAGACAGCTTCTGCTACCTAGGTGACCGAATTAGCAGTGGAGGTGGGTGTTCAGAAAGTACAATAACTAGGGTAAGAACGGGATGGAAGAAGTTTAGGGAACTACTACCACTGCTAGCTGCAAAAGGCTTCTCCCTCAAAATGAAAGGCAGACTGTATGATGCGTGTATCCGAACAGCGATGTTGCATGGTAGTGAGACCTGGGCGCTGAAGGAGGAAGACTTACGTAGATTAGAGAGAAACGAAGCCTGCATGCTCCGATGGATGTGTAACATCCGATGGATGTGTAACATGAACGACAAAGCATAAATGAATTGAGAGAGAGACTGAGTATAAGAGGAATCAAATGTTGTGTGCAGGAGAGGCGGTTGCGCTGGTATGGACATGTGATGCATATGAAGGATGACAGCTGCATAAAAAGGTG
>OZ024741.1:190373068-190418068 GCA_964016885.1 Eledone cirrhosa
TTTTAAACCAGGCAGCGCATTGTGTCCTTGAACAAGACACTTTATTTCACATTGCTCCTGTCCTTTCATTATAATTTTATTGGAGAACCATTTGTTAAATGATACTCTGAACATTAACTTAACCCTTTAGCATTTACATTACTATTGTATTTTTGCAGTAAAGGCTTTATCTCACATAATATCGAAGCTACAAGATTTTGATGATATTATTTATTTTGAGAACAATACTTTAAAGTTGGTATAAGCCACCAGTTAAGGCCGGTTTTAACAGAAAGAGGTGAGAGAATTCTGACCAGACACGGCTGGTTTAAATGCTGGATCCCTTTGATGGCGTCAGGAAGACGCCTCATAACTCCCCAAGGACAAAGATCCATCTTTTCCGCATGCTGTCCTACCTGTTCTCCTCTACAGCACTGAGACCTGGACCATCCTCAAACAAGCTCGAGGTGTTCCAAATGCAATCTCCTCAGCAGATCCTTGGTGTCTCTACGCGACTGAATCTCAAACAACAACATCCATGAACAATGCCAGCAGCAGCCGACCATTGAAGACCAAATCTGGCAACGTAGGCTACAATGGTTTGGCCACATATTCAGGATGAGCACTGGAAGACTACCACAACAACTTTTGCTACAACTGCGAACCATGCACCGGAGAATCCAGCGCAGCGCATCAAAGAAGACATAAGCAAAATAAATCGAGGAGGACCTGAAATCACAGTGCCTCGACCATAACCATGCTACGGTCAGTGCCATGGATAGAAAAGTGTGGCAGAACATCATCTTTGGAGTCCAACATTCAGCGGCATCCACAACAGCGTATTGATTGAGAGGACAGCCTCCCTCAATTGCCAGCTAGGGGTTGAAGAAGCGAGGCATGGATACGGAATGTGTGAAATATCTGAGGAAGTAGGAGAGAAATTGAACGAGTATGATTTGTTCAACATGTAATGCTTGTAATGCTGGCTAGTATGAAAGATGAAGCAGAAATGAGCTGAGAAAGTGGTTGGTTATTAAATTTATAAACTGATGTATGCTGGGAGAGATCGCTGTGCCAATACAAACATTTATTGTGAATGGATGTGAACTGCTATATAACAAAGTGTTGTTTATTGACAGTGGAAGATAACCACAAGCAAGAAGTGAACTGGCCTTGTCATTGGAGCATCATATTAAATGCTTTGTAATATTTATTCCAGCTCTCTGCAGTTTGAGTTCAAATCCTGCTAGCATCTACTTTACCATTTATCTTTTTAGCATCAATAAATAAAATACCAATTCAGGGTGGTAGACTGGCAGGATTGTAGCAGTGTCAGATAGGATGCTTTCCTGTATTGTTCTGGCTCTGTAAGTTCTGAGTTCAATTCCAGCCTCCTGTCATTAGCAAAATGGTGATATAATAGGACTGGGACCCCTGCCCTGTAATTAAAACATCCTAGAAACCTCATATGAAGTTCCATTTCATAGGAAGCGGGTGAAACCTGTGCAAGTGTGTACTATAACAATAATCTTTAGCAAGAGGAAACTAAAGACATGGATAGAAGGATTTTGGACTTTACAAATGAGAACACAGGTCCAAGATGATAACATGCAAGTAAGTAAATAAAGAGCTATTTAAAAAAAAATGTTTTTATGACTTAGTAAGAGGAAGGGGGACAGCAAGACTGTTGAGAGGAAAGGAGAATGTTATCCTCAAATCTGAGATGTTACATCACCAGTTATGATGGGCTAGCCTCATTTAAAGAATGCTGGATTATCAACTGCCAAAATTATTTATATACAAAGAATTGCAAGAAGGAACGCATCCAGTAGGAACTCTGAGTTGATAGTACAAGGATGGTTCCTTGTGGATGAATAGTGTGATGTATCTGACTGACTATTCCCGAGGAGAAAATGTCACATGGGACATTACTTCTTTAAAAGTAACTGTAAAGAGAATACTGACAAAAAGGAGACATCATTGGAAAGAAACAAGTCGATTATAAAGGTTCTTTGATCTAGTTGTCTCATCTCCTTGTCAGAGTTCTAGTAGTTCTAAAATTGCGTTATAGTTATCTTAGAATATAAAAATAAATTCAATGAAATCAAATTCTTAACAGCAAGAAATGTTAGTGATGCTGATATGCGTGTTGTTCAATGTTTATTAGAGTAGTAGGTGAAACATTACCTATTCCAAGATTTCCACGTAGTTGTGCAAGCTCTTCCTCATGGAAAATATGGCTGACAAGACCCATACCTTTCTTCTGAGTAAAATGTGTTTCATTACCAGTGCTTGTTACAATCCCTGCACTCTCTTGACCCCTACAAGAAAAATATTCTTATTAGACATATCATGAAATGGTTTCAGTCTTTTATTAAAACCTTTTGATATCAAATTGCCTGAAACTGCTTTTAGTTTTGATCCAAGACTGTTCTTTTTTATAGAGTTCACCACCTTTCATTAAAAACCTTTGTTATGTTCCGAATATCAACTTAACCAAATTCTTAAATATTTTCAAAATATAATGAAACATGGGCCATATATTTAATTAGAAATATGGTAACAAAAGGGTTAAAACACAATGAAAATTCTTGCAAAAATGAAAGTATATTAGGCTGTCATTTTTACATCTGCCTTTCCATGCTGCATGGGTTGAATAAGACTTTGTTAATGTAATATTCTATGGTAAGATGCTCTTCCTGATGCCAATCTATACTTATTTTCATATCAAACAATTGAGCTGCAGTACATAAATGTAACCAGCTGTCTAAGTTGTGTGAGTGTGAAGCAAAGACACGTACAAAGATAAACACACACACAGGATCGAGATCTTTGGTGTTATGCAGTAATACAGAACACCCCCCTTCCCATGCGCACAGGTTGAAGCATACATCTAGTATGAATCACTTAACTCCTATTCTCCCTCCCCCTTCTATACACTCTGTGCACATCTTAATCACCTCACGTTGGTCATGTTGGTATCATAACAAAAAGCACCCAGCCACCACTGTAAAGTGGTTGTTATGGTGCCATGATAAAAGGCACCCAGTCTACACTGTAATGTGATCGAATAGATGTCACAACAAAAAAGCACCCAGCACACACTGATGATAATGATGACACACAATAAGCGTTTTAAGACCATTTTCCCCATTAAAGCTTTTGTTTATCCTCACTACATTAGCCCTTTAGCATTTAAACTGGCTGTATTTGGCCAGAATTCTCTCACCACTTTCTGTTCAAACTGGCTGCTCATAATGATGTTAAGGTATTGTTCTCAAAATAAATATCAAATTCTCATAGATTCGACATTATGTGATTTAATGCCTTTATCACAAAAATATAATAGTATATATTGAATAATGTAAATGCTAAAGGGTTAAATATGATAGCTCTGATATGACTGTTATGCAGGCTAATGGCAACCATTATTAATTTTCTTCAGTCATATTAGAATAACTTTTGTTTTCACTTTATCAATATCATTTTATGTTTGCCTTCCATGCCAGCATAGGTTTGCAGGTTTCGCTAGCCTCCTATGAAATGCAATTTCATAGGAGGTTTTTGGGGCGTTCTAATAATAGGGGGCCTCAGTTCTATCACATCACCATTTTTCCAGTGATAAGAGGCAGAAATTGAACTGAGAATATACGTGTCAAAGTGATCAATCTAGCTCATTACATTCCATATTTGGCATAGTTTCAAGAGATGGATGCCTTAAGGGAAACGTTTTTCAAGACACCAGAAGTTTACATTTTACATGGTGTACTGGGTACATTTTTATTATGGCACAAGCACTAGAGGTTGCAACATGCTAGGTCAGACTAAAGGGTCCACCCAAACCCTACATTATCTGTTTGATTGCCAATCATTGGAGCCTTTGATATTTCACCGCATTTACTTTTTCCCCCATGTCTTCCTTTGTCTACTTCCACAAGTTCCATCCACCTGAAGTGTTCGGTACTTTATTTTATAAAACTATTGCTCTCTTTATGCATCCCATACACATACAAGTGCAATCATCTCTCTTGCACACTATATTCAATTTTTCTTATACTCAAATTCCTTGTTTATGCAGACTAGCATTACATAGCCAGCGAAACATGCATGCATCATATTTTTTTAGTCACTGTAAATCTTCTGCACTCAAGGCTCATGTCATTTTGCCATGCAGCATTGTAATTTGAACACATGCATCATATAATATGCCCTTCACTCAGAGAGAAGCCCTTCGTTGCCAGTAGAAGTAACAGCTCCCACCCATTTCTCACTCTGGCTATATCATTTTCGGTACATCCACCTTCATTACTAGTTGGGTCACCTAGATAGCAAATGCCTTCTAACACTTCCTGCGAACCTTCTGAACATTTGAGAGCTTATTTCTTGAGTACTCTTACTGTTGACTCTTCTTGTGCATCTGTCACATATAAAGTCTAACCTCCCTATGATCCCACGACATCTCTTGTGTAGCCAGCCTACACTGGGTACACTATATGGAATTCCTAGCTATTCTTTTTCTACACATTGAGCATTGCCATTTCCCCAATGTTAACAGTCTTATCTTTTTTCTTACTTTGAGGACCTTTGATTCTAGATTTTGCGTCCATGTCTGGAACTTCATCTCTAGTTCGATTCTTTTGGGTAAGATGGCTAGATCATTAGCATATAGGATCTCCCATAGACAATCAATCTTGAATTCTTTTATGGCTTAGAGGACTATCATAAACAGGAAGCGAACTGAGCTTTAGTGGCTTCCCACTTGCACACTGAACTCATCACTGTACTTATTGTTAACTCTGACCTTACTACTTTCACCTCTGTACAGTCCTCACGCGCTATTCTCCAATCACTAGCTTAATTGCACATCAAAATACAGAGTGTGGGATTCTATCACACGCCTTTTCTAGGTCAACAAATGTTAAGTATAATGGCTTATTTTTAGCTAAATACTTCTGCAGTTGCCTCACCAAGAAGATGGCATCAGTAGTGCTTATCTCTGGCACAAAGCCAAACTGCATCTTATCAAGGTTTTTGTCCCTATCAATTTTGCAATCACTCTTTTTGTAACCTCCATAACCTTATCCAACAATTTGATGCCTCTCTACATCTCCGTTATCCTTGTAGTAGTTGACATTGATGCTGTTACACCAGTCATTGGGTATGACACTGACTTGTACTACCTGATACACTAAACGAGTGACTAATATGTGTCCAGTTTAACTATCTCAGCGACAATCTCTGCCTTAATAATAAAGTAGAAAACACTGATGAGGAAGAAATATTTTTTTCCAATATTGTGTTAAAACTCAGTTGTATAAAAAGAAATATAATTGTTTCTACTTTTGGCACAAGGCCAGCAATTATCTGTGATTGTAATAAGTAGCTCATACTGTATATAAACAAACTTGATTGTATCATTTACATTATGGTCGTTAAACCACATTGGCGACTTAAAAGCATGGAATTTCGTATTAAAGGACTTTAAGCTTGATGAGTGCTCAGAAGCACGAAACTCTAGTCTTTTGAGTCACTGTTGTAACTTTACGGTTATAATAAAGTACAAGACGCAAGTTGACACGAGTATGTACGACTCTACTCATGTATTGAATTTTGTTTCGCTCGTTGGTGCAACAAAATAATATTTATATATATGAGTGGAAGGATATATATATATATATATATCGTATATTAGCGCCGTCAAATATTGATTTCAGTGGTTTAAAAGTTAAAAAAAAAGTTTGCATGCCTATTCTACTCACATGTCAAATTAAATATTACTTTATATATTAACGTGCAAATACAAGGTGGATTCTGAATAAATAAATAAATATACAGTCAGTTAGACACCAAAGTTAGAAACTACACAATACAAACGTTCTCGAACACATATATATAATTAATAATTATATATTGCTATAACAATATAAATTTTACACAGAGAATATATTCAGAAATAATTATGAACATTTACCGATGTTGAAGACCGACTAGACCCAAACATATAATATGGGGTACATATAAGTCGGTAGTTTTAGGTGCCTGTGGCCATTCTCCACTAGCAACACAGCCGAAAACACCGCAAGCTTCTTCTAATCCACTTTCATCAACAGGAACAAATAATTTCTCATTAGTGCACATTTCAGCTTCAGTCACCCCCTTTGGACAAGTTCTGTGTAACCTGTGTGTGTAGAAAACGCGTCTGTTTATGAAAGCAGCCTTGCTGAGATATTTTAAGTGAAAAAAAAAAAGGGAGAGAAGTTAAATGAATAAATACAAAACGGGTCCTAATTATCAGCCAAAACGCACGTGGTTTGTAACTTCCAGTGTTTGGCGGTTGACACTCTAGTCACCTTAACATACCAGACTGTCTAGCAACTTGTAGGACTGCATACGTATTACTATACGAACCGACGCGAGAGCCTCTACGTGGTAGCTCGATCTGCTAGAAATCTCCCTCAAATCACACCCTGAAAAGACTACTTTTCAAAATGATCCCAACTACAATGGTTTTGATCATAAGCCTGCTCAATCAGGTCAGACCTGGTGCTAAACTACAACTAGTATAGATAAAACTTCAATTTTTACACGAAAGTTTTGTGTTTATTTACTTCTGTATTTAGCTTAAATGTTTCTTGTCTCTTAACTTTTTCTTTTCGATGTTGATTAATAATCATTTTCTTTCTTTGTTCTTTTTTTTGGTTGGGTGGGGGGTCATGAAAATGTCTACCAGCCTATTATTAAATGTTTATTAGCAGACATTTTAATTATTAAAATTAAAGGTATAAAATAATTATATCTAAATTGAGCAGCTAAAGAAAATAATAAAAAATCTTGTTATTTCTTTTTACTTCTATTATACTAAATCCACCCTCTTTCCATCGCCTTACGGAAACTCGAGTTCCGGAAATTGACCTTGATTTCATTGTACGGTCTATAATTCCAACCGTACAGAAACCAAATAAATTTTAATAATTTGAAACATGCATTTTCCTCTTAACCAAAAAGCCAGATTACAATATTTTATGAGTTTTCTTTGACATTATTTTTCAATATTCCATCACCACTGCCCCACTATTTACTACTACCACCTTTAATATAACTATTTGTTAATCAACCAACACCACTAAATGATAAAAGAAGTTTTGGGATGTGTAAAACGATCAGATCAGTTTAGACTAGGGCATTTTCATTGCATTCTCCTCGTTGCTCCTATGAAATCTGGGCTTTCAGTCAGTAGCCACTATAACCACCACTATCATCATCATCATCATTTTTATCAGTCCTACTAATAATTGTTTCTACCTTTGGTACAAGGCCAGCAATTATCTCAGTGCATGACTGGTACTTTATTTTATCTCGTTTTTTTTTTATTTAGACACAATGCCGACCATTTTTAGGCAGGGTTAAGACGATTTAATCGATCCCAGTGGTACTTTATTTTGTCCGACGCATCTAAATTCCACTGTCTAACAAATACCCGCTTCTATAATCTACCTTCTTATTATTGGTAGTAATAGTAGTATTAACAGCAGTAGTAGTGATAGTAGTTATGATCGTAGCATAAACATCAGCAGCTGTAATGAAAGAGTCAAATTCATCATCGTCATCGTAGTAGCAAGAAATTAATTTTCGGAAGAAGGGAGAAAACTCAATAACAACTTTGACGATATTTATTATAATTGTTTCTACTTTAGGCACAAGGCCAGCAAATACCCAGTGCATTACTGGTACTTTATTTTATCGACCCCGTAAGGATGAAAGGCAAAGTCAACCTCGGCGGGATTTGAACTCAAATCGTAAAGGGACATAACTATGCTGGAAAGCATGGCGTCCGACCCTCTACCGATACTGCCAATCCACCGCCTAATGATTGTTTCTACTTTTGGCACAAGACCAGCAAATTACCCAGTGCATTACTGGTACTTTATTTTATCGACCCCGTAAGGATGAAAGGCAAAGTTAACCTCGGCGGGATTTGAACTCAGAATGGCAAGGACCGTAACTCTATGCGTCAAAGCATGGCGTCCGACTCTTTACCGATACTGCCAATCCCCGCCCTTATAATAATAATAATAATAATAATAATAATAATAATAATAATAATTTCTTTATTGACCACAAGGGTTTACATAAAGTAGACATTAAGGACAGTACAGGACGGTACAAATGGGCATTTCTGCGTGTAAAAAAAACAGAGGATGTAATAAAAATAACAATGAACAATTCCCCAATAGGGGGGAGACTTCCGAAGGACATTTGTGGAGAAAGCCCATTAAAAGGCCACAGTGACCCTGACCACCAGGGCAAGTGCCCTCTTCCAGTTTTCCACCTTTAATTTAAAGACACATACTCAGAGTAGGCCCATTCACTCGGGCCATACTTGCTTCTCTCACCCATCTTTCAACAAAATGCTGGGAAGAGAGCACTTCCCTCTCTACCCTGATTTTCCTTTTCAAATGAAATTTGAAAAGTTAATCAGGGCATCAACGAAGAGGTAAGTGCTCGATCTCAGCCCTTTCAAACGTGTCCACCATACTATCTCTTTCGCCATGGCCACCAGACAGATAAAAACTGCCTGCCCTTCCCGGCTAAAGGAAGAGGGCGGGGAAATCCTCACGATAGACTCAGCTGATAGCTGGATCCGTCCTACACGTGACAGCAGGTGTTCGACATAAACCCACAAGTCAGCAATGCTCGGACACTGGACGAGTGCGTGCAGGACGGTTTCGTCGCCCTGCGAGCATCTCGGACATGCCCGGCTGACGGCACCTCCATGCCTGTAGAGTTTATCCCGAACTGGCAAAGCTCCTCTGTAGCACTGCCAGGCCAGGGATTTCTGGAAGTTGTCCATAGGCTCCGGCCCGAAAGTCCTTCCGAAGAGATTGGCTAGTTGATCTTCGTCGACGCATAGAGTTTCTCCAAGTACGTCGTCGCTCTTCCCCTCCACTAATCCTCTATAGAACGCCAAGGTGGAGTTTCCACCGATCACATTGCCCGATTGGTCGAGGGCTGTGAGCGCCTGAAGACATTCCAGTCTCCAAGCGCTCCCTCTCGGTCTTCGCTTGACCCAGGACTGCAGCTCCGCCAAGGAGACGAGCTGGGGAAAGACGTGTCTAGCAAACGGCGACCACACCTGATCACCGTTGAGGAAGAGGTGGAGATGTCGTAGCCTGAGCGCGTGTCTGCTCATCATCAGCCACGGCATGCCCAGCCCTCCACGTAGCGGGTGTTGACAGCAGATGGACCGCCTGAACATCGGAGCGCGTCCCTTCCACAAAAAGCGAAAGAGCAAACGCTCCAGCGCAGTCAGGCGGGGCTTAGGACAAGGTACGACGGTCAGGCGGTAGTAGATGACGGACGCGATGTACGTGTAGCGGTTGTCTCCCTTGTTTTGATTGGGATCTAGACGGGAAGTGGAACCCTTTCTGCAACTTCCGGTCAGAGCCCTATAAAACTAACAACTTTAAGCTTCCTTTCTCTCTTTGCCTTTTCGGCACCAGGTCAAGAGTCTTCTCATTTGGCTCTGCCATTAATTTGGCCAACAGGCGCCTGGCCTTAGCCAGGCGCCCTCTGCCAGCCGCGTTTGCCTGGCAATCAAAACGGTAACTACTAACTTTGTTTCATTCTAACATCTATCTTTGACATGTCAAGTATTCTATCTACCGTTAATTAAATATTATATACACAAACCATGTCTCGTTTTGTTACATTCATACAACCAGTAATCTCGCTATATTGGTAACCCTGACGTGATACGAACACGCAGCCGTTCATCGCTATAAGGGTCATTCTTTCATCGCTATAAGGGATATTCTTTAAAAAACATTTCAACAGGAACATTTATTTCCGATGAACCATTGCCTTTTGTTCATCGTTCTAGTTTTTTGTTTTTTTCCAGAGTTCACACCAATAATTATGCTGAGTGAAGCCTTTCTTTTTCATCATTGTCACTTTCAAAATTGCACTGTCATTTTCTCGCGCGTTAGAAATATTTTTTTTCAACCTTGTATTGGCACGTGTAGGCAGCATAAATTCTCGATTCACTGAGATGTCTCTACTCACAGACAGCCGCACGCCAGAGATAGCATTTCTCCCCCAAGGATTCTTCAGCCTTAAGCTATATTCTTCTATTTGCCGGTTTATAAATTTACAATGTAAATTTACAGTTGATAACCGCGCATTTATTAAGAATGCTTATTTCTCTGGTCGCTGGCCTCTTGACCCTTCCAGGTCAACGCATTCTCAACATCGACCATCAACTTCGGCTACTATTTCTAGCACTTTGCGCAACTCATTTTTTCTAAAAAAAAATTTTTTACTGTGAATTTAAACACCGAATACGCTCACTCAGCGAGACAACAGCAGCAGCAACAGCAATACATCAATACAGCTTCACCAAAGCCAGAGAATTCATTTTTGCAGCACTCTTCCTGTGAGAAAATCCATTCGGAGGTTGGAAATTTCACGATATACCACAGAACAGAAACCACCTGCATTCATTCTCTGGAACACACTTTCTTTCCTGCTGTCATGTGATTGCACACCTGTGAACTATATTTTGAACTTTGAGCTCTTCTATTACTTTTACTTTATTACATTGTATCTTTGGGTGATGGATAGATGGATGTCCAGTCGTTCTCTGGCCAAGAGCGGTTGGCTACCTTGATATCTATCATTGATTTTTCCAGACATTCTTTTGTCGTAATTTTCATGCCTGTTACAACATTCTCGCCAACTTGCTACATATTTTCATTTCGATTTTTATACACTAAAATTCTGGCGGGAGGTTATGTAGCGGTTGTCTCCCTTGTTTTGTTTGGGATCTAGACGGGAAGTGGAACCCTTTCTGCAACTTCCGGTCAGAGCCCTATAAAACTAACAACTTTAAGCTTCCTTTCTCTCTTTGCCTTTTCGGCACCAGGTCAAGAGTCTTCTCATTTGGCTCTGCCATTAATTTGGCCAACAGGCGCCTGGCCTTAGCCAGGCGCCCTCTGCCAGCCGCGTTTGCCTGGCAATCAAAACGGTAACTACTAACTTTGTTTCATTCTAACATCTATCTTTGACATGTCAAGTATTCTATCTACCGTTAATTAAATATTATATACACAAACCATGTCTCGTTTTGTTACATTCATACAACCAGTAATCTCGCTATATACGCGTTAGCCACCTCCGCTCGACCTTTCAGAGATAGCTTCCTCTCCGCTCATTTCTGGGTGAGAGAAGCCACCCTGCTCGTCATCTCGTCCCAGATATTATCCGTCTGGAGGTCCGGACCGAACCAGACCCCTAGCAAAATAACCGGTCCGTCTGTCCAGCGCCCTACGACGCTGTTGGACGGCATGGACCTGCCTCTCCAGGTTGTCGAGCTGCAGGCCCACTGACTTTTCCTGGTTGATCATTGCTCCTGTCACCGCTTCGTATTCTCTTAGTGTAGTGCCGATCGCCTCGATGTGTTTGGCGTTCGACACCACTACGGTGACATCGTCCGCATATGCTGACACGGATCGTCCGCATCCTAGTTCGCGCGGGACCCCCCTCAACGTCTCCAGTTTGTGCAGTAATGGCTCGAGAGTCAATACGTACAAGAGGGACGAGAAGGGACATCCTTGGCGGACCGAGCGCATGATGTTGAACGGTTCCGAAAGGTGACCGTTCACTCTCACGACAGAGCAGATATCGCTGTGCATGGCAGCGATCCAGCCTCTGAGGACGGGCCCAAAGCCAGCCGCCCTCAGGACTGCTGCTAGGTAACGATGGTCTACCCTATCAAAAGCTTTCGACTGATGTAAATTGATCAAGGACCCACCCGTGCCAGGTTCCCTAGCTACCCTCTCTACGATGTATCGCATGAGGTGGAGGTTGTCGTGGATGGATCTGTCGGGAATGGCGCACGTCTGCGCCTCTCTCACCAGACCACCAACGACAAGCGCCAACCTCTTTGCTAGCACCTTGGCCAAAATCTTGAACTCTGTGTTTAGCAGAGTTATGGGCCTGAAATTATCTATGTTATCCCCCTTGTTCGGATCCTTTCTCAGCAGCGCCACCGCTCCTCGGCTCACAGAGCTGGGAATTCTCGCATTCTGTTGCCAGTTGCAGTAGACATCCACCAAGAGGCCTCCGAACAAGTCTGGCATCTGTACGTAAAGTTCATAGGGCAGACCATCCAAACCAGGCGATTTATCCCTTGTGCAGACAGTCATTGCCTCCCGTACTTCAGCGGCTGTTATCGGTTTTTCGCAACACTCCGCGGCAGTCCGTCGAGGTAGACACTAAAGTCTATCCCTCGAGCCGGCCCGCCGCTGCCCCCGAACAGCTGTGCGAAGTGTCGCTGGAAAGCTTCACACATTTGACCGGGATCGAGTAGCATGCGCCCGTCGTGGTCCACCAAAGACCGGATCGTGGCTTTGTTGCCACGACGCGCCTCCGCCATCCGGGCCCATTGAACGGCTTTCGTCCCCTCGTGTCCGAGAGCACGCACCCTAGCTCCGACAACGCAGCCTTCGTGCTTTGCATTGAAGAATTGGTCAAGGGCCAATTTCGCCGCAAGTACGTCGGTCGCGATGCCTTTGCTAAGCACCTCGTCTAATTTTCTAACTAGTTCTCCCTCTGCTCTATTTTTCTCTATTGCTAAAGCCTTACTAAACCTAATGGACTCTATTCTAATCGCTCTTTTTAGAGCAAACCACCACTTGTTGTTGACGATGGTCCCCGTCAACGCCCGCTTAACTAGTTCGCTAATCCGGTCTCTGTAGGCCTTACGCGCTGGTAAAGACGCGTTTAGCTTCCAGTAGCCGGGTCCTCGTCTATGAAGCCTATCTAAATCAAGCACACAGATCACGAATTTGTGGTCCGTGTAGCTGACTATCTTGAATTGTGGATAGCCTATGCTAGACCTATCTATTTCCCTATAAAATACCCTATCTAGATATGATTTGGATGACCCGATGCGGTTTGTCCAAGTCCACATTGGCACATTCGGGATATCCAATCGGTACCTGTCCGACAGTTGAAAACGCCTGAGTAGGTTTGCAAGGCTTTTACACCCTCCTCCCCTATCCGCTAATCCCACACAATCCCAGCGTGCATCTGAGATCCCGTTCCAGTCGCCCACTAACACTAAAGAGCGGGACGTTCCAAGAAGGGTCTCCAGACGCCGGAAGAATTCAGGTCGTCCTGCTCTTGTTGGGGCATAGGCGGCCACTAGTCTGAGTAAAAGTGCACAATGGCAAGACTAATTTAACAATGAAGGTGGTTCAGGATTAGTACCCCACCAATCCTGAACCACCCTGCGCTTCTAGGGCACCCAGGGAGAGACCCCTCTCCTCAAGTTAGCTAGTCTATAGGCGCATGGTCAGAGTAGGCCTATTCACATGGGCCATTCTCACTACATTCATCCACCTTTTAGCAAATGTACTGGGAGGAGGGGGCAGCACTTCTCCCTCAACCCTCACCTTCCTTTCAAGGTGAAACTTGAAAAAGTTGATGCAGGATTGACCGAAGAGAAAAGTGTCTGTCGTCAGTCCTTTCAATCTGGTCCACCATAAAACCTCTTTCGCAACTGCCACCAGACAGAGGAAAATTGCCTGCCCTTTCTGGCCAAAGGAAGGCGGCGGGTCGATCTTCACTATGGACTCGGACGATAGCCGGATCCGTTCTACATGCGACATTAGCTGTTCGACATAACTCCACAAGTCAGTAATACACGGACATTGGACAAGTGCGTGCAGAACGGTTTCGTCGCTCTGTGCGCATCTTGGGCAGGTCCGTCTGACAGCACTTCCGTGCCTGTAGAGTTTATCCCGAACCGGCAGTGACCCCCCCCCCCCCCGGTAGCACTGCCAAGCGAGGGATTTCTGGAAATTGTCCATCGTCCCCGGCTCTAAAGTCCTCCGGAACAGACTGGTCAGTTCGACTTCGTCAAGGCCCAAAGCCTCTCCGAGTGCATCATCGCACTTGCCCACCACTAATCCTCTATAGAACTCGAGAGTGGAAGTTCCACTGATCGCATTGCCCGCTTGGTAGAGGGCAGTGAGTGCTTGTGACAACATTCCAGGTACCAGTCAGCCAGTCTCGGTCTCTTCTTGGCCCAGGACTGCAGCTCAGTCAAAGAAACGAGCTGCGGAAGGGCCCGTTTGATAAACGGCGACCACACCTGTTCACCGTTTAGGCAGAATATATGGAGATGTAGCAGCCTCAGTGCATGTCTGTGCATCATAAGCCACAGCATGCCCATCCCTCCGCGTAGAAGGTACTGGCAGCAGATGGACCGCTTCACCAACGGAACTTGTCCTCTCCACAAGAATTTGAAGAGGAGCCGTTCCAACTTGACGAGGCGCGGACGGGGGAAAGGCACGACGGTCAGGCGGTAGTAGATGACGGATGCGATGTACGCATTCGCCACCTCCATGCGATCTCTCAGTGATAGCTTCCTCGCAGCCCATTTATGGATGAGTCTGGCTACTCTGCTCGTTACCTCGTCCCAATACTTATCCACCTGGAGGTCTGGCCCGAACCAAACGCCGAGCAACTATACTAGTCCGTCCGTCCAGCGCCCAACGACGCTGTTGGACGGCATGGACTTGCCTACTAGGTGCAGAGTTGCAAGCCCACCGACTTTTCCGGGTTAAGTTTTGATCCCGTCAACCTTTCATATTCCTCCAATAAGTTGCCGACCACCTCGATTTCTGACAGTAAAGGTCCGTATTCCCAGGATCCAACCAGGAATGAACATATGGTGGCTCCTGGGATGCGTCATCGAGGAGGGGACAGACACTAACCTCCTAGATATCAAAAGTACAGAGAGAGAAGACTGGTCCGTAATGGATTTGGAGATTCTTCTCCAAATGAAACCAGAGGACATCAACAACATCCCGGATTTTGCCCGCCTGCAGGGCGGGACAACAATCCAATTAATCACTGAGGGAAGAAGGCCGCACTGCTTCGTCTGCGGGGAAGCAACGCTTCTGCAAGCCTTCTGCCCTCAGCTAAAAAATGCAGGGGGTCACAAACCTCCTTTGTTGCCAACGCCAGTATCAGCACGGAAAGCTGCACCACCACCACCAAAAACAACACCAACAAAGACACGGGTAACCCCACCAACATCAAAAACAGCCGGACCACCACCAACACCGAAACCAATCCAAGGGGAAAGCGAGGAAAGCTCTCCCACTCCCTCTACCCCTCCAATTATACACATAGACAAACCAATAAATGCACACACAGACACAGATACACCCACAGCCACATACCCTTTGTCTTCCAGCAGCGAAGATGAAGAAAAACCGAAAAGTGCCAAAAAAACAAAAGAGAAAACACACAAAAAAGCCCCAACAAAACACAAAAACACACACAACAAAAAATACAGACACCACTAACGCAAACACTTCCCCAATAACATCAGCACCAACATCAACATCAACACCACCCCCACAATCCCCGAAACGCAAACAACCTAAACAAACACAAGAACAAATAAACACACAGACACCAGAAATTGTAGACACCACACCTACAACAAACAAAGACATACCCGAAACAACACCACCAAAACCATCACCACCACAGTCACCAAAACGAAAACAAATAAAACCACACCAACAAAATATTAAAAACTTCGTGCTTGTCAGAAGGGCCAACGATAAACTGATGGCCCTCTTAGCACGAAGAGAGGACATTCAAATAGAGGGGGAGATCTTTGAAATGACCACATTTTGCGTGCCAGAAGATTTGCTTCTGGTCCGAATGTCGCTTGATTCCTTCAAAGAAATTCGGGAGAGCTTTCCTCAAGACGTGGGAACCCCAAATGTGAAACTCACATCGAGACTTTTAAAGGTGTTCCCAAAAGAAACCCCACCAACCATGGAGGTCGAACCACCCGACCTTCACAAGACCCCGGGAGGTAAGTAAACCTTCCCTCTCTCTTTTAGCTTGCCATTTCTTCAATGTGAAACACGAAGGTTGCATTGTCAGAGCTAAGGCGCGTGCGCTGAGAAACGAAGGAACCAAAGCCGTTCGATGGGCCCGCGTGGCGGAGGCGCACCGTGGTAATAAAACCACAATTCGATCTTTGGCGGACCGAGACGGACACGAGATAAGCGATTCCAAGCGGATGTGTGAGGCCTTTCGCCAGCACTTTGCTCGGTTGTTCGGGGAGACTGGTGGGTCAGAGAGAGAGTAGCGGATTTCAGTCCCTACCTTGATGGCTTGCCGCGCATCTCGACGGTCGACGCTGAGCGCTGCGAAAGGCCGATTAGTTCAGCCGAAATTCAGGACGCCCTTGTCGGCTGCATAAGGCGCAAGTCACCCGGTTTGGATGACCTGCCCTACGAGCTTTACGTAAATATGTCAGACTTGTTTTCCGATCTCCTCGAAGCGCTCTACTGCAACTAGCAGCAGAATGGGAGTATTCCCAGTTCTGTGAGAAGGGGAGTGGTGACGCTGATAAGGAAAGACGAGAACAATAGGGATACATTAGACAACTTCAGACCCATAATTCTGCTCAACACAGTTTAAGATTTTGGTCAAGGTGTTAGCAAAGAGATTGGCGCTTGTCGTCGAGGATTAGGTTGGGGAGGCGCAAACTTGCGCAATCCCAGCCAGGTCCATACACGACAATCCCCAGCTCATGCGATACATCATAGAGAGGGTAGGGTGTAAACCTGGCTTCGGTGGGGTACTGATCAATTTAGATCAATCGAAAGCATTCGATAGGGTCAACCATCGGTATCTGGAGGATGTCCTCAAAGCGGCTGGCTTCGGCCCTGTCTTCAGAAGCTGGATCGCTGCAATGCACAGTGCCACATCCTCGGTGGTCAAGGTTAATGGCCACCTCTCAGAACCATTTCGGCTCTCCCGATCGGTCGGTCAAGGGTGCCCTCTCTCTTCCCTTCTGTACGTATTGACTCTCGAGCCTTTACTGCGGATGCTGGAGCTGTTGCAGTGCATCCCGCTCGAACCGGGACGGGGAAGGGCTGTGTTTCTACTTTTGGCACAAGGCCAGCAATTATCCAGTACATTACTGGTACTTTATTTTATCGACCCCGTAAGGATGAAAGGCAAAGTTAGCCTCGGCGGGATTTGAACTCAAACTAATGAAATTATTGTGTACAGTGCTCAGGTGCACTACAACTCATCAAAGGTGCATGTATAGTACATAGAATAATGTACAAATGTCAGGAAAGTGAACAGTGTATGAGTCATGAAATACATGTGTGCGTGTGTATGGAGGGGGGATATTAAGTATAGTGTTGGTGAATCTCAGGAAGCATGGAGGTTTTAAAGGATGCAGTGTCTCGACAGCTAACAACTGATGCAGGTAGTTTGTTCCATGCTTGAGCAACTCTGAGCATGAAAAAATGTTTCCGAAAGTCATGGGAGCTGTGCTGTTTTCTGACTTTGTTGGCATGCCCAAGTGTGTTAGACACATGGAAATCAAAAAGGTACTCAGGGTTGTTGTTGGTAAGATGGTTAATAAATGTGTGGGTGTTTACCAAGTCCATTGCCAGACGTCGGAGCTTCAATGTATCCATGCCCAGGGAAGCAAGGCGTTCAGAGTATGGTAGATGCCTGATGGAGGGTATTCACTTGGTTGCACGTCTCTGAACAGTTCCCAGGCGGTCAATGTTCTGAGCAAGATAGGGTTTCCAGACTGGTGATGAAAATTCTAAGTGTGGCCGCACCATAGCTATATACAGCTTTAAATAGATATCTGGAGAGCGGCTGACAAAGGTCTTGCTGAGTGATGCTAAGACACCCTCGGCCTTCTTGACAATTTTAGAGACATGCTTCGTCCAACGCAAATCGCTGATGACAATAATGCCCAAGTCACGTTCACAAGAAAACTTCTTGATATTAGTGTTATGGAGGGAGTATGTGGACGCTGGGTTTTTTCCTCCCAAAATGTCTATAGCCAACTTGAGTTGCCAGTCCGTGATCCATTGTTGTATTGTGTCCAGGCCAGATTGCAGGAAAGATCTATAGTGTTCAGGATATGTCCTTTTTATCTCAAGGTACAGCTTGATGTCATCTGCATATTTCAGTACTGTGGCATTCTATGCCACAAACAAAAGGGGGACAAGAACAGATCCCTGTAGTAGACCAGATGACATCTCATACGGTGAGGAATGCTGTCCTAGAACCGTGACTACCTCTCTTCGACTGAGAATGAAGGACTTCAACCAGTAAAAAAGATCATCCTTCACACCCATTTCAGAGCGTTTTGCCAAAAGTATTTTGTGTGGCACAGAATAGAAAGCTTTAGCAAAGTCAAGGTAAACAACATCCACCCATGAACCGCCCTCAGTGATCCGGGTGATGTCTTCAAGAAACTCAATAAGTTGATCACAGCAGCTGGAGTTAGGAATAAATCCAAATTGCGAGGGCCGGATAAGACTGTGAGAGTTCCAGAAGTTCCAAAGTGTTTCTCTGACACAGGATTCCATCAGTTTGACAATGCAGCTAGTAAGACTGACTGGAGGATAATTGACAGGTGATGTGCGGTCACCCTTTTGAACAGAGGAATGACACTGGCAGTTTTCCACTGCTCTGGAGTAGCACCGTTGTTCAGACAGAATTGGAAGAAGCGTGATAGCTGGTGCAGACGGAAGTACCCACCACATTTGAGAAGCAGGTACGTAACACCATCAAGACTAGGAGAGGCATGGTTGCGTTTATTCTTGTGACGTCACAACATTTCAGGTGTAAATTCCATAGTTGTTATGGAATTTGATGTTAGAGATGGTGGAGATAGTGGAAATGGTACATTTTGGTCTTCAACAGTGAAAATGCCTGCATAGCATTCAGCAATGAGTTCTGCGCATTTCTTGGGGTTGTCAGTAACCTGGCTTGTGTGGGGATTGCGAAGAGGACCAACTGGAGAGTGAGGCCTCTGCCTTGAGTGAACATACTTCCAGAACACCTTACTGTCAGGTCTGGTTGCTATGCGCTGCTCAAATTGAAGCACTGCCTTTTTTGTCACCTGTTTGAGGTGGTTGGACGATCTATTTCGCCTCTTCCTATTAATGTCTGATTTGTGAAGTTTGTACTTACGCTCAGCATTACGACGTTCTTTTCTGGCAAGACGGACTGCTGCAGTCTCCCAAATTGCACTTTTGATATGTTTTTTCTGCTTACGTGGCACTGATGCTGCACATGCTGTCCATATTGAGCTCAGGATGTTCTGGAGTACAGTGTTGACATCTCCAGAGTCGTAGAACTCAAGCCAGTTTGGACGTTGTAACTCGGTGCAGTAACAGTTCCAGTATGCTTTATTCCATTCAAAGTGAACAGTTTGGAGATAGTTGTGGTTTTTGTTACTGCCCTTGAGGGATAGATTGGCAATGATCAATCTCTGGGTGATTGAAGTGTAGCGAGATCTGTCCACGCCTTGAACCTTGGGTGACACCTAAAGGTCAAAGTCTAGGTCACCACCCTTTTGATGTGAACAGGTTCATGCGTGGGCTATCCCCTCAAGGTGACAGACAGAAAGCGACAGGTATATAAAGCCTATATTTTCCCACCTTAGATACAGAGAGATCGGAGCACCACGATACAGACCAGTTGTGTGAAAGATTCACCGCTACCTTCAGGCCCCAGAGGTCTACAGAAATACAGAGAGATCGGAGCAGTACGCTATTACAAGCTATGTGAAAGATTCACCGTTATCTACAGGCCACGGTGGTCTACAGACAACTACAGACCATTCAGAAGTCTACAGATCATTACTCTCTCTCACTCTAAGACTACACCAGCCTCATACATCAACAACAAAATATCATTGTCAACCTTCGCAACTCGCGGTAACTTGTTTATTGTTCTTTTTGACTGAAGTGAAGTAAACCTTTATATATAGAGTAAATCTTTATTCTTGTTATTACATCTAACAATCTTGTTATAATTATTCTAACAATAACTACTAATACCCTTCGTTAAAGAAGTCCCCTGCAGTAAAAACATAAGTGGCTGTTTTTCTGGCAGCAGCTCTGAGGATATGACAAAGTTGAGTGTCCTGATGGTAATTTGGGGGACGGTAAACGTCTCCAAGTAGCAGTGTTGACATGGTCATACGTATATCGCAGAAAAATACTTCTTGCTGCGATTGGTTTAAATCAACAGAAGGAATTGCTGAAAAATTTGACCGAACGTAGACCATTACACCACGACGATTAACACGGTCTTTACGAAATAAGCTGTAGCCAGCTATGCTGAAAACCCCCCATCACAGTGTAAGGAATGTGCCCAAGTTTCCGTGACTGTAATGAAGTCAGGGTCGATACTTTTGACGTAGGAGTCAAAAAGATGTATCTTATTGCATAGACTACGTGCATTTAAGGACATCAATTTGTACCTTGATTCCAGTCTATGATTATGTGCAGGGGATGGCAGGTTGTTCTGATTTAGTTTCCCAGAGTTCTTTCAGTTTTTTTTTATTGGCAGTTGTTGTGGGTACAATGTTTTCAGACCAGCTGGTATCTCTTTTCCATGTATATCTGCCCATCATCACGTAGGCTGAAACTTTCATGTTGTGCCGAGTTGCGGTTTAAGGAAGCTGCAGCATACAGCTTTGGGCGGACATCAAATGGAAGACCAGGGCGTGTTCGGAAGGCAATCCGACTTTCACGCCTAGCTTTATCAGAGGCCAAAAGATATGAACGTGCCTTAGTTGAGTTCGAAAAAGACAGTCTAATTAACCTGGGTTTCAATCCTGGTCGGCCAAGACGTAGAGCACCCGTCGGGGGAGCACAGCCCAAGTCTTTGGATGAACTGGCAGCAAATGTCTGAAGATCAACCATGTCTTCTGGTACACCAATGGCAATCACTTCGTGGTTTACAGATTCAGTGGAACTCTCAATGCGGAGATTTTTTAACAAGGCACTCCGGTAAGATCCCTAATTGTGAGGTTCTACACGAACACCTGATTTGATTCCTTCTACTTTTCGGCTTAAAGCGGAAATCATTTGCCGTATTTCCGCAAACTCCGTATTGACGGTCGATTTTTGTTGTTGTTCTTCTCCTTCTTCAACAGGAATGGTAGGGGAAGACACAGTCGTCGGTTGTTGTTGAAAAGTAACGGGAGAGGAAGACATGGGTTGCTCTTGTTGATGAAGTCCTTCAACTGGAGTAGTAGCGGAAGCTACGGTCGTTGGTTTTTGCTGTTGTTCAGGAACAATAGTAGAGGAAGACACGATCGTCTGTTTTTGTTGTTGTTGCTCAACAGCAATGGTAGAGGCAGACACACAAGCCAGGCATTGAAAGGATCAATTTGGTAGCTGGACCATTTTCCAGAGCCCATCCATCATAGAAGTATGGTGTCTCTTTTTCTGACTTGGGATCTTTTGAAAGTGTGTGGCACATTGAAGGCAAACAGAAACACGACATTTGCCACATTCAACCCATCGATTTCGAAAGAAATTCTCTGGTTCTGTACATAGATGACAGACGTGATTTTCTAGGCAATGTTCTATTTTGGAACATCGCCCAGTTTTATCACACACTTCATCCATGGATGTCACAATAGCTATTTTATAGCTATTGTATAGATATACACAGGGTGGTGGATTGACACTATTGGGAGAGCGTCAGACACCATGCTTTGTAGCATAGAGTTTCGGCCTTTTACATTCTGACTTCAAATCTCGCCGAGGTTAGCTTTGCCTTTCATCCTGGGTCCAATTTAATTGACTTCCTGGCCTTGTGCCTATGGTAGACATCATTATATATATATATTATATATATATATATATATATATATATATATATGCATCTCTGCGTGCATGTATCTTCCTGCCCATATTTATTAGAATAGATAGCAGACTGAAACCAGTAAAATAATAATTAATACCAAATTAAGTACACACACACACACACACACACACACACACACACACATATATATATATATATATATATATATGAGGTGGTATCAAAATGTTCCCAGGCTAGTTCTATAGTTCTATAGTGACCTTCATGCGCCAGTGTGCTGAGTGACATCATTGTGTTCACTTCACTAGTTGTGAGATTTGTTTTGTAATCACGTGTATGTTGTAGCTTGTGATTTTGTCACGAACAAGAAGTTGGAACGTGAAATTTTGCGTTCAACTTGGGAAGTTTGCTACAGAGACATTAAACATGTTTTGGCAAGCTTACAGCGACGTGGAAATGTGTCATACACAATGTTTCGAGTGGTACAGGCGCTTCAAAAGTTGGAAGAACATCACTGGAAGATAACAAGCGATGTGGAAGACATGCCACGAACATCACCCCCGGAAATGTGGAGAAAATTAATCAGCTTGGTCAATATATACATTTTTTTTAAACATTGATACCACCTTGTCATCATCATCATTTTACGTCCGCTTTCCCCTGCTTGCAAGGGTGGGACGGGTCCTATTCAGCACAGCATCTCTCCACTTGTCACGGACCTTCGTCATCTCTACCGTGAGCTTCAGCGATCTGAGGTCTGCTCTCACCACCTCCGCCCATATTTTTCGTGGTCTTCCTCTACTACGTCTTCCTTCAACTGGCATTTCTTGGCACTTCTTTACCCATCGGTCATCCTCCATGCGCATCACATGTCCATCGCAGTCTCCTCTCCCGCACACAACAATTTATCCCTCTCAGACAGAGTTTCTCTCTCAACACATCCATGCTCGGCCGTTCACACACATTGGCATTACACATCCAACGGAGCATACTTGCCTCATTTCTCTCCAGCCGTCGCATATCCTCTGCAGTTGCTGCCCATGTCTCACTACCATGCAGCATCGCGCACCTCACACAGGTATCATATAACTGGCATTTTGTACGCAAGGAGAAACCCTTCTTCGTCAGCAGAGGAAGCAGCTCCCTAAACTTCTTCCCACCCGTCCTTATTCTAGATACTATGGCCTCGGAACACCCCCGTCCCATGCTAATCTGATCTCCCAGGTACCGGAAGCTATCAACCACTTCTATAGCACCCACCTACATTTGAAAAATGTGTCTATCAATGCGACTTCTACTGTCAAATTTCCCTGCATACGTATTTCTCCCTACCTGCTAGTTTGCCTGCTATCCCATTACATCTCTTGTGTACCCAAGATCTGCATCATGTGCATTTTATAGAATTTATGCCAGTTCCTTTTCTGCATATCGAACATGGCCATTTCCCTGACGGAATCAGAGTTTTGTCCTCTTTTCTACTCATCAACACTTTTGTCTTAGCTAGGTTCACTCTCAGTCCTCTTGCTTCCAACTGCTGTTTCCATATCCAGAATTTATTCTCTAGCTCCTCTACTGATTCTGCAATAAGAACCAGATTGTCAGCATAGAGAAATTCCCATGGACAGCCAGTCTTAAACTCCTCTGTTATGGCTTGGAGGACTATAATGAACAAGAGCGGACTGAGGACCTAACACTGATGTACTCCTACTTGTATCTGAAATTCCTCACTAAACTCTATTCCTACCCTCACTTTACTGACATCACCTCTGTACAAAGTTTGCACTGTCCTCACAAGCCATTCCTCAACACCTAGTTTCCTTAGGGACCACCAGATGACAGATCGGGGGTACCCTATCAAAGGCCTTCTCTAGGTCAACAAAAGCTAAGTATAGTGGTTTATTCTTCTCTAAGAACCTCTTTTGTAATTGTCTCACCAACAAGAGGGCATCTGTTGTACTTTTCCCAGGCACAAAACCAAATTGCATCTCATCTAGTTTGACCCTTTCTCTAATTAGTTGTGCTAATATCCTTTCTGCCACTTTCATAACCTGATCCATCAGTTTATACCCCTATAACAGGGTTACTGGGTTGTATGAATAGAACAATGACACTCGGTTGTATGTACAATGTTTATTTAACAAGGTTGAGTTATGCAGAGCAGAATAGTTGACATGCCAAGATTAGATGAAATGAATGAATTAAAGTTATTTGTATTACCGTTTTGAAGTCATCTCGCAAGAGACCAAGTGGTCTTTACATTACCATTGTTCAGGTTGCCAGAGAGTATAGCCTTGGCGAACGCACCTGGCCGAAGACGCCTGGCCTAAGGGCCAGGCTAGTTAGAAGAGAGTGAGATAGCCCTGAGCTATCCCTTTTATAGGCTCCCAGGAGGGAAGTGACAAAAAAGGTTCTGCCACCCCAACGGGAAGTAACTCCAGCTACTTCCTGTCTAGAGAGCGGTGATGTGATTGTCATAACAAGGGAGGCAACTCTTGCTATATTATCTCCCGCCAGATTTTTAAAACACAAAAATCGAATGAACTATGTATGGAGTAAGATGGCGAGCATGTAACACCAAAGTCCAGGCATGAAAATTACAAAAAAATAGTGTTTGCAATAAAAGGAAGACAGCAAAATATAAGCATGCAAAAATCAATGATAGATATCAAGGTAGCCAACCGCTTGGCCAGAGAACGACTGGACAGCTATCTATCCATCACTCAAAGATACAATGTAATCACAAGAAGAGGTCAAAGGAGCAAAGAAACGTGCTCGAATATAGTTATTAACAAAGTTCAAATGTTCAAAATACAGTTCACAGGTGACAGCAGGAAAGAAAGTGTGTTCCAGAGAACGTATGCAGGTGGTTTCTGGACTGTGGTACAACGTGAAATTCCCAACCTCCGAAGGGATTTTCTCACAGGAAGAGTGCTGCAAAAATAAATTCTCTGTCTTGTTCTGCTGGTTTTGGTTGTTGATGAAGCTGTGTTGTTGTTGTTGATGTTGTTGTCTCGCGGAGTGAGATAACTCTTTCAAAGTTGTTTCAAATCGCAGTAAAAAGTTTCCCACAAAAAATGAGTTGTTGTTGTCTCGCGGAGTGAGCGTATTCGATGTTGTTTCCGTTCACAGTAAAAATTTTCCCAGAAAAAATGAGCTGCGCAAAGTGCTAGAAATAACAGCAGCGACCAAAGAAATAAGCATTCTGAATAAATGCAGTTTTCAACGGCAAATTTACGTGGTAAATTTTTAAACCGGCAAATAGGAGAATATAGCTTAAGGCTGGAGAATCCTTGTCAAGAAACATTATCTATAACGTGTGGTATCTCAGTGAGTCGAGATGTGTGCTGCCACACGTGCCGAAACAAGGTTAAAGTCAAGTTGAAAAAAAAAAAATTTCTATAGCGCTAGAAAATGGCGCGAAAATGATAGCGTAACAGGTCGTTGGCAGCCAATTTGAAAAATTTGCGTGTAAACGTGATAATATGATGAAAAAGAAGGAAAGGCTTTGTATATGGCGAGAGTTCAATTTTTTTTTCCCTGAAAGTGATGAAAAAGTAGCGACATTTAAACGATGTAAACAAGTTAGGTGAAGAACAAAATTTGTTCTTGTTTGTTTGCTGCTGAGAAAAAGATTACTTCTATTTTTCGTTTTAGACAAAATCCATGTGGAATGTTGTTAGAGGAATTTTTTCTTTTTGAAATACTGCTAATTAATTTTCTTTTTTTTTTTCACATTCACACAACACCAGATCCTATTATTTTTTTCTCGGGGTCACCACTAATAACAGCATTACTGGGTTGTATGAATATAACAATGACACTCAGTTGTATGTACAATGTTTATTTAACAAGGTTGAGTTATGCAGAGCAGAATAGTTGACATGCCAAGATTAGATGAAATGGATGAATTAAAGTTATTTGTATTACCGTTTTGAAGTCATCTCGTAAGAGACCAAGTGGTCTTTAAATTACCATTGTTCAGGTTGCCAGAGAATATAGCCTCGGCGAACGCACCTGGCCGAAGACGCCTGGCCTAAGGCCAGGCTAGTTAGAAGAGAGTGAGATAGCCCTGAGCTATCCCTTTTATAGGATCCCAGGACGGCAGTGACAAAGAAGGTTCTGCCACCCCAACGGGAAGTAACTCCAGCTACTTCCTGTCTAGAGAGCGGTGATGTGATTGTCATAACAAGGGAGGCAACTCTTGCTACACCCCTATAATTGCTCCTCTCCAGAGCATCCCCTTTACCTTTGTAGCAATATATGAGAATACTGCTGCACCAGTCTTTGGGTATGACACCATCATATATAGCCTGATTGATGATGCATGCAACCAGTTTAGTGCCTACGTCCCCTGATGCCTTCAGCATCTCAGCAACTATCCCCGACGGTCCAGCGGCCTTACCATTTTTCATTTCCTTAATCGCCTCTTGGACCCTATATTCATCAATCTCAATAGCTGGTCCCTCTGTCGGATATATTGAGGGTAATTTCTCTCCCTCCCATTCGTTCTCCACATTCATCTGTCTCTCATAATGACATTTCCAGGCCTCGTTTTTCTGATCATTTGTGACACTAAGTACACCGGCATCATTCCGAACACATTTATCTCCAACAACATTCTGATTTGCATTGACACACTGCCTTGCAATGTGGAACACCGCACGCTTCTAATCTTCCCATCGCAGAACATTGGCAAACCTCCTACTCTCAACCTCCCTGTGTGCTAAATACACCTGACGTCTATCTTCTCTCTTAGCGGCTGTATATCCTTCCCTACTCCCACCCTTTTTCCAAGCCTTCCATGCTAGTCTTTTGTCTCTAATGGCCCTATCTACCGTGCTGTTCCACCACCAGGTCACTCTCTGTCTGTTTGGAGCTCTGCTCCAGCCACAAGTTTCATCAGTAGCCTGCGGTAAGTTGTCACCTAAGAAATTCCAGTTATCATCCATGTCATACGACTCTAAATCGTCTTCTTTCTCATCACACATCTTGAAGGGCTTTCCTAAATTTGCATTTTAGTGAAAGGTCTTTTAGCTTCCAGACCTTTCTTCTCCACACCTTCCTTGTATATATATATATATTCTTCATGTTGAATTTATTACGTTTTCGCATTTTCTCATTATTAGGGTATAAATGTTAAACTTTCTCTTAGGTTAATCACTACCTTGATTAAATCTTAACCATTTAACATCTCAGGGTATGTCATGTATCATTATATTTTGTCTGATGAGGACGTACTGTTGTACATCTGAAATATGTATAATAAAATGTAATTGATAAAAAGAACATCTATTTTATTAATATTTGTATTTTAATATATATATATATATATATATATATATATATATATATGTGTGTGTGTGTGTGTGTGTGTATGTGTATATATATGTATATATATATATAATATAGATGAGATTCTACAGGACTAGAACTGTTTCATTCTTTAGAAATCATCAGAGATTCCTGATGATTTCTAAAGAATTAAACAGTTCTAGTCCTGTAGAATCTCATCTATATTAAAACTTTTATACTCTGCAATGTATTGAGTACCTTACTTACTGTGGTTACCTCCGATTCAACCCGGAATAACGTATATATATATATATATATGTGTGCGTGCGTATGTATGTGTACGTACTTATGCGTATATTTGTATGTATGTATATCTTTATCTATAGTATTTTTTTTATATATAGGTTTTTTATATACTTTTTTTTAATATATATAAGTAAATTTTTTAAATATATATGTGTGTATGTGGTTGTATGTATTTTTTCTCATGTATATGTGTACGTGAATGCATTTATATGTTTTTCGATATATGTATATTCACCTACATTTATATATATGTTCTTATTCGTGTGATTGTGAGTATATATATATGCGTATCAATGTGTATCAATGTGAATATGTATATGTGTGTATATGTGTGTGTATGTATATATGTATGTGTGTATATATATATATATTTCAATCATATCTCATTTTGTTTGACCCGTTTAGCTTGTTCACTTTTTTGGCTATGGTGGCAATGGCTTCTTAACCATCGTCTCAGCGTGTATAACCATTTTAACTTATGTTTATAGCTCTGCTATCCTCTTCATATGCATGGAGCGCTTGGCTGCACATTATTGAAGTTGCATTTCGCTAATTTCTACCCGCCGAAATGCGATTCTCGCTAAATTATATCTGTACACACACACACACTATATATATATATATATATATATATATATATATATATATATATATATATATATATATATATATATATATGTGTGTGTGTGTGTGTGTGTGTATATATGTATATACATTAAAATGTTAAACGATATTCAATGATTATATAGCGAGGATACTGGGTTGTATGAATGTAACAAAACGAGGCATGGTTTGTGTGTATAATATTTAATTAACAATGGTAGATAGTATAGTTGACATGTCAAAGAAATAGATGATAGAATGAAACAAAGTTAGTCGTTACCGTTTTAATTGCCAGGCAAACGCGGCTGGCAGAGGACGCCTGGCTAAGGCCAGGCGCCGGAAGGCCAAATGAGAGTGAGCCGAAGGCTATTCGTTTTATAGGGCTCTGACCGGAAGTTACAGAAAGGGTTCTACTCCCCGTCTAGATGTTAATCTATTGGGGTTGAGTCACAAGGGAGACAGCCGCTACAATTATGTCAAAGAATGAGTTTTACAGTAGATTGGAAGCACACTACGAAAAAATGATTTTCCGGAGTTATTAATATTAAAATATAAATATTAATAAAATAGATGTTCTTTTGATCAATTACATTTTATTATACATATTTCGGATGTACAACAGTATGTCCTCATCAGACAAAATATAATGATACATGACATACCCTGAGATGTTAAATGGTTAAGATTTAATCAAGGTAGTGATTGCCCTTTACAAAATAATTGTTTAGATAGTAATTTGGTTTATAAATGCACCGTAAAAACTGATCACAAAACATACAACTACATTGGTTCGACCTTGTCCACATTCAAAGCTCGTTTTGCGAACCATAAATGCTCATTCTCGAACTCTAAGGGGAAATCATCCACGTCTTTATCACAGCTCATATGGTCATTAAAAGAGAAAAATTTAAAATACTCCATTCTTTGGACAAAACTTCGGAACTGTGGAATTTACCGCAACTCTAGTATATCAAATAACTGCCCGCTCTGTACAATGGATACCCTGTTGATTATTAATAACTATGAGATCCTAATTAACAAAAAAAGGGAATTATTCTCGAGTTGCCTCCATAAAGCTACGTCCACTTTTTTAGCCTCACATAAAACGAGAAAAGAAGAAGCAATAACACCAAACCAATAATAACTCGGTTACCAGGAATATATAATCAACTGTGAAAAACATTAATGGCCTTTAATATTGCTTTATTTTATAGCTATCTATAGAAGAAACATATATATAACTGAATTTTTAATACATTTTTGATCTCTTTTAAATTTTAGTTTAATACCCAATCCATAAATTTTTATGAAACTTATCTATAACTGTGAATTTTTAATGAGTTTTTGATCTCTTATCTATAGTATAATATAATATAGTATGTGCATATATTTCTTTTAAATATATTTACTGCACTATAAAATCTAAAACTTAAGACAGACTCAAACTTATATATAAATGTGAATTTTTACTGCGCTTTTGATCTCTTATTTATAATATAATGTATTATAATATGTATGTAGTTATATATTATATTTTATATATTTTTAAATATTTTAAAATATACCTACCACATTTCTATATATATGATTCTAATATAGAGAAAATATCCAAACTAAAAATTATTATAGACTTTATTTTGAACTCTGAATTATCCATGCACTCATTATTGTTTTTCATATATATATATGTGTGTATTTAAATGTAACACGTTGAACTCTACTTTATAAAATTATAACTGTTATCATTTACCTAAAGTATACTACACTAACAATACCTAATATATATCTATATATATACCTCCCTATATCTAATAATATGTTGATATCTTGGTTGAAGAATAATTAGTACATTTACACCCAGTTATACATAGGTGTATATTTATCCTTAACATGCTTCAATCTATTATCTTATTTTATTTTTATCTTCGTCGGTATTATTTACCTTAAACATACTGGCTCATTAATATATACCTATATACATAATAGTTATTTAAATATTTATAACAATAAGTACTTCAAAAGCTTTACATACCTAATATGTTGGTATCTTTGTTAAAGTTTAAATTAAGGTAAATAATCAACAGTATAATATTCTTTATGTGCCAGCTAAATCCTTTAAATGTTACCCTCATAAAATTCAGAAGTTTAGAAATGATAACACACTTATCGAATTTATAAAAATAATATATAAAAAACCAGCAAATAATCCTGAAATCTGGAGTCTTCACCCTAATATTATAAATTAAATATTTTCAAATTTAACCGTTTAACTTTCGGAAAAAATCTCCTTCTGCATATATCACCCCCCCCCCCCCTTATCTTTCTCTCTTTATAAATCCTTTTCGAGTGGCTATCACTGGCTGTTATTAGGCTATATATGTAAAAATTTCTCTTGGGTTAATCACTACCTTGATTAAATCTTAACCATTTAACATCTCAGGGTATGTCATGTATCATTATATTTTGTCTGATGAGTACGTACTGTTGTACATCCGAAATATGTATAATAAAATCTAATTGATCAAAAGAACATCTATTTTATTAATATTTGTATTTTAATATATGTATATACATGTATTTATGTGTGCGTGTATATATATTTGTATGTATACACTTTTCTGTGTATATGTTTGTACTGTATATAATTATGTGTGTGTATTTTTCTGTGTATGTGTATATATGTATGTGTATGCTATGCATGTATATATATATATATATATATATATATATATATATAAAGTTAGTCCTTCATCAGTGATCTTCCAACCATCATTGGTATTTCATCGCTTTAAAGACCATATACCTCCGGTTGGTGCGAGCAACGGCTAAAAAAAGTCGTTGGGACATGTAAATAAAGGGGACACGAGAGTGTAAACAAACAAAGATGGTGAAGCAACGAAAAGTGAGGAAGAAGGAGTCAAGTCCCAAATTTCCATGAATATAAATTCGGTGAAATCGTGAACGAGAGAGAATAAAGACCATCAAACCTGGTTGGAATGTGAGCAAGGAAGGAATTCCGTACGGGTCTAGCGGGAGGAAGAAGGGATCTAGTCTGGGAATTCGGTGAACGTAATTTCTGTGAAATCGTAGACGAGAGAGAGAAAAAAAGCGACCTGCCTGACCAAGGGTGCGAAAGAAAAGAATTACGCACAGGTCAAACGGGAAGAAGGAGGAGGAGAGGTAGTAACAGAGAGTGTGTGAGTGAAGGATGAGGAAGAGGCTAACAGAGAGAGTGACTGTTAGAGAGGGTAAAGATACAGAGAAAGAGGAAGCAGTAAGAACGAAATAGACGTGTAACAGCGGGGGAAAAAATATGTGTAAATATGAGAATAAACGTGCTGCGTGGTTGCTAATGGGTTACATATGAATAAAGTTAGTCCTTCATCAGTGATCTTCCAACCATCATTGGTATTTCATCGCTTTAAAGACCATATATATATTTATTTTATTTTCTACATTTGCTTACCACGTGTGTTTGTTTATTTATTTTTATTTGTGTCTTTCTCCTCTTCTGTATCGCTGTCAACTTTTTAATTTCTCATTTCTTATTTTTTATTTTTTTATTTGTATGTATTTGACTTCATTTTGATTTCATGTAGATGTATATTGTCTTAGCAGTGTATGTGACTGCCTTATTCAGTATATGTTTGTTCATTGATTTTTATTTATTCTTATAATTATGTGTGTGTGTGTATGTATATATCTATATATGTGGGTGCGTATGTATGTGTGTATGTATGTGTATGTGTGTGTATATATATATATATATATATATATATATATGCAAAAGTTCTATTTAAAGTTGTTGGGATACAATAAGTAAATATTTTTATAACTGATATAAAGCACTCGACACATTTTTGGAGTAGATATACGATATTAATAAATGCAAACTATATTTATAAAACCATATTTATTTCATTATACATATTTCAGGGATACCACATTAAATTATGGTATGCCTTCATCAGACAAAATACAATATATAACAGTTTTAAATATAAATTTAAAATATAGTATAATTAATTAAGTAATTTTAGTTAATATATAGAACCAGTCGATAATCCATTAGATTCCTTCACCTTTTTCTTTTTAAACTTTCTTCCTAAATATAAACATGGATATAATAAACTACTCTAAAATGTCTATACTTCCAATGTATTAAATAAAATATACGTAAGGTAAATTTCTATATTAAATATAAGGTTATCTGTAGAATCATTGGGTTTTTTTAATTTTTTTAAATCTTTTAAATTATTTTTATTTGTTTTGATTATGATAGCTTCTCATAACGTTCACAAGTATACCCTCTCAATATCTTGATTGAGATATACGTAGGATAAATTTCTATACTAAATATATAAAACATATTATTTTAACTTAAGATACTCTATAGTGTTTTAATGATATTTAATGCTTTGATATTTCTAGATTTCTTTTGACTATATAGTTGCATTTCCAAAATATATTCCTTTGGTATTTTAAATTTATATTGTTGTGGTTATATTTACAAATTATAATCCTTTGGTAATTTATTGGATTATCTCTATACACATGCATATGTGTGTATTAACATGCATAGAAAGTGTTATAGATTTTTTGTGTTTGTATATGTGTCTGTATATATACATGAGTGATGCATGAGGACGCACGCAAATATTTATTTATACATATGTATGTGTATATATGTATGTGTATATATCTATGTGGTTGAAAGGTATGTTGCAGATGTGCATAATATTAAACACATGAATGGTAATCGTATATATGAGGACATGATTGTTAATCGTATATATTTGTATATATATACTGTGAAATTTTTATAACACAATGAGCGTATAGCAGTGATTAAGAGAAATCATTTACGTTTTGTATGGCTATATTGTTGGCTTGAGTAAACATAATTTCTATTTTCAGGACGTGCGTATCTATATGTATGTATATATACATATATATTTGTATGTCTTTGCATAAAATACTAATCTCTATAGCAAGGGTACATTTTAAACTCAGATTTTGGTATATTGATCTCAAGTTTCTAAACTAAACATATGGTCATTATCGAACAATATTTAATTTCTCATATTATATATCTATGTCCCATTCATGAATATTGATACTTATATTTATATTTTTATTATTCATTTCATATAAATTGTTAACTCAACTTAATATGACATGGCGTAAAGTTGTCACTGTCCCCCTCTCTCTATATAGTATTTCTCTCTCTTGAGTTTCTCTTTCTGTATGATGACTCTGTTGCTTTCCTTTGTTTTTCTAATTCCTTCCTTTTCTTTCTTTTTTATTTCCTCCTATCTTTATCTATCTCTTTCTTTTCTCCATACATTTCTCTCTCTCTCCGATATTTCTCCAGATTTTCTTTCTCTCTCTCTGTCTTTGTTCTTTTCTCTTTCTTTCTCTCCGTCTTTTTCTAATTATGCTTAACACTATGACTTATATAAACAAATCACTATCCAGACAGCCTCCAAAAGTAATGGTTGTATTTTAAAGGGTACGTCAAACCTATTTGTAAAACTGTTATATATTGTATTTTGTCTGATGAAGGCATACCATAATTTAATGTGGTATCCCTGAAATATGTATAATGAAATAAAAATGGTTTTATAAATATAGTTTCCATTTATTAATATCGTGTATATATATATATATATATATATATATATATATATATATATATATATGTGTGTGTGTGTGTGTGTTTGTGTATTTATGTGTATGTATGGATATATATATATATATGATATTAACAAATGGAAACTATATTTATAAAACCATATTTATTTCATTATACATATTTCAAGGACACCAAGTTAAATTATGGTGTGCTTTCATCAGATAAAATATAATATAGATCAGTTTTATAAATAAATATTGACATACCCTTAAAGAATGCAACCATTGCTGTTGGAAGCTCCAAGGCCAGCAATTATCCAGTGCATTACTGGTACTTTATTTTATCGACCCCGTAAGGATGAAAGGCAAAGTCAACCTCGGCGGGATTTGAACTCAGATCGTAAAGGGACATAACTACGCTGGAAAGCATGACGTCCGACCCTCTACCGATACTGCCAATCCAATAAGATGTAATATTTGATGGAGATTTTGGCTTTTGTGGTTGTCTCTAGCATTTTCTTTTATATAAATGTTAATGCTTGGCTGCCATTTTTAGCATTGCTATTGACCACGTGGATGTCCCAAACAGGGACGAAAGTTTCATATTTACCTCATTTTGACCGTAATATTTACCTGAGTTTTCTAAAATAGCGACAGCACTAATTTTGTTCATAACTTTCTTAATAATTAATTTCTTTTTATTGAAATTTTATAGAGATACTTATCAAAGTGTGTAGATTAGAATTTCGGAAATGGATATATAGATCTTAAGTAGATTTGAATAAGACTAGAATATGTGATTAACAGTGTATTTCTTTAGTATTTCTCTCATATTCTGACACATTGAATCTAGTTATTACTTCTAGCATTGCATAAGACATCAGAAACATTATTTCACTGGTCTTCCCAGTATTTTACAAAACTATGGTTTTTAAAGGAGGACATAAGGGCCAATTGCCCCCCTGCAGTGGGTTGTCGCACCAGCGCGACGACCGTAGCAATTTATTTGTTTGTATCTCTGTTTTGTCGTTTCCTTAAACCACACACACACACACACACACACACACACAATAGATGTATACTCTATATTCTTCTGAGTTTTGGGCTTGTATTGGCCGATAGTGCTTCTTGTAGCTTTACTTGCCCTGATGAGTTCTTAATAGGACGAAACATTGTTGGCTAATAAAGACTTTTGATGTATTGAAGGCTTCTTTGGTTTATTTTTTTATAATTCTTCGGCTCTGTTTAATTACATTGAGCTATATCTTATACTGTCATTTCTATAATATGAAGAGGGTGTTTAACTCCAACACACTCTAGTATTTTAATTCTTATATATATATATATATATATATTTAATACAATAACAGAGATAGTTTAAAGCTAAACTCTGACTGGTAACCATCTCACTCAACAAACATTAGGTTATATTAAAATATAAACCCAATTTAAGTGTTTGGGGTGCTAACAATAAGTATAATGTGGAAAAACCAGTTGTATATATATATATATATATGTACAGAGATACAAACAAATAAATTGCTACGGTCGTCGCGCTGATGCGGCAACCCAGGGCAATTGGCCCCTATGTCCCCCTTTAAATCCGGCCCTACACAAACGCATACACACAAACATGTATATATATATATATATATATATATATATATATATACTAGTATATAAATATGACATAAAACTACAGTTTTGTAAAGTAGTGATGCTAAATCTGTGAAATCTTGCATGCATTAATTCCAGTGTGGTAATCCTACTGCTGAGTCTAAGGTACTCAAATGTGAAGTTTAAACATGATTCGTTCACTTCTTTTTAAGTGCATTGGAGACAAACAAACAAACCAACTAGTTTATATGTGTATGTCTATATATATGACTTTTATAAGTCCCAATTTTGTTGCAAATGTTGTACAAGAAAACGTTTTATTTATTAATTAACGCAAAGTTTCCGAATATCACCTCATACGTTCTAACAGCACTTCCAATTCAATACTTTTTAAAATGAATATACTCTTAATATCACATATTCTAACAATGATAAAAATTAACTCTTCTATACAGTTAATAATAAATGATATAACATTTTATTTACCTTCATTATCTTCGCTTTAATTGTTTTTTTTTGTCTTCCTTTGTCTTGCGTTTGGTCAAAATGTGTAATTATTAAATATGTGTTGTTGCTTTAAAAAAATGTCTCTTGAACTTCGATTATATAATAAATCATGTGACAAGACACGGGATTATACTTTTATTTTTCTCGGGAACAATATTATTTCTAAATATTTGAGTATTCGGCTCTCTGAGTTCAAATCCCGCCGAGGTCAACTTTGTCTTTCATCTTTCAAGGAAAAATTATTTCACTGGTGTTTCAAGCATTTTACAAAACTATATGTATGTGTGTGTGTACACACACACACACACACACACACACACACACACACACACACACACACACACACACACACACACACATATATATATATATATATATATAGTATACATATATATATGTACGTATGTCTGTTTTTGTTTGTGTGTTCATATTTAACCATAAATACTTTAAGGTCTACATTTAATAAGTTGTTTTCAATACATAAGAGAGAGAGCCTTGAAATAAATGATAAACCTTATAATAAAAAAGGAATTGATTAATTAATAACAAAACAATTAATAGTCAGCAACTACCCTCAATGTAGTGCCGTTTGTTGAGGTGACCATGTCATGCTCATACAATGACGAACATTGCCATATAAAATGTGAAACTAATTAGATATCTTCTATCTCTGTTTTGTCGTTTCCTTGAACCACACACACACACACACACATACATATATGTTGCTGTATACCAACACCAAAGCCCAAGTCATTACAGCTGACGGGATAAGGGAGTTCTTTGAGATACTGGCTGAAATGCTCCAGGGAGATACATTGGCTCCCTACCTTTTTATAATCGCAGTGGACTATTTTATCTACCTTGCGCTAGAGAAACACCAGGACTCTGGCTTTACTGTAGCACTGGCTCAGAGTAGGAGAGTTAAGGAGAGAAAGATATCAGATGCTGAATTTGCTGACGACAGAGTTCTGGTGACAAACTCAGTGAAGGAGGCAGAGGGGTTGATGCAGGAGGTGGTGACTGTGTAGATGAGTGTGGGGCTGAGAATGAATGAGATTAAGACGAAGTATCTGGTAGAGAACATTAAGAAGCCAGAAAATATTAGGAAGCTGCTAGAGTTGGTTGAGGACTTCCTGTATCTGAGAGCAAAGATTGGGAACACAGAGAATGATGTAGTTGAGAGGAGGAGCAAAACCTGGGTGGCGTGCCACAGTTTGAGATCGGTGGGGAAGTCGGACCTTCGTAAGGACTTGAAGATCCGTCTCTTTGTTGCTACAGTGAAGTCTGTGGTACTGTACAGGTCTGAGACATGGACACTGACCAAGAAACTCACTCAGATGATGGATGGATACTACACGAGAATGCTGAGGATGGCTCTGAACATTAATCAGTATACACTGAGGATGAAGAACTCAGAGCTGTATGGGAGCTTCCCAAAGGTCAACTCGAAAGTAACACAGAGGAGACTGAGGTTAGCTGGACATGCTCACCAACATTCAGAGTTGACACTGCATTCAGTTCTCCTGTGGGAGCCCCTATACGGACACGCTAGAAGAGGGAGACCGAAGTTGACATATGTTGATGCCCTAAGGATAGACACAGGTATTTTGGAGACGCAAGACATGGCTGCGATGATGAAGGACAGAGACCGCTGGACAGAACTCGTACATGGACCTCGGGAATTTTACCCACCCTAGAGATACATAGTTTGCTTGAACATATATTGAAATACTTTTCTTGGTTCAACACTAGAATGAATAAAACGGAGATTTGGATTCTATTTCTGACATTCTAAAATATAATAAGATGTAATATTTGAAGATTTGGATGTTGTGTCTAGCATTTTCTTTTATAAAAAATTTAATGTTTGGCTGCCATTTCTAGCATTATTATTAACCACATAGTGTGGTCCGCAAGCAGGGACGAATGTTTCGTATTTACCTCCCTTTGACGGTGATATTTACCTGAGTTTTCTAAAATAGTCACATCACTGATTTTCTTCATAACTTTCTTAATAGTTCATATTTTTTTAATTGAAATTTTAAACAGATACTTATTAAAGTGTATAGATTACAGTTCTGATTACAGTTTATAAATTTTAATTAGATTTTAACGAGACTAGACGGGGTCGATAAAATAAAGTACCAGTAATGCACTGGATAATTGCTGGCCTTGTGCCTAAAGTAGAAACAATTAAATGAATCTATGGTTTGAGGGAAATTTCGTTGCTACAACTAGCATTGCCTAAGACATAAGGAAGGGAGAAAATAATTTCACTGGTGTTCCCATCTCTTTACAAATCTGTGGTTTGTGGGAGATTTGATGCTACTCTTAATAGGTTTTACGGTTCTTATATATTTGATATATATTTATCCTTATCGAGCCCTCTTTGGATTTTACTCTTCAAATTTATTATTATTACTATATATATATATATATATATATATATATATATAGAGAGAGAGAGAGAGAGAGCGCGAGCAAGAGAGATGTATGTATGTAAGTGTGTGTGTGTGTGTGTGTGTGTGTGTGTGTGTGTGTGTGTGTGTGTGTGTGTGTGTGTGTGTGTGTGTGTGTGAAGCTGTTAGAGAATTGGACTATCAATCGTGATGTTGTAAAGCTCGATTACCGGATGCGCTATGTCCTTGAGCAAGGAGCAAGACATTTTATTTCACGTTGTTCATTTTGCCTGGATTTGGGGCCGGTAGGTAGTATTTACAATTGGAAAGACAAATGGAAACATTGTTTCCTGGGTCCGATTTGACGAGGTCCTCCTACGCCCACCCTATTCGTTAAGCAAATGAGGTCTGTGATCATGTTGATCAACTGTTATATGTGTGTGTGTGCGTATGTGTGTATACGTAGAATTTAGTTTTTCTTTAAAAAGATCGATACAATATGCCGGTATGAAAGTTAATAAAATAGATTAAAAACAGACGACATTTGGTGGTGAAGAACTAAAAACATACACAAACGTATTTATGTATGTGTGTGAGTGAGTTTGAGTGCGTGTATGTGTGTGTGTCTGTGTGTCTGTGTGGGTGGGTGTGCAGGACAATTAATAGTCAGCAACTACCCACAATGTAGTGCCGGTTGTTGAGGTGACCACGTCATGCTCATACAATGACGAACATTGCCTTATAAAATGTGAAATTAATTAGATATTTCTATCTCTGTTTTGTCGTTTTCTTGAACTACACACAAAACACAAGGAGATTTGGATGTTGTGTCTAGCATTTTCTTTTATAAAAATTTTAATGTTTGGCTGCCATTTCTAGCATTATTATTGACCGCATAGTTGTCCGTAAGCAGGGACGAAAGTTTCGTATTTACCTCCCTTTGACCGTGATATTTACCTGAGTTTTCTAAAATAGTCACACCTCTGATTTTCTTCATAACTTTCTTAATAGTTCATATTTTTGTATTGAAATTTTAAACAGATACTTATTAAAGTGTGTAGATTACAGTTCTGGAAACTAGTTTATAAATTTTAAGAAGATTTTAACGAGACTAGATTATGTGGTTAACTGTATATTTCTTAGGTAATTGTATCATTTCCTGACATTAAATGTATCTATGGTTTGAGGGAAATTTGGTTGCTACAACTAGCATTGCTTAAGACATAAGAAGAAAATAATTTCACTGGTGTTCCCATCTCTTTACAAATCTGTGGTTTGTGGGAGATTTGATGTTACTCTTAATAGGTTTTTATATATATATATATATATATATATATAATGAAACAGTTGAATGAAACAGTTCTAGTCCTGTAGAATCTCATCTATATATATATATATATATATATATATATATATATATATATATATATATATATATATATATATATATATATATATATATATATATATATATATATTAGAAAGTGAGGTTTTTTTTACAAAATGAAAAATAACCGAGGTGTCCTACACGAATGAAAGTATAAAGAATAAGAGATGAAATCGAAAATGCAACTGGAGTCTTATTTTTAAAAAAAATATATATATTTTTATATATAAATATATATATATATATAAATAAATATATATATTTATTTGGTTCCTTTACCGGTTTCGCAGTTCTTCTGCTTTTCAAAAGGTGAGTTGAGATGGAGGGTCTGTGATATATATATATATATATATATATATATATATATATATATATATATATATATATATATATATATATATATATATATATATATATATATATATATATATATATATATATATATATATATATGTGTGTGTGTGGGGGGGGGGGGGGGCGTGATTGAGTTGTTAGAGAATTGAACTCTCAATCGTGAGGTTGTGAGCTCGATTCCCGGGTGCGTTATGTCCTTGAGCAAGGAGCAAGACACTTTATTTCACGTTGTTCATTCTGCCTGGATTTGGGGCCGGTAGATAATATTTACAATTGGAAACACAAATGGAAACATTGTTTCCTTGGTCCGATTTCACAAAGATACCTCCACCTCATTCGTTAAGCAAATGAGGTCTGTGATCCTGCTGATCAACTGTTATATGTGTGTGTGTTTGTGTGCGTGAATGTGAGTGTGTGTGTTTGTGTGTGTTTGTGTGTCTGTATGTGTCTGTGTGGCTGTGTGTGTCTGTGTGTGTGTGTGGGGGGGGGGGGGGATGCAGGATATAATGGTGGCATAGGAAGCAATTCCTCTGGGTCCCCAACAGTGGGGTGCCCCACCAGCAACGACCGTTGTAATTTATTTGTGCCCTCATCTGGGATTTTTAATTTTAGGATGGTTAGAATATTTGAATTAATACATGCATCATTTTTCATTCCAATTATTGTCGCCAAGCTTACTTTGATATATAAAACTGGGGTGGGGTGTGGAGGTGGGTGGGGTGGGGGCTGTATATGCTAATTATTTGTGTATTAGGGCCTCCCTCAAATCTGTTGTGGCCCAGGCCTCTAATGGACTAAACCCAAAACTATGTGCGTGTGTTTTTCAATAGAGAATATACAGATGTGTGTACGTGTGTCAGTTTTCTTTTGTGTCTTTTGTGTCTTTAACCATAATAAATACTTTAAGCTCAACATTTACTAAGTTGTTTTCAATACATAAGAGAGAGCCTTGAAATAAATGATAAACCTCATAATAAAAAAGGAATTGATTAATTAATAACAAAACAATTAATCGTCAGCAACTACCCTCAATGTAGTGCCGTTTGTTGAGGTGACCATGTCATGCTCATACAATGACGAATATTGCCATATAAAATGTGAAACTAATTAGATATCTTCTATCTCTGTTTTGTCGCTTCTTTGAACTACACCCCCCTCTCCCCATACACTTATATAGAAAGTTTGCTTCAAAATATATTGAAATATTTTGCTTGGTTCAACACTAGAATGAATAAAACAGAGATTTGGATTCTATTTATGACATTCTAAAATATAATAAGATGTAATATTTGAAGATTTGGATGTTGTGTCTAGCATTTTCTTTTATAAAAGATTTAATGTTTGGCTGCCATTTCTAGCATTATTATTGACCACATAGTTGTCCGTAAGCAGGGACGAATGTTTCGTATTTACCTCCCTTTGACGGTGATATTTACTTAAGTTTTCTAAAGTAGTCACACCACTGATTTTGTTCATAGCTTTCTTAATAATTCATATTTTTTTAATTGGAATTAAATTTTAATTGGTAGACTACCCAGGGAGCTGAAAGAAGGCACAATATGCCCTATCCATAAAGGAGGTAGCAGAGCGGAGGCCAAAAACTATAGGTCAGTCTCCCTGATGTCACATATCAGTAAGGTCATGGAGCAAATCATCAGAGAGAAACTGATCACTTTCCTTGAGGAAAATGACCGCCTGACTAGCATGTAGCATGGCTTTCGCCCCAGGAAGAAGCTGCCTTACACAGCTGCTACATCACTACGACTGGGTACTGAAACAACTGCTAGACAGTGCACATGTGGACATGATATATCTTGACTTTGCGAAGGCCTTTGACAAGGTCGACCACAGAATGATATGTCACAAACTACACAGACTCGGCATAACTGGAAAAGTAGGTCAGTGGCTGCATGACTTCTTAAAGGACAGAAGCCAGACAGTCGCAGCAAACGGGGCCCTCTCAAAGAAAACATCAATAACAAGTGGGGTGCCCCAAGGCACAGTCCTGGACCACTACTGTTTTTGGTGGTTCTCTCAGACATGCCCTCTGTAGTACATACAACATCCGTCACTAGCTATGCTGATGACACTAAGGTAGCACAGGCAATCAAAAACCCGGCTGACGCTGCCCTTTTACAACAAGATCTGGATGCCATATACAAATGGTAGGAAGACAACAACATGCAGTTTAATGCTGGCAAATTCCAAGCCCTACCTACAATACAAACCTCCAAACAAACCTGCAAACACGAATATAGTACAACACAACTACACAGGACCAGGAGGGACCGATATCCCCGTGTCGAAATTGGTACGAGACCTGGGTATAGACATGAGCATCATGAAAGTGGTGACAATGTGCACACGACTTGCTGGCTGGATCTTGAGGACTTTCCGAACAAGTGACCGAGACACCATGTTGACACTATAGAGGAAATTTGTCCTAAGCCACCTGGTTGTGGTCACCCCATAGTGTCAAACTAACCACGGAGCTTCAGGCAATCCAGCGAAGCTACACCAAGAGGATTGCGATGATGAAGGAGATAAGCTACTGGGAGAGGCTAAAAGAACTGAACCTCTCTTCCTTGGAATGAAGGCAGGAGTGATACGCAGTGATCTACATGTGGAAAATCCTGGAGGGACTAGCACCAAACTTTGGCATTGGGAGCTGGACCAACTCCGAACAGGACGGCACTATGTGGTACCAAAGGTCCCGTCTTCCATATCTAGAATAAGGAGCAGATATTGCAATAGCCTGGGGTTCAAGGACCCTCAACTCTTCAACAAGCTGCTGAGGGATCTGAGAGATTTGCATGGTGTAGATGTGGATGTTTTCAAGAAACATCTCGACACCTTGCTATCCAGAATCCCGGATGAGCCTACAGCAAGGCATGAGGGAAACCTAAGGGCAGCAACAACGAATTCCCTCTTGCACCAGTGGCCAACCAATACAGGCTGGAGATAAAATGTGTAGCAACAAGGGCGGTGCCCCAGCATGGCCTCAGCCGGATGGCTGGAACAGGTAAAAGAGTATACATAATATATATATAATATATATATATACATAATATATATAATATATATATACATAATATATAAATTGGAAATGAACGAAGCATGCATGCTCTGCTGGATGTGTAATAGTAATATACGTGAACGGCAAAGCATAAATGAACTAAGTGAGAAATTAGGAATAAGAGGGATCAGATGTTGTTTATTCGAGAGAAGACTACGTTGGTATGGCCACGTGATGCGCATGAAAGATGACAGCTGTATAAAAAAATGCAGGGCGATCAAAATTGATGGTAGTTACGGAGTAGGTAGACCCAGAAAAACCTGGGATGATTTGATAAATTCCGACCTTACACACTTGCACCTCCCTAAGACAATGTCACTGGACCGAGATCTTTGGCGCCACGCAGTAATACAGAAGACCCGCCTTGCCTGTGTACAAAGCGAAACCTACAGTCAGTAGGCACCTCTTAACCAAATATACACCCAATCCACTACCTCTACTCCATCCTCCCACTCCCACCAACACCACCCTCTCTCTATAAAGTTGGTACCACAACATCCAGTTCAAATAAATGAGATAATCAGATTGAGATCGAGATCGTGTAGGTGTCACGAAAAAAAACACACAGTCCACGCTGTAATGTGGCCGTGTAGGTAACACGGTAAAAAGTTCCCAGTTCCACACTGTAAATGTGGTTGGTGTTAGGAAGGGCATCCAGCCGTAGAAAACCTGCCAGATAGTCCTATATGAGCGAGACATGGTCACCCGACCAACCTTGCCTCAAGTGGGACAACTCCCGTCTAACCCATGCTAGCATGGAAAATGGACGTTAAACGAAGATGATGATGATGATGATATATAATATATATATATATATATAATATATATATACATAATATATATATATATATATATAATATATGTATATACATAATAAATATATATACATAATATATAAAATCAAGGTCAAGCAATTGTAACCAGTTCTCTGGTTACAATCAGAGAGATAAAATCAGAGTATATAGAGGAGCCAGAACCAAATGGGAAAAAATAGTAAATAATGATACAAATGGGACCTGCCCCTTGTATAGGAGCAAATTTTGGAATAGAATAGAAAGAACTAGGAATAAGGTTAATAGAATAAACTTATGGTATGATAGCAATAAATACCAGAGTGTAATGTTCAACAATGTACAACCCCTAGAGGTGAACTAGCTTACACATTTAGAAGGGCCCTAGATAAACTTAAACTAAATATTAAGATAGTAGAAAGATCAGGTACCTCCATAAAAACACTTATTAGTAATACATACCCTTTTCAAAGACCTCCCTGTATAGATAAGAAATGCATAATCTGTAAACTAAGCCCCCATATTAACTGCAAAACTAGAAACATAGTATATAGCATAAGATGTACTGAAGGACAATGTAAAGATAAGAATATAGTGTACATAGGTGAGACAGCTCGTAGTATAGGAGAATGATTAAATGAACACTGGCGAGAGCTTCAAGATAGAAAAGAATCATCAGTACTCCACCAACATGCTAAAATAGAACATAAGGGCAAATTAGAGAACATAGAAATAAAAATAAAATCTACACACAGAAAAGACGCAATGTTTAGACAAATCACAGAGGCAATAAACATAAATGAACTCCAACTAAATTAAATAGAAACATGAATGGAATAGCAACATCACAACTTACAATTAAGGACAAAATGAAAACACATACACATAGAACAAATGTAAATAAACAAATAAATAAACAAATAAAAACACACACAGACACCCAGATGTAACACGTGCGCAAACTAAGCACACTACACACACAAAAACAAGAAGGCGTAGGACTGAACAAAGGAGAAGCACAAAACAAAGAAAATAATCTCCAGTCACTGAAGAGGTCACAGAATGTGTGACAAAAGAACTTTGACAATATATGTCCCCATGTCCAGTTGAGGAATCAATCAACCAACCGGAAATTTATAAATTTTTAAATTTATAATTTAATTTATAATAAATTGGAGTGAAAGCAACTGGTGCGTGTTTCTTATTGGCAACATGACCCTCCCGAAGTATAACAATATCGGTTTCAACACATGTTTTCAGATAAAGAATCTTGCTAAACAAATTCAGAAATGATACGTATATATATATATATATATATATATATATATATATATATATATGTATGTATATATA
>OZ024741.1:190423068-190453068 GCA_964016885.1 Eledone cirrhosa
ACTTTGTAGTTCTTCAACAAATATGGTCTTAGATCTTATTTTGGAACTGGAACAGTCACATGATAATAGTCATTCTATATAGCAGCCAATCAATGAGGGGATCTGATAGGATCTGTTTTGTTTTTGTTTAATGACATACTTGTGTGCATGTACTTATACTTTAGAAAGGTTATGCTGCCAATAAAAACACATGCAGTAGTTGAGTTTCACATCAATTTTATTACTAGCCTGGAACCTGACTAATAACATCAAAGTGAAACTAATGTGGTGTGTGTGTTTTTATTGGCAGCATGACCCCCCCCCCCCCCCCCCCAAAGTAAAACAATATCTGATTCAACATAACTTCACATTGAGAATCTTGCAAAGCAGATGGAAAAATAAAATGTATACAACACACACACACACCCAGAGTGTCAGTAGTTACTGGTTATCTTGTTTTGCTTTTGCTTGTTGCTATCTTAACTACCTGAAACATTTAGTACTTGTCATTTTGAAATTTCATGCACTGGAACTTTTGTACCAATATCTCTCCACCTCCCGCACTCCTTAGTGTAAGTTAAAACTTGGATTTCTTGGAATTACATACAAATGCCAAACCTTCTGTTGGGTAATCAGATCTCCATGTGTCTGAAATACCGCCACATTCAAGTTATATCACTTGGAAGGTATAGTATTGATGGGAGTTTGTGGTTCTTTGGCCACTCATGCTGGTGACTTCTACATTGAAGTGTTGTAGGAGTAGTGGTTTCATCTTGATATATTGGTGTATGTCTGAGCCTTTGATGGCCTATAATGGGGAGGCACTGCATTTAAAGAGGAGAAAGAAGCACAAAGGTGGTCATACTCGATAGCAATTCAACAAGCATCACACACACATTTATATATAATATCTAATCCATGCAAGCATGGAAAATAGACATTAAACAGTAATGATGATGATGATGATGATATATACTCACATACATAGATATATTCATATCAATTACATCCTGGTAATCATTGTAACTATTAAAAACACGCAGTTATATTCACTTTTAATGAATTATTTTGTAATAATATACCAATGTCTTTGCTGTACATCTGTGACCTGTTTACTGATACTCCACTTCAATGTATATGTCCTTGGTCAATACTTCTATGTAAGAACTGACCAACAATTCCGTTAAAAGGTACTCTGAAGTAAAGTATTAATGACTCTATACTGATGTAATTATAAAAATATTAGTTTTTACCTAAACATATTTTCTATAATTCAGTTCCACATATAATTGCACATGACCTATTGAAGTGTAGCTTTTGTTACCATTATTGTCAATTTCTAAAAATGTACCTCTTGGTGGATTTGTTTAAAATATTTTGAGGCAAAACAGGATATTTTGACATACATACAATTGGAATAAAGTAGGAAAACCAAGTTTGTCATTTTTCAATAATTCTTGTACAAATTGGAATTTGTAATTAGGGGTAACTATAGAGGCATTAAATTAATCGACCAGGTCATGAAGGTCACAGAAAAAGTAATAGCGCAACTAATCAGAGAGCGAATTGATCTAGATGAAATGCAGTTCGGGTTTGTGTCAGGTAAAAGTACCACAGACGCTCTTTTCATTGTACGACAACTACAGGAGAAGTACCTAGCTAAAAGTAAACCCCTATACTTAGCTTTTGTCGACTTGGAGAAAGCCTTTGACAGAGACCCCCGTTCCATTATCTGGTGGGCTCTTAGAAAACTAGGTGTTGATGAATGGCTTGTGAGAGCTATACAAGCCATGTATAAAGAAACAGTCAGCAAGGTTAGAATTAACAACGAATATAGTGAAGAGTTTAGCGTAAAAGATGGTGTTCATCACGGCTCCGTTCTTAGCCCTCTACTATTTATTATTGCCCTTCAGGCTATAACAGAGGAGTTCAAGACCGGCTGCCCATGGGAATTCCTATACGCAGATGATCTAACGCTCATAGCTGAGTCAATGGCTGAACTAGAGAAGAAATTCCAAACATGGAAGCATGGCCTAGAATCAAAAGGCCTTAAAATTAACCTGTCTAAGATTAAAGTTCTAGTTTGTAGGAAGGAAAATAGGGCACTGGTCCCATCTGGGAAAATAGCCATGCTCAGTGTGTAGGAAAGGAGTAGGCAGAAACTCCATTTTATGTCCCAAATGCAAAGTATGGGTGCATAAAAGATGTAGTGGGATCACAGGTAAGCTAACTAAGAATATAGATTTTATATGTGGCCGGTGCTCTGGTGCAATAAGTAGCAGCAAGTGCCCACAACAGAATACTAGCTCATTCCATTGCACAGATGGTTCTATAGAAATAGTGGACACCTTTCGTTACTTGGGTGACAAAATCAGCAGTGGGGGAGGGTGCTCTGAAAGTACAGTAGCTAGAGTCAGAACTGGATAGAAAAAGTTCCGAGAGCTTATAACACTATTAGCCACTAAAGGGTTCTCTCTAAAAATGAAAGGCAGGCTGTATGATGCCTGCATACGAACAGCAATGTTACATGGCAGTGAGACCTGGGCATTGTGTGCAGAGGATATACGCAGACTGGAGAGGAACGAAGCTTGCATGCTCCGCTGGATGTGTAATAGTAATATATGTGAACGGCATTTTAGACAGCTGTATAAAAAAGTGCAGGCCAATAAAAATAGACGGTAGCCACGGAGTAGGCAGACCCAGAAAAACCTGGGACGACTTGATAAATTCCGACCTCACACACTTACACCTCTCCAAGACAATGTCACTGGACCGAGATCTTTGGCGCTACACAGTAATACAGAAGACCCGCCTTACCTAAGTACAAAGTGAAACCTACTACAGTCAGTAGGCACCTTTAACAAAAATACACCCCCACTCATCCACACCACCCCTTTCGATATAAAGTTATGTTGGTACCTCAACATCCAGTCCGAAATAAATGAGGTCGTGTAGGTGTCACAACAAAAAAACACACAGTCCACGCTGTAATGTGGCCGTGTAGGTAACACGGTAAAAACCTCCCAGACCACACTGTAAACATGGTTGGTGTTAGGAAGGGCATCCAACTGTAGAAAACTCGCCAGACAGTCCTATGCGAGCAAGACAACCACTCTTGCCTCAAGTGGGAAAACTCCCGTCCAAACCCATGCAAGCGTGGAAGATGGACATTAAACGATGATGATGATGATGTACATATCTGTTCTGTCAAATAAATACCTCTTCTATATAAGCATAGGTGTGGCTGTGTGGTTAAGAGGTTCACTTTGGATCTACACCATCTTGGGTACTATGTTAATAATAAAAAATAGAACAGAAGTAAAGTCTCATCGAAGCCATGCCAGAATTGAATGGAAGGTTGGCATCAGACCATAGAATTGTCTCATCGAAGCCATGCCAGAATTGAATGGAAGGTTGGCATCAGACCATAGAATTGTCTCATCGAAGCCATGCCAGAATGGAATGGAAGGTTGGCATCAGACCATAGAATTGTCTCATCGAAGCCATGCCAGAATTGAATGGAAGGTTGGCATCAGACCATAGAATTGTCTCATCGAAGCCATGCCAGAATTGAATGGAAGGTTGGCATCAGACCATAGAATTGTCTCATCGAAGCCATGCCAGAATGGAAAAGCAGATGTAAAACTGATGATGATAATGACATTATCATTTTTATGTTGATTTTTCTATGCTGGCAGGGATGCAATGGGACTTTATAAGGCAATGCTTTACAGCCAAATGCCCTTGATACAAACCCTTTTAGTTGCTTCTTATGTCATGTAGGGATATGGTGTGCCTATTCTAAACTGGACACATAAACAGTCTTATCACAAAATAAGATTAATAGAGGAGAGAAAAGATAACATTAACTTCTATAGAATTTGAATCAATAGAAACATGTTATATTGCTGCAGGTCAGCCCTGAGCTGCCAGACCTATGATCAAATATGTTCCAGCCATGACAATCCTGCTCTCTCTAGGACTACATTATCCAATGTGCTTCTCCTTTTTCAAGATAGGTGTGATTTTAGGGAGATTTGACTAGTTCAAGCAGGTTGATTAAACCCATAGAATCTCTCCTCTTAACACATTCTTGTTCTTTGGTCATCGACAAAAAAAAACAAAACAAAAAAAAAACAGCCTTATATTTCGAAGAATCATTCTTGTGAAGGGAGGAGAGAGGTTGTGAGTTTTAACATTTTTGGATTTTTAATGTATTTTTCTTTTTCTATTTTCTTCATTTCCTGTCACCTGCACCCGTTTCATATATTATTTCTAAACTCCTAAAAACATTCCAAATAAATAAAAGATATTTTACAAATTTCTTTGAAACCATGTTGTCTTTGGGTATTTTAAAATTTCAAATGTGTGCTGACCTAAGATCAAAGATTTATTTTTTTAGTTTTGTATATCTTGGAATATATCTAATATTTTTTACTATTTTAAAGATAGTGTTATTAAAAGGTTTGGTTGAGACTTTTAGCAGGCCATAGTAGTATGATTTCAAATGGTTTTTTTTTCCTTTCAGGTTCAAATATATTTTTCTGTTTATTTGTTATCACAATTAAGCATGGCAGTATACTGTGATAATAGTTTTGTACCAATGACAGTATAGTAACTTTAGTAAGTGTAGAGATGTCAGTAGTAAGAAAGACAATGTAGAGAACCTGCAATTGGGTTTGAAATCATTTCCACCCCCAAACAATTTCTTTTTGAGGTGCAACTCTATCAGATGATAAACTAGAAAATTTTCTGCTGATACTAATTTCTAATTATAGCACTTGGTTAGCTGCAGTTCCTATGGATGCAAACAGTTTCCCCATTAACTGTTTTTGTTCAATATTTCAAATAAAATCACTGGATGTGAATTAAGAAATTATTTGTCACATAACAGTTCTAATATGAGATTGTGCTGGAAGGTTTTAATTTAAATAAGCCTTAATGGGTAGTTGGGGGCGGGGGTGTACCATTGGTGCCATGATAAAATACACCCAGTAGAGTACAAGAATATATGTAAGCAAGATGTAGTCTTGGTCCAGTAGTTCTGTTTGAGTACTGATCCAATTGGTGAAAACACATCGAACCCTTATTAGCAAGGAAGACAGGCATTAAATGATGAGGATGTGTATATATATATAAAGATGAGAAGACAGAAGTAAGATTAAGTTGAGGAGATATTTCACTTTATTTAAAAAATAAATAACAGAAATCAAGGAAAAATTTTGAAGAAAAACAAAAAAAACATGCAAAAACCAAACAAAAATTAAAAGAAGAAACATGTCAGGGAAACAAATTATTAGTTATAAACTTTTAAACTAACTTTATTTCACCTCATTATTATTATTATTATTATTATCATTATTATTGTTAGTTTTCTATTTGTTTAAAGAAATTAATATTTGATTATATATACCTAGGTGTAAAAGTAGAGTGACTTAAACATGGACACACACACACACACACACACACATATTTTTACATGTTCAAAGTTATATATATTTATATACACACACTAGCGTGTGTGTGTGTATTTACACAATCTTTGCAGCACACAACTGTACTGTGTAGTCATGTAAGTCATAGAAAATACACACAAACACACACTAGATAATTTATACAAAGGTTTTTGATGTAGATAATGATAATAATAATAAATAAGGATTTCTAAGTTAGGCAGAAGGCCAGAAAACAGGAGTAGGGCGGGGGTGGGGGTGGGGTGTAGTCAATTATGTCAACCCTGGTACATGATTGCTCTATATTTTGTTGACCCTAGAAGGGTATTAGACGAAGCCTACACTGGTGGGATTTGAACTCAGAATGTAAAGTAACATAACTAAATACTGCAAGGCATTAAGTTTAATGCTCTGAGTCTGCCATCCACCACCCATATAATAATAATGATGATATCTAAGACAGAAATTATAAAGGGAGAGTGCGGAGTTGGTTAAATCAGTTCCTAGTATATTACTGGTAATTTATTGTATTGTTATCAATCCCAGAAAGGCAAACTCAGCTCCAGCAGGATTTGAACTCAGAGCGTCAAGAGGTGTATTTAAATAGTGCAAAGCATTTAACCCAGTCTACTGGTTCTGCTGTCCATCATCCTCATTAATAATAATTGTTTCTACTTTTTGGCACAAGGCCAGCAATTATCCCAGTGTATTACTGGTACTTTATTTTATCGACCCCGTAAGGATGAAAGGCAAAGTTAACCTTGGCGGGATTTGAACTCGGATCATAAAGGGCCGTAACTCTATGCTGCAAAGCATGGTGTCTGACCCTCTACTGATACTGCCAACACACCCTCATTAATAATAATAATAATAATAATTCCTAACATAATCACAATGCCAGAAATTTGGGGTAACAGGATGGAGGACACAGTTGATTAATAATAATAATAATAATAATTCTGTTACCAAAGTAATTTAAGAAAGACAGAAAGAAAGATTTAAAATATTTAACTTGGTGAGAATGATAAAAAATATATAAAATATTAATTATAAGAATTATAATTTTAGACAAAAATTATTTTGGGTAAGTATAATAATAACAATATTTGCCAATAATGATAGAAAAACAGGGGGAGGGGGTCCGTTCCAACATAGAGGGGGTATCTGATTTCTCCATTACATTCAGCTTTTAATAACTGTGTTTAGAGCAAAATATGGGAATAAGAGATTCTGAGAGAGAGAGAGAGAGAAGTGGGAAGGTATATATGTGATATATGTGTGTGTGTGTATATATATATATATTTATAATACACACACATATATATATATACACACATACATATTTACTCTACAATACATATAGAGTACTCTATTTTCTTTGTAATACTACTTCCATATATATATATATATATATATATATATTCAAATGTTACAATTTGTCAATGAAAGAGGAAAAGAGTACTCAATACATGGTATATATAGTTGATTGTTGATTTATACTAAATTCCTTTTCTCAAATCTTGACTTCCACACCATGACCATCAGTTGTTGCTCAACAATCACAGTGGTGTGGAACTGAATACATTAGAAAAACAATTCAGTTTAAATGGTCAACACACACTCACACATGCATACACACACACACACACACATATATATATATATAAAGAGAGAGAGAGGGAAAGTGAGATTCTGAGAGAGATTTAGACAGACAAACACAGAGAGAGAAAGAGAAGCAAAAAGAGGACAATCAATAATCACAAAGCAGGGATGATGATGATGGTGATGTCGATAACTATGATGGTGAAGTGAAAGGTTGGATAGGGAAGAGAGAGAGAGATGGTGCAAGACCATATACTGTAGCTTGTTGTAAGGGGCTTTAAGTGTTGATGAACAGCAGCAGCAGAACATCAATCTATTCTGCTACCCCCCTGCTAAACCTCAACTGTACAGGAGGAGGAGGTAGGTGGAGGTGTGAAGAGGAAAGTGAGAGAGACAAAGAGAAGCATGACTTGTGGTCGTACCCTCCAATTCCACCCCTAGATAAAAGAAAGTGAAGCTTGGCCATGGCTTATGTGTTGAGGATAGACAGGGAGGGAGGGGCTGAGGTTATAATTGGTGGTGATCTCTCAATGGTCAGCAGCCGACAGTTTGTAGACAGAATGGTAGGCATTGCGGAGAAGAGCATATGGGAAGCAAGACTCCAGTAGATCCATTGTCAGGAAAGGAGATTCTTGAACAATCTGAAAAGTAAAACAAAATAAAAGATGATGCAGTCATAACTATATCAATAACTGTTTCTAACATGCAACATGGCCAGAAATTTAGGCTTAAATCTATGTATCTATGTGGATTCATACATATATATAACTGACTACAGCCATCACACACAATCTAGTATGACTTAGTAGTATGTACCATGCTTTTGGTAAGGCTTTTAGGTGCCAATGTAGTTGCAAGTAGACAGAGGCACTCACTCAACCCGCCCTCCAGCAGAATGTCTAGGTATGACAGCTGGAAGGATTGCACCTGCATGGAGCTGGTAATATCTTTATTGATCCACAAAGGGATGAAAGCCAAAGTAGATGTTGGCTGGATTTAAACTCAGAATGCAGAGTCTCAGAACAAATATCTGAAACTGTAATGATTTCAAAATCAACCAGCTTACACACACACACACACACACACACATATTATAAGCAGTTATTTTTCTACATTGGTGTTGATACTAATGCTTCACAATAACCTTACTATTTGTAGCACTCCCATTCAGTTGGAGGATTTGAACTTAGAAGAGAAAGGACCATAACAGGTACTCAAATGCTTTAACAATTCCACCAATCCAATGACCTGGACTGATACTTATTTGTCAGCCCCGTAATGATGAAAGACCAAGTTGACTTCAGCATGATATGAACTAATTGATCAGAGAGTTGAAACAAAAGAAACTAATATATTGTTATTGTAATGTGTTGTTCTCTGAGGCTCTCACATATATATAACTGAGAAGTCAGAAGCTCCACTTGAGTATCAGTCAATCGTGACCTGTCCAACTGTTGCTAGCAGAGAAAACGAACATTAAACAATGATGATGTTATATATATTTTCCTCTGCATATTGTTTGGATTGCTTTGAACACTGATCATCAATTTTGATATCTGATCAGTGGATATGTACATAGAACTAGACTGGTTCTGAACTAAGAATCATTATTTCTAACCTGGTAGGTACCATGTACTTATTCAGAATTAATTTACCTGATGTTGAATGATGATCAAACTGTTTGAAATGTGGTATAGATGTAAACATTACAATTATAAACTCTAAAGGTGTTTCTACACAGAGTTTAGAAATAAAGATTCTTAGTTCAAATCTCGTCCGATACCATATAGATATCTAGCAATAGAGTTAGCATACATTCTAAAGATAAGGTTAATAATATAATTTCAATAATTATATTTCTTAATAAGATATCGAAAAACTGTTATGCTACACAGCAAAGAGAATCATCTTCATAGATAAAAGAAAACAAAGCCACACTGAAAAAATTAAACAAAAAAGAAATTTTGACCTGGTCAAGTAGAAGATAGACTGAATCTCGGTTTTTGATAGCTTCTTTGTCAGTTTCTTGGCCAAGCCGTAACATTGAGGAAGATGCAAGCTGCAGATAAAAATGCAAACATTTTAAAATTTCAACACATGCAGAGAATTGAGTTATGGTCAACAACACAAGATCAGTCTGTGATATGGAAAATAATACATTAACTGGAAAAGTCCTGGCATTCAAGGTTTTGATGATTGTTATTTGACATGCTGCATTGCCAAGCAATGTCCATTTTTTGGTCCCTTGCCAGTTTGAGGTGTCTATAACACATAGAAGCATCCTTTATAGTTCAAACTAGCTGGCCCCGTGCTGTCAAAAATGACAGCTAATTGTAGTATTTTATATATGAAAAGGGTACAGAACCAAGTTTTTAGTTTAATAATTCTTTTATTACAAATTTTTTTGTGAAAAATCTATCTGCTACTAACTGCTTGACTGTTTGTTTCCTTCTAAAGAATTTTAAAGTTTTCCTTCATTCTCATACGACTTAAGGCCACATAAAGCTGGCATTGACTAAATACGAGAGCTGGCAAGTAATTACTAACTTTTTTGAAGCTCTGTCCTTGCAATTTGTTTATTGTCATGGCAAAAGCTGGTATCACAAGGAACTGCCGTCTGCTCATATTGAAGGGTAGATCTGTTTCACTCGGATGTAGGTCAACTCATGGTATTTTTGCATGAGTATAAAATTCATTAGAAGATAAAACCAAAAATCGAGTACCATTCAGCAAACCATTAGTAGGATCCAAATTTCTCAACAAAATCACAATGGAATTTTTCTTCAGTGTTAGATTGTATAGGGGTAATCCTGGCAGCATTAGAGAATTCAAAATCTCTTCTGGATAATTCATGATATTCTCATCACTTTCGTCAACCAACACATCAACACTTTGATATATCTGTAAGTCTCCACCCAGAAGTGATAATATCTTGGTATTCAGTTCGATTGAATCTTTGTTTTTTGGTGTTAAAATAATTTGTTGAAATTTAATCAATATCGCCGATACTTACAACAGAAATGTCATTGTCAAATACATCTCTTATCAAATTTCCAGATGAAATCATGGTTTCAGGTATATCTATTAGATCTTCATCTAAGCCCACATCATTAGTGACTGTTCCATTTCCTATTCTAAGAAGCCATGCGTTAAATTCTTCTTGTCTATTTATTCGCATATTCTCAGATAAGGTAAAATTTGTCACATCTGTCCACAGAGGAGAATATTTGATTCAATTATAGCAGTATTTGAACCTCTCGGAATAACCGGTGCAGTTTGCCTAAAGTCCCTCCAAAAAAGAGAACTTTACTGCCGAAAGGGTGGGGGTAGACAGTAGAGACTAACTTGAAGTTCTGCTTTTTACCAAAGCTTTGAAGACAAACTATTTGAAATGGTTCTTAGAATCAAAATACTTCATATTATTTCCTTTAGCAGTAGATCAATGCATTTCCTGAAAGCATTTCTGCCTCATCAATTATTATTTTATTTTTCAGAGCGCTGTGATGGAATCTTCATTAGTGATGTAGAATTTTCCAAGATAGGGATAGGGAGTTTAAAGCCACTGTGTACAGTTCTTTCTTGGTGCAATAGATCAGCTACAATGCTTGCTGTAGCAAATGAGAGAACACGCTTTCCTTAACAACTCAAATGCAATGTCAAGGTATTGTAGAGGTACGATCTAAGAAGAAAATTCTGCTGGATTGGTGTTCTTCATCAACGGCTGTGACAATTTGATCAAACACACGATGCTGATTGTCTGTGAAAGAGGTAATTTGTGTTTCCCCTCTAAGGCCGTCCTGATTTTGTTCTACAGTCTAGGCATTCATCAAAGGCATATCAACAATCGCAAGATGCAATTCTTGGCTTGTCAAACTTTGCAAGGACAATGTTGTTTCAATTTCTCGTAAAGTCAGTTGTACTGAGATTTTTCTAGTGTGATGTCTAAGGATGTTTTCAGTCAAACTTTCTTCAAACTGGTTGAACAGGATGTCAGGATTGAGTGGATTATTGAAAGTGCAAATGAGTGCAAACAGCTATCGGAGCTGTTTTGGCATATTTGTCGAAGAAGCCTTTTCTAAGAATCTTCTCCACTCCTTGTCATTTTGAACCAACTGCCGGCGCTCTGCTGCTTCTTTATAGCTGGCGCTCTGCTGCTTCTTTATAGCTGCCACATATGACTTCATCCACGGTTTTCAGTTCTTCGAAACTTCAAGCTCCTTTAAGGTGCAGCAACAAAAGTCTCATGTAAAATCTTTCCTGCTATTTGGGGTTGACAGAATACATTCGACTCATGATTTTGTCAGCTCCACATTGTCTGAGAGTCCACTGCGTCGTTTTCATTGTAGACATGATGATAAGGAATGTCTACATATAGATATTGTCTTGCATTTTCATCATTTTGGTTGAGCAAGAACCTTGCTGCTAGAGGAGTGTTGCGTTGCGCAGCTCTTTCTAGCGCTATCTTTCTTTTCCCTCGTCAAAATAGACGGGCTGTTCCTGCTGGAGATGAACAGGAAGGTGAATAATTGCGTGGGATTTGTCATGCATTTTGAATTGAAGCAATCTCCACATTACTTTTGGTGCACTCACATGTCTGGCATCTAGAAAAAATTCTTATTTCATCATGAATTATGACATTGCTGTCAGTTGCTTTGCTGATGCCTACAGTTATGGAATCCTAGCCTTTGTATATATATTTATACACATATTTCACAGAGCGGATGAAGGCGTAAATTTCTACATTGACGTGGCAGTTGTATTTGTGACTTAGTTATTTGTTATAAGGTACAACATATTGGTTGTCCACTACTTTCTCACCAATGTTTAATGTTGAACCCAGACATCTTCTGTAGGATGGGTAACTATCTCGGTTTTTAAAGGGTTCCTGTTGAAACTGTTTGAGAATGCCTTTTGAGCAGTTGTTATTTTCCATGCAAGCGACGTTAGGGTTTTCTTCACCACAAGGACCGTGAATCATAAATTTCTAAACAATTTCATAGAGTACTGGTTCTGTCTCTGGGTCAGGAATTTCAGCACACACAATTTTGTCAATTCTTTCAGTTGAATTTGGTTTATCTTCTGGATCATCATTCATCATTTCATTTTTACGTCCGCTCTTCCCTGCTTGCAAGGGTGAGACGGGAACTGATTCTGGCTTGATTTCTACAGCTGGATGCCCTTCCTAACACCAACCTCATTTACAGTGAGTGCTGGGTGCTTTTTTTCCGTGGCGCCTACACGTCCACTTTACAGTGGAATGATATGGACCCCAGTCCCTATCATCTCATTTCTACAGCTGAGTAAACTGGAGCAATGTGAAATAAAGTGTCTTGCTCAAGGAAACAACACATCACCCAGTCTGAGAATTGAACTCACAACCTTTCGATTGCAAGGCCAATGCTCTAACCACTAAGCCATGTGCCTCCAGCAGGATGAAATATCAATAATAAATAGGCGTGTGGCAGTCCGTTCTTCTAAAATTCTATGGTGTAACAATGCGTGACAACTTGGTCAATCATGTCTTTTTGTTACATCAATTATTAGTTCCTGCAACGTAATATTGAACACCTGAGCCACTAAATCTGGTCTACTGGAGGCTGTTGACCTGGAAAAAGGTTGTTTTGTATCTTGGGCCAATTAGGGTTGCATGTCATCGTAAGAAATATATCAGGTGGACCAAATCTTCTCACAATTGCTAATGCATCTTGGTATCGCTCTCTCATATTTCTTGCTGATCCTTGGAATGATGATAGAAGAATGGCTGTCCATCCGATTCAAGCATCTTCAGTATTTGCTGCATTGGCTAAATAGTCAGCAAGTCCTTGATATTGTTCCACTTTCAGCTTGTTTTGTTGTGTTCGTATATAATTTAAATTGTTAACTTCAATTTGTAAGTGAGAATCTACAACCCACTGTTGAAAAAGTTTTCCTCCATGCAAAAGGAAATTGAATTCATTATCCCTTACAGCAGTTCAAGATAGTTTATGTTGAAGCATTGAAATGTTTTGTCGTTGTTAATCATCACGATTTCCAGTCATGTTTAGTTGCCATCCTGATTCACCGTGCGGGAAAAACAATACGTGCGTCATTGGATCAAGATGTTGAGATTTATAGTAGGAACCTCAGAGTTCCTTGGATATACTTTAAAATCTCTATGAAATGGTGGTTCACCTTCTTCGTTTCTGAATACAATAGTAAATTGGATCTCCTTCTGCCGGTATTATGATTGCTGTTGAATACTAAGTTGACACTTAGCATATCAATGTTTCTTTCTTGAGCACGCTGTTGTAGTACTTCAATTTCACGAAGTGTTTGAAAAGACTGAACATACACATTATCTCTACAAATAATAGTATCCAAATTTTCGAGCACTTCTTGGAGGCAGCCTGAATTGGTGTGATTCTGAGCTCTTATTTCTGTTGCTTGAGCACTGTCTACAACATAAAGCTGAGCATATTATCTTCGTTTGCCTTCATTTGGATAAATATGTGAAGTTCTGTGGTAAATTTGTCCATGTACTTGGAAATAAAATGGGCCGTTTTCTGGTGGATTCTGCACTTAAGCACCGACCAAAGTGAATGATAGTGATGAACTATATGACCGAATGTTTTCTTTGAAATTCCTATAATGAGGATGATTTTGATCAGATAACAATGAAACTAAATATGGTGGAAATTCTCTTCTGATAGGACGTAAAATTTTGCCTTTGTGACAACAATTATTAAAACGTCCATGTGATGGTTACTCTGCAGAAAAATGTTTTCCGGAGCAAAACTGACAATTGGAGTCCATATTTCCAGTTATGAATGTGAATGCTGTTTTCTGAATATGTGTCATTATTAGATGTAAAACCTGCATCATTTAGACGGGCAGCTCTCATTCCATTGATATTCCTTTGCCGTCTTTGAATAGTCTCTTTTATTTCGTTTGCAAAACTCTTTCTCTATGATATTCTCTTGCATTAGTTTAAAAATCAGTTTCATTTCCATGGCGATGTGCTTGTCAAATTCTGTCTTGGTTTCTGATGGCAGCAGATCTATCAACTGAGCGGCTTGCTCTCTATTCCTCTGTCTTTCTCTCGCTATACGACGTTTCCTTTCAATTAAGCTCTCTATTACTAAAACCAACCTAAACTCGTACGACTTAAAGCCACAAAAAGCAGGCAATGGCTTATGGCTGATGTTGTAAAAACTCCCTATTCAAAATTTATTACATACATTCTTAATATAAATAAATTAGGCACATGTATGAACTGTTAAATTAAAGGTAGATGTGTATTTGTATATACCTTTCAACTGCGGTCGTTTTATATTCTTGATACACTCAGATAATAATTATTTTCTCTGAGTGTGTATATGTATATGTTTATGTAGATGTGTGTGATTGTAATAATTATTTTTAACAAAACATAGAATATGGATGGTAATTCAAGTTAATACACTTCCCAATGTTATCTAAAGGTATTTTGAGATATGACATCCATCATTCTATTTGCTTTTAATTTTAGTTACTGAAAGAAGGCTGGTTACTTTATGGATATGTAGTTACTGAAAGACACATCTACACAAACATACATAAACAGACTCATTAGAGAAAATAATTATTACATGCACACACATAATATGTGTGTGAGTATGTGTATCTGTGTGTGTGCATATGTATACATTTATATGTCTGAGTAACACAGGTGTAGCGAATGCTGTTCACTATTTTCCATACGTTGTCACAGCCCCCTTCCTTCACGTAGATGTGTGTGTATGTAATAATTAACTTTCTAAGTGTGTCTGTTTATATATATATGTATGTGTAAATACGTGTGTGTCTATAATTCTATTGTTTATGTATCTTTCTAAATAAACATACACAAACACACATAATCTTAACAACCAATGTGTGTAGCCAATTTGCTATACATATCACACACAGATGCCGTTTGTCATCATCCCTTCCTTCGTCAGTCATCTCTTGATGGACAAAAACACAAGGGTATTATATATTAGCAGATGATGGTCATGCAGGAGTTGCAAGCCATTTGGCTACATGTGGATGACTTAGACATATCCTTTTACATCTCACTCAACCAAAACTCAATGCTTTAAGAGGACAGTTTTAGTTGTTCACCTAGCTGTATCTCATGCTTCAAGGGTAAAGCACACGTACTGCCAGGAAATATTACTACAAAACTGGTGGAGCTCCAACAAATGAAGGTGATTTGAAGAGGCATAGGGTCTGGGGAGGTGCATTATGTAGTATAAGGATATGTGGTGGGTGGTTGTTATAATGCAGTGGCTGAATGACCCAACAAAAACAGACGATGGTTTGGTAATGGTTTGATTTGGAGACGAGAAAGAGATGAAGGGTGTTGGTCAAAGGTGCATGTCATAATTATCATCCTTTCATGTCTGTTTTCCATGCTGGTTGTTACAATGTTATTGCCCTTTTAGATATGTTGGGACTCATGTCATGCCTAGGATGAAACTAATGGTATCTTAATATATGAAAGACCACAAACATATATGTAAACATGTAATACATGCATGTATGTATATTCATTACATGAAGAAGAAAAACAAAGATTTCTCATTTGCATAACAACTGAAAGAAGTAACTGCTTACAGCCAAAAACTCTTTTAATCGTTCCTCCAAGTCTCCAGGACCATAAATGGTAAACATGGCACCAGCAAGAGCGTTGATGGCTTTGGCAAGACAATGGCTATTATTGAGGTGTCCTGTTAAACAAAAAAAATAGATTATTTCTACAATGGTGTAATTGAAGCAATTTCTAGCATCATTAGGTTTGCATTTTGTTCAGAATCACAATAACAATATTTCAATATCTAGCAGTATTTAATGGTTTTACACTATCTCTGAGTAGAATGTCAACACTGGCACATGACTGAGCTGTGCCTTCATTTGACATCTTTCACATAAAAGTCAATAGACAATATCATTAACAATTATTATTATTATCATTTACTGTTTAGTCAGAGAGGAAGAGCAGTGTCCATAGCTTTAGGGTCTCCAAGACTGGTAGGAGAAAGGTATGAAAGTATCCTGAAATTGGAGACCAAGCTTGAATTATTGCAACAAGGTATGGTATGGTTCTGTAACCCCTGATGGAGTCGTAGGGGCACCATGTTGGCATACAGCATTTCTTGGATATTTTAAGCCCGGTGGAGTCAATCCCTCTTCAGGCCTGAACACAGTAGACTTCTTCCAGAGAAAGATAGAAAGTGAGAGAGAGAGTGAAATGAGAAAAAGATATAGAGGAAGAATCGATCCCCCAGTACTAGACTGGTGTTTTTTTATTAACCTCAAAAATCTGAAAGGCAAAGTTGTGGACAACAGAGTGAACCTTGTTAAAAACACCCAAACACTGGGTGATGGTGTTAAATAGGATAATGGATTAAGTCTATCAGAATGCAAAGTGCTGGAGCAAATACTGCAAGGCATCTTGTCTGTTAATCCACTGTCCATGCCTGGTACTTTATTTTATTAATCATGAAACAATGAAAGGTAAAGTCAAACTCAGTGGGATTTGAACTCAGAACTCAGAATGCAGAGAGTCAGAACAAATGCTGCAAATATGTTTGTCTTATGCTCTAATGATGGCCAATTTGCCACCACCACCATGATCACCATCAACAGAGTACCATATCCACTAAAAACAAATTAGGCAACTGACAAAAAAAATATAAGAACAACATTCTACTGGTCAACATACCTTCTAGTGAGGCTTTGAAAAAAGAGGTTTCTGATTTGGCAAGCTTGGGGAGTGAAACTGCAACAAACACCATCAGAAGACAGGCTATGGTGTAAGCATCATCTGCAAATTCTGGCAGAAAGGAAAGAAACAGAAAGAAAATAAACAAAATGTGAATAGACAGGTTCAAGAAGATAGAGATGTGTGTGTATGTAGAACAGGCACATTCATTATGTCATTAAAAATTTACCCACAAGGCTTTGGTTGAACCTAGGCTGTGACAGAAGACACTTGCTCAAAGTACCATGCAGTGGGATTGAATTTGAAACTCTGTAACTGCAAAGCAAATTTCTTAACCACACAACCATGTTTGTCTCCAGATATATTTGTGTTAATGTATTTAATATCAGGAACATTAAAAATTAAATAAGAAAAAATATATGCCAGAAAAAAACAACAAAAAACAATCCATCGTTTCAGGAATTATGGGAGACAACTTCAGACATATTTCAATCTTAGACTTTGTCAGTAAAACATACAGATCATCATACTTCTCAATAATCTATTTAAAACATCAGGGTGGTTTGATGTTCAATATACATACCACTTTTCTGAGCTCGTAAAGCAGCACAGAGTGTAGGATCAACTGGACAATAGAGACCAGAGGCAGCTGCCATATCACTAACAATCTGCAGAAGGGAAGAAAAAAGGAAAAATGAACATTATAGCAGCACACCTAGACAATAAATGGGAGAACAGAAATGGGTGAAATGTAGAGTGGGATAGAAATACATGGAAAGAGAGGAACAACACAATAATTATAAAAGAAAGATGAGAAGAGAATTTCAGCTGAAAGTAAAATGTTATATTAACTATAGAGATACTAAAGTAATAAAACTTTCTGACTTTGGCACAAGGCCAGCAATTTAGAAGAAGGGAAAGTCGATTATATCGACCCCAGTACTTAACTGAATATAGAAAACCATAACTAAATACTGCATATCATTTTGTCTGACATTCTACTGCTTCTGCCAATTCCCTGCCCTCAGATACTGAAGTAATAATAATTAAATTTACTTCTCCCATCTCCAACAATGAACAGCAATCACAATAAAGCTGTCAAACACTGATACAACACTACAAAGTTGAAGAAAGGGGTCAGTTGAAAATATTGATGACTTCACCCAATAGTATTAGTAAAGTTGACCTCTGCGAGATTTCAACTGAGAATCTAAAAGGATGTAACGCAAAACCACAAGATATTTTGTCCAACACTCTACCAATTTTGTCATAAATTGGCTACTTTCCCATGTGGTAAACTAAATGTAAGAAACATAGCAAGAACTTTAAATAATTACACACTATTACTACTTCTACATAAGGTAGTAAGATTAAATATATAACATATAGCAATAACTTAACAAATCACACATCATTAGTGAAGGTATGTGGCTTAGTGGTAGGAGAGTTGGATTGACAATCGTGAAATTATGAGTTTGAGTCCCAGACCGGGTGATGCATTAGATTTGACGAGGTCCACTCACACTCGGTTAGCGAATGAGGTCTGGGATCTTGTCAATCGACACATCATTGCTACTTGTACATGTAGTAAACTAAATATAAAAGGCAGCAATAAATTACCAGTCACACTCCACATGTGGTAGACTAAATATAAAAGACAGTAATAATTTAATAATCACACGTCATGATTACTTCCACATGTAGTAAACTAAATGTAAAATACAACAATAATTTAACAATCAGACATTATTGCTATTTCCACATGTCGTAGACTAAATATAAAGCATGCAACAATAATTTAACCAGATATCATGGTTACTTCCACATGTAATAAACTAAATATAAAAGACAAAAATAATTAAACAATCACACACCATGGCTACTTTTGCATGTGGTAGACTAAATGTTAGAATACACAACAATAATTGAGTTAACCCTTTTGTTACCATATTTCTAATGAAAGCCACTGTCTATGATTTTCAAAATAATCAAAAATGTGAAGGGATTTAGTAATATAACTAATTTTCTCATTATCAAGCTAATGTTTGGAACATAGCTTAATGGCGGATCTTACATAAAATTATGATGAAAGGTCTTTAGATGAATAAAAACACTTTAAAATAGATAGTTTTGTAATGTAAAATGAGGGTCGGATTCAGGTGGTTTGATATCAAAAGGGTTAATCAGATACAGATTAGTTAGCACAGCAATAATTAAACTATAGAAAGAACTGTTGTTGTCAGTCTGGATGAGAGGGACTTTATAGAAAGACAAAAAATGTATAATTCAGCACAAAGTATATTAAAGATATCCCTCCTTTGCCAAACAACAAATGTCACTGTATTATACCTCTCAATAAGATATTCTGAAATTGAGAAAAAAAGAAAACAAACAATATCACCCATCCCCTAAAAAAAAATCTCAAGCCAAAAGATATCTTGGAAATATTTCTGCAACAAAACATTGAAAATAGAAACAATAATGGTTTCTAATTTGGGCACAATGCCAATAATTTTTTTTTTTTTTGTGAGGTGGTGGAGTGGTGGGAAAAGAAAGTCAATTATATTGACCCTAGTAATTGACTGGTATGCTATTTTATTGACCTTGAAAGGTGTCTTTGGTAGGGTTTGAAACCAGAACATAGGGGGCCATAATGAAATAATGAAATGCATTTCATCTGACATACTAATGATTCTGTCAATCCAGTGCTCTCTGGAAATGGAATTCCAAAATTAGGCACAAGGCCAACTATCCAGGGGTTGTGGGCATTTAGGCACAAAGCCAGCTATCTGAGGGGAGGGAGGGGGGGGGGGGTCATTAGCATTTTGGCACAAGGCCAGCTATCTGGTGGTCATGGGCAAGTCAGTTATATTGACATCAGTACTTGACTGGTACTTTATTTTATCAGTCCTAGAAGGCAAAGTTGATCTCAGTGGGATTCAAACTGAGAAGGTTAAGAACTGGAACAAATATTTCAAAGTATTTTGTCCAATGCTTTAATAATTCTGCTAATCCACAGCCCTTAATAATTTGTAAAATAGGTATTTGGAGAGAAGGGAAAAATTGATTAATTAATCCTAGTACTTGATTAGTAGTTTATTATATTGACCTCGGAGGCAAAAAAAAAGTAAAGTTGATCTTCAAGGGATTTGAACTTAGAATATATAGAAGTGGAACAAATATGCTCCAACAATTCTGCCAATCCACCCTTTTTACAAAGTTCTCATTTATGTGACATTTGTATATTCATATATTATATGTTTTGATCTAAAATTCTAACTCTGAAGGGGTGGATACTTTGTGCTATTCTGATTTTTTAATATTTGGATGACGATGAAGACAATGAAGACAAACTGTTTAACGGCTGAAGTAGACATATTTATATTAATAATGTGATTACAATGGAACAGATTGGACTGTAACATTCATGGAGAATATTTAATAAATAAGGAAATAATATACAACAACAATAATAATGAACACTTAAATCTATACAAAAAGGAAAAATTTAAATTAAAAAAAACACCAACAACAAAGTATTAACAAGCAAATATGTGTAGTGAATGTAAATAGTGTTAAAGTGACATCTAAAAATTGCTATCATGCTACATCAACAAAAGGGAAACCTTTATTACTGTTAATTGCTGGTAAATATAGGAAAGCTTTTGAGAATTTGTTGTATTTGACAGGGAAGCCTACACAAACTACAGTATCAATACAACCTATATTTATAATAATAATAATAATGAAATTATTGTGTAAAGTGCTCAGGTGCACTACAACTCGTCAATATAGTACATAGAATAATACACAAATGTCAGGGAAGTACATGTGTGTATGTGTTAGCTGTAGTGTTGGCGGATCTCGGGAAGCATGGAGGCCTTAAAGGATGCAGTGTCTCGACAGCTAACAACTGATGCAGGTAGTTTGTTCCATGCTTCAGCAACCCTGAGCGTGAAAAAATGTTTCCGAAAGTCATGGGAACTGTGCTGTTTTCTGACTTTGTGGGCATGTCCACGTGTGTTAGACACATGGAAATCGAAAAGGCACTCAGGGTTGTTGTTGGCAACATGGTTAACAATTTTGTGGGTGTTTACCAAGTCAGTTGCCAGGCGTCGGAGCTTCAATGAATCCATGCCCAGGGAAGCAAGGCGCTCAGAGTATGGTAGATGCCTGATGGAGGGTATTCGCTTGGTTGCACGTCTCTGAACAGTTTCCAGGCGGTCAATGTCCTGAGCAAGATAGGAGTTCCAGACTGGTGATGCAAATTCTAAGTGTGGTCGCACCATAGCTGTATACAGCCTTAAATAGATATCTGGAGAGCGGCTGACAAAGGTCTTGCTGAGTGATGCTAAGACACCCTCGGCCCTCTTGACAATTTTTTTTGACGGGCTTAAGAAAGACATGAGCATCACACAATCTTGTTTAGAGCCTCTTATAAATGTGTAGCATGTATATATGTTAGCAATTGCTACTGCAGAAATTTTGTGAAAGTAAAAAATCGTTTAACAGAATCAAGTATCAGAGATGGATTCTTCTCACCCATGGACAGAGATGGTTTCTGTTTGAAGGTTCAAATATTTAACATCCTCAATGGAGATTTTCACCACAAAAAAACACTTGTTTCTTTTCCATAATTACAATAATAAAAAAGCAAATGTGTTCAAGTTGAAAGTTTTCCTATATTTACCTATTTACCATCTACAGAGTTATGGTAACAAGGGAATATATAATCTAAAGTTTTGTTTGACATATTTAGCATGATAGTGTCAAAGTGTTCATCATGATTCTATGTAGAATGGAAAGTACCAAAATGTAAAAAATGATAGCCAATAGTGAGAAGGGTTGTGAGACAAAGATTAAAGTAAAATACATCTACAACAGCATCAGCATGCACAGCAAACGTGTGTGAAGGTCTAGAAAAGTGATTTAGACACACAACAACTAAGTTACGCTACTAAATATCAATTGTGCAATAATTTAGACTAGTGGGCCGATTAAAGTGTCGGCTGTTTACAATCAAATAAGTTATTAGCGACAATATTTTCGCTTGTTTATTACAAAGAAGAATGTCAAAGGGCTACTGACCCTTAAGAATGATTTAAAGGTCAGAACAGTACACCATTTACTGAGATGGTTCTTGTACATCTTAATAGAATTTCATCATTCTAATAGAGGTTCATGGAAATACTTAAATTCAGCACAAACATGCTTTTTTTTAAAGTTAGAAACAAAACTAAAGAAAGAAAACTTTTGGCTGTTTATCAAACCTGGTGTTTAATTTATTGAAGTGGAATTATGACTGATAGTGATTGAATGTTAAAATCAAAATTGGTGATATCTTAACAAATTTTTGAGATCTCAAAAAGTATATTTAGTAAATATGGATAGGAAACATTTTCTGTGAGATAATTTAAAACAGAAATAAAATTAGAAACTAATATAAATTTGTTTCACTTTGATCAACTGATTTGATTAAATAATCTTTTAAATAATTAAGAAATTATTAACTCTACGTCTTCATTGAAGAAATAAAGAATCTTTAAATTTTCATTAAGTACAAAAATAAGTGAAAATTCAGCATACAGTTTATTTACTGGGCCTACATACAAAACCTCAATCCAAAATACCTGATAGATTGCAAATGTTCCATGTGAAATGAAGATACTAATTATCTACCAGTGCAATTTACTTATACACGGGTATAAAAAGGGTAAAGACCCCTTTCAGTCATGAATGACTATGGGTTTTGCACCTAGAAGTTCCTCTCCAACACACAAGTCTGAGCAAGGTCGTTTGTGGAAGACCAGCAATCACCCATGCATACCAGTCTCCCTTCTCCATGCCAGCGATGTCGTCCAAGGGAAAGGCAATGGCTGATACAGCTTCGCACCAGCGACGTCTCAACTCATTTCTACAGCTGAGTGAACTGGAGCAACATGATATATAGTGTCTTGCCCAAGAACACAACACATTGCTTGGTCCAGGAATTGAACTCACAACCTTATGATTGTGAATCCAATGCTCCTACCACTACGATGCATGCCTTCACATTATACATGAGTACATATAGTGTATAAAATTCTAAAGATAATTATCTCAAATGCCAGCATCATATCTCACTGTGACATACTGGCAGTACAGTTATGACCACAAATATCAGCATCATATCTCACTGTGACATACTGGCAGTACAGTTATGATCACAAATATCAGCATCATATCTCACTGTGACATACTGGCAGTACAGTTATAATCACAAATATCAGCATCATATCTCACTGTGACATACTGGCAGTACAGTTATGATCACAAATATCAGCATCATATCTCACTGTGACATACTGGCAGTACAGTTATGATCACAAATATCAGCATCATATCTCACTGTGACATACTGGCAGTACAGTTATGACCACAAATATCAGCATCATATCTCACTGTGGCATACTGGCAGTACAGTTATGACCACAAATATCAGCATCATATCTCACTGTGGCATACTGGCAGTACAGTTATGACCACAAATATCAGCATCATATCTCACTGTGACATACTGGCAGTACAGTTATGACCACAAATATCAGCATCATATCTCATTGTGACATACTGGCAGTACAGTTATGACCACAAATATCAGCATCATATCTCACTGTGACATACTGGCAGTACAGTTATGACCACAAATATCAGCATCATATCTCATTGTGACATACTGGCAGTACAGTTATGACCACAAATATCAGCATCATATCTCACTGTGACATACTGGCAGTACAGTTATGACCACAAATATCAGCATCATATCTCATTGTGACATACTGGCAGTACAGTTATGACCACAAATATCAGCATCATATCTCACTGTGACATACTGGCAGTACAGTTATGACCACAAATATCAGCATCATATCTCATTGTGACATACTGGCAGTACAGTTATGACCACAAATATCAGCATCATATCTCACTGTGACATACTGGCAGTACAGTTATGACCACAAATATCAGCATCATATCTCATTGTGACATACTGGCAGTACAGTTATGACCACAAATATCAGCATCATATCTCACTGTGGCATACTGGCAGTACAGTTATGACCACAAATATCAGCATCATATCTCACTGTGACATACTGGCAGTACAGTTATGACCACAAATATCAACATATCTCACTGTGACATACTGGCAGTACAGTTATGACCACAAATATCAGCATCATATCTCACTGTGGCATACTGGCAGTACAGTTATGACCACAAATATCAGCATCATATCTCACTGTGGCATACAGGCAGTACAGTTATGACCACAAATATCAGCATCATATCTCATTGTGACATACTGGCAGTACAGTTATGACCACAAATATCAGCATCATATCTCACTGTGACATACTGGCAGTACAGTTATGACCACAAATATCAGCATCATATCTCACTGTGACATACTGGCAGTACAGTTATGATCACAAATATCAGCATCATATCTCACTGTGACATACTGGCAGTACAGTTATAATCACAAATATCAGCATCATATCTCACTGTGACATACTGGCAGTACAGTTATGATCACAAATATCAGCATCATATCTCACTGTGACATACTGGCAGTACAGTTATGATCACAAATATCAGCATCATATCTCACTGTGACATACTGGCAGTACAGTTATGACCACAAATATCAGCATCATATCTCACTGTGGCATACTGGCAGTACAGTTATGACCACAAATATCAGCATCATATCTCACTGTGGCATACTGGCAGTACAGTTATGACCACAAATATCAGCATCATATCTCACTGTGACATACTGGCAGTACAGTTATGACCACAAATATCAGCATCATATCTCATTGTGACATACTGGCAGTACAGTTATGACCACAAATATCAGCATCATATCTCACTGTGACATACTGGCAGTACAGTTATGACCACAAATATCAGCATCATATCTCATTGTGACATACTGGCAGTACAGTTATGACCACAAATATCAGCATCATATCTCACTGTGACATACTGGCAGTACAGTTATGACCACAAATATCAGCATCATATCTCATTGTGACATACTGGCAGTACAGTTATGACCACAAATATCAGCATCATATCTCACTGTGACATACTGGCAGTACAGTTATGACCACAAATATCAGCATCATATCTCATTGTGACATACTGGCAGTACAGTTATGACCACAAATATCAGCATCATATCTCACTGTGACATACTGGCAGTACAGTTATGACCACAAATATCAGCATCATATCTCATTGTGACATACTGGCAGTACAGTTATGACCACAAATATCAGCATCATATCTCACTGTGGCATACTGGCAGTACAGTTATGACCACAAATATCAGCATCATATCTCACTGTGACATACTGGCAGTACAGTTATGACCACAAATATCAACATATCTCACTGTGACATACTGGCAGTACAGTTATGACCACAAATATCAGCATCATATCTCACTGTGGCATACTGGCAGTACAGTTATGACCACAAATATCAGCATCATATCTCACTGTGGCATACAGGCAGTACAGTTATGACCACAAATATCAGCATCATATCTCACTGTGGCATACTGGCAGTACAGTTATGACCACAAATATCAGCATCATATCTCACTGTGGCATACTGGCAGTACAGTTATGACCACAAATATCAGCATCATATCTCATTGTGACATACTGGCAGTACAGTTATGACCACAAATATCAGCATCATATCTCACTGTGACATACTGGCAGTACAGTTATGACCACAAATATCAGCATCATATCTCATTGTGACATACTGGCAGTACAGTTATGACCACAAATATCAACATATCTCACTGTGGCATACTGGCAGTACAGTTATGACCACAAATATCAACATATCTCACTGTGGCATACTGGCAGTACAGTTATGACCACAAATATCATCATATCTCACTGTGGCATACTGGCAGTACAGTTATGACCACAAATATCAGCATCATATCTCACTGTGGCATACTGGCAGTACAGTTATGACCACAAATATCAACATATCTCACTGTGACATACTGGCAGTACAGTTATGACCACAAATATCAACATATCTCACTGTGGCATACTGGCAGTACAGTTATGACCACAAATATCAACATATCTCACTGTGACATACTGGCAGTACAGTTATGACCACAAATATCAACATATCTCACTGTGGCATACTGGCAGTACAGTTATCACCAATTATCATCATCTCTCACTGTGATATACTGGGCTTACAGATATCACCAACATCTTCTGTGACATATTGGGTATACAGATATCACCATTTCAGTTGACAATGATATATTAGCTGTGCAGTTATCACCATAAATATTGTCACATCTCACTGTGACATATTGGGTATATAGTTATACAACATACTCATATAACATGATGGCTGTACAGTTATTACTATTTATAACCACTATATCTCACTGAGGCATTAAAGTTATAATTATTACCACAAATATCTTTGACCCTCAATATTGAAACTTTCATTTTGCATTCTGACTTTACTTTGAGTCGGTTAGCAGAAGATTTTATAAAAGTTTAATGAAAATATACAAGAAATTGAGAAATTCTAAAATTTTATGACTGAAACCTATCAAAAGACTCATGAAACAGGAGTATAGAACCAAGCAGAATTGAATAACAGTGTGTTTGTATGTATTCTTTTTTTCTCTAAATATTTCACCATATCTCAACAACTTCCTTACTGGACTACTGGTCAAATAAACCACAGACATTTAGCTCTGATCTATGTCCTGCTGTGTATCAGAGATATATGATGTACCAGAAGAGTAACAGGCAAACATATGGTGTATCAGGAGAGTGACAAACAGATAGATAGCATATCAAGAGTGTGACAGACAGATAGATAGCGTATCCAGAGTGTGACAAACAGATAGATAGCGTATCCAGAGTGTGACAGACAGATAGATAGTGTATCCAGAGTGTGACAAACAGATAGATAGCGTATCCAGAGTGTGACAGACAGATAGATAGTGTATCCAGAGTGTGACAGACAGATAGATAGTGTATCCAGAGTGTGACAAACAGATAGATAGTGTATCCAGAGTGTGGCAGACAGATAGATAGTGTATCCAGAGTGTGACAGACAGATATATAGTGTATCCAGAGTGTGACAGACAGATAGATAGTGTATCCAGAGTGTGACAGACAGATAGATAGTGTATCCAGAGTGTGACAGACAGACATATTGAGTATCAGATCAGTGACAGACAGACATATGGTGTATATCATGAGTATGACAGACATGTGGTGTATCAGGTGTGAGTGACAGACATGTGGTGTTTCAGATGTGAGCGACAGACATGTGGTGTTTCAGATGTGAGTGACTGACATGTGGTGTATCAGGTGAGCAATAGACGTGGTATATCAGGTGTGTGTGACAGACATGTGGTGTTTCAGGTGTGAGTGACAGACATGTGGTGTATCAGGTGTGACAGACATGTGGTGTTTCAGATGTGACTTAAATCTATACAAAAAGGAAAAATTTGGTGTATTATGTGTGAGTGACAGACATGTGGTATACCAGGTGTGAGTGACATGTGGTATATCAGGTGCGAGTGACATGTGGTATATCAGGTGTGAGTGACATTGGTATATCAGGTGCGAGTGACATGTGGTATATCAGGTGTGAGTGACATGTGGTATATCAGGTGTGAGTGACATTGGTATATCAGGTGCGAGTGACATGTGGTATATCAGGTGTGAGTGACATGTGGTATATCAGGTGTGAGTGACATTGGTATATCAGGTGTGAGTGACATTGGTATATCAGGTGCGAGTGACATGTGGTATATCAGGTGTGAGTGACATTGGTATATCAGGTGCGAGTGACATGTGGTATATCAGGTGTGAGTGACATGTGGTATATCAGGTGTGAGTGACATTGGTATATCAGGTGCGAGTGACATGTGGTATATCAGGTGTGAGTGACAAACATGTGGTGTATTAGGAGTGAATGACAGACATGTGGTGTCTCAGGTGTGAGTGACAGACAGATATATGGTGGAACAGGAGTGTGAGAAAATGGCAATAAACATGAAGAGATCTTTGCAGAAATCTTAACGAAGCAGCATAAAGAGGTTAGCAATGTTGGATGAGTCTAATGAAGCTAATAATGAAATTTCTTGTTATGACTAAATGGGATGTTTCTGAAACTTTCTGGACAGTATTGGCTTCCACAGATCTGTGTGAAGTACATCGGAATGGAAGAATGGATATTATTATGATAATGATATTGATGATAGTGGTGGTAATAGTGACTGATGCTGGTGATGATGATGATTTCGCTGACAAGATGGTGACAAAATAGTATAGAATTTGGTGACTCAGTTTTTGAGATAAGGTAACATTGCCCTAAATCCCAAACCAAAGAAATCTACATTAAAAAAAGGAAACATCATTCTATTAACTCTTAACATCCTCTAACAATTTAGCAGAAAATATCTAAAGAAAGTTTTATGAATTCAAATGTTTATTGTATCTTTATTAGTGGACAGAGTGTTGTGAAAATTTGCAGCATTAGTGTAAAGACTAATTTTTAATGTGATGTAGTCATACTGCTGTTTTATACTTTCCAAAAATGATGTGATTTCATCTGATACAGGACATTAAGAATTAAGTCTGCGACACAAATTAGAGCAATTATATATATCTAAATACGCAATATCCAGCAATTGTGGAATATATAAATATAAAAGTAAGACATACTCATATACCCACGCTTTCATTGGCTATTTGCTTAAAATGTTTTTATATCTATTATTTATATGTAAGCGTACTTTGATGAGATCAAACTGCTTGAAACGTCCCTGGTTTTATGATACAAAACTGTTTGTTTTATAATGTTTATATTTATCTAAACACCTTCCATTAAAATTTCATGCAAAAATCTTTGTTACATTTTGTTCAAAACACTAACTGAATAATGGGAAATTTTTATTTGCATATCTTAGACAGTGTATGTCATTAGAAATACAGTCATGAAAGGGTTAAAAGTTAAGCTGACATGTTACCACGGAAGGAACTGAGAATGCTCTCGTGGATAACCAATACCTAGAATATTATGCTCAACATTGCATCAATTTCTTTAGTCTAAGAACTTTTAATAAATAGATTTCCAAGTTTACAAGTTCAACTACTCACAGAGGTAGTAAAATGATAGCTAACATTTTCTTTAGCAAGCTATTACTATCTGAATTGAATCAGTAGACATTCATACAACCAAGTTGTTGTGAACCGGAACTTGGATACCTACCATAACCCTAATACAAAGTCAGAATTAGTTATTGGGGCCTCAATAGTGACACTGAATAATTATGACACCGGTCCAAAAAGTATTTGTAAGAAAACTAGTTTGTTTCAATATCAACTACATTTTTGGTGTTTTCACCTGTTCAAACCAGTTTAAACTAATGCATTTTCCAATAATTGCTATGTGCTGTATTTCAAAACAGCACACACAAAAACTGTAACTTACTTCTTGTCAATAAAAGAACTGAGAACATTCATTTCTGATTGAAGAAGTTCAATTATCCTATCATATATAATAGAGGTCTGCAGGTGTGGAATATAAGATTTCTGAGTTCAACTCTAGCCTATGATCAGAGTATTGACCAATTGCAAGACAAATCAGACTTTTTGTATGTGTGTATAGTTTGACATAACACATAACAAATAGCTATACACACTTAATTATCATCATCATGACCACCACCACCACCTTTAACATATTTTCTATGGTTATATGAATTAGACAGGCTGTCACATGAGGCTAGACAGGTCTTGCTCAAATGCTCTAGGGGGTATTTTTGCATGGTTTTCTATGCCTGAATACCCTTTCTAATGCCAACCACACTACAGAGTGTACTGAGAGTTTTCTTGAGAGCATCAGTATGACCATGTTATATATATATGTATGTGTGTGTGAAAGCACATGGCTTAGTGGTTAGAGCATTGTCCAAGGTGCCATGCAGTGGGATTGAGCCAGGGACTTAATGTTTATGAAGTGAACCTTTTAACCATTCAGCCATACTGCGCCCACTTTAGTAACATATGTGAAGTCTGATATACACAGAGGTGTGTGCATGTGTGTGTGGTTTGATGCATACAAAAATACAAATATAGTAACATATATGTGTGTAGTTTGATATAGCTTATA
>OZ024741.1:190458068-190490568 GCA_964016885.1 Eledone cirrhosa
GAAATAAAATGGTGGATATCAGTTGTGAAAGAACAGACAGGCAGACACACTTTAGTCGCTTAACACATTAGCAGACACATTACCCGCCAGAGAGTCATGGTGGTATAACTTGCACAACCATCAAGTGGGACATCTGAAACCTTAGGTTCCAAATAATTCACCAGTAAGTCACAGATAAAGAACACTGTGTAATCCTTGGAGTAAAGATACGATCATTGACAAAATGTATGCTGATGGGCTAGGGCAAGATTTTGTTGATATTTTGAACATAATGGTGGATGAAATGAATAATGATAATGGAAAACCTATGGGTTTAAGATTTGTAGACAGAAAAAAGTTAAAAGAAACGACAGGTAAGGTAAACAGGGTCGTCTTATACCTTGAGGCAAAGAATTTTCAACAATGCAACATCATCATCAAAGTAGCTGCAAATGTGGTGAAAAAATAGCTTGGTATCAAAACGAGGGAAAACAGATGAGAAAAGACAGAACCTTGGTGGAAGAAAAGGTTGAATGGTCATATCAAGGAAACAAGAAAAGATATCGGCAACCTTGAGTCTTTATTAAACAGGACATTAAAAACATAGATACTAAGGACACGGAAATACAACACTAAGGGAAAAGGACTAAATGTTATAATAGAGGAATTAAAGCAACGTATTATAGCCAAAAGTGCAAAAATTAAAAGATATGAGAGCAGAGTTAGCCAATATAGACAAAAACCAGATGTTATTTGAACAGCTTTAAGTGAAAGAAAGAGGCAACAATGTTATTCCTGAGGTTGAATGGACCAACACATTATGGAGAGGGATATTGGAGCAGGGTGTTGAGCAATATAGCTGGCCAGAGTGGATTGAGACTATTAAAAAGGGGGTTAATGGACAAGAACACCAACAACTTGGTTTGAGTATTTCAGTTGAAACCCTTAAAAAGCAAGCCAATAGATAAACCAACTGGAAATCATCAGGCCCAGATGGTGTGCAAGGATATTCAACTAAAAATATAATGTCTCTCCACCTGATACTGATAGCCATGTTCAATGACTGCTTGGTGTTGGGTGAAGACCAAGACAAGGGAAATGACTTTACAAACTAAAGACCTATCACATATGTATCCTTGATGTGGAAATTGCTAACAAACATTAAATCTGAGGAAATCTACCTCCACATAAACAACTTATTGCCAGAGGAACAGAAAGAATGCTGAAAGAAGAGCTGTCTGAGCGTAATGAGCCAATGAAGATGGAGACAAAAGAACAGGGTATTTTCAAGAAAGAAGTAACAACAAAGAAGAACAACCTCAATGAAAAAGCCCTTCATAGCAACTTATTGAAGAAAACAGAATTCAGAGATCTGCAGACACGGGACGGGTTAAAGAAAGAGCACTTTAAGAAAGCTACAGAGAGAATGCTACTGGCTGCACAGGAGCAAGCCCTTAGAATGAAGTGGATGAAACATCCTATTGACAAGGAGGAAGCTAGCCTGCTCTGTAGGATCTGTAGAGAGAGGAAATTGTGGCTTACATCGTATCCAAGTGTAAACACCTAGTCTAGACTCATTATAAAAGATGGAGGAAAAGTGATCCACTGACATTTATGCAAACTAAATAATTTACATTCTGAGAATTCAGTGATAGAAAATGATCAGGTGAAGGTGCTGTGGGATTTCAGGATGCAAACAGACAAAGAATTAGAACACAATAGATCTGACTTGGCGGTTTTAGACAAGGAAAAAAGATCTTGCTTGATTATAGACGTAGCTTGCCCCTTTGTCACAGGAGAGCAGGAAAGGGAGAAGGTTGGCTGGTGCTAGGATTTGGTGTGGGAACTGAAAATAATTTGGAAATGTCATGAGATCAAAGTTGTCCCCATCATCATAGGAACACTGGGTACTATCTCAAAGAGCTTCCTTGATTAGTTAAAAAACATTAGCCCAGCCCCTTTTTTTGGAACACTCTGGAAGGCATGCCAGCTGGGAACAGCAAGGACCCTCCAATACATCTTGAACATCTGAGGCTGATCCACTAGGATATGACTGGTACTTTATTATTTCATCAACTATAAAAAAGGTGAAAGGTTAATTTGACCTCAGCAGGATTTGAACTCCGAATGTAAAGGGAGATAATAATAAATGTACTTACATCTTGTAATGCCTCCTGACACAAAGTATGAAAAGACAAGAGGACACCAACAATTGTCATACGCAATAATACACTGTCCACATCTGTAACAAGGTAGAATATATACTGTAACATACTATTTATAATATAAAAGTGCATATACTATAACATACTGTATATACTGTAAGATACTCTACAGACAATAATACACTGAAAAACATTGGTAACAATAGCACACTGTCCATATCTATAAAAAAATATATACATGTAACATACAGTTTAGATGACATGAATATGTAATGTATTGGTGATAGAATCTTGTAAATATGTATAAAATAGAATGAAGATGTAATATACTGTGTAAAGGATATAGATATGTAATGTAGTGTTGAGATAACATGGCTATGTGAGATGACAGAATATGCATGTAACACAGTTTAGATAACATGGCTCTGTGAGATGACAAAATATATGCAAGCAGGGAAAAGCGGATGTAAAATGATGATGATGATGATGATGATGAATACACAGCTTAGATATATGGCTATCTGATATAACAAAACATACATAAGTGTGAAGATAACATGGCTATACAGGGTGAGTGACAGAGGTTATAACCTCATGATCTAACTTTACCATATTAATAAAGTAAACATAAAGTCTATCAGAGAAGAACAATAACGAAACTGTGAGAGTCAGTAATATCTGTGAATGTTTAAGTATATTACTATGTATAATAGTGTTTAAAGTGAGAGTGTGTCTAAGAGTATTAGTATGTATAATTTTGTGAGTGTGTGTGTAAGTGTATTAGTATTATAATTGTGAGAGTGTGTGTTGTATGTATGTGTATTAGTCAATAGTATTTATAAATGTGTGTAAGTATATTAGTATGTATAATTGTGTGAGAGAGTGTGTAAATATATTAGTATGTATAATTGTATGGAGCTAGATGGATTTCCTCCTGAACTCTTTTGAAACCAACTTGCTTAAAGCTGCCCTTGGTTCTGTGATACAGAACTATTTGTTTTTGAAGTGTTTCTATCTAAAAACCTTCCAGAATAATTCTATGTCAGAAACGATTAAGTTACGATCCAAACACTGGCTTAATAATTAACTACATCCTTCCAAATTCTTGATCGTTTTACAAATTATTTGAAACTGTAGGAAATGTCTTTCATGCGAATTATGGTAACAAAAGGGCTATGTGTCTTTACAAGTGACAGAATATGAACCTTGATCTTCTTCATTGGATGTTCAATAATCTATCAACTCTACAATCTACAACCTAAATTGTTTAACCCTTCGATACCATATATTTAATGAAATATACAGCCTATATGTTTCAAATAATCTTGAAAATAATGATAAAAAGTTTTAAGAAATTTAATTTAAAAAAAATGAACATTTTCATTAGTAAGCCTTAATTTGAAACGTCACTTGAAAATTTCTTTTAAAATATAATGATGGAAGTTTTAAAAATAAATATGAATAATTTAAAATGAACAGTTTTGTATAATAAAAGCAGGGCCAGTTTCATGTAAGTTTTTATCAAAAGAGTTAATAGACCAGCAGTATAATGGGTAGTTAGGTAATAAATATGACCACAAAGAATAGCTATTATTGATAGCATATAGAAAAACAGTGTGTCAGTGATGTTGACTGACGGGGGAGACAGTGTATGTGTGAGATGTTGACTGATACAGTGACAGTGTGTATGTGTGTGATGTTGACTGATGGGGGAGACAGTGTGTGTGTGAGATGTTGACTCATACAGTGACAGTCTGTATGTGTGTGATGTTGACTGATGGGGGAGACAGTGTGTGTGTGTGTGTGTGTGTGTGTGTGTGATGTTGACTGATGGGGAGAGACAGGGTGATACTTTTAGCAAGAATATGCCATAAGATTGTAAACAATTAATTATGCATAAACAACAAAATATATAAAAAAAAACTAATATTGTTAATCTAATTAGAATGTTAAGATAGATGTAGGATTGGAATTAGCTGATAAATCAGCAAACATTACTATATTGTTTCAACCTGATTGATTTATCAATGAATATTAATAAAAATAGAATATATGTAGGCATGTGATTGTACTTCCCCAGTTCTGTATCAATGGCACCGTTTCAGAGAACGGGAAAACAATATTTATTCAATAACCAAAAAGATAAAATAAATAAATAAATAAAAATTATGTAAAAGTCAAACTAACATAAAAGAAAACAATAATTTAAAGAAATTAATACATAAATAGATACATTTTTGTTTAAAAAAAAACAATAAGGAAAATAACGTACATAATTGTTGATGGTATGTCAATTTTCCCCAGAATGGTTAGAGTATTTTGAAATAATAATAATAATTGTTTCTACTTTTGACACAAGGCCAGCAATTACCCAGTGCATTACTGGTACTTTATTTTATCGACCCCGTAAGGATGAAAGGCAAAGTCAACCCCAATAATAATATTAATAATAATGATTTCTACTATTGGCACAAGGCCAGCAATTTGGGGGAGGGGAAAGTTGATCAAATCGACCCCAATGTATTACTGGTGCTTTATTTTATTGACCTCGTAAAGATGAAAGGCCAAGTTAACCCTGGCAGGATTTGAACTCAGATCAGATCGCAAAGGGCTGCAACACTCTACCGATACTGCCAAACCACTGCCCTTAATAATAATAATAATACAGAAGCATGTCTAAATGGTTGATGGTGAAAACATTCAAGAGGTATACAGTGGATAAATTAACATAAAACAATAGTAGTAATGAAAGGGATAGAGAGATGATGATGTCTGAAGATGATGATGTCTGAAGATGATGATGTCTGAAGATGATGGAAAAAAGATACGTCAGAAAGTAGCAGAAGGGAACAGATATGTGACAAAAAGAAACAAACAACAATAATAGATGAGATGTCTAAATGTGACGAAATGTCTACATTTACAACATTTTATATGAATATATATATATATATATATATATATATATATATATAAATATATATATATGTGTGTGTGTATGTGTGTTTGTTTATATATATATATATATGGGATAACAAATTATTGTTATAGGTAATCCAGTTAGAGGTTGTGAGTACTCTGTATTGTGGATAGTTTTAACGTACGCCATTGTTCGACTCAACAAAAGGTTTCCTTAGTTAGGTGGCGAGTTCCCGGGAATTCCTATGCAGGTTAATCTTGGAGTAATAATAGTGAAAGAGTGAAGAATAACATGGTCAACAGTACAAAAAGGGTTTTATTTACAGTATTAACAATTGTTTCATTGATTAGGGTGTCTTAAGATTGAGTGGCACAACTTCAAGTGATTAGCAATCTTTAGACACCCTAATCAATGAAACAATTGTTAATACTGTAAATAAACCCTTTTTGTACTGTTGACCATGTTATTATTCACTCTTTCACTATATATATGTGTCTGTGAGTGAGTGTGAGAGTGTGTGTGTGTGTGTGTGTGTGTGTGTGTGTGTGTGTGTGTGTGTGTGTGTGTGTGTGAGTGTGAGTGTGTGTGTGTGTGGGGGAGATGACAACATGGAATAAGCACTATGACATGCCTTTAGGCTAAGCTTATTTTAAGAAATGTAGATAAAGACAAAAAATAATAATCAATACAACACTATATAGAAAATAAACAAGGTGAGAAACAAGGAAAATAGACAAAACATACAAACAGAAATATATAGCAAATATGTTTATATACACATTTACAATCTCATACATACATAGTATGAATGATGCAGAGAAGGAAAAGAATATCTAAAATCATATTACACATTCTCTAAATATGAAAAATTTTATATATATGCATCTATCTATTGTATATAGGAATTTCTGATGAGAAGTTTGAAAAGGGAGTTCAATGCAGAAGAAATGTCTCAAGGGACTTCATTTTTAATGTACCAAATTTTCAGTTATCTTGAATTTTACAGATGCATAGCTATACAATGCCTACTGAATGTATAGATATTTATATACATATAACCCATCCTAATGTAATAAGATAAAAATACTTACAACCATAATTCTTCATATAATCTAATTGATTATATATACAATACTATAACTCATAATATAGGTAAATAAATCTTTTCCCCCAAATTAACATAAATGCTAGCCCTTCCTCCTTTCTCTTCTTTCCTACGCATACAATAACTTATAATTATTTAAATTTTAATAACGTTTTTTCAGCCTTTTTACATAAACCTTATTTGCATACTCATCTTAATAATTTGAAATATCTGACTTTTCTCTTCCCTTCACTTTCCAGGGATAACTTGAACCGTTAAGGTATATTATCCTTGGTTATGTCAAAATTTATAAAACACACTTCGTATTTTATCTGATGATAGCGTACCAACATTTTTGGTACCCTTGAAATATATATAATAGAATAAATATGGTTTTATAAATATAGTTTCCATTTATTTAATATCATTGTGTAATAATAAAAAATGTTTTTACATTTGGCACAAGTCCAGCAATTATCCTTGTGCATTACTGGTACTTTATTTTAACAACCACGTAAGGATGAAAGGCAAAGTTAACGTTGGCAGGATTTGAACTCAGACCGTAAAGGGCCAATACACTCAATACTGCAAAGCATGGCGTCCGACTCTCTACCGATACTGCCATACGGATCATCAATCAAACTATATATGGTGGTGTCAAATCCAAGGACTGGTGCAGCAGTATTCTCATAAATTGCTACAAAGGTAAAGGGGATGCTTTGGAGAGGAGCAATTATAGGAGTATAAAGCTGATGGATCAGGTTATGAAAGTGGCAGAGAGAATATTAGTGCAACTGATTAGAGAAAGGGTCAAACTAGATGAGATGCAGTTTGATTTAGTGCCTGGGAAAAGTACAACAGATGCCCTCTTCTTAGTGAGACAACTACAAGAGAGGTTCTTAGAGAAGAATAAGCCACTATACTTAGCTTTTGTTGACCTAGAGAAGGCTTTTAATAGAGTACCCCGATCTGTCATGTGGTGGTCCTTACGGAAACTAGGTGTAGAGGAATGGCTTGTGAGGACAGTGCAAGCTATGCACAGAGGTGCTGTCAGTAAAGTGAGAGTAGGAATGGATTGCCTCAAGCTCTGTGGTTAGTTTGATACTATGGGGTGACCACAGCTGGGAGCAATATTCCATTTGTATATGGCATCCAGATCTTGTAAAAGGGCAGAATCAGCTGGGTTTTTGATTGCTTGTGCTACCTATGTGTCATCAGCATAGCTAGTGAGGGATGTTGTATGTACTACAGAGAGCATGTCTGTGAGAGCCACCAAAAACAGTAGTGGTCCCAAGACTGTGCCCTGGGGCACCCCACTTGTTATTGATGTTTCCTTTGAGAGGGCTCCATTGGCTGCAACTGTCTGGCTTTTGTCTTTTAAGAAATCCTGCAGCCACTCACCTACTTTTCCAGTTATGCTGAGTCTGAGTAGTTTGCGACATATCATTCTGTTGTCTACCTTGTCAAAGGCCTTCGCAAAGTAAAGATATATTATGTCCACATGTGAGCTGTCTAGCAGTTGTTTCAGTACCCAGTCATAGTGTTGTAGCAAGTGTGTAAGGCAGCTTTTTCCTGGGCGAAAGCCATGCTGCGTGCTAGTTAGGCGGTCATTTTCCTCAAGGAACGTGATCAGTTTCTTTCTGATGATTTGTTCCATGAACTTACTGACATGTGAGGTCAGGGAGACTGGCCTGTAGTTTTTGGCCTTCGTTCTGCTTCCTCCTTTATGGATAGGGCATATCGTGCCATCTTTTAGCTCTCTGGGTAGTTTACCGCTAGCCAAGAAACTTCTAAAGAGGGTCGTCAGTGGTCTTGCTAAGGCACGCCTACATGTTTTTAGGAGGACTGCTGGGAATCCATCAGGTCTGGCAGCTGAGTTTGTTCTAATTTTGTCTATGGCGGATACCACATCTTCCTCCGTTATGTCTATGTGGTTAATGGTCATTTCTTCATGGAGTGTTGTGGCATCAAAGAAATCCTCTGGTTTTGTTATTTGCATGTGCCTCAATGGAGGTGTGAACACACTTTTGTACTGTTCATTCAGTATTTTACTTATCCCTTGGGGATCCTAAGTTAATGAACCATCTTTATGGAAGAGTGGCCCAATCTTGCAGTGTACCGATGCAGTCCTTTTTGCAAATTTAAAGGCCGTAGGATTTGTTTTAATATTTTCTATGGCCCTGATTTCTCTCTCTGCCCTCTTCTTTTCGTGGGACATTTGAGTGCATACATATATATATGTACATATGGATTTACCGAACATTTATTATAATACTCGGTTTGTTTGTAAACAAACATCCCGCATTAAGCCGTACAGTGTTTAGCAACCATCGTTGCCCTTTTGTTCAACACTGACAAAGGAACGATGTACTAGTTTCAAGCTTATTAGCTATCGTCAGCACTGTATACCTTCCTGCCAGATGATTAAACATCTGAAAGTATATACTTTCCTTATGCATATTAACGGCTGAGCAGCCTAATTTGCATATCAAGTGAGTTAATCGGCTGGGCGCACTGATAACGATAAATGGAAAAAATGAAACGAAATTTCATTTCTCACTCTTAGTACGGCTGTTACTTAAATATAAGTATGTATACGTACATACATATATGTATACAGACGTACAGTAGTATGTATATATATACATACATGCACACATATATATATGTACGTATGGATTTACCGAACATTTATTATAATGCTCGGTTTGTTTGTAAACAAACATCCCGCATTAAACCGTACAGTGTTTACCAACCATCGTTGCCCTTTTGTTCAACACTGACAAAAGAACGATGTACTAGTTTCAAGCTTATTAGCTATCGTTAGCACCGTATACGTTCCTGCCAGTTGATTGAACGTCTGAAAGTATATACTTTTCTTATGCATATTAACGGCTGAGCAGCCTAATTTGCATATCGAGTGAGTTAATTGGCCGGGCGCACCGAAAACGCTAAATGGAAAAAATGAAACGAAATTTCATTTCTCCCTCTTAGTACGGCTGTAAAACGGTGATGATGATGATATATATATATACATACACACACACACATATATATACACATATATAAATATACACACACACATATATATATATACACACACATATACACACAGTATATATACACAATCGCACAACAACATGATTCTAAATAATTTTTCTTTGCAGAAAAGGAAGAAGCAACGAAAGATGTCGCATCTCAGGGTTGCCACACTTAATGTTGGTACGATGAGAGGTAGATCTGGTGAAATATTGGAGATGGTAGAGAGAAGACGTTGATGTGTGCTGTGTGCAAGAGGTGAGAAGGAGAGGTGCTTGAGCAAGACTAATCATAGACAAACAGCTTAGCTATAAGCTTTTCTGGGTAGGAAATGATGATGGGTTAGGTGGGGTAGGCATCTTACTGGCCGAGAGGTGAATCAATAAGACAATAGAGGTAGTTCGAGTCAGTAATAGAATCATTAAGATTAGATTAGTTGTAGGCAACAAACTGCTGACAATTATCTTTACCTATGTTCCCCAAACGGGTCTAGGTAAAGAAGAGAAGGACTGCTTTTACGAGCAACTTCAAGAGACAACCACAATGACAGAGGACAGAGACCTAGTTATACTAGCAGGTGACTTCAATGGTCATGTTGGACTGCTCCGGGATGGATACACTGGGGTACATAGTGGTCATGGTTATGGCTCAAAAAACGAAGGAGTGAGGCTTCTTGAATTTTGCAATGTAAGTGAACTAACCATTTGCAACACTAACTTCAAGAAACCTACCAGCCACCTAATAACCTACCCATCAGCCGAGCACATAAGCCAGATTGACTTCTTGCTAGTTAGGCAACGAGACAGACAGATGGTGCCAAATACTAAGTCATACCCCGGGGAAGAATGTAACCCCCAACATAAGTTAGTCGTTAGTGACATCTCAATAAGCAAGAGACAAAATAAGACACAGAGGAAGGTGTGGAAAAGGAAGGTATGGACGCTAAAAGACCTTTCACTAAAATATAAATATAGAAAAGTCCTTCAAGATGTGTATGACGAAAAAGAAGATGAGTTAGGATCGTTTGACATAGATGATAACTGGAATTTCTTACGTGACAACTTACTGAAGGCTACTGAAGAAACTTATGGCTGGAGTAGAGCTCCAACCAGACAGAGGGTGACCTGGTGATGGAACGGTAGATAGGTCCACTAAAGATAAAAGACTAGAATGGAAGGATTGGAAAAATGGTGGGAGTAGAGACTGATACTTAGCCACTAAAAGAGAGGCTAGACGTCAGGTGTACTTAGCACGCAGGGAAACTGAGAGTAGGAGGTTTGCCAATGTTCTGCAACGGGAAGATCAGAGACGTGCAGTGTTCCACATTGCAAAGCAGTGTAAATCAGGATGTTGTTGGAGATAAGTGTGTCCGAAATGTGCTGGTGCACTTAGTGTCACTGATGCTCGGAAAAAGGAAGTCTGAAAATGTAATTATGAGAGACTAATGAATGTTGAGAATGAATGGGAGAGAGAGAAACTACCCCCAGTAGACCCGACAGAGGGATCAGCTATTGAGATTAACAACTACAGGGTCCAAGAGGCAATTAAGGAAATGAAAAGTGGTAAGGTCGCTGGACCGTCATGGATAGTTGCTGAGATGCTGAAGGCATCAGGAGAAGTAGGAACTAAACTGGTTGCACGCATAGTCAATCAGGCTATATATGGCAGAGCCATACCCAAAGACTGGTGCAGCAATATTCTCATAAATTGCTACAAAGGTAAAGGGGATGCTTTGGAGGGGAGCAATTATAGGGGTATAAACTGATGGATGAGGTTATGAAAGTGGCAGAAAGGATACTAGCGCAACTAATTAGAGAAAGGGTCAAACTAGATGAGATGCAGTTTGGTTTAGTGCCTGGGAAAAGTACAACAGATGTCCTCTTCTTACTGAGACAACAACAAGAGAGGTTCTTAGAGAAGAATAAGTCACTATACTTAGCTTTTGTTGACCTAGAAAAGGCCTTTAATAAAGTACCCCGATCTGTCATCTGGTGGTCCCTAAGGAAACTAGGTGTAGAGAAATTTGACAGTAGAAGTCGCATTGATAGACAAACTTTCAAATGCAGGTAGGATATATAGAGGTGATTGATAGCTTCTGATACCTAGGTGCTCAGATTAGCAAGGGAGGAGGGTGCACCGAGGCCAAAGTATGTAGAATAAGTACGGGTTGGAAGAAGTTTAGGGAGCTGCTTCCTCTGTTGACAAAGAAGGTTTCTCCCTATGAACAAAACGCTGGTTATATGATACCTGTGTGAGATGCGCGATGATGCATGATAGTGAGACATGGGCAGCAACTGCAGAGGATATGAGACAGTTGGAGAGAAATGAAGCAAGCATGCTCTGTTGGATGAGCAATACCAATGTGCGGGAACAACCAAGTATAGACGAGATGAGAGAACAATTGTGTATAAGCGGGATAGGCTGTAGTGTGTGGGAGAGAAGACTGCGTTGGTATGGACATGTGATGCGCATGGAGGATGACCGCTGGGTAAAGAAGTGCCAAGAAATCCCAGTAGAAGGAAGACGCAGTAGAGGAAGACCATGAAAATCATTCTGTGCTGAATAGGACCCGTCCCACCCTTGCAAGCATGAAAAAGTGGACGTAAAATGATGATGATGATATATATAAAAAAATATATATATATATATATATACACGCTTATATATGGTGGTTCACCACTGGGTAGAATTGGTCTCTCCTCGAAGTAAACCATGATGTAATATTATGAAAGCACTCAACCGTTTGCATTCCATCCATCCTTGATGTTGAATCTTGTTGGTGGTATGGGAAAGGAGATCAATTATATTATAGGGTAAAATGACAGGAGGCCTGACAGGTTGTATTCCTTTAAATGTTATTACTGCAGACACTGCACATTTCAGTAGCCAGGTTACATGTGACCCTGATGACATCATCAGGTGTATAATTGCATAATAGTTAGGAAGAAACAGAGAAAGAAAAAATAAGAATGAAAAAAAATGTGTTTTTTTGTTTGCCCTGTTCTCATTTGGGCTGATTCCCTCCGAGTGACTACTCATGTTATTTTCTTATGTGGGCAGGGGTGGCACTGTCCATTGACTACTACTAACCCCCAACTGATAACTTTGGACACCAGCCAAAGAAAAGTGAGGTGTATAGAGTGTTGGGTTATAGAGAAGGGATTCTACAGGGGTCAATCTGAAGTTAATAATAATACAGGTTGAGAAAAGTTTGAGGGTTTATAACCTAAGGGAAGTTTAGGGTTAAATAGTTAGGATACTAAAGTTTATTTCAAGAATTAAAGGAATTAAAATTAAGACAGTTGTGAAATAGCTTGCTACCATTATGTCACAATGTTATATAATAAAACCCTAATGATGTATCAGTAGCCTTTTATTCTAGGCCATTCTTTTTTGGAATCCATCATCACAACTGACTGTCAATTTCTAGTTGAAAATGGTGAATATATAGCACAAATGATTTTAATTCAATATTTCTCAAGATGTCTGGATAAAATGTTCTGAATCTCTCAGAATACCTGAATTGATGTTTGACAAAAACAAATTTAGAGGAATCATTTAAAAATATCATTTAAATGAAAATACATGAATAATCGTTTCTACTTTTGGCACAAGGCCAGCAATTACCCAGTGTATTACTGGTACTTTATTTTATCGACCTCGTAAGGATGAAAGGCAAAGTTAACCTCGGCGGGATTTGAACTCAGAAAATACATGAATAATGGCAGTAAAACATATCATCAAGTAAATGGTACAAAAGTTGTGTTAGAACAATTAAAAAGCTTTATACCAAACCGATAAGTAACCAGCACCAGATTAATCTAATTGGGAAATTATTTATATTTTAATTAATCTAATTAGTTATCGAGGAATTATAAGTTAATTGCAAAAAATAAAAAAAGAATATGTAAATATATATTTTAACTATTTTTTAAACTTTAAAATGTTCAAAGATATTAAAATAAAGTTATCTAAGAAATTGTCCAAGGTATCCAGTTAATGTATAGCATAAAGAGAGAGGCTGATGTTTTGTTAACTTTAGAAGCAACTAGAAGAAGGAATTGTAGAGACAGATGGAACATGTAGAGACAGATGTCACACCCAGAGAAATGATGCACAACTACTGTTTCTGTCTATCAGTCATTACCCAATATTACATGGGTCATTTAACACAGAATTATTCTTCATGAAAAGTTGGCTAGCTGGCTAGTTATATCAAACAATTTAGTCTAAAACAATGAGTTTGGCAGGACAACTGATAGATGGCCAAATGATTTAGATTACTGTGGTGAAAATTTATAAAGGCAAACTTAAGTTTTCTATTCCCAACAAAGAAAGTAGAACCAATAAAAGGTTAGACTACATTATGAAGTCTTACACAATATTCCAGGATGACACTTGTTGCTTCTTTTTAAACTTTTAACTAACTTCTTTAAATGAAGTGTTATCTACAATGTAGACTAAACGGAGGTGATCCTATTAGTAAAGTCTCATTCTTAGTGATTTAGTTACTTAACTTGCAAACCAAACAGTGTAGGTTTGACTCTTAGTGAAATTTAGAGTATAAAATGGACTGGACAAACACAATGAGATTACAATAATAGAATTCTCAAAAGTTCACAAAGGTTATATACCCCTTTTGTATGATTGTATAGTTAATAAAATGACATATCTAATGATGTTAAGATATTAGTAATTTTGTGGCACACATGATGAGTTCACAGACCCAGTGGGATATACATTATACAGTGCTGATCAGTTGACACACTCAGTGATATTCACACTACACAGTGTTGTGGCCCTGATGACTTAAACCAACCAAAACACAAAGAGGTTACAGTAATAGGGCTTCTTCACAAAATATATGAAGGCAACGGTTAATTTGAATTTGAATGATGGTCATTACATACAGCTGCCACTGCCATGTTATGTCAAAGGTCAATTCATAAAGAGATAAATATGTATAGAGAATATATCTCTAAAATATTTCTTGAAATTTGAAAATTTTATGGGAGGTAATGAAGGAATTAGACAAACTTGTTCATCTAAACTAAAAACTGCATTTTATGAGAGAGATGGCAGTACAACAGGAGAGAAACTTTGCAGAGAAATGACAGAGCTGACAGGAAGTGCAACAATTACATGCAAAAATGGGGTGAGGATGATTAGAATACAAGAAATGAGAGATAAAGGTAATAAAGAGATAACAGAAATGACCATGAAGACTAAGAAGAGAAGGGGGTAATACTGATGAGGAAGTTCAGCATATTTACTGGAACAGCCATTAATTCCATTGTATTTGTCTCCAAAGACAGACAGACAAAAATAGATAGATGGACAGACAGAGTGCGGAGAAGAATTACAAGCATACAACAACTGAGCTTGGACAAGAATGGCAGTAAATGTGCTAGCAAATGAAAAAGAAAAAAAAAAAAAAAACACTCAAAGACAAAGACAAAAAAAAAATCTACAAAGAGATAGAGACAGGTATATGGGTCTTACGTGCTGACATTCTGGGCTCTGATGTTCAGAAATGAGAGAAAAAAATATATAGATATATTTATTTATTGATAACATTTTTTAAATGGCATTGGCAAAATGCCGTATGAACATTAAAACAAATGTTTAAGTTTACACATAATGCAACATGTATATATATATATATATATATATATATATATATATATATATATATATATATATATATATATATATATATATATATATATAAGAAATGACTTTGTTAATGACTCAATAATGTGAAAATTAGTTATTAGGATATTTATCTTATTTTAAAACATTTTTATCTCAATAAAAAGGACCAAGATTAGCAAAAACATTGAATGGAAACAAGTTGGAAAAAATGTGTAGATTTCTGAAGAAATATAATAAATCATAAGGAGATAGTATAGACATCAGATTTATGGAGAAAAAATACTAAATGTCAATATCATCATCATCATCATCATAATATTCTTCACAAATCTAGAAGATTTTTAATATGTTGTGAAAACTTTCAATTTCATCATTCAATTTAAAATTCTACTCAGACCAAGTTTGCTTCATATTTTATTGAACCAGAATAAATTTTTGAGAAGGCTGTAAGAACCAATCAAAGAAATAGAAAACTACATTTTTGGAGAGTTTAACAAGAAGAAATTGCTCCATATGTTAGTCGGTACATAATGTTGATATCTTCTTTAATTCCTTTTGTTCCTCATATATGAAAGATCTCACTGTCTCGTTGAAAATAAATGAGATGATTTACAGAAACATTATTTCAATCTTGATATATCAACAAGGTCTCTCCCAGTTATATACTATGTAATAGTGTCTGTTGATATAACAAGGTCTCTACCAACTATATACTATGTAATAGTGTCTGTTGATATATCAACAAGGTCTCTCCCAGTTATATACTATGTAATAGTGTCTGTTGATATAACAACAAGGTCTCTACCAGCTATATACTATGTAATAGTGTCTGTTGATATATCAACAAGGTCTCTCCCAGTTATATACTATGTAATAATGTCTGTTGATATAACAAGGTCTCTCCCAGTTATATACTATGTAATAGTGTCTGTTGATATAACAACAAGGTCTCTACCAGCTATATACTATGTAATAGTGTCTGTTGATATATCAACAAGGTCTCTCCCAGTTATATACTATGTAATAATGTCTGTTGATATAACAAGGTCTCTCCCAGTTATATACTATGTAATAGTGTCTGTTGATATAACAAGGTCTCTCCCAGTTATATACTATGTAATAGTATCTGTTGATATAACAAGGTCTCTCCCAGTTATATACTATGTAATAGTGTCTGTTGATATATCAACAGGGTCTCTACCAGCTATATACTATGTAATAGTGTCTGTTGATATAGTAACAGGGTCTCTTCCAACTATATACTATGTAATAGTGTCTGTTGATATAACAACAAGGTCTCTACCAGCTATATACTATGTAATAGTGTCTGTTGATATAACAACAAGGTCTCTACCAGCTATATACTATGTAATAGTGTCTGTTGATATAACAACAAGGTCTCTACCAGCTATATACTATGTAATAGTGTCTGTTGATATAACAACAAGGTCTCTACCAACTATATACTATGTAATAGTGTCTGTTGATATAACAAGGTCTCTACCAACTATATACTATGTAATAGTGTCTGTTGATATAACAAGGTCTCTACCAACTATATACTATGTAATAATTGTTTCTATTTTAGGCACAAGGCCAGCAATTACCCAGTACTTTACTGGTACTTTATTTTATCGATCCCGTAAGGATGAAAGGCAAAGTTAACCTCGGCGGGATATATACTATGTAATAATGTTGGTTGATATAGTAACAGGGTCTCTTCCAACTATATACTATGTAATATTGTCTGTTGATATAGCAACAGGGTCTCTTCCAGCTATATACTATGTAATAATGTCTGTTGATATAGTAACAGGGTCTCTTCCAGCTATATACTATGTAATAGTGTATGTTGATATAGTAACAGGGTCTCTTCCAGCTATATACTATGTAATAATGTCTGTTGATATAGTAACAGGGTCTCTTCCAGCTATAAACTATGTAATAATGTCTGTTGATATAACAACAATATTTATATTTATACCAGGGTTTTGATCACAAACCATCATGGATGTCTTATTCTTGGATAACAAGATGGCCATTAGCTAGAAATTACTAGCTTCAGTTGAGAAACAAAGGTTCCTAGATTGAATTCAATCAGTAATTATATAGAAATCAATGAATAAGATGCCCAATGATAATTAAATCGATAAAAATGTAAAAATAAGTAAATAGTCTGAAATATTATAAACCATAATAACTCATATCTGATATTTAAGGAAAATATCTTATCTGAAAACATGCACAACACACATGTGCTCATTTACATGTAATCTTGTTTAGTAACAATAAATACCAGGACTTGACTTTTTTTTTTGCCAATCACTGTTGTGACATTTGGTGTCTTAGGTCTCTGAACTGCCATTTTCTGCAAAATTGAGAGAAGTGCATCCTGTCTGGTGGAGTTGCTGATACAGCAGGTGTTGCTAGATGTTCTCTGTGGTGCACAGTTGCAATATACTATCTAGACTGGAGTGTAGAGTCTGTCACTCCCTTCCTCTTACTTTCATTATTTAATTAAAATAATTTTTTTTTAATTGCAAACATTTTATAGGTGAATATCTGATAGTATCAACTATTAAACCACACACACATATGCATATTCACATATAATTGTGTTTGATAAAATACCGAAACAAGGAGAGACATTGCCCATGACTTGTGTCACTTTTTCTACACAAGTGTTCTTGCTAAATATCTGACGTGCACGTTAAATACTTTTGATGACTTTTAGTTGAGACAGAATTTCAATGATTGATTTAACCCTAATCATACTAAACTACTTTTAATTCTAAGATACAACACTGTTTTAAAGTGTTTATATTTATCTAAAAACTTCCTCTCATAATTTTATGCAAAAACCTTTGTTATGTTCCAAACATCAACTTAATAATGAGAAAATTATATTACTTCAAATTTTGAATTATCTTCAAAATGATTTGAATATCATAAGTAGTATCTTTCATTAGAAACATGATAGTGAAAAAATTAAAGATATAGTTAAAAGATAGATAGTATATGTGATGTGAGAGAGAGAGAGAGAGAGAGAGAGAGAGAGAAAGAGAGAGAGAGAGAGAGTGTGTGTGTGTATGTGTGTATTTAAGGGAAACAACTGTTTATCATAAAACTCAACTTTATAAGATGACTGCCCTAACCAACACATTTATCATCGCCATCATCATAGAAGGTGGCCATACTGGGACACCACCTTCAAGAGTATAGTCAATAATAGCAATCCTTAAAACCTGACTGTTACTTTCATCATCTTTTAATGTTAAAAAAAAGTTAGTGACAAAGTTATATTAAATATATTGGTGGCTCACACAGATTCAGTCTACCTAAATGTAAACAGGTACCACACCAATGTACTCTTCGCAGCTACAATAGGTATGCTATTAAATTAACCGGTTCAAGTGTAATATGGAAATGGCTGAACTCCACAACACAGCCTAATGTTGTTAGATCTGTCTTATGTTGACCTCTAAAATGTTATTGTTTAGCACCAAGTCAGTCCTGATCAAAAACGTTCCAGCTATGACCACCCAATTATTTTGTATTTTCCAATGTGTCCTTACATTTTTAATATTGTAGGGTGTGATTTGAGGAAGATTTGGCTGCTATTTCTATGGCTCGTCAATATAAAGTGTTAATGATACTCGGGGGGTGTGATAGACTATGTGAATGAGGAAGAAGATAAAAAATAAGAGGAGTAGATGAATAGACAGATAAATAGATAGACAGATACGTAGATAGACAGACAGACAGATAGGTAGATATAGATAGATAAATATATAGTTATAGATAGGTAGATATAGATAGATAAATACATAGTTATAGATATAAACATAGACAGATACAGAAAAAGGTATATTACTTACTCTGCAGTTTACGACATAATTCCCTCATTGTGTCTGGTTTGTCAAAACTAGTTCGAAGAAGTTGTAAAGTTTCCTTATTGGCAATAACAAGTTTCTATACACAGGCAGACAGAAAAAGAAAAAAGAAATGAAGGCTATATTAAAAATAACGACAACATCAAGCATTTTAAGATCAATTTCCTTGCTGGAGCAGGGGTTAGCCTAACAGGTTCCTTAAGCTTCTCCATTTTGCCCTCCCATCGCCAACTCCCTGGCTTTTATTTCCTCTTCCATCATCTTTAGCCATGTTTTTTAGGTCTTCCCATTCCTCTACTTCTTTCCACATTCACTTATATATGACACATTTACCCCGCCATACACACATGCATGCATACACATATACATACACCAAGAAAGGATGTCTTCGCATGCATACATACATATACACACACACACATACATACATCAGGAAAGGAAGTCTTCATATGTATTAGATGCACAAAGGTAATTGATGGGAAGAGTGTCAAAGATATAAACCTTTTCCCATCACATGAAGGCTCCATAGAAGTAATGATCTAATTAACAGTGGAGGAAGGTGCTCTAGCAGCATAATAGCTAGAATATGGCTAGGATAGAAGAAGTTTAGGTTTGTCCCTACAAACAAAAAGACGACTGTATGACACTTGTATGCAAAGTGCGATGCTGCATGGTAATGAAAAATGGGCAGTAACTGAAGAGGACATGCATAGGGTGGAGAGAAATTAAGCAACCATGCTTCGATGGATGTGCAATGTAAATGTGTGAGAATGGCAGGACTTGGATGTACTGAGAGAGAAACAGGGTTTACGAGGAACCAGAAGTAATGTGCAAAAAAGGAGACTGCATTGGTATGGGCATGTGATGTGAATGGATGATGATTGCTGGTTGAAGAAGTGCCAGGATATCTCAATGGAAGGAAGTTGAAGTAGAAGTAGACCACGGAAGACCTGGGCGGAGCTGGTGAGAGCTGATCTCAAATTTCTGAGACTCATAGAAGAGGTAACAAAGGAACACAATGAATGGAGAGATGCTATGCTGATAAGGACCTATCCAATGCATGCAAGCTAGGAAAAATGGATGTATAAAGGATGATAACATATATATATCTGCTACTGTCCTTTGTAAAGAAAGATTATGACTACAGGGAAGATGTGAACTTTGCAAGCCATAGTGAAGGCACACGTCTAGGAGGGCAGTGATTTCAATTGAAAATGACTACACGGGGAGGACATGGACTACATTGGCTGTAGTGAAGGCAACCCGCCTAGGAGAGTAGACACTCCAAATGAAAACTGATACATGGTGGAGAAGACTCTTGAGTCCAGTAAGACAACCTCTCTACTGCTGATGGCATGAATATCGTACCCAGCCTTTGCTGTAAAGTGGTTGGTGATAGGAAGGGCATCCAGCCAGAAAAACCCTGCCAAAAATATGGAAAGCACAACATATAGAATTCACACTAATTGTGTATTCAGGGCTAACACAAGTCATGTTAGTGCTGCACGTGATAGTGGGGTGACTGGAGTAGCCATGTGCAAGAACCCCTCAACCATCATCAAGCAATTGCACACAGCCCTTTTCCCTTTCAGGTACAACAACTGTCAAGGTACAAATCTCAGGACTGCCACTCTGAACGGGAAATGAGGTGAAATTGTGGAACTGTTAGAGAGAAGAGAAGTAGGTGTAGGCTGTAAACAAGAACTGAGACGGAGGGGTGTGCCTCTGCGAGACTAATCACAGGCAAACAACAGAGATATAACCTCTACTGGGTAGGAAATGACAGTGGAGTAGGAAGTGTAGGTATCTTACTGGCTGAGAAATGGATAGATAAGGTGATAGGGTAAGTGACAGAATTATCAAGCTTAGATTAACTGTAGGAAATATACTGGTGACAATTATATCTACCTATGCTCCACAGGCAAGACAAAGTAAACATCAAAAGGATAGGTTCTATGAGGAACTTTTACAGACAACTTCAGTTACTAATGAATGAGACCTCATCATCCTGGCAGGTGGCTTCAATGGTCATGTGAGGCAGTACCAGGATGGATTCACTCACTGGAGTTCAGTGGCTATGGTTATGGCTTAAGAAATGGAGACGGAGTGAGGATCCTGAAATTCTGTGACATGAATGAACTAAGCATTTGCAACACAAATTTCAAGAAACCAGCCAGTCACCTGATCTCATATCAGACAAATACACAAGCTAAATTACTCGTAGGATGAGCTAAACAGAGTATGATAAACACTAAGGCCTTCCTTGGGGAAGAATGTACTGCCCAACACAAGTTAGTTATTAGCGATATCAAAAGAAACACAAGACAGAACAAGATATGAAGACCAAGGGTTTGGAAGCTAAAGGACTTTTCAATTAAATATAGGTTTAGAAAGGCCTTACAGAATGCAGTAGATGAGAGGGGTGACAAGTTAGATGCATATAACATAGAGGACAACTGGAAATTCCTATATGACAACCTTTTGCAAACTACTGAAGCGACCTGTGCTTGGAGTAAAATGCCAGCAACACAGAGGGTGACCTGGTGGTGGAACAGTACACTGGATAGAGCCATTAAGGCCAAGAGACGGGTATGGTGAGACTGGAAAAATGGAGATAGCAGAAACCAGTACCAGGTGGCTAAGAGAGAAGCTGGACAACAAGTATACACAGCTCGGAGAGAGGCTGAAGTGTTCTACATTGCAAGGCAGTGTATCAGTGTAAATCAGGGTGTTGTTGGGGAAAAATGTGTAGAAATGATGCTGGTGCACTTAGCAACACCGAAACCCAAAAGAAAGAGGTACGAAAATGTTACTATGAGAGATTAATGAATGGGAGAAAAAGAGACTACCCCAAAAGAAGGACAAGCTATTGAAATTGACAGTTTTAGGGTCAAAGAAGCAACCAAAAGAGTTGAAGAATGGTTAAGCTGCCATCAGAGATAGTTGCTGAGATGCAAAAAACATTGGGAGAAGTAGGAGTCAAACTAGTAACCAGCATAGTAAATCAGGTGATACAGGACAGTATCACACCCAATGACTGGCACAGCAGTACAATCATAAATTGCTATAAGGGCAAAGAAATAAGCAACTATAGAGGAATAAAACTAATGGACCAAGTTATGAAAGCAAGAGAAAGAGTTATAGTGTAAGAGTCAAATTAGATAAGATGCAGTTTGGTTTCAAGCCTGCGAAAAGTGCTACAGATACCCTCTTTCTAGTGAGGCAACTACAAAAGAAGTTTCTAGCCAAAAATAAGCTGCTATATTTAGTACATAGCTTGCACTGCCCTCACAAGCCATTTTTCTACACCTAATTTCCTTAAGGACTACAAGATAATAGATTAAGGTACTGCTAAAGACCTTTTCTAAATCAACAAAGGTAGTCCTTAAGGAAATTAGGTGTAGAAGAATGTGAGGGCAGTGCAAACTATGTACAGAGGAACTGTCAGTAAAGTGAGAGTAGGAAGTCAGTTTGATTAGTAATTCAAGGTACAGGTAAGAGTTCTTTGAGGTTCGGTTCTTAGCCCACTGCTGTTCATTATAGTTCTACAGGCCATAACAGAGGAGTTTAAAACTGGCTGTCCATGGGAACTTCTCTATGCAGATGATTGGTCCTTATAGCCAAATCCATAAAAGAACTAGAAAATGAGTTCTGACTATGGAAACAGAATTAGGAAATGAAAAGTCTGAGAGTAGACTTGACCAAAACTAAAGTGCTTGTGAGTAGGAAAGAAGAAAAGACCTTTATCCCTTCAGGGAAGCGGCCCTGCTCCATATGTAGAAAAAGAGTAAGCATAAACTCCATATGGTGTACACAATGTAAATCTTGGGATAACAGGTAGACAAACAGGAAAGGAAGACTTTGTATGTAGAAGATGTACAGGAGTAATCGAGGGGAAGAGCATCAGTGATATAAATCTCTTCAAGTCACAGGCAGGCTCTATAGAATTATTCATAACTCATGCTATCTGAGTGACTTAATTAGCAGTAGAGGAATGTGCTCTGAGAACATAATAGCTAGAATAAGGATAGGATGGAAGAAATTTAGAGAACAGTTGACATCAAAAGCTTTCTCCCTATGTACAAAAGGACAGCTGTATGATGCCTGCGTGTGAAGTGCAATGCTGCATGATAGTGCACTGCAGAAGACATGCATAGACTCGAGAGAAATGAAAGACCCATGCTTTGTTGGATGTGCAATGTAAATCTGAGAGAAAGGCAGATTTGGGATGAAATGAGGAAGAAGCTAGGATTAAGAGGAATCCGAGATGGAGTGCAGGAGAGAAGACTACATTGGTATGAACATGTAATGCACATGGATGATGATTGATGAATGAAGAAGTGCCAGGAAATCCCAGCGGAAGGAAGCCACAGTAGAGGTAGACCAAGAAAGAGGTGGTGAGAGTTGACTTCAAATCGCCGAGACTCACAGAAGAGATGCTGAAGAAACGCAGTGAGTGGAAAGATGTTGTGCTGAGAAGGACCTGTCCAACCTTTGCAAGCGTGGAAAAACAGATGTCAAAACGATGATGATGATATATAAATATACAAACATGTCTATTTGATCGTTTTTTAAGTCTCTTATAGGGTTACTTCCTTGATAATGGGTTTTTAAACCCAAAAATATTTGGGATCATTAAATTTCCTAAGGTAAGATTCTTTTGTTATCTTGGCAATTTAATAATCTTCAAAACGCATTGTTTTGGTCTTCAAAATTTAAATTTCTGTCTCCTATTAAACAATGCTTCAAGCAAGCTACAAAACTCTGCTATATTGATATTAATGATGATGATGCTACGCCAGTCTTTTGGTATGGCCCCATTCTGTATTATAGTTAACCAAGTAATACAGAATAGGGTCATACCAAATGACTGGCATAGCAGCATCATTATTAATTGCTACAAGGGTAAAAGGGATGCTCTAGATAGGGGAAACTATAGAGGCATTAAGTTAGTTGACCAGGTCATGAAGGTCACAGAAAGAGTTATAGCGCAACTAATCAGAGAGCGAATTGATCTAGATGAAATGCAGTTTGGGTTTGTGTCAGGTAAAAGTACCACAGACACTCTTTTCCTTGTACGACAACTACAGGAGAAGTACCTAGCTAAAAGTAAACCCCTCTACTTAGCTTTTGTAGACCTGGAGAAGGCCTTTGACATAGTCCCCCCACTCCATTATCTGGTGGGCTCTTAGAAAACTAGGTGTTGATGAATGGCTTGTGAGAGCTATACAAGCTATGTATAAAGAAACAGTCAGTAAGGTTAGAATTAACAATGAATATTGTGAAGAATTTAGTGTAAAAGTTGGTGTTCATCAAGGCTCTGTCCTTAGCCCCTCCTATTTATTATTGCCCTTCAGGCTATAACAAAGGAGTTTAAGCCCGGCTGCCCATGGGAACTCCTATACGCAGATGATCTAACTCTCATAGCTGAATCTATGGCTGAACTAGAGAAGAAATTCCAAACATGGAAGCATGGCCTAGAATCAAGAGGCCTTAAAGTTAACTTGTCTAAGACTAAGTTCTAGTTTGTAGAAAGGAAAATAGGGCACAGGTACTCTCAGGGAAATGGCCATGCTCAGTCTGTAGGAAAAGAGTAGGCAGAAATTCCATTTTATGTCCCAAATGCAAACTATGGGTACATAAAAGATGTAGTGGGACAACAGGTAAACTATCTAAGAACGTAGATTTTGTATGTGGCCGATGCTCAGGTGCTATAAGTAGCAAGTGGCCACAGAATACTAGCTCCTTCTATTGCCCAGATGGTTCTATAGAAATAGTAGACACTTTCCGTTACTTGGGTGACAAAATCAGCAGTGGTGGAGGGTGCTCTGAAAGTACAATAGCCAGAGTCAGAACGGGATGGAAAAAGTTCAGAGAACTTATACCGCTGTTGGCCACAAAAGGTTTCTCTCTGAAAATGAAAGGCAGATTGTATGATGCCTGTATACCAACAGCAATGCTACATGGCATTGAGACATGGGCATTGCGTGCAGAGGACCTGCGCAGACTGGAAAGGAACGAAGCATGCATGCTCAGTTGGATGTGTAATAATAATATACGTGAACGGCAAAGCAGAAATGAGCTAAGTGAGAAATTAGGAATAAGAGGGATCAGATGCTGTTTACTTGAGAGAAGACTACGTTGGTATGGTCACGTGATGCGCATGAAAGACGACAGCTGAAATAAAAAAGTGCAGGGCGATCAAAATTGATGGTAGTTACGGAGTAGGTAGACCCAGAAAAACCTGGGATGATCTGATAAATTCCGACCTCACACACTTACATCTCTCTAAGACAATGTCTCTAGACCGAGATCTTTGGCGCTACGCAGTATTACAGAAGACTCAAGATCGTGTAGGTATCACGACAAAAAAAATAAATACACACAGTCCACGCTGTAATGTGGCCGTGTAGGTAACACGGTAAAAACCTCCCAGTTTCACACTGTAAATGTGGTTGGTGTTAGGAAGGGCATCCAGTCGTAGAAAACCTGCCAGATAGTCCTATATGAGTGAGACACAGTCACCCGACCAACCTTGCCTCAAGTGGGACAACACCCGTCTAACCCATGCTAGCGTGGAAGACAGACGTTAAACGAAGATCATGATGATGATAAATAAATTATAATTGTCATTTAACATCTGCTTTCTCTGCTAGCAAGGATTAGATAGGTCTTCTCAGCCAGAGCCAGTACTCAAGTGGGGCTACAGACACTTGCCCAAGGTGCCATGCAGTAAGATTAAACCTGAAATAAGGTGGTTGCAAAGCAAGAATTTTGACTACTTGAACCTATTTCAAATGTGTGATGGTGGTAGTGATAGTGTTTGTGCATGCATGTGTGTTTATAAAGAAATAGCAGTCCTATCTAAGCAAAAACATACAAGAAAATACATGAGCAATGTGACTGTAAATCCTGATAGAGTCATCATGATATACATGTCTTTGGTATTTTAAACACAGTCGATTTCTTCAAGAGAAAGAGTGATAGAGAGGAAGTAAGAAAGAGATATAGAGAAAGAACCCCCCCTAGTACGGGATTTGTACTATTTTTTAGCAACCTCAAAGGAGTGAAAGGCAAAGTTGACCTCAGTGGGATGAGAGCACAGAGAGCTGTTTTAATGACTCTGCCAACTTGCCACCAATATAAAAAGATATAGAATAAAACAGTAACCTTAAGTTCATCTACTTGGTTGGCTACATGAATCATCAACCTTTCAGACATATATTTCATTCCATAGGGACCAATAAGTTCTGCCAGAGCTTTCAACTCTGCAAATAGAAGAACAGCAAATATTTAATAAGGAATTCAAATAATATACATAGAATGGAGAGGAGAGTATAGTTTGGTATAGGACAGATTGTGCATGACTGCTACAATTTTATAAACTCTGAAAGAACGAAAGACAGTGTTTAACTCCAGTGGAGAGATTTGGAATCAGGGTAAACATACAAGCACATATATTAGTATGTACAAATACATGCATGTTTATGTTCATATAGATGTAAGTATGTATACATACATGTAATATGTACACATACGTACATGTAAGTATGTATAAATACAAACATGAGTACACGTGTATGTAGGTATACATACAAAACAAACAAGTGTGTGTATACATACATGCAAACAAGTTTATTTATGTATACACACATTTGTATAAAAAACCAGTAAATGGATCCCACATCAATTTTGATAAGTATTCCAACTGCCTAGTCATTAACCCTTTTCATACCAAATCACCTGAAACCACCTGATTTTATGATAGAAAACCTTAAAAGTGTTCATACTTACATCAAAAACTCCCAACATAATTTTATATAAAACCCTTTAGCATTTACATTACTCTATATATATATACTATTGTATTTTTGTGGTAACAGCTTTATCTCACATAATATCGAATCTATGAGATTTTGATATATTTATTTTGAGAACAATACAGTAACGTTGGTATAAATGGCCAGTTTGAATAGCAAGAGGTGAGAGAATTCTGGCTGGATACAGTTGGTTTAAATGCTAAAGTCATGCTCCAAATATTAGGTTACTCATGAAAAACTTAATTATTTCCAAATTTTGGATTATTTAAAAAATTAACTGCAATACAGGCAGTGTATTTCCTCTTTCATAACAAAAGGGTTAAATTATAATGAAAGTGACTGAATATTCCACAAACATATGTAACCTGAATGCAATTTTTAGGTAGAACGAGACCACCCGTGACCCATTGGATCACGTTCACTTAGAAGTAATTTTTAAATAATTAAAATATACAGACATGTATATAATGTAAAATGAAATTGGAAGGCCCATATATATATACACATATATATATGTGTGTGTGTATATATATGCGGGTGTCTGTGACCTATATATACCGGTCATAGACACACACATCCATATATAGAGACACATCCATATACACAGACACACACACATTTAGAAATTGTTTCTATTTATCAGGATACAGTAATGCTGTATTCGTTTCTTTGAAGTCACAGATTATAATTTCATTCAACAACACTACGAGCTCTCTCTCTCTCTATGTCTCTCTTTCAATCTACTCTCTCACAACCACTATCTCTTCTCTCTCTCTCTGTTTATGAAGGTACCTGGAAAACCCCATATCTCAGGAACCCGTGCTCCGATTTACTTGAAACTTGTTTTATTCCATTTGTATTCCCATTTCTGGGTCAACTTCCTTTCAAAATATTTTTTTAAAATCATGTTCACTTAAAAATAATTTAAAAAGATTAAAAAATACACAGCCATGTATATAATGTGAAATGAAACTGAAAGGGCCATATATATACGTATGTGTATGTATATGTATGTGTGTGTATATATATATATGTGGGTGTCTGTGATCTATATACATTGGTCATAGACACAAACACACATTTATATACACACACATCATCATCATCATCATCGTTTAACATCCATATTCCACGCTTGCATATGTATATACACAACACCACCAGCTCTCTTTCATTCTCCTTCTTTGTCTCCTCACCCTCTCTCTATGTCTCTCTTTCAATCTACCCTGTAACAACCACTATCTCTTCCTCTCTATCTTTCTCTCTCTTTGTTTATGAAGGTACCCGGAAAAACCCCATATCTCGGGAATCCATGGTCCGATTTACGTGAAACTTGTTTTATTTCATTTGTATTCCCATTTCAGGGTCAACTTCCTTTCAAAGTATTTTCCCATTATGCGCCCTTTTGGCTGTATTACATTACAGACAAGCAAGCAATCACAGACTTTTAGTATTATATAGATAGCTAGAGAGCATTACACAGTGTGTGTCAATGTTGGCCTTTTAAATTACAGGTAAATGCTATCAGACAGGGTCTCATGTTTGTGTATGCACACACAAACACACATAATTGTTTTCTGTTACTTCCTCTTCTCACTCGATTTTTCTATTTCCTCTTTTATTTCTCATTCTATCTTCTGATGAAGGACTTGTGTCCGAAACATAAAGACTCTTTTCCTACAATATCAAGCATTAAACTAATATATTTCTTCATTGTACTGTGTTGTTTTCATATCCTTTTTGCATTTATATATATATAAGCAAATCATCGGAAAAACTGATTAAAATTATACACGCCATGTATAATTTTAATCGGTTTTTCTGATGATTTAATTAGGCATACATTGTATTTAAAATTGAGTGACACAACTAGCAATTTTTAGACAACCTAATCAATGAAACAATTGTTAATACTGTAAATAAAACCCTTTTTGTACTGTTGACCATGTTATTCTTCAATCTTTCACTATTATCACTCCAAGAATAACCTCTATGGGAATTCTCACGAACTTGCTACCTAACTATGGAAACCTCTTGTTGAGTCAAACAACGCTGTATGTTAAAACTATCCACAATACGGAGTATTCACAACCTCTAACTGGATTACCTATAACGATAATTTGTTATGCTATATATATATATATATATACATACGTTGGTATGGTCACGTGATGCGCATGAAGGACGATAGCTGTATAACAAAGTGCAGGGCAATAAAGATAGACGGTAGCCACGGAATAGGCAGACCCAGAAAAACCTGGGACGAGCTGATAAATTCCGACCTCACACACTTACACCTCTCCAAGACAATGTCACTGGACCGAGACCTTTGGCGGTATTCAGTAATAGAGAAGACCCGCCTTACCTAAATACAAAGTAAAACCTACTACAGTCAGTAGGCATCTCTAACAAAATACACCCCGTCCCACCACCCCATCCACACCGCCCCTTTCAATGTAAAGTTATGTTGGTGCCACAACATCCAGGCCGAAACAAATGAGATCGTGTAGGTGTCACGTCAAAAAAACACACAGTTCACGCTGTAATGTGGCCGTGTAGGCAACACGGTAAAAACCTCCCAGCCCCACACTGTAAATGTGGTTGGTGTTAGGAAGCGCATCCAGCTGTAGAAAACCCGCCAGATAGTCCTATGCGAGCAAGATAATCACTCTTGCCTCAAGTGGGAAACCCCCGTCCAAACCCATGCAAGCGTGGAACACGGACGTTAAACGTTGATGATGATGATGATGATGATGATGATACACACACATATATATATACATATACACACACATATATAAACATATACACACACATATATATATACTAGTGAACCAGTGTCATAAATAATGACAGTAATAGCATTGAATGTACTTCATTTTTGAAGTCCAGATATGGCATATATACCAGGATTATCAGATGTATGCACAATCATACAAACTGAGAAATTTGTATTTTGATAAATCTATGGTTTGCATAAGAGTTTATGTTGATTACAGACACATACAAGAGATTAAAGATAAAAACGATATTTTAATAATTTACTTCTTGGATATAATTACATAAATGTTTGGTATGTATCTACAATTGACATACAGGACTAAATGTATGAGTAACTTTAGAGAAATAACTATTTACAGGGACTCATGTAGGGTCATGATTGGAAAGCGAACCTATTGTAGCAATATGACTGAAATAGGAAAGGCATTGTGTGTATGTATGTATGTATGTAAATTTTAAAGAGTTACAGACAGATACATATATATAAATATACAAACATCACGTGGCATACGTTTAGGCAATGTCACCCACACACTTCATAGGAGTAGGAGGTGTGAAGTTAATGTTACACACACTCACACATGACATGTTGCTATGAAGTGGAAGTAGAAGAAAAGTAGGTAGGAGGTTATATGGTGGCTTACCTGTTAGATCGGCATATTCTTCAGCTATGAAAGGAACTTGTCCTTCGGTGGTCAGACTCACAAAAGCCTTCTGATTAGGAGAGTAGACGATTTGGCCAATATTACAGGTCACTTTCCACATGAGCACTTCAAGATACCTGGAAAATAGAAGAGAAAGAAAGAGGGGAACTATAATAAGTACAGGATTCTTTCAATTAAAGTTTATCTTGGTAGCAACACTAGAGAGATTGACTTACCCGTTATGGAAGTGCCTTGGCACAACTGAGGAGTCCTCTCAACACTATTAGGGATGGGTTTAACAGCAAGGTGTTCTTCCTATTGCAAACTATTTTACAGAGTGTATCAGGTGCATTTTCTTGGCACCATCACTAGAGAGGTTGTTGGTCCTGGTACAAACTGAAGAGCTTTCTCTGCTCTGTGGGGGTTAGGAGGAGGGCCAGAAAAGGGAGATAGGTATGAAATTTTGGGTGTATGGCAAGTGTGGTGTGATCTTACGGGCTGATGAGTAGGGAGAAGGGGTGACTAATAGTATAGAGGGAGATGGGATGCAGTGCTGGTGAGAATAAGTGTAGATAGTAGTGTGAGGTGTGAAATGTGGATGGTGTAGTGACAGAGAAAATAGCTCAGGATATATATATATATATATATAATTAGAACAAACTCAGCTGCTGGACCTGATGGATTCTTTGGCTAGCGGTAAACTACCCAGAGAGCTAAAAGAAGGCACTATATGCCCTATCCATAAAGGAGGAAGCAGAGAAGAGGCCAAAAACTACAGGCCAGTCCCCCTGATGTCACATATCAGTAAGGTCATGGAACAAATCATCAAAAAGAAACTGATCACGTTCCTCAAGGAAAATGACTGCCTAACTAGCATGCAGAATGGCTTTCGCCCAGGAAGAAGCTGCCTTACACAGTTGTTACAACACTATGAATGGGTACTGAAACAACTGCTGGACAGCTCACATGTAGACGTGATATATCTCGACTCTATGAAGGCCTTTGACAAGGTCGACCACGGAATGGTATGTCACAAACTACACAGACTCAGCATAACTGGAAAAATAGGTGAGTAGTTGCATGATTTCTTAAAAGAAAGAAGTCAGGCAGTTGCAGCCAATGGGGTCCTCTCAAAGGAAACATCAATAACAAGTGGGGTGCCCCAGGGCACAGTCTTGAGACCGCTACTGTTTTTGGTGGCTCTCTCAGACATGCCCTCTGTAATACATACAACAACCCTCACTAGCTATGCTGATGACACAAAGGTAGCACAGGCAATCAAAAACCTGGCTGATGCTGCCCTTTTACAGCAAGATCTGGATGCCATATACAAATGGGCTGAGGACATCAACATGCACTTTAATGCTGGAAAATTTCAAGCCTTACAATACCAACCTGCAAACACAAATACAATACAACACAGCAACATTGGACCGGGAGGGATTGAAATACCTGTGTCGAAATCGATACGAGACCTGTGGATAGACATGAGTGATGACGCATCTTTTTCTTCACACATCATTAGGGTGGCAACAATGTGCAGGTGACTTGCTGGCTGGTTCTTGAGGACATTCATCATCATCATCATTTCATTTTACGTCCGCTTTTCCCTGCTTGCAAGGGTGGGACGGGAACAGATTCTGGCTTGATTTCTACAGCTGGATGCCCTTCCTAACACCAACCTCATTTACAGTGAGTGCTGGGTGCTTTTTTGCCGTGGCACCTCCACGACCACTTTGCAGTGGAATGATATGGACCCCAGTCCTATCATCTCATTTCTACAGCTGAGGAAACTGGAGCAATGTGAAATAAAGTGTCTTGCTCAAGGAAACAACACATCACCCGGTCTGAGAATTGAACTCACAACCTTTCGATTGCAAGGCCAATGCTCTAACCACTAAGCCATGTGCCTCTGGATAAGAAACTGAGAGACCATGTTGATACTATGGAGGACATTTGTCCTAAGCCACCTGGACTACTGCTCCCAGCTGTGGTTACCCCATAGTATCAAACTAACCACAGAGCTTGAGGCAATCCAATGAAGCTACACCAAGAGGATTGCCACAATGAAGAAGATGAGCTACTGGGAGAGGCTAAAAGAACTGAAACTCTACTCCTTGGAATGAGGAAAGGAGAGATACACAGTGATATACATATGGAAAATCCTGTAGGGACTAGCACCAAACTTTGGCATTGGGAGCTGGACCAACCCCGAACAGGACGGCACTGGGGTTCAAAAGCCCTCAACCCTTCAACAAGCTACCGACGGATTTGAAAGATCTGCATGGTGTGGACGTGGATGTTTTCAAGAAACATCTTGTCACCCTGCTATCAAGGATCCTGGATGAAGCCACAGCACGGTACAAAGGTAACCTAAAGGCAGCAACAATGAACTCCATCTTACACCAATGGCCAGCCAACACAGGCTGGATATAGAATGTGTAACAACAAGGGTGGTGCCCCAGCATGGCCTCAGCTGGATAGCTGGAACAGGTAAAAGAGTAAAAGAGTAATATCACC
>OZ024741.1:190495568-190598068 GCA_964016885.1 Eledone cirrhosa
CACAAACATATAGTTACTTACCAGACTGTATAATTGAAGGTAATTGTTTTCTCACCACTGAAGCCATCTGATGGCTGAGTTTGTTGAGGTAGAACATTGTTGAAAACCCGAGCAATATCAATAGACACTGCAATTAATTAACAAATTAGTAATTAAACTCATTAACATGCATTAAAAATCATAGTCTAATAGCAAATTTTCACAACGATATGTCGACAAATAAAGTTACTATAAACATTTTAATTAACATCCTCATCATCATTTTATGTCTGCTTTTCCCTGCTTGCAAGGGGAAAACAGCTGTTTTTCAATATTTCCAGCTAAATCATTACAAGATGTTAAGAGTTAACAAAGCAAGTAAAGTGAAGTGGTTTCACTACAATACATTTCTTGCTGTTATTTCCATTCATATTTCACAGATTTATTATACAGGCAATTAAATAAGAGCAAACAGTAGAACTTCTATGTAGTTGTTGGGCTTGCAAGATATAGCACTTAAATTAACCCCCAAAGCAAGGACACATTAAATAACAGTCAGATATGCATCATGACTGAATAAAAAACAGGATGGTCCAGGTTGGAATATCTTTGATCAAAGGTTAAACAATAACAATAACTTTTATGCTAAATATACTACTACATTGTTGATGTTATAGTTATTGCTATATATTAATCATCATAATCATTTATGAATGTGCGTATGGAAATCATGTATATGTTTGAAAAATGAGGGATACATTGGATAATGGAGTCCTAGATTATGTTTGAATAAACAATGGTTAGTGCAGGCACAATTTTGCACACTGGCATTATTGATCAGGGCCTAAACAACAAATGTTATGAATCATAATTGTTCAGTTAGTTTTATAAGTTAATATAAAGATAAGGTAACATATAAAAGGTCACCTCTCTCAGGTAACATATAAGAGGTCACCCCCTCACAGGTAACATGCAAGAGGTCACCCCCTCACAGGTAACATGCAAGAGGTCACCCCCTCACAGGTAACATGCAAGAGGTCACCTTTCTCAGGTAACATATATATATATCAGGGGTTGCCTCTCTCAAGTAACATATAAAGAGGTCAGCTCTCTCAGGTAACAGAAGAAATCAAGTGAGCCAGGTAACATTTAAGAGGTCATCTTTCTCAAGTAAGATATATGAAGAGGACAGTTGTCTTACCATAATTTTCAATGCTCTGTAATACATTCATCATCGCTCGTACACCACTCAGTAGTTCTGATGGTTTAGCTATTTCATTAGTTTCCGGGTTATACATCATCATTCCAACCAAAGCCCTACAAAAATAAACAACAAAAACAATACCATCATCATTTAACGTCATTTTCCCTGGTAGCAAGGGTTGGGTGGGTCAAGTCAGTACTTTATTGGAGTTTACTGACTTATAGGATGGGCTAGGGCTGTATCTTACTTAGACACATTATTACATTCTACAGGGTGGTGGATTGGCAGTATCGGTAGAGGGTCAGACGCCATGCTTTGCAGCATAGAGTTACGGCCCTTTATGGTCCGAGTTCAAATCCCGCCGAGGTTAACTTTGCCTTTCATCCTTACGGGGTCGATAAAATAAAGTACCAGTAATGCACTGGGATAATTGCTGGCCTTGTGCCAAAAGTAGAAATAATTATTACAGTCTACAGAGTGTATTGAGCACATTTTATCATAGCACCAGCACTAGGGAGGTTGTCATATTTTTGACACATTTGAAGAGCCCTCTCAACCCTTGGCCGGTTGCCTTTCCTATCACCAACCACTTTACAGAATGTAGTGGGTACTTTTATTGTCAGGTTGCCATGCTCTTGACACAACTGAACAATGACATACAATACATTTTAGGGGAAGAATACAGTTGCTTATATCAACCTCAATACATGACTGGTACTTAGACTGATGACCCCTGGAGAATGACAGATAAGGTAAAGTTGATCTTAGTAGGATTTGAAGCTAGAATATATATTCCATTCTACTATTTTGGCCATTCACAATAATAATAATTATACATACGATAAAACCTTAAAACATAGTAGGGGGATAAAATAGAGTGATATAAAAATGAGAAGTAAAACCATTCTACAATGAAAGTATTAAAAATGTGATAAAAACAAAGAATATAAAATTATTAAACTTCTGATGCATTAGTAGAGATTGATTTTGACTTCACATTGCATGTGTGTTATCCCAATCTCCAATGTGCAGCTTCCGTTGTAAACAGGACATGAGGATGGTTTTGTTGTAGAAGCAAGGTATTAATCTACATGCATGCCTCTGTTCCCACTTCTCTTGGTTTTTCTGAGTACCTTTCTCCTTCATATATGTAATCACCTCTTCAAGAGTACAAATGCCAAAATGAATGGCTGGTAGTAATAGCTTTCATTTTTGAATTGTTGTTCTAACTTATCTTCAAAGTGGTTTTCAGCTGCTCTTTCAAGCGCTTTATAATTCTTCCAGCCAACAGTAAACTGACCCCAGCAGGATTTTTACCATAATGTAGAGGAACAAAACTAAATACTGAATTAATGTTCAAAATAATTCTTTCTAACATTGGCACAGGGCCAACAATTTAGAGGAAGGGGAAAGTTCATTGAACCAGCCCTAGTACTTAACTGCTACTTTATTTTATTGATTCCAGAAGGATGAAAAGCAAAGTTGACCATGGCAAGATTTGAACTCAGAACCCAAAGAGCCAGAATAAATAGTGTGAAACATATGTCTGATACTCTAACAACCCTGCCAATCCACTGCCTTCCTAGTGTTCAAAATAATAATAATCATAATTGTTTCTACTTTTGGCACAAGGGCAGCAATTACCCAGAACATTACTGGTACTTTATTTTATAATAATAATAATCATAATGATAATTCATAACATAGACCCAAGGTCAAACATTTTAATGGGAAGAAATAGTCAATTCAATGTATCCCAATACTTGATAGATACTGAATTTATTGACACTATAGTAAGGTAAAAACCAACACTGATTGTGGCAGGATCTGAACCAAAAAATAACTAAATTCAGTAAGACTACTGCTTCTGCAGTCACCGATCTAGTGTCTAAAATAATAACAATAATACTAATTTGGGCTTGGCATGTGTTAAAAAAGGTTAAAGTAGAATTAAGTCAAATACCCACTTGTTGAATCTGGCTTCCAGTAGCTGCAAGAAGAATTCTCTGGGTACAAATCCATGATCACGGACTTGGATGATGTTACAATAGTTGAGGGCAAAACAAAGTTCTGTGAGGGCCATATGGAGTTTGTCCATTCTGGCAAATAAAACATAATTTTAACAAATAATCTGATGACATCAAACAGAGAAGTGGAGATTTCTTACATTGACATACTGATAGAAATATGTAAGAGAAAAGTTTCATGTATAGAATTGACACCAGAATATAACTGATATTAATATTATCTATTACATTAAAAGTTAAAAACAAGAACACAGACATAGATACACATAATATCAATATAAGTGTTATGTTTCAAATAACAAATTTATACAGAGTTGCAATTATTATTTTCTAAGAAAATATTAACTGACCAAATCATCTTTTTCCCAATCGATGTTGGTACTAATGCTAATAAATTATATAAGACATACCACCATACCCCACACAACAATCCCAGCATGCCTCACATCATTAGGCCACCATATCCCACACACAGAGGTCACCATGTTCCACATAAACAGGCCATCATTAGACCACGATATGCCATATAGTCAAGCCATCAGCAGGTTTCCATATCTTCATAGACAACTCACACATACATGCTGCCATGTCCAAAATATGTGCTGCTGTTGAGCCAAGTTGGTTGAGTAGTCATTCATGACCTGTTCCCTCTAAACACCAAAACATAACCAAGACTGTACTTACCTGGTGAAGTTCTCTCGATTTTTACGTATACTCTCCATCCCAGGTTTCTCTGGTTCCTGAATGGCTTTGTTTTTCTTGTCTTTGGCTTTCCTACGTTGGTAAGATTGGCTGATAGACACTGCACTATGCTTGGGCAGCAGCTTTGGAAATACAAATACAAAGTTGAATACATATGTACATGCATATATATAAAGAGATACACATACAAACTTTAATACATACATGTGTTTATGTCTATATGTATCATCTTCTCCAAAGCCCTGAACATATGTAAGTGAGATGCAGGCCCTCAGCCTATTTGAGAAGTCAGTATCTTTGCGTCAGTACACTGACTTAGTTCGTGATGGCCCATTCAACATATGCTAGCAAGGAAAAACGTTAAATGATGATGATGAGGCTGAATCAGTTGGGGTCCAGAACCAAACGAAACTTAAGTATCTGTTTATATCATTGGCAACCTTAATGGTCATGTTGGACAACATTGTGATGGCTATGACGGAATCCATGAAGATTATGGGTTTCGTACTAGAAATGAGGAAGGCTTCAGGATCCTGGAATTCTGTGATGCTAATAACCTAACTATCTGTAACACAAACTTCAAAAAACACCTATAGATCAGAGGAGCACACCAGCCAGATAGACTTTATCCTTACTAGAAAACGAGACAGAGTGTCTGTTGTGAACACTAAGTCCCTCCTTGGGGAAGAATGGACCCCCCAACATAGCTTAATAGTTAGTGACCTCATAGTCAGGGCTAGATGCACTCGACAACAGAGGGCTACCTTGAGGAGAAGAATATGGAAGTTGAAGAACCCCACAGCCAGTAACAAATTTAAAAGCATATTACTTGATGCTTTTGACAGTAAGGAAGAGCAATTAGAGACATACAATATAGAGGAACAGTGGAAATTCCTGAAAGTTAACTTGCTGAATGCGACTGATGAAATCTGTGGCTGGAGCAGACCTTTAGGTAGAAGGAGAGTAACTTGGTGGTGGAACAATAAGGTGGAGGAGTCAATTAAGGGCAAAAAGTAGGCTTGGAAAGAATGGCAGGATTGGGGGAAGTAGAGAACACTATCAGGTGGCTAGGAGAGAAGTTAGGGGAGAAGTATACTTTGCAAAAAGGGAAGCAGAGGATAGAAAGTTCAAGCATGTTCTACAACGCGAGGACCAAAAATGTGAGGTGTTCAGGATTGAGAGATAATGTGTCAAGGAAAATTGTGATATTGTCAGGGAGAAGTGTGTCTGCAATGATAATGGTATACTTGTCCTCACTGATACTGATAAGAAGGTAGCTTGGCAGTGTCACTACGAGAGACTACTAAATGAAGAGAATGAATGAATGGGATAAAGATAGTCTGCCTCGCATTGATCCAACAGAGGACCAGCTGTGCAAGTTAATGGTAGTATAGTAAGTAAGGCAATCAGAAATATGAAGACAGGCAAGGCAGCTGGGTCTTTGGAGATAGTTGCTGAAATGTTGACAGCATCTGGAATGGTGGGACATACTATGGTCACCCGGATAGTAAACCAAGTAATACAGAATGGGGGTCATACCAAATGACTGGCATAGCAGCGTCATTGTCAACTGCTACAAGGACAAAGGAGATGTTCTAGATAAAGGAAACTATAGGGGTATTAAATTAGTTGACAAGGTCATGAAGGTCACAGAAAGAGTTATTGCATAACTGATTAGAGACCGAATTGATCTAGATGAAATGTAGTTTGGGTTTGTGCCAGCTAAAAGTACCATGGATGCTCTCTTCCTTGTACAGCAACTACAGGAGAAGTACCTAGCTAAAAGTAAACCCCTCTACTTAGCGTTTGTTGACTTGGAGAAAGCCTTTGACAGAGTCGCCCGGCACCATTATTTGGTGGGCTCTTAGAAAACTAGGTGTAGATGAGTGGCTTGAGAGAGCTATACAAGCCATGTATAGAGGAACAGTCAGTAAGGTTAGAATTAACAATTAATATAGTGAAGAATTTAGCATAAAAGTAGGTGTTCACCAAGGCTCCGTCCTTAGCCCCCTCCTGTTTATTATTGCCTTACATGCTATAACAGAAGATTTTAGGACTGGCTGCTCATAGGAACTTCTATATGCAGATGATCTAACTCTCATAGCTGAATCTATGGCTGAACTAGAGAAGAAATAGCAAACATGGAAGCTAGGCCTAGAATCAAAAGGCCTTAAAGTTAAATTATCTAAGACTAAAGTTCTAGTATGTAGAAAGGAGAATAGGGCACAGGTGCTCTCTGGGAAATGGCCATGCTTAGTGTGTCGGAAAGGAGTAGGTAGAAATTCCATTCTATGCCGCAAATGCAAACTATAGGTACATAAAAGATGTAGTGGGATCATAGGCAGTCTATCTAAGAACGTAGATTTTATATCTGGCTGATGCTCAGGTGCAATAAGTAGCAAGTGCCCACAGGATACTAGCTCTTTCTACTGCCCAGATAGTTCTATAGAAATAGTGGACACTTTCCATTACCTGGGTGACAAAATCAGCAGTGGTGGAGAGTGCTCTGAAAGTACAGTAGCCAGAGTTAGAACAGGATGGAAAAAGTTCAGAGAGCTAATACCGCTGTTCGCCACAAAGGGTTTCTCTCTAAAAATGAAAGGCAGATTGTATGATGCATGTATACGAACGGCGATATTACATGGTAGTTAGACCTGGGCGTTGTGTGCTGAAGACTTACATAGATTAGAAAAGAAACGAAGCTTGCATGCTCCAATGGATGTGTAATAGTAATATACGTGAACAGCAAAGCATAAATGAATTGAGAGAGAGAAACTAAGCATAAGAGGTATCAAATGTTGTGTGATGCATATGAAGGACAACAGCTATATAAAAGAGTGCAGGGCGATCAAAATTGATGGGAGCTACGGAGTGGGTAGACCCAGAAAAACCTGGGACGAGGTGATAAAAACTGACCTTGCTCACTTACACCTCTCTAAGACAATGTCACTGGATCGAGATCTTTGGTACTACGCAGTTATACAGAAGACCTGCCTTCCTTTACATATAAACTTAAACCTACAGTCAGTAGGAACCTCTTAACCCAATACACACCTCACCCCACAGCCATACTCCATCCTCCCACTTTCGTTCACACCACCTGTAAAGTTATGTTGGTACCACAGAACATCCAACCCACACTGTAAAGTGGTCATGTAGGTGACACAACAAAAAGCACCCAGTTCACACTGTGAAGTGGTCGTGTAGGAGACATGTTAAAAAAGCTCCCAGTCCACACTGTAAATGTGTTTGGTGTTAGGAAGGGCATACAGCCGTAGAAAACCTGCCAGAAACAGTTTTATATGAGCGAGACATGGTCGCCCGACCAATCTTGCCTCAAGTAGGACAAACCCATCCAACCCGTGCTAGCGTGGAAGATGGATGTTAAATGATGATGATGATGATATATATATACCACATCTCCTTCGTTATATATATAAGGTGTGGTAAGGAACCAGATAGACCATAATGCACCAGAGTACTCAATAATTAGGGTAGTATAGTGGCCCTATCTTAAACAGATACCAGTATATATATATATATATATAGGAAAATATTTAACCCCGACGGCAGAGCTCAAGCCATTTCGACGGCTATTTCTGGACTATCTCTGCCGTCAGGGTTAAACATTTTGCTATATATATATATATATATATATATATACTGGTATCTACCTGTTTAAGGTAGGGTCAATAATGTCTTGAAGAGTTAATTCTGAGATCATGTGGTGAGAGGTATTGTTTTCGTTGTAGGCTCTCACATCATATAATATTCCATTGTAGATTCTCAGTGAGCTACAAAATTACACACATATATATATATATACAGGGGTAGGATAAAATAATGGAAACACCTAGCATCAAACCATCATAATTTTGAAATATCTATAAAACCGTCAAAAGCTTGTTTATTTTTATGATTTTTGATTTATTATTAGTGTTGCTTAATATGTTTTGTTAAAATTGCTGTTTCTTTTCAGATATCATCAGAAAAAGGTAATTAAAATTCATTAAAATTACAGATCTATCGGACTTACAAAGAGGTCAAATTGTTAGTGCTCGTATGGCAGGCGATAGCGTAACGAAAACAGCCGAAATGTTTGGTGTTTCAAGAAGTACTGTCTCGAAAGTAATAACAGCCTTTGAGAAAGATGGAAAAACCTCCTCGGCGAAATAAAACTCCGGAAGAAAACCAAAACTTTCAGATAGGGATCGTCGGACTCTTACGCGAATTGTTAGAAAGGATCACAAAAGTACAGCTCCCAAAATTACTGCAGAGCTTAATGACCACCTCGAGAACCCAGTTTCCACAAAAACTGTTCGCCGGGAGCTGCACAAAGCCGGATTTCACGGGGGGGCTGCAATCAGAAAACCACTACTTTCAAAAACAAATGTTGCAAAGCGTTTAGAGTGGAGTAAAAACCTACAGAATTGGTCCCTAGAGTAGTGGAAGAATGTTATTTTCTTGGACGAGTCATGCTTTACCTTATTTCCGACCACCGGCCGAGTATACGTGTGGAGACAGCCAAAAGAAGCACTTGACCCAGACTGCCTTCTTCCAACTTTTAATCATGGAGGAGGATCTGTGATGATCTGAGGGGCTATATCTTGGAACTCCGCCGGCCCAATGGTTTCGCTTCATGGCAGAATTAATAGTCAAGACTATTTAAGCATTTTATCTGAACAAATTCATCCTATGGTTGCGGAACTGTTTCCGGAGGGAAACACAATCTTTCAGGGTGATAATGCACCAATTCACAGTTAAAGTTATTACTGAATGGCACAAGGAATATTCTAGTGAAGTTGAACATCTTATCTGGCCACCACAGTCCCCAGATCTCAATATTATTGAACATTTATGGTGCATTTTAGAAAAACTAGTAAGGAGTCGATATCCTCCACCATCATCACTACAAGAACTGGAGACTATTTTAGCTGAAGAATGGACAAAAATTCCTTTGGAAACAATTCAAACTTTGTATGAGTCCATACCTTGTAGAATTCAAGCTGTAATTACTGCCAAAGGCAGTCCTACCCCATATTAAAATAAATTTGTTTGAAATTTTAAGGTGTTTCCATTATTTTTTCCAACCCCTGTATATATATCATCATCATCATCATTTCATTTTACGTCTGCTTTTTCCCTGCTTGCAAGGGTGGGACAGGAACTGATTCTGGCTTGATTTCTACAGCTGGATGCCCTTCCTAACATCAACCTCATTTACAGTGAGTGCTGGGTGCTTTTTTGCCGTGGCACCTCCACGACCACTTTTCAGTGGAATGGTAGGGACCCCAGTCCCTATCATCTCATTTCTACAGCTGAGTAAACTGGAGCAATGTGAAATAAAGTGTCTTGCTCAAGGAAACAACACATCACCCGGTCTGAGAATTGAACTCACAACCTTTCGATTGCAAGGCTAATGCTCTAACCACTAAGCCATGTGCCTCCATATATATATATATTTGTGTGTTGAACAATGAAAATGAAACAAAAGGCAAAGATAGGTTCTTAATTAGTTCAGTGTTTTACAATTGTTTCAGAGGGTTGATATGTGGTGGCATAACTACTATTAATTTGTCAATGTATCAATTTATCATGATCAATAAGCCCTCTGAAACGATCATAAAACAATAAACTAATTGAGAACCTATATTCGCCTTCTGTGTCTGCATCCTGCTTATGTATGATCATATATTCTGTTGAGTACAAAAGAATTGTTGTGTTTTTTGACATAAACTGAAGGGTCCTCCCAACCCCTTGTTTGACAAGCTTTTTATGGCTAGATGCCCTTCCTAACACCAAACACTTTAAATATACTGGATGCTATTATTTTGTAGATCACCAGCACTAGGGAGGTTGTCAAATTCTTGACACAACTAAAGGATCCTCCCAACACTTTGCTTGGCAAGCTTTCTAGGGATGGATGCCCTTCCTATCACCAACTACTTTACACATGTACTGGGTGCATTTATTGTATAGATCTTCAACACTAAGGAGGTTGTCATGTCCTTGACATATATATATGTGCGTGTGTGTTGGGCTTCATACAAATTTCCTCTGCCAAATCCACTCATAAAGCGCTATGCAGTAAGATGAGAACCAATATGATGTGATTGCAAAGCTAACTTAACAACACAGCCATGCCTCAATGTATATATACCATATTTCCCGGCGCAGAAGACACTTCGTCCTCAAGAACGCACCCTAATTTTGATAACCAAAAATTTGAAAAGAAATAATAAACAACCTTCATGGATGCATAATTTTTGAGACTTATTTTAGGAAACAGGTAGCATCTTCGATGCTGGGAAATACGGTATATATCATTTCACGTCCACTGATCCATGCTTGCATGGGTTGGACAGGTCTTTCTCAGCATAGCATCTCTCCACTTGTAACGCTTCTTCATCATCTCTTCTGCGAGTCTCAACAATTTGAGATCAGCTCTCACCACTTCCACCAAGGTCTTCCTTGGCTTTCCTCTACTGCGACTACCTTCCACTTGGATTTCTTGGCATTTCTTCACCCAGCAATTATTACCCATGCACTTGACATATATGTGTGTGTGTGTGTGTGTGTCTGTGTGTGTGTGTGTTTAATATAAAGAGTGGTGTGTTCATGCGTGGAGATGCTATAAAATAGCTTATAAAATAGAGTGAAGACCCTTAAAGACAGAAAAAGAACTTGCCATTGTCCGCTACATGGAATCAAACCCCATATCTCCCAGATACCGGCTAGGTGCTTTGAACCACATATGAAACAAACACGTAGAGGACACACTAGTCTGCACCAATCTTCTCTTCATCCCTTCTCATTCACTCTCCCCAGTCTTAATACTCTGCCCTCAATTACTAAATATTCCATGCACCTCATCAATGTCGAACTTGCTTACCTGTCCCCCCTAATACACCTTGACTGCCCAAACCATGCTTACAAGCATGAAAGCTGGACATGCTCTACCTCTCATCTCCCACAATGCCTTTGCCACGACAAAAAGCACTAAGTTCACCTTGTATGCTAATCCAGTGTTACAACAACAAAATCACCCTGTCCATCCTGCGACATGAGAAAAAGCACCCAGTCCACTTTATAAGATGGTCGTGCTAATGGCATGACTAAAAACTTCCAGGCCACACTGTAACATGGTTGGAAGGGCATCCAGTCATAGAAAGCAAGCCAAAATACAGATCCGTCTAACCCAGGCAAGTGTCGAAAAATGGATGTTAAACAATGATGATGATGATAATAATTGTTTCTACTTTTGGCACAAGGCCAGCAATTATCCCAGTGTATTACTGGTACTTTATTTTATCGACCCCGTAAGGATGAAAGGCAAAGTTAACCTCGGCGGGATTTGAACTCAGAATGGCAAGGGACGTAATGATGATGATGATGATGATGATGATAATGGAGAAAAAGAGGGAGAGCTAGAAAAATGTCATAAAAATGTTACTTACTTTGTAACTGAGTTGACACTGCTCTTCACAGATGTGTGTGATTACTTGGTTGACCTCCTCAGAGATATCCTTCAGGAACCAATGGGCATACTGTACACTACTGGTGCCTATGGAATGCCTCTGCACAAACAAATACATTTGAATATATTATATATGAAAAGAAAGGCATATGTAATAGAGATGGTTGGTTGGTTTTTAACAGATGGGATTATAGGGATGAGGATGTTTGTTAGGAGAAATAGTATTAGAAGAGAGGTAATAACAAAGACAGGAGCTGATTAAAAGGTGGTTGGTGATTGTTAAATAGTATTCATGAATTTATTCAGTGATACCCTTCATTTACATTACTATATATGTGTGTATGTATATGTGTTGCTATGACTAACCCCTTAGAGGCTTAGTCAACCTTTTATGAGGCTATATAACATGAGGTTGTGTTTCTATAATAGGGGCTCAGAAATAATCCTGTTTACCAAGCCACCCCTCTCTCTCATGCACACACACACAGTATTGTGTGTTGGTAAATAGGATAATTTGCCATACTTAAAGTTTGGTGCAGTTAGTCAACTACACACATTGGTAGATCTGAAACAATCAAATATGTCACATCTACTATATAAATGGCAATTTCTGTCTGTGTATCTATGTATAACTAGTTGGCACCTACTCCAGTGATCCGATCCTGATGAAACTTTACACACATGCTAAGCAAATATTCAGAAACAGGACTGACTAATTGGATTTCAAATCAATAATGGAACCCCTAGGGACATCTTTACAATGGAGGAAAGAGAAGATGTTTCAGTGAGAGAAGAGGAAGAGGAGATACTACTACTGTATGTTAAATCCTCCCTCCTCCCACAACTCAGTCCTCCAAAATGAGACAACAACTTATTAGAAACATACATAAAGAAATTTCAAACAAAGCAGACGACAATCTAATTTTGGTTGACGACTGAACAGATGTCTCTCTCTCTCTCTCTCTCTCTCTCTCTCTCTCTCTCTCTCTCTCTCTCTCTCTATATATATATATATCACACATCCACTGATACGTATTCTGAAAACGTGCACATGCTTAGGTCATGTTAAGGTCAACTGCAGGAATCGGTGATAAGTTACAAAAAAGTGTGATGATCAATGACCTGGAAGTTGGCTTACCATGAGATTAGTCCGAAGAATAAAACCCAAATCGTATGTTGGCGAATATTCATACTCCCAGCATGTTAATTGTAACATGCCGTCTTTGAGAGTAGAGTTTATTTTGTTGATATTTCGAGGTGTTGGATCGTGGGAAGATTAACACGAATTAAGAAGATGTAACTTCTCCCCCATTATTGACACTTTGCAACAGTGAATGTTACAAGGCCCACTTTAGGGCCAACACTTCTGATTGTTTACCCGACTTATAATGGTGTGCTGTTTTGGGGTTATGTCTATTGTAGGGGGAAAAACGGGATGGTTTTATTGAATTGCTTCAGTCATTCGAAGGGCTTTACAAATGGTGATATACAGGGTGCTTGAACAGTACCTGAATATGTTCACTCGGTTATAATTTCTTCAATAATTGCGATGACTTCCTCAATTGTTCTGTGTTTGTTCTTGAGCGCTAAGGCAGTAAATTTGCTATTCTTATACTTAAACAGCTATTGATAGTTACACACAAAAAATTGATCTGCCGTAAACACACCTAGCAAAGGTTGCTATTGAAAATCCAGTATGGGCATCCAGGGTCACTAGCATTTTCAGGCGCACTCTGGGAACTATGAATAATCCCACCTTTCTCGGGTATTACCGGATACTGCAGCTAGCCTAACATATGTGTGTATTGAGCACTTTAGTTTTTGGCACAAAATCACAAATACTATATATATATATTTAGATATATATTCTGAAATTTATATTATAAAAGAGAAGCTGTTTCTCCTTCTGTCTGTCACACAGAAGAGGGGAAAGGAGAAGGAGTGAAAAACTTTTTGAGAGAGAAATACAGTTCAATTGTTGCTGATGCAGACCAGACTGTTAGCCACTACTTTCTTTCATAGTATAACAACATACACCCCTTCAGGCCATTATTAGTTTACTACTACTACTGACTATGCTAGTGGCCATTCTCTCTTCTTTTCAGGCATATTGTTTCAGAATTGACATTTGCAGTATATTTTTCTCCAGGTGAAGATGGGAGGGAGCACTTTGACAGAGATTTGGTGCTATTTCTAGCAGATCAAGCTTTCTTGGTGTGTGGCTATCCTTTTGACCCTTTCATAACTGTATTTCTAATGAAAAAGACTATTTCAATAAATCAATGAACAATTTTGAAGGATTTGCTAAAATTATCATTTATTTCATTACTAAAACAGTAACATAACACATAGATCTCATCTAAAATTATGTTGGAAAATTTTAATTTAAATAGGAACCACTTAAAATAGGTGGTTTTGTTTCATAGGACCATAGCTGGTTTTGGCTAGGTTGGTAATAATAATATTTATGTGAATGAGCTACTGAATATGTGATGTAAAAGTAAAAAAAGGTTTTAAAAAAAAAGTGAAAACTGCTCTCACCTCTTCCGGACATAAATCATGTGTAGCATTCATAAAATGTCCACATATCATTGGGAAGACAATACTGTATCTGTGTTGGGCTGGGAACTCCATGCATAATTTGAACTGATGCTCAAACAAAGCAGTGTAAAAACTGAAATCACAAACCATATTGTTAACATTCTCTTTTTCTATTGATAAAACTATTTTGTTAACACACTCTTTAATTCTTTTCTTAATAAAATCAGAAACTATTTTATTTATTTCAACGAACAACAATAATTTTAAACAGAAGAACCACAGAAGCAGACAACCATTTACATTAACCCCCCCCCCCCCCCCAAAAAAACAAGGTGTCTTTCTCATAACCTTTTCATTGGAATAGGGAATAATATATAACAGATAATTACTTTGTATATTTTATTGACATTTCAATAGCAAGTGAGAGAAACATTGAAGTCATGAATGTTACTAACTGCACCAATAAGTGACTTACCAAAATTAGTTTTCCAACTCTTGTTACAGCAGTAGTACTTATTCTTAGGTCCAAACTAATAGGGGTGGGTGAGTGGAAAATCGATAATCTTTCTAGGTTGTCTCCTTTGATTATTTTTAAAAACAGAATTAGACATTTACTTAACATATTGAGACTCCAACCCATCCTATTTATTTTATAACGTATGGGATTTCTTGTAATGTTCTTTTTTTGTTGGGCATAATGTTTTTTGATGTCTAAAGAAAATTAATTGTTGCAGGAATGCTACCACTTAAAATAAAATTTCGTTGGAGATAGATTAGCAAAATTTAATAAGCGGAAAGGTTGGAAATTTTCTGAAAATTCAATAAGGAGGAGGCTAAGGGGGATGGGTGAAATTATTTGAGACCCGAGAGTACTACTTTATCAGGCTATACTTTCATACCTTAATAAATATTTTCCTAAAAATCTTATATAACCCTTTTGAGAGCAAACTTCTTGAAACTGCCCCTGATTCTTTAATAAAACTTGTTTATCTTCAAGTGTTTATATTTATCTAAAAATCTTTCATCATAATTTTATGTAAAAACCTTTAAGTTATGTTCCACCAGTTCAATAATAACAAAGTTAGTTATATCACTAAATTCCTCAAAATTCTTGATTATTTGAAAATTATAAATATGTTAATGAAAGGGTTAACAGAGGATTGCAGGATTGAGTATTTTCTAGAAACATCTGAAGTGGATTTCAACTTCAGATGTTTCATTGTTTCTAAGAGACAATATATAATTTTACATTCCTCACTTCACTTTCTGATGAAAAACTATGTACCAAAGTTTCTGAAAAATAGCTATAAGGGTTGATATGGTCTTTAACATAGGAAGGAACAAAGACACACATTTTTGAAGAGGACAGTTCATTAAATCAATGCCAGTACCTGACTGGTTCTTCATTTTTTTTTAATGCAGAAGGATGAAAGTTAAAGTCAATTCAGGCGAGGGAAGGGGTGACCTCAAAGTGTAAAGAGACACAACTAAATACCTCAAGGTATTTTGTCCAATACTCTACCATTTTATTTGGTATCTTGCCGATGTTGTATGACATTTTACTGACTGCTTTCTACCACTTTTCAATAATGGCCAGACATTTTGAAGGAGGGAAAGTCGATTATATCAACTCAAGTACCTGAGTGGTACTTGAATTTATTTGAACTCAAAACAAAAAAAAAATAGAACAAATACCACGAGGCATTTTGTCCAATGCTCTAATGATTCTGTCTATTCAACCACATTTCAATAATAATTTCAATTTAGACACAAGGTCAGTAAAGCTGGGGGAATGGCAAAGTTGATAAATGAACTCCAGTATTTGACTGGGACTTTATTTTAATCAACACTGGAGAGATGAAACGCAAAGTTGACCTTGGCATGATTTGAACTCAAAGTGCAGTGAGCCAGAATAAGTAACATGGCTTAATCTGAGGCCATAATGACTGCCAATTCACTGCATTTCAATAATAATAATAATAATAATTGTTTCTACTTTGGGCACAAGGCCAGCAATTTGAAAGGAAGGGGAAAGTTGACTAAATTAGCTAAAGTGCTTTATTGATACTTTATTTTATTGACCCCGAAGGATGAAAGGCAAAGCTAACCTTGGCAGGTTTTGAGCTCAAAACGTAAAGGGTTGTAACTATAAGCCACAAAGCATGTTGTCTGACTCTCTACAACTCTACCAATCCACTGCCCATAATAAAGAAAGATGAAAATATTTTTTACATAAAATTTCTACTTTTTAATGAGAAGTGCAATAAAAGAAACCTTACCAATATATAGACAAATCAGCCGTTTCTATGAGCATTTCATCCAGATAATCCACCATTTTGGTATGAAACACAACCATATTTAAATGTTTTGCCATGTCACCCTGGTCTTGCAGTTTAATAGCTGACTTGCTCATACTAGTGTATGCCTGTGGTTGTTAAAGCAGAACAATTGAAATTTTATTAAACAATGGCAAGAGGAATTTAAAAAAATATATTTTAATTCTTATCTAAATACTTTTTAGAAATTAAGCACTAATGTTATGCAAATTGGAATTTCCAGTTTGCTGATGCTACAAATCTTTGGTGAGCTTATAAAGTCATTAGTTGCATATTTCTCTATGCAGAGAGAATGGTGTACAAAACCTCTGTAGCTGACTCTAGCTAGAATCATTTGCAGTAAAATAAAGTAAACACTTTAATATTTAATGTGATGCAGTCATCATGCAGTTTTGTACTTTTCAAAAATGTCATGCTAAAGTGATTTCATGACCATTAAGATTTAAGTTACATTTCAAACATCATCTTAATATACCAACATGTTCCAAAACTAACTTCACAATAATATAGTTATTTTACCAAATTAATTGAAATTCTTGATGATTTTCAAAATGAACTGATGCACACAGGCAGAGTATTTCATTAAAAATGTGGCAATGGAAATATTAATTAAGCTTTATTTTCAAAATTCACAAAGGAAAAGAGAAGTTTCTATGAATTACCTGAAGCCTAAACCAGTCTAGTCGAACACCTCGGAAATCAAAAAGTTCATTATTTTCCACTGAAATAGTAAAAAATAAACAAATAACAAGCTCAGTCAAAATATTTCACATATTTTGTATCAAAATTGCAATGAAAGAGGTTCTTATTTAAAGCAAACCAATAATTTGATGCTGAATACTGAACTCTAACCCAAACCTAAAGTATTAATATACTTCATACTAAAATACTGTTCTGGCATTGTTGGAGCAATTGAGAGTGTGTTTAGTAATGTTTAAGTTTTAAACCAATGACACAATTTCACAAAGTCATGCAAGTCCCCAGCACAGAACATAAACATATGTGTATTAATTCACCTCTTCGAAATCACACACACACACACATCCAGGGAGTGTAACATGAAGTTACTGTAGGTTCACTCAGGTGAGCACTCGATATTTAGATTCACATAGTAGCGAGGTGTAAAGCTAGACAGAGTGTAATATAATAATACAAGGACAATTTGATATGCCTTCATTACGTTTATTGATTGGTGACACGCATTTCGCTATTGATCAGCTGAAGGTTTGATCTGGCTCGAATCTGAAATCAAAAGCTCGTCAGACCTTGTTTTGATTGGTGGTTTAGCTATGAGGAATGTTTTGGCATGTGAGATAGTTGGGGGATGAACATAGTGATGAGGTGGTGGTGGTGGTGGTGGTGGTGAGGAGCGATGGTTGATGTGAGTTGCAGGGCTTTGGTGTTTTGGCTTATCATAGACATTTTGCTGTGTACATGGTGAGGCGGCGGAGGTGCTGTGTGTGGTGTGCATGTGGTAGGGCTGTACGTGATGGGAGATGAAAGAGTGTGATGCTGTACTAGAGGTGGGGGTGGGGGTTTCTACTGGTCATCAGTTTGTCACAGAAGAGTGAGTGGAAAAAAAGGAAGGAGAGCAGACATAATTGAGGTAAGTTATACTAGGTTGGGGTGGGGCTTATTTGTAAGCTGTTTAGACATCGTTAAAGGGGATTTGCACTATAAAGAATTAATGAAATAATGAATTATATGCACCGGTATCTTGCCTTTACCCACAACTTTTTAGCAACCTTTAAAAAAAATTTTTTTTATAGTCTTTTCAAACACTAACCTCATACCATAATTCATTATTTTGTTAATTCTTTATAGCGCAAATCCCCTTTAACAATGTCTAAACAGCTTACAAATAAGCCCCACCTAAACCTAGTATAACTTACCTCAATTATGTCTGCCCTCCTTCCCATCACTTACAGCCCTACCACATCCACACCACATACAATACCGCCGCCTCGCCTCACCACGTACACACCAATATGTCTATGGCTGGCCAAAACACCACACCCCTGCAACCATCGCTCCTCACCATCTCCACCACCTCGGCACTATGCTCACCCCCCCACCTATCACACATGCCAAAACATTCCTCATAGCTACACCACCAATCAAAACAACATAAACTGACCACCATACCAACGCGAAACGTTACAGACATTTCTATGCTTTATATGTTCATTCTGTCATTACAACAGCAGAGGTCTGACAGGCTTTTGATTCCAGAGTCGGGCCAGATCGATACAGATCAAACCTTGAGCTGATCAATAGCAAAACACGCGTCACCAATCAATAAACGTAATGAAGGCATAACAAATCGTCCTTGTATTATATATATATATATAACAAGCCAGCATGGAAGAACAGCTGTTAAATGATATAAGGTGTGGTTATCTAACCTGTCAAATCTCAGTACACAAGAAGTTGTCTAACCCATGCCAACATGTAAAATAGATGTAAAACAGTGATGATAATATCATCATCATCGTTTAACGTCCGTGTTCCACGCTTGCATGGGTTTGGACGGGAGTTTTCCCACTTGAGGCAAGAGTGATTGTCTTGCTCGCATAGGACTGTCTGGCGGGTTTTCTACAGCTGGATGCCCTTCCTAACACCAACCACATTTACAGTGTGGGGCTGGGAGGTTTTTACCGTGTTGCCTACACGGCCACATTACAGCGTGGACTGTGTTTTTTTTTTGTCGTGACACCTACACGATCTCATTTGTTTTGGCCTGGATGTTGTGGCATCAACATAACTTTACATTGAAAGGGGTGGTGTGGATGGGGTGGGGGGACGGGGGTGTATTTTGTTAGAGATGCCTACTGACTGTAGTAGGTTTTACTATGTATTTAGGTAAGGCGGGTCTTCTCTGTTACTGAGTACCGCCAAAGGTCTCGGTCCAGTGACATTGTCTTGGAGAGGTGGAAGTGTGTGAGGTCGGAATTTATCAGCTCGTCCCAGGTTTTTCTGGGTCTGCCTACTCCGTAGCTACCGTCTATCTTTATTGCCCTGCACTTTGTTATACAGCTGTCGTCTTTCATGCGCATCACGTGACCATACCAACGTAGCCTTCTCTTGAGTAAACAACATCTGATCCCTCTTATTTCTAATTTTTTCCTTAGTTCGCTTATGCTTTGCCGTTCACGTATATTACTATTACACATCCAGTGGAGCATGCAAGCCTCGTTCCTCTCTAGTCTGCGTATATCCTCTGCATACAATGCCCAGGTCTCACTGCCATGCAACATTGCTGTTCGTATGCAGGCATCATACAACCTGCCTTTCATTTTTAGGGAGAACCCTTTAGCGGCTAATAGTGGTATAAGCTCTCTGAACTTTTTCCATCCAGTTCTGACTCTAGCTACTGTACTTTCAGAGCACCCTCCCCCACTGCTGATTTTGTCACCCAGGTAACGGAAGCTGTCCACTATTTCTATAGAACCCTCTGCGCAATTGAAAGAGCTAGTATTTTGTGGGCACTTGCTGCTACTTATTGCACCAGAGCACCGGCCACATGTAAAATCTATGTTCTTAGTTAGCTTACCTGTGATCCCACTACATCTTTTATACACACATACTTTGCATTTGGGACATAAAATGGAGTTTCTACCTACGCCTTTCCTACACACTGAGCATGGCCATTTCCCGGAAGGAACCGTCGCCTTATTTTCTTTCCTACAAACTAGAACTTTAGTCTTAGCCAGGTTAATTTTAAGGCCTTTTGATTCTAGGCCGTGCTTCCATGTTTGGAATTTCTTCTCTAGTTCGGCCATTGATTCAACTATGAGCGTTAGATCATCTGCGTATAGGAGTTCCCATGGGCAGCCGGTCTTGAACTCCACTGTTATAGCCTGAAGGGCAATAATAAATAGTAGGGGGCTAAGAACAGAGCCCTGATGAACACCAACTTTTACACTAAACTCTTCACTATATTCGTTGTTAATTCTAACCTTGCTGACTGTTTCTTTATACATGGCTTGTATAGCTCTCACAAGCCATTCATCAACACCTAGTTTTCTAAGAGCCCACCAGATAATGGAACGGGAACTCTGTCGAACGCTTTCTCCAAGTCAACAAAAGCTATGTATGTATTTTTATGTGTATGTGTGTGTGTGTATGCCAGTCACTGCAAATGTCACATTGACATCGTTTATAAAAAAGAAGCTATTGATGACATTGCTGGTATGGGTTGTTAAAGTCTGAGTCAATAATTACTCAGAGTTACTCGATGGGTCAGAGGACCATGTTTGTTTCAAACAACAACAAAAGAGCCACAAACCAGACATGACATGGCATGACACCACACCACTCAACACAGCACCTTTAGATGAGAATGGTCCTTACCTTGTTTTATAGACATAGAAGATATAGTGCTATAGACTGATGATAAAATCACGGATTCGTCTTCAGGACACGTTGACCAGTTCTTTAAACAAAAAAAATAGAAGCCAATAGAATAACATATAGATTAATATATTCAGCTGTAGTCACAGTGATCTGAGGTTTAAGGAGAATCAAGTTGGGGTGGAAAAGAAAGAGAGAGGAAGTATTATTGTTATTATTATTCTAATTCAGTATCCTTGTGTGTAGTAAGTGTCAAGTAAAAGAGCTGGCACCAGGAAGTGCATCTGGCTGTAAAACACTGCTTCAAGGAATTTAGTTAAGATAAGTAACATTTTCATTACTAAGCTGGAGTTTGTAACAAAAATATGCTGAAAAGTTTTAATATAAATATAAACACTTTAAAACAGGCAGTTGTATATTATAGAACCAGAGGCAGTTAGAGGTGGTTTGTTATTGAAAGTGTTAAGGTTCCCAAGGACCTGGTGGAGGTGTGTTGAGTCTACAACTCTACTTAGACACCAAAGAACCAAGCAGTGATGTTAAAACATCAGAAATACAAACACTTTTAATAGATTCTAAGACTTGATTAATTAATGGTAGAACATATGAAATGTATGAAGTCAATTAATCAATAGTTGTGTAATATTTTGCAGTAAATTTAGATATTTTAATTAAGTATCATAATGGAAAACCAGAATGGAATACCAGAATGTAGAGGCAGTTCCTATTTACTGTAAAGTGGTCATGTAGGTGTCACTACAATAAGCACCCAACACACACTATAAATGTAGTTGGCATTAGGAAGGGCATCCAGCTGTAGAAAACAAGCCAAAATCAGTTCCATGTGTGCAAATCAAGGTCCTCTGACCTGATCTCCCACAAAGGGACTGCCTGTCCTACCCATGATAACGTGGAAAATGGACGTTAAATGATGATATATATATATATATCCTCCTCAGTAGTTACTCATAATCAGGTAAAATACCAAGGGAAATGGAGAAAAATGGACAGAAGAACCTTTTCATTTTCCCCTGTCCATATGGGTATCTTAACTGATTTTCTCAACTTTTATTTATAGTGATCAAATGATATTAAAATAATTTTCTGCATTTTCTTGCAATTTCATACACACACATACAACCACATAAACATGTGAGAGATCCAAATGCAGAAGATGACTGTAATAACATTTCTCCAAAATGACTGACTGAATACACACATGCTTTTCTCTCAAAACATTTATTCTTCCATTCCTATCACTATCTGTCTTTCTATTTCATCTTTTATTTCTCATTCTATTTTCTGATGACAGACTAGTGCCTGAAACGTTAAGGCCCTTTTCGTACTATATCAAGAGTTAAACTAATACATTCATTGTAATGTGTCATTTACTTTGTTGTTTCTGTTTACCTTTTGCACAGACACACACACACACACACATATATATATATATATATATATATATATATATATATATATATATATATATATATATATATATATATATATATATATATATATATATATATATATATATATATATATGTTTCCTACTCTAAGGTGTAACCTATCATTTTATCGATACATTCTTATTGAGTGCTTCGTGCAAATCTGAATTGTTACTTACAGATATTGGCCGAATGCCATAACTTCGCTTTTACTAACCTTCCACTAGTGTGTGTATAAATAAATATATATCATCATCATATATATATATATATATATATATATATATATAATGAGATTCTACAGGACTAGAACTGTTTCATTCTTTAGAAATCATCAGGAATCATAATTACTGTGGTTACCTCCGATTCAACCCGGAATAAAGTGTATATATATATATATCATCATCATCATCATCACCGTTTTACGTCCGTTCTTCCATGCTAGCATGGGTTAGACGGGTTGTCCTGTTGTGGGCAGTGTCTGGTCGGTGGACCATGCCTTGCTCATACAGGAACTGATTTTGGCTTGATTTCTACAGCTGGATGCCCTTCCTAACACCAACCTCATTTACAGTGAGTGTTGGGTGCTTTTTTCCGTGGCGCCTACATGTCCACTTTACAGTGTGGGCTGGGTGCTTTTTTGCTGTGGCACCTCCACGACCACCTTGCAGTGGGAGGATGTGGGGGCATATTGTCTATATGCCTCAGCTTGTACCCATGGGAGGTCGGGTACTCTGTATTACTGAGTGACGCCAGAGGTCACGGTCGTGTGTCATCGCCTTTGAGAGGTGTAATTGGGTAAGGTCGGCTTTTATCACCTAATCCCAGGTCTTCTTGGGTCTCCCCACTCCGCGGTTTCCATTGACTTCTAGTGCTCTGCACCTTTTTATGCAGCTGTCATCCTTCATATGCATCACATGTCCATACCAACGCAACCGCCTCTCCTGCACACAGCAGTCTCTCTCTTATGCTCAGTCTCTCTCTCAATTCATTTATGCTTTGTCGTTCACGTATATTATTATTACACATCCATTGGAGCATGCAGGCTTTGTTTCTTTCTAATCTACGCAAGTCTTCCACCTTCAGCGCCCAGGTCTCACTACCATGTAACATTGCTGTTCGGATACACGCATCATACAGTCTGCTTTTCATTTTGAGGGAGAAGCCTTTTGCAGCTAACAGTGGCAGTAGTTACCTGAACTTCTTCCATCCCGTTCTTACCCTAGTTATTGTACTTTCTGAACACCCACCTCCGCTGCTAATTCGGTCACCTAGGTAGCAGAAGCTGTTTACTGTTTCTACAGAGCCCTCCCAGAGATTGGTGGTACTTGTTTCCTGTGGCTGTTTGCCGCTTGCTGTCCCAGCACTGCTGCTGCATGTGAAGCCTACATTCTTAATTAAACTTCCTGAGATCCCGCTACATCTCTTGTGTACCCATTGTTTGCATTTGGGAGAGAGAATGGAATTCCTACCTACACCTTTCCTACATATTGAGCAAGGCCATTTCCCTGAGGGGATCTGGGTTGTGCTTTCTTGTCTACTGTCAAGGACCTTAGTCTTTGTCATGTTGACTTTGAGACACTTTCTTTCTAGTCCCTGCTTCCAAGTTTGGAATTTCTTCTCTAGTTCTACCATAGATTCAGCTATAAGTGCGAGGTCATCAGCATACAGGAGTTCCCATGGGCATCCGGTCTTAAACTCGTCTGTTATTGCCTGCAGGACTATGATGAACAGGAGAGGGCTAAGAACAGAGCCCTGGTGGACACCAACCTGTACGCTAAATTCCTCGCTATACTCATTGCTAATCCTAAATTTGCTGACTGCTCCCCTATATATGGCTTGTACAGCTTTCACAAGCCATTCATCTACTCCTAGTTTTCTAAGAGCCCACCAGATTACAGCACGTGGAACTCTGTCAAAGGCTTTCTCGAGATCGACGAATGCCAGGTAGAGTGGCTTACTTTTAGCTAGGTACTTTTCCTGTAACTGCCTCACAAGGAAGAGGGCATCAGTGGTGCCTATTCCTAGTACAAACCCAAAATGCATCTCATATATTTTCACTCGGTCCCTAATCAACTGTGCTATAACTCTTTCTGTTACTTTCATGACCTGGTCCATCAGCTTTATACCTCTATAGTTTCCTCCACACATGCGTGTGTATGTGTACCAGTTTTTACTCTCTTTCAGAGGAATGGAATAGTTTGTTGTATGTAGTTTAGAAAGATGTCAAAGTCAGTGTAGTGTTTACCTGTATCAGCTGATTGAGTAAGACTGCATCATAGCCAGAGAGATATTGTACATAAAACCGTTGGATCACTTGGTTATATTTCCTTACTAGGGCTTGAAAATAAGATTAAGATGATAATGATGATGATTATAAAAGAGAAAATGACTTGTAACACCAAAAATATCATTTGAAATGGAAAAGACAGATGATGAAAAAAAAACAAAAAAAACATGGGAATTTGTTTACCTTTTAATTCTTCCATGTAAAATAATAATTCAGGAATTTGTCTGTGAATGTCAAGCAGAAAGAATGAGTACGATACAAGAATAATAAAAATAATAATATATTACTGGTAAATATTGTTTCAAAACCAACAGACATATTTTCAGAAATGAAGAGGTCTGATAAGATAGATAAATAGATACATACATACATTCATCTATATTATAAAGCTATATTCCAAGTAAGAAAGTGAGGGTATCTTTGTCTTCTAAATTTCGTTAAAAGATTAAAGATATTTTATCGTTTATTTAAATATTCACTTCTTTAAAATTTTCAAATATCAATACTTCCAGTTATACAACATTCCTCTCTCTTTCATAGTCTGTCTTTTTAGATAGATAATAGCTATAACATCGCACCCTTATAATATGTCTCTGTATCTCTGGCTGTCTGCATTAGATACATAGCTATAACGTTGCACGCTTATAACATCTGACTGTCTGACTGCCTGTCTGCATTGACTTCGCTTCTAACCAACTTTTAATTAATTCAGTGCAAAGATACCGCACGCCCTCTCAATAATTAACTATATATATGTATATCATCATCATCATCATCATCAACGTTTAACGTCCGTGTTCCACGCTTGCATGGGTTTGGACGGGGGTAGTCCCACTTGAGGCAAGAGTGATTGTCTTGCTCGCATAGGACTGTCTGGCAGGTTTTCTACAGTTGGATGCCCTTCCTAACACCAACCACATTTACAGTGTGGGTCTGGGAGGTTTTTACCGTGTTGCCTACACGGCCACATTACAGCGTGGACTGTATGTTTTTTTGTCGTGACACCTACACGATCTCATTTGTTTCGGCCTGGATGGCGCGGCACCAACATAACTTTACATAGAACGGGGTGGTGTGGATGGGGTGGGGGTGGCGGCGGGAGGGGTGTATTTTGTTAGAGATGCCTACTGGCAAGGCGGGTCTTCTCTGTTACTGAGTACCGCCAAAGGTCACGGTCCAGTGACATTGTCTTGGAGAGGTGTAAGTGTGTGAGGTCGGAGTTTATCAGCTCATCCCATGTTTTTCTAGGTCTGCCTATTCCGTGGCTACCGTCTATCTTTATTGCCCTGCACTTTGTAATACAGCTATCGACTTTCATGCGCATCACGTGTCCATACCAACGCAGCCTTCTCTCGAGTAAACAACATCTGATCCCTCTTATCTCTAATTTTTTCCTTAGTTCGTTTATGCTTTGCCGTTCACGTATATTACTGTTACACATCCAGCGGAGCATGCAAGCTTCGTTCCTCTCTAGTCTGCGTATATCCTCTGCACACAATGCCCAGGTCTCACTACCATGCAACATTGCTGTTCGTATGCAGGCATCGTACAACCTGCCTTTCATTTTTAGGGAGAACCCTTTAGCAGCTAATAGAGGTATAAGCTCTCTGAACTTTTTCCAACCAGTACTGACTCTAGCTACAGTACTTTCAGAGCACCCTCCCCCACTGCTGATTTTATCGCCCAGGTAACGGAAGCTGTCCACTATTTCTATAGAACCCTCTGCGCAATTGAAAGAGCTAGTATTTTGTGGGCACTTGCTGCTACTTATTGCACCAGAACACCGGCCACATGTAAAGTCTATGTTCTTAGTTAGCTTACCTGTGATCCCACTACATCTTTTATACAAATTTTATATATAATTAGTAATAATAATTTTATATATAATTAGTAATAATAATAAATGTGAAGACTAAAATCCAAAGAGGGCTCAATAAGGATAAATATATATCAAATATATAAGAACCCTAGAGCAAATATTGTTTTCATTGCTGACATATTATCTTTGCTTTTTTCCATTCATTGCCAGGGAACGTCTTCACGCACCAAAGTAACGTCTTCCTGTTTTCCTTCGGTTGCAACGTTTTTCGAAATATTTACTTCTGCGTTCACAGATTGATTTTTTTAGTTTCAGAAGATCCTGTTAAGGGTGAAAGTAGCTATTCTTTGCTTAAACTTTAATCTGTTATTTTAATATATATATATAATTATATATTCGTGTACAGATATTTTTGCATACAAAAACAAAATATAAACAAACATATTTATTTCATGAAAGCACAGACGGCTTATCGTCATTGTTACTGTTGATATGCCACCCAAAAAGTCCCAGCTTGGCTGCAAGATCAGATTTTCCAGAAGAAAAAATGTTACTAGAGCAACAGAGAGACTAAGCTTCGCGATTACCATCAACAAAGCTCAGGGTCAAACCCTAAAAGTAGCTGGCCTTCATCTGGGAAAACCATGTTTCTCCCATGGTCAATTGTATGTAGGATGCTCTAGGGTGAGCTCTCCAAACAATCTCTTCATCTTTGCTCCCGAGGGCCGAACAAAAAATATTGTATACTCTGAGGCTCTAACAATGTAATTTATGTATTTTCTGTTACTTGGAATTTCCATTATGGTTATACAAATTATTGTAAAGTTTGTTAAAAAATTTGTTCTCTGTTCAGCCTTTATTGTTGTAAGTATCAATTTTCTTTAACATACTGGCTGCTGAACTGGGGAATCCTAAAAATGATTCAAACCCAACATCATGGCCCTTTGTCATCACCTCCATGAGCTTCAGTGATCTAAGGTCTGCTCTCACCAGCTCCACCAATGTTTTTCGTGGTCTTCCTCGACTGCATCTTCTTTCTACTGGGATGTCTTGGCACTTCTTTACACAGAGGTCATCTTCCATGCGCATCACATGTCCATACCAACACACTCTTCTCTCCCACACACTACAGCTTATCCCTCTTATACAGTTTCTCTCTCAACTCATCTATGCTTGGTCGTTCATGCACATTGACATTGCACATGCAACGGAGCATGCTTGCTTCATTTCTCTCCGGCTGTTGTATGCCCATGTCTCACTACCATGCAGCATTGCGCATCTCACACAGGCATCATATAACCGGCCTTTCATTCATAGGGAGAAACCCTTCTTTGTCAACAGAGGAAGCAGCTCCCTAATCTTCTTCCAACCTGTCCTTATACTAAATACTATGGCCTTGGGGCACTCTCCTCCCTTGCTAATCTGATCATCTAGGTATTGGAAGTTATCAACCACCACCATAGATCCTACCTGCATTTGAAAAGTGTGTCTATCACTGTGACTTCTACTGTCAAATTTCCATGAACGTCTACGGCATATGTAGTTTTCCCTACCTGTTAGTTTGCCCGCTATCCCACTACATCTCTTGTGTACCCAAGATCTGCATTGCGTACATTCTATAGAATTTATGCCAACTCCTTTTCTACATATCGAACATGGCGATATCCCTGATGGAATCAGAGTATTGTCCTCTTTTCTACTTATCAACACTTTAGTCTTAGCTAGGTTCACTCTCAGTTCTCTTGATTCCAACTGCTGTTTCCATAGCCAGAATTTATTCTCTAGCTCCTCTACTGATTCTGCTATAAGTACCCGATCATCAGCATAGAGAAGTTCCTATGGGCAGCCAGTCTTAAACTCCTTCAACTCCCAAATCACTAAAACACATTCTCACTGGAACAAAGATACACAAACCTATCTCCAACCTTACGGTAACAAAATGCAGTAGAACAAACTGTAGCACATACCTATACTTAATTGAGGGACAAAAATTCACGTTTAAAGATGGCCAAACTTTCACAGTGAAAAACAACTTAACTTGCAACTCGGAGAACCTGATCTATGTAATCACATGCTATATAACTATATGGCACTCTCCACATGACGAACACTTCTCAATATGAAACCAGACTCTGGCATCCTGTGACTGGATGGCACCACTATGAGGAGGGACAGGCCAGTTGGCCACACTGATCCCCTCTCACAGCAGAACCACAGTTTCGAAGCCCCGCACTGGTGACACCACTATGAGACGGGACAGGCCAGTTGGCCACCCCAAATCCCTCGCACAGCGGCACACCAGCTTCGGTGCTGAGCACTCCGCATGTGATGGACACTTCTCAGTACGAAACCAGATAACCACATGTGACTCCACCACATGACAAACTCTTCTCAGTACGTAAACACGTTGGCAGGGGGCCTGGTATTGGATGGCAGCTCTATGCGAAGAAGAGGCCAGTTGGAGCCCAGTACTGGATGGCATCGTTATGAGGAGCCTAACCCATCTCACAGTGTAGCCATAGTTTTGTGGCCCAGTATTGGATGGCACCACCATGAGGAGGGACAGACCAGGGGCCCGATACTGAATGATGCCGCAATGAGGAAGGATAGGTGTGGGACTACAGTATGGGAGCCTGGCTCACATTAGGAACACAGTTTTTGGAGCCCGGCACTGGAAGATATGACTATGGGAAAGGACAGGCCAATTTGGCCGCCCCGAACCACTCCCACAACGGCACACCAGTTTCGGGGCCTGCTACTCTGTGACAAACCCTTCTCAGCACAAAACCACCTTTTGAGCGTGCTTGGCGTTTGAATGGAACCACTATGCGAAGAGGTCAGTTGGAACCCAGTACTTGATGGCACTGATATGAGGCACTAAACCCAACTCACAGTGTAGTCATAGTTTGATGTGAAACTGGGTTGTCGCTGAGAGAAGGGTTCAGTGCGACCAACTGGCCTGCCCCTCCTCATTGTGGTATCACTGGTCCCTTCGCATAGTGGTGCCATCCAACGCCAAGCTCCCAAACTGTGGTTCTGCACCTGTCCCTTCTCATAGTGGTGTCACCCAGTACCAGGGCTCCGAAAACATGATTCCGTTGTGAGACGGGTTTGGTGCAGCCAACTGGCCTGACCCTCCTCATAATGGAGTCATCCAGTTCCACACTGTAAATGTGGTTGGTGTTAAGAAGGGCATCCAGCTGTAAAATAACCAGCCAAATTTACAGTCCTTGCCGGAGAAAGGTGCGCCACATAGCGAAGCCTGGCCAGACTTGCTTCCCGGCATGGACGACCCATCTAACCCATGCAAGCGTGGAAAAATTGATGATGATATATATATATATATATATATATATATATATATATATATATATATATATATATATATTAGTTAAAGTAGAGGATCTACTGCAAGCTTGGCAGTTACCTCTTAGAAGAGATATATATATATATATGGGGGGGGGGGGGGGGGGCTAAAACATAATATAAATAGTAATTATTTAGCCACAGATCAGCTCTAACCCTGCAGACACACAATGAAATGTATTCCAGCATGCCCACTCTGTCTTATATTCTGGATGTATCAAGAAATAATATAATATGTCCTTTCTATCTGAAGGTGCTAGGATATTATGGTGGATTTGACTGTTATTTCTAGCATGGTCAGAAACCACATAGCATCTCCATGTTGGTTCATTGTAGATATTCACTTTACATTTCTCATAAGAACTTTATTTTAAGGTGAAAACAACATATACAACTCTGTGATTTCCAGAGTTTACATTAAAATTGTTTTCAAAATAACACCAGAAAATAAAAACAAGAAAGAGTACAAACAAACTTCTAACTTACCTATCTATAAAGTCCTCTTGAGATAATTTTATGTTATGGCGTTTTGAAGGGGGATTATCAAAATGGCGCAATAACCAAAATATTTCATCTCGAGCCATTGATAAGGCCTGGAACACAAACAGAACCTAGACAAATAGACAAAACATTAAAAGTAATTAATTATTGAAAAACCAAAATGTGATTTAACACTTTTGTAGCCAATGAGGAGAAATGCCAAGCAAAAGCGAAAGAAGCAATAACTGAACCAGTCACATACACAATATTTACAACTATCTGAATACTGCAAGAGAAAGACAAACAATTTTAAAAACGGAAAGCAACAACGGATATGCAGAACTGAACACATAGGAAGGCAGGGTGACAAAAGTTAAAATGCAAGAGAGAAAAAAACAATAGAAACGCATTTAAAAATAGTTGGAAAAATTACAAGTTAATAACAGGCACAAAGGGCCAGTTCAAATGTACAGTTTTACATAGTTTTGTGGGCCAATAAACACGACGACCACTACGAGTTGCCATGACGTATGTTGGTGTGTGTGAGCTTGTGGTGAGTGCATTTGATGTGACGCAGTGTAGGAGGGAGGATTATGAGGCTCTGGTGTAAGAGCGTCTGTATAGGCCCGCTTAACTCTGTCTATGTTGGAAAGGACGCAGTAAGGTCCTGTGTCCATACACAGGACCTTACTGCATCCTTTCCAACATAAACAGAGTTAAGGTGTGAGAGGGCTTTTCACAGAGTCATTAAGCATGTATTCACTACGCTTTCAACAACAAACCACCTGAAACTGCCCGTGGTTCTACAGTATGACACTGTTTATTTTAAGGTGCTTATACTTATCTAAAAACCTTCCATTCATAATTTTATGTAAGTAGTTTTGTTAAGTCATGTTCCAAACGCCAGTTTAGTAATGAGAAAATTAGTTATTTTATTGAATTCCTCCAAATTGTTGGTTATTTTCAGAATATGGTATTGACAGGGTTAAACAGAACTTAACTGGTATTAATTGCTTAGACTAAGGAAGAACCTTGAAGTTTGTCAAGTGAGATTTCAAACTGTCATTTTTTTTACGAAAGATTTCATACATATTGCTATTAGGACACTAAACAAACTGTATACATTCTATATATTATAAAGATTTTCATTTTTATACAGGGAATATGGAAAAAAAAGAAAACTATTATTTATTTTTACTAACATTTTTGTTAAAATTTGAAATAAGTTGAAGAGATTAGAAACTGTTTTACAATTAAAGAGAAAACGGAAACATGGTTAAAAATAACTTCAGCATTTCATTAACCCTTTAGCATTCGCATTAATTTTCAAATGTCATGCTTATCTGTTCGCATTATTTTGAGTTCAAATCCTGCCAAGGTTAAATTTGCCTTTCATCCTTACGGGGTCGATAAAATAAAGTTCCAGTAATGTACTGGGTAATTGCTGTCCTTGTGTCAAAAGTAGAAACAATTATTTTGAGTTAATCATACACAAGAGGGTTATCAATTTTATTTGTTCGTAATTTTCTTAATTTTCTATGTGCAGGCTTGAAATTTTGTCAGTAGATGTTTAAATATCAATAATTTACAATTATATTATTTTACTTGATTTTGTTAAATTTGACTTTTATGGGCAGGTGAAATTAATTAATAGGGGCATTTAAAATATCAACCAGGTGCAAATACTGGTTTAATTTTAAATACGTTGTTTTCAGCATAATACTTGATATATAAGGATCACTAAACCTTATATCAGTGCTCCAGTAATTCCAGTCTTGGAAATTGTTTTATACTGAACATAATATTTACGGTAAAAAATGCTTGCATTTCCGCAGCATCTGTTGGTCGCCAAACAGATCGGGTTTTCCTCGATTTGAAATCTGTTGTTGTGCATATCGATTAATCTCTTCTGCCACAACTTCGAAGAAAGTTTGTGGTAAAAACAAAAAGAAATAATCTAGTGCTTTAGCATCGGGAGCTAATGTGTGTTGTGGACCAGTATTTTGAATAAAATCGGGAACATATATTGGTGGTATTTTTCAACCACGTTGCTGTAATATTTTCAATGGCGTCCTGGAGATCTCCTTCGTTTTCACTTTCAAAACAACAATCATCGTCGGATGAAATTTCAGAAATGTAAACATCTGATTCATTTGAAGATAAATCACTAATATTATCTTTTGGTTCTTGTTCATTCTTAATGTCATCGTGTGTAAAACCTTCAAAGTCGGTATCGCTACTTTCACAAGCCATGTTGATACACAAAAAATTTGTTCTACTTTCAATGTTAAAAAAACACATGTTGTTTTAAGTTGTTTCACTATATTAAGTGTTAATTTTCGTGGTAAGGGCCTAATCTCGCAGTAATTATCGAATTGACGAGATTTTGATGATAGTTTGTTTATTTTTACAACGATATTTTAGTGTGGGTGTTATTGGCCGGTTTCGCGCGGTTTGAACAAATGAAGGGGAAATAATTTTGGCCGGTTTCGGGCGGTTTGAACACTAAAGGGTTAAGGCAACCTCCCTGATATTAGTGCCACTGTAAAATGCACTCAACACTCTGAATGAAGTGGGTGGCATCCAACCCATTACAACAATATAAGTTAGGGACATTGTCTTAGATATTTTATGTCATTTTTACCAATATTCATTCTTCAATTGATTGAAAAACAAACAGCGGAATGTGTGATATGACATCCTATGTTCAAGAGCAGTAAAATAATCAAAGTAAGATATGTATGTGACAAAGTTGTTCTAAGATCTTATCAGAACCATCTTAAAGTTTTCCCATCTTGCCTTTTATTGAATTAAATATCAACAGAACAGTGTGATAGCTGAACTACTATTAGAAACCAAGGATTTATATAATGAAAACAGGCAGAATCATCATTGACTTACTTTAGGTCCCAACAAACCAGGCTGATCCGTATAAATCAAAGCTAATTCCTTCAAAGCTGTTCTTAGAAATTTTCTTCGTTCTCTGTGTAAACCAGGTCTATATAAAAACAGAGAAAAATAATGTTTTACATGATGCTTTCTGTAGATTATCTGAAATGTGCAACACACATGTAATCACATATACATACATACAATCATGTACCTCACTCATCTACACATAAACACAAGGGGTAGTAATATGGCACATTCATGTGTTAGTAAACATGTGGCACTGCCACACACCAGTTAACATATGGCATGGTCACATATGAGTTAACATGTGCCACGGTCAAACACTGGTTAACATGTGGCACAACTACACACTGGTTAACATGTGGCATATTCAACATGAATGAAACAAAATTGACAATAAATTGAATGGGGCAAAGTTCTATTTTCTTCTTCACCTACTTATTCCTCTGCGGGTCATAGAGGCAGAGTCCTCAAACACACCTTCCAGCAGGCCTTGTCAAAAGCAATTGATCTGGCTGGATCCCCAAGTGACACCAGCCAAGCTTGGGGGGTCTACTTCTGGATCTCCTGCTGGTTGATTTTAAGCATAAAAATCCTTAGAAAGAGGAACATGTGAAACAGTGATGAGATGTGTAAAAAGATGACAGAAAAGACACTTACGATGTTTGAAGGGCATGTTGCTGGAAGTCTTTTACTTCCGTCACTCTTTTGTGTTGTATATGTTGTCTGAAATAGGTTGAAAAAAAAAAAAGAAAAAAAAAACTGTACAGTTAACATCTATCGTACTGTTTCAGTTATATCACACTCATACTGTATTATAGGATATCATGTGTACTGTACTGTATTATGGGATATCACATATGTACTGGCAAATAGTCATTATCAGTAACGACTGTCACACAGTCTACAACACTAGTACTGATTGATATATAGTCTACAACACTAGTACTGACTGTCATATAGTCTACAACACTAGTACTGACTGTCACACAGTCTACAACACTAGTACTGACTGTCATATAGTCTACAACACTAGTACTGATTGATATCTAGTCTACAACACTAGTACTGACTGTCATATAGTCTACAACACTAGTACTGACTGTCATATAGTCTACAACACTAGTACTGACTGTCATATAGTCTACAACACTAGTACTGACTGTCATATAGTCTACAACACTAGTACTGACTGTCATATAGTCTACAACACTAGTACTGACTGTCATATAGTCTACAACACTAGTACTGACTGTCATATAGTCTACAACACTAGTACTGACTGTCATATAGTCTACAACACTAGTACTGACTGTCATATAGTCTACAACACTAGTACTGACTGTCACACAGTCTACAACACTAGTACTGACTGTCATATAGTCTACAACACTAGTACTGACTGTCATATAGTCTACAACACTAGTACTGACTGTCATAAAGTCTACAACACTAGTACTGACGGTCATATAGTCTACAACACTAGTACTGACTGTCATATAGTCTACAACACTAGTACTGACTGTCACATAGTCTACAACACTAGTACTGACTGTCATATAGTCTACAACACTAGTACTGACTGTCATATAGTCTACAACACTAGTACTGACTGTCATATAGTCTACAACACTAGTACTGACTGTCACACAGTCTACAACAATAGTACTGACTGTCATATAGTCTACAACACTAGTACTGACTGTCACACAGTCTACAACACTAGTACTGATTGATATATAGTCTACAACACTAGTACTTACTGTCATATAGTCTACAACACTAGTACTGACTGTCATATAGTCTACAACACTAGTACTGACTGTCATATAGTCTACAACACTAGTACTGACTGTCATATAGTCTACAACACTAGTACTTACTGTCACATAGTCTACAACACTAGTACTTACTGTCATATAGTCTACAACACTAGTACTGATTGATATATAGTCTACAATACTAGTACTTACTGTCATATAGTCTACAACACTAGTACTGACTGTCACATAGTCTACAACACTAGTACTGACTGTCATATAGTCTACAACACTAGTACTGACTGTCACATAGTCTACAACACTAGTACTGACTGTCATATAGTCTACAACACTAGTACTGACTGTCATATAGTCTACAACACTAGTACTGACTGTCATATAGTCTACAACACTAGTACTGACTGTCATATAGTCTACAACACTAGTACTGATTGATATATAGTCTACAACACTAGTACTGACTGTCATATAGTCTACAACACTAGTACTGACTGTCACACAGTTTACAACACTAGTACTGACTGTCATATAGTCTACAACACTAGTACTGACTGTCATAAAGTCTACAACATTAGTACTGACTGTCATATAGTCTACAACACTAGTACTGACTGTCATAAAGTCTACAACACTAGTACTGACTGTCATATAGTCTACAACACTAGTACTGATTGATATCTAGTCTACAACACTAGTACTGACTGTCATATAGTCTACAACACTAGTACTGACTGTCATATAGTCTACAACACTAGTACTGACTGTCATATAGTCTACAACACTAGTACTGACTGTCATATAGTCTACAACACTAGTACTGACTGTCATATAGTCTACAACACTAGTACTGACTGTCATATAGTCTACAACACTAGTACTGACTGTCACACAGTCTACAACACTAGTACTGACTGTCATATAGTCTACAACACTAGTACTGATTGATATCTAGTCTACAACACTAGTACTGACTGTCATATAGTCTACAACACTAGTACTGACTGTCATATATTCTACAACACTAGTACTGACTGTCATATAGTCTACAACACTAGTACTGACTGTCATATAGTCTACAACACTAGTACTGACTGTCATATAGTCTACAACACTAGTACTGACTGTCATATAGTCTACAACACTAGTACTGATTGATATCTAGTCTACAACACTAGTACTGACTGTCATATAGTCTACAACACTAGTACTGACTGTCATATAGTCTACAACACTAGTACTGACTGTCATATAGTCTACAACACTAGTACTGACTGTCATATAGTCTACAACACTAGTACTGACTGTCATATAGTCTACAACACTAGTACTGATTGATATCTAGTCTACAACACTAGTACTGACTGTCATATAGTCTACAACACTAGTACTGACTGTCATATAGTCTATAACACTAGTACTGACTGTCATATAGTCTACAACACTAGTACTGACTGTCACACAGTCTACAACACTAGTACTGACTGTCACACAGTCTACAACACTAGTGCTGACTGTCATATAGTCTACAACACTAGTGCTGACTGTCATATAGTCTACAACACTAGTACTGACTGTCATATAGTCTACAACACTAGTACTGACTGTCACACAGTCTACAACACTAGTACTGACTGTCATAAAGTCTACAACACTAGTACTGACTGTCACACAGTCTACAACACTAGTACTGACTGTCATAAAGTCTACAACACTAGTACTGACTGTCACATAGTCTACAACCCTAGTACTGACTGTCATACAGTCTACAACCCTAGTACTGACTGTCATATAGTCTACAACACTAGTACTGACTGTCATATAGTCTACAACACTAGTACTGACTGTCATATAGTCTACAACACTAGTACTGATTGATATATAGTCTACAACACTAGTACTGTCATATAGTCTACAACACTAGTACTTACTGTCATATAGTCTACAACACTAGTACTGACTGTCATATAGTCTACAACACTAGTACTGACTGTCATATAGTCTACAACACTAGTACTTACTGTCATATAGTCTACAACACTATTACTGACTGTCACATAGTCTACAACACTAGTACTGACTGTCATATAGTCTACAACACTAGTACTGACTGTCATATAGTCTACAACACTAGTACTTACTGTCATATAGTCTACAACACTAGTACTGACTGTCATATAGTCTACAACCATAGTACTGACTGTCATATAGTCTACAACACTAGTACTTACTGTCATATAGTCTACAACACTAGTACTGACTGTCATATAGTCTACAACACTAGTACTGACTGTCATATAGTCTACAACCATAGTACTGACTGTCATATAGTCTACAACACTAGTACTTACTGTCATATAGTCTACAACACTAGTACTGACTGTCATATAGTCTACAACACTAGTACTGACTGTCATATAGTCTACAACACTAGTACTTACTGTCATATAGTCTACAACACTAGTACTGACTGTCATATAGTCTACAACCCTAGTACTGACTGTCATATAGTCTACAACACTAGTACTGACTGTCATATAGTCTACAACACTAGTACTTACTGTCATATAGTCTACAACACTAGTACTGACTGTCATATAGTCTACAACACTAGTACTGACTGTCATATAGTCTACAACACTAGTACTGACTGTCATATAGTCTACAACACTAGTACTGACTGTCACACAGTCTACAACACTAGTACTGACTGTCATATAGTCTACAACACTAGTACTGACTGTCATATAGTCTACAACACTAGTACTGACTGTCATATAGTCTACAACACTAGTACTGATTGATATATAGTCTACAACACTAGTACTGTCATATAGTCTACAACACTAGTACTGACTGTCATATAGTCTACAACACTAGTACTGACTGTCATATAGTCTACAACACTAGTACTGACTGTCATATAGTCTACAACACTAGTACTGACTGTCATATAGTCTACAACACTAGTACTGAGTGTCATAAAGTCTACAACACTAGTACTGACTGTCATATAGTCTACAACACTAGTACTGACTGTCATATAGTCTACAACACCATATTCTCAAAACTACTACTCAATAACAAACAGTATTCAACAATACTCACTGACAAATAGTTGGCAATATCAGTACTCACCCTTTAAGACTGTCAAAGAAAGCAGCAATATAACTATGAATGTGCAGTACCTCGTCTCTGCATAATTGTACAATGTAGCCAGACTGGAGAGCCGTTTTCCATAAGTCCCATGGTTGGGGCTCCGACAGACGCTGATAGCAAAGCATCAAACCAACTGAAAAGATATGAAATGTTAATAGCTTCGACGTATTATATAATCGGTGGACCAGTGCCGTCAACAATGACGGTAATCGCGTAGAACATTTAATTTTGGGAATCTAGGAGTAGTATGCCATATATACCAAGATATCTGGGAAATTGTTGTTTTGATAAATTAATGATTTACATAAGAGAAACCCTATGGTTTCTGTTGATCACTGACACATGGAAGTTATTAAAGAAAATGATATTTTAATAATTTATTTCTAGATTATAATTACATAAATGTTCAGCATATATGTATAAATGATATGCAGGATTAAATGTGAGTAACTTTGGAGAAATAAGTATTTACAGGGACACATGTAAGGTTAGAATTTAGGACCTTGCCACTGGAAAACAAACTTTTTGAGGCAACATATTGTGTTTGAGTGTATGTTTGAGTGAGTTTATTTAAAGTGCTACAGGCAGATACATATATATATACAAACACAAGGTCTGTTAGTATGTTTGATTCATTTGTTACAGTTAGTAACAACTACAACAAATATACTTGGTATGAGTTCTATAGTCTACAAATAATCTAAGAAGATTAACAGTCTCTCACATTTCATAATGATAGGGATCTATTGTTGTTGTTGTTGCTGCTGCTGTTGTTGGCCCTGATCGAATAGTGATTTAACCCTTTTGATACCAAACTGCTTGAAACCACACTTGTTTTATGATTTTGAATTATAATTATATTAAAACCTTCAATCAAAATTCTTTTCAAGACATTTTTAAGTAATGTTCTAAGCATTAGTTTAATAATAAAAAAGTTAAATATTTCATTAAATTCCTCCAAATTTTAATGTTTTCCAAAATTAATTGAATCACAATGTATTTCATGAAAAATATAGTAATGAAAGAGTTAAGCATTCTAGGCATGACCAATCAAACATGGTGTATCCTGGACTATATTCTTCAATTTGTCCATTTCTCATTCGAACAGCAGATAGAATGCTTTACAGCATTCATTGTGCTTTGAGTTCAAAACTCGCCGAGGTCAACTTTGCCTTTCTTCCTTTCGATTTTTCCTTTATATCTCTTTCTCACTTCTTTGTCACTCTGCCTCTCCCTTTCTCTGAAAGAAACCAGCTATGCTCAAACCTAGAAAGGGATGTGTTCAGCCAGATTTAATATGCCCAAGATACACTCTATGCTACTAAGGTACCCCTATGACTCCACCACGAGTTACATGTCCATATATGCATTTAGTCATTCAATTCATTCTGAAAACACCAAAAATATGAGAGTAGATGATAGAACCACTACAGGGATACTTGAGCTTGCTAAAAGCAGTATCTAAATCTCCCTCCAATCACACTATACTGTCTTAAAAAAAGGGAAGACACATTGGATAATGTAGTACTTGATAGATTATGTCTGAATAAAAGACAAGATGATCACAACTAGAACACCTTTAATTAAAAGTTTGCAGGATCTAGGCTGACTTGGGTTAAACAACTGGCAAAAATAGAAATTTAGCAATGATATCAACCTTAACAAAAATCACCATTCAGAACGTTATTTAATTAAATGAGAAGTTTTACAGTTTTTGAGAAAATTTAATTTCTCTTAATTTATATGTTCGTTTTTGATTTCTTGATTTCATTTTTTTTCCCATTTCAAAAGAATTCTTACTATTTCTTTTCAAATAAAAAATAAATTTTATGTTGCTAAAATATATGTAATATTAGGGAATTTTAGTTGGTGCTCTTGTGATGCTACTGTCTGTGGAGAAACAGTGATAGATGTTAACCACTTTCAATAAAGACTGCTTAATTCTTACAAGCACTATTGTAGATATGACCAAAGAGCTGTCATTACAGCACATCTTTAGTTATGACAATGAGACAGAGTTAATAGTAAAACTAGGGTTTATTGTAGATATGGCCAAAGAGTTGTCACTATAATCCCATTTTTAGTTAAGTCAGTCAAAGATAATTTGCTCCACATTTACCAATTTAGCAGGCAAACAAAGGTGATTTAATCTACATCTAACTACAGATTAGATAATAAACAGGTAATTAAGGTAATTTACTTACAGATGATCCATCTTTCCATGACATCTTGAGATAGATATTCACATTGGATCTGAAGAAAGACAAAGGAGAGGAGGTGAATAATCAATTCAAAAATAAATCATTCAACAATCATCATTGTCAACATCAATAATAATAATAATTGTTTCTACTTTAGGCACAAGGCCAGCAATTACCCAGTGCATTACTGGTACTTTATTTTATCGGCCCCGTAAGGATGAAAGGCAAAGTCAACCTCGGCGGGATTTTAACTCAGATCGTAAAGGGACGTAACTATGCTGGAAAGCATGGCGTCCGACCCTCTACCGATACTGCCAATCCATCAATAATAATAATAATAATAACATTAATATCATTATCCCCATTTTACACCTATTTTCCATGCTTGTATGGGTTAGACAGGCTGTCATGTTCTGAGGCTGCACAAGTAAGATAACTGTGACTTGCTAATACATTCCATTCTGGCATGGTTTCTACAGCTGGATACCCTTCCTATGCCAAACACTTCACAATGTGCCCTGGGTACTTTTTTTGTGGCTACAGCACTCTCACATTACAGCGTAAGTTGGGTGCTTTTTAGCATGGCACCAGAACTATCACTTTACAGTGTGGACTAGGCATTTTTTATCATGGCATAAACACGGTCACTTCACAGTGATAATTCTTAACACAAGCACCAAAGAGTTAGTCAATTGAAAAACAGAATAGCAAACCTTTCTAACATAAAAACAATGTTCTCCTTAGGGGAAGGAGAACAGTAAATGGAAACCAGTACCTGACTGGTACTTTATTTTATTAACCCCAGAATGATGTAAGTTAAAACTGACCTTGGTAGAAGTTGAACTCAGAATTACAAAGAAAGTAACTAAATAAGTCCAACATTCTACAGATTCTACTGTTCACTACAGCTGTTACCATAATATTTTCTAACAAAAGCGCAAGAGTTGGAATTTGGAGGGAGAGGAAAGTCGATTATATTACTTAACTGGTACTCTATTTTGTTGACCCAGAAGGATGAAAGACAAAGTTAACCTCGGCAGGATTTGAACTCAGAACGTAAAGAACAGGAGCAAATGCTATAAAGCATTTTGTCTGCTGCTCCAATGGTTCTGCCAAGTCACCACCCTAAGAAAAATATGGAACACTTCACGAATTTACATGTCAACCTTGTGCAGGGTCCATGCTAATCTTCTCTGTGTCGTTCCAATTTTTTAAAAATCTACTGCAGAACCTAGTATGTTCACTACCATAATAATGATAATAATAGCTGTCATCATCATCATCGTTTTTATGCCAGTTTCTTTCCATGCTTGCAAGGGTTCGATGGTTCCTTCTCAGCATGGCATTCCTTCGTCATCTCCTTTGTGAGTCTCATCGATTTGAAGTCAGCTCTCACAACCTCTACCCAGGTCTTTCTTGGTCTACTTCTACTGAGGTTTCCTTACACTGGGATTTCCTGGCACTTCTTCAGAACAACAATCATCGTCCATACCAATGCAATCTTCTCTCCTGCATACCACCTTAGATTCCTCTTAAATTCAGCTTTTCCCTCAACTCGTCAAAGCTCTGCCTTTCTCTTACACTTACATTGCACATCCAACAAAGCATAGTTGCTTCATTTCTTTCCAGTCTAGGCATGTCTTCTGCAGTCACAGCCCATGTTTCACTACCATGTAGCATCACACTTTGCACACAGGCAACATACAGTCGTTTGTTTGTACGTAGGGAGAAACCTTTTGTGGTCAACAGTGGGAGTAGCTCTCTAAATTGTTTCTATCCTATCCTTAATATAGCTACTATGCTTTCAGAGCAACCACGCCATTGTTAAGTATGTTGCCTAGATAGCAGAAGCTATCAACCACTTCTATGAGTCCTTCCTGTGACTAGAAAAGGTTTATATCACTGGTGTTCTTCCCCTCGGTTACCCTGTGCATCTTCTTCATATAAAAAGTTTTCGCTTTCTGTTAATCTACCCGTTATCCCACTACATCTCTCGTGTTCCCAAGATTTACATTGTGTTCATTGTATGGAGTTTATGCCCACTCCCTTTCTACATATTGAGCATATTGATGTATAGTTTGTATTTTGTACTATGTCTATGTATGTACATCTCAAACTATTTATCCTTGCTAAGCATTCACATGTTTTTATTTGCATTGCCCTCAAGGGAAATTATCATTATCATTATTATTATTATGAGTATCAGTGAAATAGTAGAAAGTGAGACTTACTATATCAGTGTTTGGCACATTCATTAACTTAGAAGGTTCAGAGAGGAGACTGAGGATCTGAGAAGATCTCATCTGATCTGCAGGTAAATTTCTACGAGGATAGATCACATGTAACGACAGCAAGGCTGGCAATAAAATCTGAAAATAAACATTGTTAACATATAAATCAGATATCTCTTGTTTCAAATATGACATAAGTTAGATAAGTTATAGCCTCACTTAGAAAATATGTCAGTTTGGGATAAAATATATGTGGATAAGACAGAAGTCTGATTTAAGACAAGTCTGCATTAGATATAAGATAGAGGTCAGCATTAGATAAGCTAAAAGTCTTCTTTAGATAAGAAACATGTTAGATAAGATAAAAGTCTGTTTTAGATAAGATATATGTTTGATAAGACAAATGTCTTCTTTAGATAAGATAGAAGTTAGATAAGACAAAAGTTTGCTTTACATAGAAGTTTGATAAGACAAATGCCTGCTTTAGATAAGATAGAAGTTTGATAAGACAAAGGTCTGCTTAAGATAAGATATATGTTTGATAAGATTGGTTTGCTTTAGATATAAGATAGAAATCTGTGTTAGATATAGGATAGAAGTTAGATAAGACAAAGTTTTGCCTTGGAGAAGTAAATGTTTGATAAGACTGGCTTGCTTTAGACAAGATAGAGGTCTGCATTAGATAAGATAGAGGCTAAATAAAATATATTATATATATATCAGATTAGAAATATTATACATTCAAATAACTGGTGTCACTTATACTATTGCTGCTCCCACTGAGAGGGTATAGCTAGCAAATTCAGAAAAACAAAGGATATTGTAATAGTGATAGAAAACATCTGTAATTCAATAGTGGTAATGCGTTTGAGTCTTTATTAATCAATTGGATGGCTTTCTTTTAGATGTAGTCTAGTAACTAGATGAGTGGGTGTGTGTAACAGTAGCACCATTCCCTCTATGTGTGTTTGGGTCTTACATCAGCTTTGTAAAGTCAGAAACTGGTCAGCTTTGCTAAAGAATTTCCTGTCCTTAATACTTTTATTGCCATATTTCTAATGAAATACATTGCTATGTGTTTCAATTAATTTTGAAAATAAGCAAATATTTGGAGGAATTTAATAAAATAACTAAGTTTTTCATTAGTAAAGTGATATTTAGAATATTACTTAATAAAAATGTATAAAATAAAATTATGATGGAAGGTTTTTATATAAGGATATACATTTTAAAATGAGCAGTTTTGTATCAAGATGGCTTCAAGCAGTTTGGTACTAAAAGAGTTAGAGAGTTTTATCAATATTATATATCTGAGGTAAACAGAGATTGTTAAATCTAATAGTTATAGTATAGTTGAAGGCTTTAATTTTGTGTTATTGATGTGTTATTCATGACAACAGAAATTGGGGTACAATACTGTTTCCTATATCTGTATAGTGATTGTCTTTGTGCCACTGAAAAATACTAGGTTCTCCTGCTTGCATTGAAGTCTGCCATCAAGGAAACAAACAAATAAATTAGATTTTCATGGCCCCAGTAAAGGATGTTGTCATGGTAACAAAAACAAAGTTCTCATGTCCCTAGTAAAGTGTATTGTCATGGTAACAAAAAGACTAGGTTCTCATGTCCCCAGTAAATGCTGTCAAGGTATCCCCCCCCCCCCCCAAAAAAAAAAAATAATAATATGAACTTACTCTGGAATGTGGAACAAACTCTTCTGCCATTTTCTTCATAGGAGGGTCATAATCAATAATCATTTGACCAAGTCGAGGAAATGCCGGTTCTCTGTAAAAATTACAGAAGAAATTGAAAGATAATTCTTTAAATATGTAAATTAATCATTTCTAATTTTGACAGAAGAGCACAAACTTGTAAAGGATGGGGTTCAGTCAATTGACTGTACTAATTTTATTGACCAGGAGGAATGAAAGACAAGATAGAATTTATTGGCATTTGAATTGAGAATGTGGAAGGCCATAAGTAAACACTACAAGCCATCTAGTTCATCAATCAACCATCCCTTTTTTCCTTTCGAGATCCATAAATAAAATACCTGTCCAGGGGCAATCAATTAGTAAAATTGCTAAAGAGACAGACAGGGTGCCCTATAGTATCTGTTCTGGCTTTATGTGCTCCGATTCAAATTTTGCCTTCTACCACTGGATTTTATATCGGAGGAAATGGAACTTTCAGAGCCCAGCTAATGGTGATAAGTCCCCAATGTTAGGCTTATTGATTGGAATAACATGTTGGTGACAACAGTAAAAGATGTGGACAGTGTCCAAAGCAGAATAATGCTAGAACAGAAGTGTGTATGTAAATAAAAAAAAATTATGAAACCAAAGCAGGATAAAAACTAGAACAGATGTATCAAAATATTTGGAAATATTTTACTATTATTTCACTCTTTTTAACAATTGTACCAATCCACTGCCCCTGGATAGGGATTTTATTTATTGATCTCAAAAGGAATAAAAACAAGGTTGACAGGATTTATAATGAAGAAAATACAATAGTGAAACTAGTAGCACAGGAGGTTCATCATCATCATCATCATCGGTTAACGTCCATCTTCCACGCTTGCATGGGTTTGGACGGGAGTTTTCCCATTTGAGGTAAGAGTGGTTGTCTCGCTCGCATAGGACTGTCTGGCGGGTTTTCTACGGCTGGATGCCCTTCCTAACACCAACCACGTTTACAGTGTGGGACTGGGAGGTTTTTACCGTGTTACCTACACGGCCACATTACAGCGTGGACTGTCTGGCGGGTTTTCTACGGCTGGATGCCCTTCCTAACACCAACCACGTTTACAGTGTGGGACTGGGAGGTTTTTACCGTGTTACCTACACGGCCACATTACAGCGTGGACTGTCTGGCGGGTTTTCTACGGCTGGATGCCCTTCCTAACACCAACCACGTTTACAGTGTGGACTGGGAGGTTTTTACCGTGTTACCTACACGGCCACATTACAGCGTGGACTGTGTGTTTTTTTGTCGTGACACCTACATGACCTCATTTGTTTCGGACTGGATGTTGTGGTACCAACATAACTTTACATTGAAAGGGGTGGTGTGGATGGGGTAGGGGTAGTGGGACGGGGGTGTATTTTGTTAGAGGTGCCTACTGACTGTAGTAGGTTTCACTTTGTACTTAGATAAGGCGGGTCTTCCTGTGGCGGGTATTACTGTGTAGCGTCAAAGATCTGGGTCCAATGACATTGTCTTGGAGAGGTGTAAGTGTGTGAGGTCGGAATTTATCAAGTCGTCCCAGGTTTTTCTGGGTCTGCCTACTCCGTGGCTACCGTCTATTTTTATTGCCCTGCACTTTTTTATACAGCTGTCGTCTTTCATGCGCATCACGTGACCATACCAACGTAGTCTTCTCTCGAGTAAACAACATCTGATCCCTCTTATTTCTAATTTTTCCCTTAGTTCGTTTATGCTTTACCGTTCACGTATATTACTATTACACATCCAGCGGAGCATGCAGGCTTCTTCTCTAGTTCGGCCATTGATTCAACTATGAGCGTTAGATCATCTGCGTATAGGAGTTCCCATGGGCAGCCGGTCTTGAACTCCACTGTTATAGCCTGAAGGGCAATAATAAATAGTAGGGGGCTAAGAACGGAGCCCTGATGAACACCAACTTTTACGCTAAACTCTTCACTATATTCGTTAATTCTAACCTTGCTGACTGTTTCTTTATACATGGCTTGTATAGCTCTCACAAGCCATTCATCAACACCTAGTTTTCTAAGAGCCTACCAGATAATGGAACGGGGGACTCTGTCGAAGGCTTTCTCCAAGTCGACAAAAGCTAAGTATAGGGGTTTACTTTTAGCTAGGTACTTCTCCTGTAGTTGTCGTACAATGAAAAGAGCGTCTGTGGTACTTTTACCTGACACAAATCCAAACTGCATTTCATCTAGATCAATTCTCTCTCTGATTAGTTGCGCTATTACTTTTTCTGTGACCTTCATGACCTGGTCGATTAATTTAATGCCTCTATAGTTACTCCTATCTAGGGCATCTCCTTTACCCTTGTAGCAGTTAATGATGATGCTGCTAAGCCAGTCCTTCGGAACAACCCCATTCTGTATGACTTGGTTTACTATCCGGGTGACCATGGTGTGTCCCACCGTTCCAGAAGATTTCAGCATTTCAGCAACTATTTCCGAAGGCCCAGCCGCCTTACCCGTCTTCATATCTTTGATTGCTTTACTTATTATACTACCTTTGCTGGTCCCTCTATTGGATCGATGTCGGGGAGACTGTCTTTCTCCCATTTATTCTCCTCATTTAGTAGCCTTTCGTAGTGACACTTCCAAGCTACCTTCTTATCAGCGTCAGTGATGGCAAATACAGGTTATTATTTATATTTATATATATAAGTTATTCCGGGTTCAATCGGGGGTAACCACAGTAAGTAAGGTACTCAATACATAGCAGAGTATAAATGTTTTAATATAGAAATCATCAGGAAGCTGACTGCCCAAGTAAATGTGGTGGTATTTATATCTTTTCTGATGGTAGGAGAGGCTGGGGATTGGGATGGGTGGAGGTCATTGGTTGATGGATTTAAAGAAAAGGGAATTCATTAAAAGCTAATTCTTTAAAGTTATAATTTATATTAACAAAGGCAGAAAGAATACTGTAAACAGGTTCAAATTGGAATACCAATCCTTGTTTATCTCTTAAACTAACAATGCCTGTAAGTCAGGTGTCTACAGGATGGGTGAGGTTCATTGGTTTAAAGGGAAATTCTTTAGAAGTTAATTCATTAAGGCTGAAATTAGAGTGACAAAGGCAGAAAGAATTCTATAACCAGGTTCAAGTGTTGGGGTGTTTCCCCTTATTGTGAAGTTTCTCTTAATTTGCAACCTTCACGGTTGGAGTCTCCCGGGAGACTCCAACCATGAAGGTTGCATTTTTCAGGGTAATTCAATATTTATTTATAAAACTAATCTATATTATATTTTATCTGATGAAAGCGCACCATAATCTGCCTTGGTAGCCCTTGAAATATGTATAATGAAATAAATATGGTTTTATAAATATAGTTTCCATTTGTTAATATATATAGGCACATGGCTTAGTGGTTAGAGCATTGGCCTCGCAATCGAAAGGTTGTGAGTTCAATTCTCAGACCGGGTGATGTGTTGTTTCCTTGAGCAAGACACTTTATTTCACATTGCTCCAGTTTACTCAGCTGTAGAAATGAGTGGTCGTGGAGGTGCCACGGCAAAAAAAGCACCCAGCACTCACTGTAAATGAGGTTGGTGTTAGGAAGGGCATCCAGCTGTAGAAATCAAGCCAGAATCAGTTCCCGTCCCACCCTTGCAAGCAGGGAAAAAGTGGACGTTAAATGAAATGATGATGATGATGATGATATATATATATATATATATGTATATATATATTATCCCGAGTCAGTTTTCTCGTTGCTTTGGTCCCTGTGGCTGGCTTACCAGTCGCAATCTTCAATTTGCAAAGCTGTCTAAACGTAATGTTATTATTCTAAGGTAAAATACCTTATTGAGTGCTTATCTGCACATTCCGATTGCATTCGTTAGCTTAGCTGCAACCAGAGCTTTGATTATGCTATACTTCCATTTATATATATACATATATATACACACACACACATGGAAAGACACCACATAGGCATGTCCTTAAAAAACATACCTATAAACAGGGTATACACACTCGGTATGATACAAAGAACTAATGACTTAATCCGATGGAAAACATATCATTACGATAAAGGACATAATAATAGTGATAGAAATGATGGATTTACCAGTGAAAAATATGGGTTCATATCCTGTAAAAATCCACCAAACAACCCTCAACTTAATGCCTTTAAACTTAACCTCATGAACATGATAAACAAAACCAAATTCAAAAAACGAATGCATCACAACAAACTGCAAAATAACATCAATGCACTACTAAAAAAATTGCATAACACCAACGGTATTATAGTAAAGGCAGACACAACATCAAATGTATACACCATGAGCCTTAATATATACAACAACTTTATACGCCGGAATTACACAAAAAATACAAGAAAACTAGCCTACACTCAATAGTATTAACAAGAAAGGTCTTAACATAGTAAAAAAAACTGAAAATATCTGATAGAACCGAACCTCTGACCCCTTGTAAACCCACATTTAATCTGAAAGATCATAAAGGCAACTTTGAAACTGACCCTACTATTAGATTAATATGCCCATCAAAATCTGATATAGGCAAAATTAGCAAGTATATACTAGATAGAATAATACCACAAATTAAAGACAAACTAATAATTAAGCTTTGGGGTAACACTAACGAAGCAATAGATTGGTTTAGCAAATTAGACAATAAGGAATCTTCCGACTTCATACAATTTGACATCAATGACTACTACTCCTCTATTTCCCCAGTCACCCTAAATAAGGTACTAACCTTTGCACAAAAAAACTCTGACCTATCACCAGATGAAATTAAAATAATACTAGCTGCTAGAAGAACAATCATTAGGTTCGATAATAGTTACTGGGAAAGAAAAAATAGACAAAACAACTTTGATATTACTATGGGATCGAACGATTCAGCTCAAGTAACGGACATTGTCGGAATATATATAGCACATATCTTGCATAAGGAATTTGATAACCTACAAGGAGGAATCTATAGAGACGATACATTACTTTTAGCTAAAAACCTAAATAATCAAAACTTGGAAAGATTATGTAAAAAGATTAGAACATTCTTTAATAAATTAGGACTAAACATCACTTTTGAACTCAACTCTAAAAAAGCTAACTTCTTAGATGTATCACTTAACCTAAACACAGGACTAATAGAACCCTTCCATAAAAATAATGAAAATCTAGCTTAATTATAACTCGAATCACCCTCGCTCCATAATTAACTCCATAGCACATAGTATATCCCTTAGAGTTTCACACTTATCTTCTAATCTAGAGATTTTTAACGAACACGCTAACTACTACAACATAAAGAGAGGCTCAAATACATACCAGATACAAACAATAACAACACACTTAACAGAAATAACACTATCCACACCTATAGAAACAACAAATCAAGGACTAAACATAGAAATTGGCAACAAGCACCAGAAATAATGGAACTGAATACTAATATAAGGACCACTAGAAACTATAGAAGATGCAGAGATAGAAAATACTTATGGTTCAATCCAATATTTAACTCCTCTATAAAAACCAAACTCCTTATACTTTCTTTAAATTAATTGACAAACACTTCCCTAAACTTCACAAATACCATAAAATCTTTAATAGAAATACTATCAAACCATCTTACTCTCTGCCAACAACATAGAATCGCACATACATCATCATCATTCGTCGACTACTGTCGAGATGATGGATTTCACTCTCATGCCCCAGAATTCCCTGTCCCCCATCGCTGCCCCCAGGTCCTGTCTACTGATTCCCGTATCCCCAGAGATAACGTCAGGGAATGACAGCTTCCTACTCCTAGTCAGGCTGGAGTCAGGGTTCCAGAGCAAGAGAGCGGATATGATTTCATTGCTGGCACGGTGACAGTGGCCAGCACATACATAAAATTAACTATAAAAGAATCTCTAATACAAATAGCCTGGAAACAAACACCATAACACCAAATATAAAACATAAACACATAACAACATCACAACCAAACACATGTAAGAACACATCCCGACAATACATCAACAAACCCAATTTTCAGCCCATACATAACAACATACAAAACCGTATCGTGGAACCGGCACATAGGAAAGCATCAAAATGTAACTGTCATTTACCTGATAAATGCCCACTACAAAATAGATGCCTGGAGTCAAATATAGTGTACCTATGTACTATAAATTCAGGCAACCTAGCATGGCACTACATAGGTTCGACAGCGGGGGAGTTCAAGAAAAGGTGGTATGTCCACAGACACTCCATAAATAACCGTAAACTTATGAACACAACGACGCTCGCCAATAAAATCTAGCAGCTCAAAGATACAAACCAGGAATACAGAATTAGCTGGGTGAAGTTGTCAACGGCAATGGCCTATATAATTGGCATGTCCCATTGTAGACTTTGCAATATGTAATTATTCCATATTTTAAAATATAACAAAATGCTGCTTAACAGCAAAATTGAACGAACAATTTTCTGTAGACATAAAACGGTGAGCAAATTTGATAATTTCAGACCAACTTAATTCATCCCATCTATTCCATAATTCAAATTGTACCACCTGAATCTATTATAATAACCTATTATCATTATTATTATCATCATCAACTGTCAATGAACCAACATCATAACCTTTTATATTTTATATTTTCTCTCTTTCTATTTCTTTCCCTAAATTTATTTCATCTCTTACATTATATCTTATCGTATTATTTTCACTTCTAATATAATTTACACACACACACACACACATATATATATATATATATACATACATGTATTTATTTACACTTGGATAGTTTTAAAAAGACAACTTACCCACTGCCATGCTGGAACTCATGTCCCAAGTGGTACAGACCAAGAATGGTTTTCCTGTCATCTATCTTCGATACAATCACCATTATACAAACATATGTCACTATTAGATCAAGGTAGTTTTTTGTCAGGTCATAGTTGGAGCTCTAGAAGGGAAAGGAAAACAAAATGATTATATATTTGTATATATATAAAAATGTAGTTTTCTGTATGTGTGTGTGTGGACAATTTTTAATGAGGGCTCATATATTCTAAACCATCCATGCGATTTCTTTGAAATTTTTTACAGTACTTCTCCTTGCACAAAACCTGTACATGATCTACAAAGGCTTTCAAAAATCGATATTGGGGCCTTTGGAGACATTAAAAAAGTTTCGGTTATTTGTGTAAATTTTTGTGATTAAGTAAGACAAGAGTTATCTTTCGTCAATATTTCGTGATTAAGTAAAACAAGAGTTATCTTTCGTCAATACAATAGGAACTCATTTTTGATGTTGTCAAACATTTTGTTTGGGGATTTTGATTATTACAATTCGGCTCATTTGGATTTTACTTTACTCTTTGTACTTGAAACAAAAAGTTTTACTGTTGTCAAAAAAATTTATACCTAGACTGGATTTCTGTTGTTACATGGGATAACGGATGAGACCGAGCTCACATAATTATTTCGCTGGAATAGTGCCTAAGGTTTTCATGTTTACATAAAGTACGTTTTTCTTCTATGTATTCAAATTTACTTTGTTTAGTTTAATGAGCTACATCAAAAGTTACTTGAACTGTCCAAAGGACGGGTACTTTAGTTAGTATATATATAAATATATGTGTGTGTGTGTGTGTGTGTGTGTGTGTGTGTGTGTGTGTGTGTGTACGTGTACGCAAATATATACTTATATGTATATACACACACATGTTCAGATATATGCATACACACACATGTGCAGATATATGCATCCACACACATGGAAGTGGTTACAAATATAGTAGAAAGCACTCAAATGTATGAATTAGAATGAATATTTTTATTAGATGTGGTTATTTTCCACCTTAAATTTACTTCAACATTACATATAATTGTTTTCTTATTGAGAAATAATATAACTATCAATGGTGGTGCCCCAGAATGGCCTCAGCCTTGGTGATACGAAGGGCATACATCTGTTGAAAACTTGCCAAACAAAGGGTTGAGAGGACTCTTCAGTTTTGTTAAAGACATGAAAACCTCTTTTGTGCACTTGGTAGAATGTATGACAAGTAAATGTAGCCCCCACTTCCCGGCTTGTCTGGGAGGTCAGTAGCTCCATTTCCTTACTGACTTGGTCAATGTAGAACTGTCCAGCCCCTGCTAGCATGGAAAAATGACATTAAACAATGGTGATGTTGATCTTAAATATATCACTAAATGTAACTGTTAATTTTTAATCTCCATCAAAAATAAATAATAATGGTGAAGAGAGAGAAAAATATGTATGAGTGTATGTATGTATGTAGAGAGAGAGAGTGAGAAAGAGATATGCCAAATCCAACTTACAATATCGAGAGTAATCTGACAAGCACCCATTGTGGTCAGCAGTTGTATAATATGATCCTGTAAATGAGAGATGTTACAACAATGAAATAATAATTGTTTCTACTTTTGGCACAAGGCCAGCAATTACCTAGTACATTACTGGTATTTTATTTTATCGACCCCGTAAGGATGAAAGGCAAAGTTAACCTCGGCGGAATTTGAACTCAGATGAAATAATAATGGTTTCTGATTTAGACACAAGGTCAACACCACAATTTAGAGGGAGAGGAAGAGTCGATTAAATCGCCTCAGCAGGGTTTGAACTCCGAATGTAAAGGGCCATGACTTTATGCCGTGAAGAATGGTGTTCAATGCTCTACCTATATTGCCAATCCACCACCCTGAAATCTATTGCTCTGCCTTGGGATACAGTAGCACCATGTTTCCTTAAACCTCCTTGTTGTTGTTGTTTAAAATCCAACCCATCAATGAAGGCATATGGCTTAGTGGTTGGGTGCTGGGTTCATTACGTTGTGAGTTTGATTCCTAGACTGTGCAGTGCATTGTGTCCTTGAGCAAGAAATTTTATTTCATATTGCTCCAGTCTACTCAGCTGGAAAAAATTAGTTGTGACAACACTGGTGCCAAACTGTATTGGCTTTTACATTTCCTTCAGGCAACATTGGTGGCATGGAAAAGGGAGACTGACATGTATGGGCAATTCCTGGTCTTCCACAAAGCACCTTATTCAGGCTTGTACTTCATTTCTATGGATAGCATATTAATTACCTCTATCTTGCCACCATATTCGGATTGTTCTACATATCTCATGTAAAAGTCAACCCTAGTTCTTCATGGACAAAAAAAAAATCAATATTTGAGAAAAGGTATTATTCTGAACATAAATGTTACAATAAAAGAATTAATTTTAATACACTTGTATACTTGTGGAAAGATATATAAAAACTATGTGACCTTATTTATGTCGTTTAGTAGTAGAGTGTGTGAAAACTAACAGTATTTGAGTAAAGACTTGAATTTTTAATGTGATGCAGTCATAGTGCTGTGTTGTAGCTTTCAAAAATGTTTTGCTCTTGTGATTTCATGTAGCACAGGGTGCTCAGAGTTTTAAAAAAACTGGAGGAATATTATGAGTGATTACACTAAACAATTCTCCTGAATTCAATCATATTGATTATTTTAATACCAATATTTCAATATTTAGGCATTACTGTGAATGAGATTGAAGTTATTTAAAGTCAACTCACCTTCAAATCTAGAATGTCAACAAAAGTGTTGTAATACAGAGATAATGATTTGATTACTTCCCCTTTCACTTGGTTGACAGCAGAATACTGTAAGTACAAACAGTTATACATTAATACATTCACATGTCCACATCAAATCAAATGATAACAATTCAAATATATGGATATTCTAAAGTTTAAACCACTCATGGCAAATGTTTATTTTATTGAAAAGCAACATCTTATTTTACTGATTCAGTTCATTTCAATTGATTGTGATTCTATTAGGTCATTTCAATCAACTGTAACCCTGTTAGGGAGTTTCAATCAACTATGATCACAGTAAGTCATTTCATTTAACTGTGACCCTGTTACAGTGTTTCAATCAACTGTGACCCTGTTACAGTGTTTCAATCAACTGTGACCACGTTAGGGTGTTTCAATCAACTGTGACCCTGTTACAGTGTTTCAATCAACTGTGACCCTGTTACAGTGTTTCAACCAACTGTGACCTTGTTACAGTGTTTCAACCAACTGTGACCTTGTTACAGTGTTTCAATCAACTGTGACCCTGTTACAGTGTTTCAATCAACTGTGACCCTGTTACAGTGTTTCAATCAACTGTGACCACGCTAGGGTGTTTCAATCAACTGTGACCCTGTTACAGTGTTTCAATCAACTGTGACCACGTTAGGGTGTTTCAATCAACTGTGACCCTGTTACAGTGTTTCAACCAACTGTGACCTTGTTTCAACCAACTGTGGCTTTGTTACAGTGTTTCAATCAACTGTGACCTTGTTACAGTGTTTCAACCAACTGTGACCTTGTTAGGGTGTTTCAATCAACTGTGACCTTGTTAGTGTTTCAATCAACTGTGACCCTGTTACAGTGTTTCAATCAACTGTGACCACGTTAGGGTGTTTCAATCAACTGTGACCCTGTTACAGTGTTTCAACCAACTGTGACCTTGTTACAGTGTTTCAACCAACTGTGGCTTTGTTACAGTGTTTCAATCAACTGTGACCTTGTTACAGTGTTTCAACCAACTGTGACCTTGTTAGGGTGTTTCAATCAACTGTGACCTTGTTACAGTGTTTCAACCAACTGTGACCTTGTTACAGTGTTTCAATCAACTGTGACCGTTACAGTGTTTCAACCAACTGTGACCTTGTTACAGTGTTTCAACCAACTGTGACCCTGTTACAGTGTTTCAATCAACTGTGGCCTTGTTACAGTGTTTCAACCAACTGTGACCTTGTTAGGGTGTTTCAATCAACTGTGACCTTGTTACAGTGTTTCAATCAACTGTGACCTTGTTACAGTGTTTCAACCAACTGTGACCTTGTTACAGTGTTTCAATCAACTGTGACCTTGTTACAGTGTTTCAACCAACTGTGACCTTGTTACAGTGTTTCAATCAACTGTGGCCTTGTTACAGTGTTTCAACCAACTGTGACCTTGTTACAGTGTTTCAACCAACTGTGACCTTGTTACAGTGTTTCAATCAACTGTGACCTTGTTACAGTGTTTCAACCAACTGTGACCTTGTTACAGTGTTTCAATCAACTGTGACCCTGTTACAGTGTTTCAATCAACTGTGGCCTTGTTAGTGTTTCAACCAACTGTGACCTTGTTACAGTGTTTCAACCAACTGTGACCTTGTTACAGTGTTTCAACCAACTGTGACCTTGTTACAGTGTTTCAACCAACTGTGACCTTGTTACAGTGTTTCAATCAACTGTGGCCTTGTTACAGTGTTTCAACCGTGACCTTGTTACAGTGTTTCAACCAACTGTGACCTTGTTACAGTGTTTCAATCAACTGTGACCTTGTTACAGTGTTTCAACCAACTGTGACCTTGTTACAGTGTTTCAATCAACTGTGACCTTGTTACAGTGTTTCAATCAACTGTGACCCTGTTACAGTGTTTCAATCAACTGTGGCCTTGTTACAGTGTTTCAACCAACTGTGACCTTGTTACGGTGTTTCAACCAAACTGTGACCTTGTTACAGTGTTTCAACCAACTGTGACCTTGTTACAGTGTTTCAATCAACTGTGACCTTGTTACAGTGTTTCAACCAACTGTGACCTTGTTAGGGTGTTTCAATCAACTGTGGCCTTGTTACAGTGTTTCAACCAACTGTGACCTTGTTACAGTGTTTCAACCAACTGTGACCTTGTTACAGTGTTTCAACCAACTGTGACCTTGTTAGGGTGTTTCAATCAACTGTGACCTTGTTACAGTGTTTCAATCAACTGTGACCTTGTTACAGTGTTTCAACCAACTGTGACCTTGTTAGGGTGTTTCAATCAACTGTGGCCTTGTTACAGTGTTTCAACCAACTGTGACCCTGTGAGGGTGTTTCAACCAACTGTGACCTTGTTAGGGTATTGCAATCAACTGTGGCCTTGTTAGAGTGTTTCAATCAACAATACGTTATCTCTGTAATGCTCTCTCATAACGCCTATTAGGAATTACATCAGATCTGCTTGTATCAAATACACCTTACCATCACCCATTTCTGTGCTGCCAGCTACCACCCTCATTCTTACCAGTGCCTATCTCTATTACCAACCATTACTCGCTGTCTCCCACCAGTTAACACAGAGCTACCATTAGTTTTTCTTTCATTACTCATACCAACACTATCATCCTTTCATTACTCCTCTTTCTGCATTCTGCTTCTCCCACTATATACATGCTCCCTTTACCCACTCACCCTGATTCTTCTGTTATTGTTTGTCATTACTGTCTCTTTTCCATTACAACCCCCTCTTCCACCCTCTCACCCTAATCACTCTCTTTCTTCCTCACTCCAGTTAATCTGTCATTGCACTTACTCTTTTGGTTACAATAATTAAATACATACAGACAATGCTGAATAATGTGTAATCTTTAGTCTTCTACAATACAAGGCAACCTCTCTAGTATTGGTGTCAGGATAAAATGGATCCACTACACTCTTAAGTGGTTGGCATTATACCAAAAATGCAATGTACAAGCAAGAGAGCAATAGCTCCAAGTGAAAACTAGTTTGGAACGTGATGATCCATCAAACACATGCTAGTATTGAAAGAAGATATAAAATGATGATATTTATATGCAGGAAATACTTACTGTATTAGATTTGGGGTCAATATTCGGAAAGCGGCGTATTATATTACGAGTTACTTGTTCCATATTTTTGTCACTAAAGAAAGCAGGTTTCTTATCTGCATTTTGTAAAGTCTACAAAAAGAAAAGAATGCAGAAATATGATTTTGGTAAGAAGTAAACAATAATAAATGAACAAAATTTATCTGAGATGAAGATGTTTTACAAATTCTCCAAAGCTGAACTGTGCTACAGGATATATTTGTAGATGTTAGCCAACACTATGTATAGATAGATGTAGATGCCTTGAGTGTATACACAATATCATCAATGACAGAAAAAGAGGGATCAGTAAGACTAGTTTCAAGTATTCTTTTTCTGTTCATGAATATATTGTATATACAGACCTGGTGTCTACATTTACCTATACATACAAAATATATTATATATACAGACCTGTGTCTACATCTACCTATACATACAAAATATATTATATATACAGACCTGTGTCTACATCTACCTATACATACAAAATATATTGTATATACAGACCTGGTGTTTACATTTGTCTATCTTACAAAACAGGTGGTGAATTTGCAGTGTCATAAGGGCATTGGATTAAAAATACCTTCGGTATTTGTTCTGGCTCACTGCACTTTGAGTTCAAACCCTACTGAAGTAAACGTTTCCTTTCATCCTTTCAAGGTTGATAAAGTACAAGGGATTGATTTTTTCTCTTTTTCTTTCTCTCACTCTTGAACGAAGAAAGAAATAGGCTATGCTCCAACCTGGAAAGGGATGGGCTCCACCAGGCTTAAAATACCCAAGACATGCCTTGTGTTAGGATGGCACTCATAACTCCAGCAAGAGTTAACGGCTCTTTTTCTTTTCCTTACACACAAAAAAGAAAAGGAAAGGAGCCTATCATCAGACCAAACCCAGGAAACAACATTTACATTACTAATACTATCCAACAGTCACAACTCCTGGCAGAGGAAAGGAGCTGATAATCAGATGAAACCCAGGAAACAATGTTTAGAATACTGATACTATCTGCCAGTCATGACTCCTGGCAGAAGGAGGTGGGATTTTAACTCAGAATGAACAGAGTCAAATCAAATATAGGAAAGTATCCCACATAACTCGAACAATTTTGCCATCAACTTCCGCTGGGTTGGTACTTTATTTATCAACTCCAAAATGATGAGAAGCAAAGTTGACTGTTGCAGGATTTTAATTAAGAGCATAGAAAGCTGGAACAAGAACTGGGGCATTTAACCCAATGCCCTAATAACTGCCAATTTGCTGCCATGGTAGGCTAAAATCTATAGATACATTATGCAGTAGAATATAGACCTGAAACAAAACACTCAATACATCAGTTATTTATAGAAATTTCTCCAATGTACAGAAAAAATATTCTAAATCCTAGAGTCAAAAAAACAATAGAGTGATAGAATATTGTGATGATATGGCAACAATCTGCATAATGTCAAAGATATGACAATCTCTCTAATTCTAATGCCACAATAAAATGCAGAGTGCAGGAACATAAGTAAGAGGAAGGCCCACAGTCCATCTGAGAGGAGTCGTCCAGCCTTTGCTAGCAAGGAAATGTATGTTAAATGATGATGATGTAGTGCTAGTGCTAGTGCCACAATGAAAAAAGCATCCAGTCCACCTTGTAAAGTGCTGGTGCATGACAAAAAGCACCCAGACCATCTTGTAAGGTGGTAGTGTTGGTGACAATGATAAAAAAGCATCAGGTCCACCCTGTATGGTGGTAGTGCTGGAGTCCTGATAAAATACTTCTAGTTAGTATATGCTGTAAAGTGGTTGGCATTAGGAACGGCATCCACTCAGAAACCAAGCCAAAACAGAATGTATGAGCAAGACAGAGTCACTTCACTAGTCTAAACCCTTGCTTGGACTGATTTAAACCCTTGCATTATGTTATAGATTGGCAGTATTGGTAGAGCATCAGACAACATGCTTTGCAGCACAGAATTATGTCCTGTTATGTTCTTAGCTGAAATCCCTCCAGGGTTAGTTTTGCCTTTCATCCTTACAGGGTCGATAAAATAGATTTTCTCCTTCCCCCAAATATTGTTGGCCTTGTGCCTAAATTAGAAACCATTATCTATACTAATAAAGCTGATGGCCCTATGTATGTAACAACCTTTTCACCAAACGGCTGAACCAAACAGCACCAAATTTGCACCATAGATGTAACTTTTTCCAAGTAAGAAAGTGAGGGTATTTTTGTCTACTAAATTTTGTTAAAAGATTAAATATATTATTTAAATATTCACTTCTTTAAAATTTTCAAATGTCAACACTTCCGGTTATACGACATTCCTCTCTCTTTCTTAGTCTGTCTTTTTAGATAGATACATATTTATAACATCAGGCCCTTATAATATGTCTCTGTATGTCTGGCTGTCTGCATTATTAAAACCATTCTGTACATTGACTTCACTATCTGTGTATGTGTGTGTATATATGTATATATAGTGTGTTTGTATATATATATAGTATGTATATATATATATATATAGTGTGTGTATATATATATATATATATATATATATATATATATATATATATATATATATAGTGTTAGTATCATAAATAAGAGACAGTTTAATTTGTACATTTTATTACAGCATTCCTTTATACGTATATATATACATACATAAACATGTTATTTACAGTTGTATAAAAAAGAAGTATAATTGTTTCTACTTTTAGCACAAGGCCACCAATTATCCCAGTACATTACTGCTGGTACTTTATTATATATAATATATATAATACAACATTCCTCTCTCTTTCTTACTCTGTCTTTTTAGATAGATACATAGCTATAACGTTGTGTGCTTATAATATCTGTCTGTATGTCTGCTGGTCTGCATTGACTTCGCTTCTAACCAACTTTTAATTAATATATTCGTGTACATATTTCCAACAATAATACTATACTAATCTATATATTTTCAACAGTAATATTATACTATATATTTTCAACACTAATACTGTACTATATATTTTTAACAGTAATACTATACTATATGTTTTCAACAGTAATACTGTACTATATATTTTCAACAGTAATACTGTACTATACTATATATTTTCAACAGTAATACTATACTATATATTTTTAACAGTAATACTATACTATATGTTTTCAACAGTAATACTGTACTATATATTTTCAACAGTAATACTATACTATACTATATATTTTCAACAGTAATACTATACTACACAGACGGCTTATCGTCTGTTTATCCAAGCGAAGCTAGGTACGTCAGCTATATATATCTATCTGGATGCCGTAGAATATGCCAATGGTAGCCGGGCGCCAGCCAGACAGGCCACCTAGTATTTTATAAACAAGACACTGCCTATGATTTTGAAAATAATCAAGGATCTGGTGAGTTTTAGAAATATAACTAACTTTCTCATTATTAAGCTGGTGTTTGGAACATAATTTAAAGGTTCTTACATAAAGTTTTGATAGAGGTTATTTGATAAATATAAACACTTCAGCATTCAATAATCAGAAGGGCAGTGGACAGTAGGTGTAAAAGCCAAACTCTCTATCTTCAATTCAATATTCATGCCAACCCATACCTATGGTCAGGAATCTTGGGTAATAAACTGAAAGTATACGATCGCAATTACAAGCGGCCAAAATGGGATTCATCCAAAGGGTCTTTGGAGTACCGTTAATTAATAGAGCTCAGAGATCAGAGAACCGCTACTTCTCCAAATTGTGAGATCACAGCTCCGATACTATGGGCATGAGATTAGAATTTCTCAGGAAAGAATGACTAGACAGATTTTATGGGCAAAACCAACTGGGAGGAGACCCAGGGGAAGACCCCGAGCAAGATGGTTGGATAACATCCATGAGCTTGGCTGGTCTCACTCAGGGATCCAGCCGGAAATGGTTGCTCTGACATGATCTGCTGGATGGAGTGTTTGAGGACTGCTCTCATAACCCACTCAGGGACGAGGAGAGGAGGGGAAGAAGAAGGAAGAAGATAAACATTTAAAAATAGTTTTGTATCAGAGAACCAGAGGCAGGTGGTTTGGTATCAAAAGGGTTAACTCTCAAATCATTTCTGACTATGTAGTTGTTAAAGGTTATAACAAGATAAACACCTAGCTACAGCACTGTAAAACTGACAGTGATATGTTCTACATCTCCTGTAAGTCAAAGGAAGTAAATGTAATGCTCAACCTCACACCAAAGACTCAGTCCACCTGAACCCTCACTTCTCATTAAGAGGCTCTATAAATTTAATGATCAACCTCACATCAAAGACTTAGTCCACTTGAACTGGAAGGTTTAAACATGTATAAACATTTTAAAATGAGCAGGTGTGTACCATAAAACCAGGGAGGTTTCAGGTGGGTTGGTATCAAAAGGGTTAACTATTATGGCTCCCAATATATGATATAAATTGTGTAGCTTGCAATTATATCATACCATAGATTTTGTGTAACTTATTTCCTTTTTCCGGTAACCCATGAACTACTCAACATAGACACATGGGTTACATACCTTCCTGTAGCCCGTAACTTACTCAATGCTGTACACAATTGGGTCATATACTATCTAGTAACCCAGGGCTTACCTCAGCTGGATTATTCACTATCCTGTAACCCATAACATACCCAGCATATGGGTCACATACATAACACCAAATAACTTCTTATAAAAAGCACACCTTCAAAAAACATACTAAAGAAAGAAACCTCAACTTAGTCAGTTGACATGCTAAAAATATTAGCTAAATCACCCTGCTGTCTTAAAAAGGAAAGGCACATACAATATAGTTATAAATACATTATAACTAAATAGTCCTCAACTCAGCAAAGAAGGGAATAACTCCAAATGAGAACTGACTCAAACTGTGTCAATCCATCCAACCCAAATCAGCAAGGAATGTAAAATGATGATACTTATGTCTGATAGAGCTGACCTGGAGTTAACCAATGTAAAGTGACAATTGAAATAAATAATTGTGCCATAATTAGTTATAAAATACTAATAGTGGTGAAAATATAATAGTTAATACTAATGAAGATGTAGACATGATGGTTAAATATTAGTGATATAGATGTAATGGTTAAATACTAATAGTGATGTAGATATGATGGTTAAATACTAATAGTGATGTAGATAATAATAATGAAATAATAATAATGAAATTATTGTGCACTACAACTCATCAAAGGTGCATGTATAGTACATAGAATAATGTTCAAATGTCAGAAAAATGAACAGTGTATGAGTCATGAAATACATGTGTGTGTATGGAGGGGGGATATCAGGTGTAGTGTTGGCGAATCTCAGGAAGCAAGGAGGTTTTAAAGGATGCAGTGTTCCGACAGTTAACAACTGATGCAGGTAGTTTGTTCCATGCTTCAGCAACTCTGAGCGTGAAAAAATGTTTCCGAAAGTCACGGGAGCTCTGCTGTTTTCTGACTTTGTAGGCATGTCCACGTGTGTTAGACACATGGAAATGGCAAGATGGTTAATAATTTTGTTGGTGTTTACCAAATCAGTTGCCAGACGTCGGAGCTTCAATGTATCCATGCCCAGGGAAGTAAGGCGTTCAGAGTATGGTAGTTGCCCGATGGAGGGTATTCACTTGGTTGCATGTCTCTGAACAGTTTCCAGGAGGTCAATGTTCTGAGCAAGATAGGGGTTCCAGACTGGTGATGCAAATTCTAAGTGTGGCCGCATCATAGCTATATACAGCTTTAAATAGATAGCTGGAGAGTGGCTAACAAATGTCTTGCTGAGTGATGCTAAGACACCCTCGGCCTTCTTGACAATTTTAGAGACGTGCTTGGTCCAACGCAAATCGCTGCTGACAGTAATGCCCAAGTCATGCTCACAAGAAGACTTCTTGATATTAGTGTTGTGGAGGGAGTATGTGGACGCTGGGTTTTTACTCCCAAAATGCAAAGTGGTACACTTGTCCACAGCCAACTCGAGTTGCCAGTCCGTGATCCATTGCTGCATTGTGTCCAGGTCTGATTGCAGGAAAGATCTATAGTGTTCAGGATATGTCCTTTTTATCTCAAGGTACAGCTTGATGTCATCTGCATATTTCAGTACTGTGGTATACTTTAAGTTGGCATCTATGTCATTAATGTATGCCACAAACAAAAGGGGGCCAAGAACAGATCCCTGTGGTACACCAGATGACATCTCATACAGTGAGGAATGCTGTCCTAGAACCGTGACTACCTCTGTTTGACTGAGAATGAAGGACTTCAACCAGTTAAAAAGGTCATCCTTCACACCCATTGCAGAGAGTTTTGCCATAAGTTTTTTATGTGGCACAAAATTGAAAGCTTTAGCAAAGTCAAGGTAAACAACATCCACCCATGACCTGCCATCAGTGATACGGGTGATGTCTTCAAGAAACTCGATAAGTTGATCACAGCAGCTGGAGTTAGGGATAAATCCAAATTGCGAGGGCCGGATAAGACTGTGAGAGTTCCAGAAGTTCCAAAGTGTTTCTCTGACACAGGATTCCATCAGTTTGACAATGCAGCTAGTAAGACTGACTGGACGATAGTTGACAGGTGATGTACGGTCACCCTTTTTGAACAGAAGAATGACGCTGGCAGTTTTCCACTGCTTCGGAGTAGCACCGTTGTTCAGACAGAATTGAAAGAAGAGGGATAGCTGGTATGTAACACCATCAAGACTAGGAGAGGCATGGTTGCGTTTATTCTTGTGACGTCACAACATTTCAGGTGTAAATTCCATAGTTGTTATGGAATTTGATGTTAGAGATGGTGGAGATAGTGGAGATGGTACATTTTGGTCTTCAACAGTGAAAATGCCTGCATAGCATTCAGCAATGAGTTCTGCGCATTCCTTGGGGTCGTCGGTAATCTGGCTTGTGTGGGGATTGCGAAGAGGACTAACTGGAGAGTGAGGCCTCTGCTTTGAGTGTACATATTTCCAGAACACCTTACTGTCAGAGTTGGTTGCTAAGTGCTGTTCAAATTCAAGCACTGCCTTTTTTGTCACCTGCTTGAGATGGTTGGACGATTTATTTCGCTTTTTCCTCTCGACATCTGATTTATGCAGTTTGTACTCACGTTCAGCATTACAACATTCTTTCCTGGCAAGACGGACTGCTGCAGTCTCCCAAATTACATTTTTGGGATGTTTTTTCTGCTTACATGACACCTATGCTGCACATGCTGTCCATATTGAGTTCAGGATGTTCTGAGGTACAGTGTTGACATCACCAGAGTCGTAAAATTTAAGCCAGTTTGGACGCTGCAGCTTGGTGCAGTAACAGTTCCAGTCTGCTTTATTCCAGTCAAAATGAGCAGTTTGGAGATGGTTGTGGTTTTTGTTACTGCCCATGAGGGACAGATTGGCAATGATCATAGCATGATCAGGGTCACCTAAAGGTTCCTCAGTAGTAACACTAATAACCATTTCAGGAGTAGTGGTGAAGAGTAGATCCAAAGTGTTGTCACCTCTTGTTGGGGAGGTGACTACTAGGGACTAGTTTGAGTCCAGCACTAGCTCAAGGAAATCATTTGTAAAAGGTTTCCCAGTCAGTGAAGTGGCTGTTTTCCTGGCAGCAGCAGCTGAGGATATCACAAAGCTGAGTGTCTTGATGGTAATTTGGGGGTGCGGTAAACAACTCCAAGTAGCAGTGTTGACGTGGTCATACGTATATCGCAAAAATATTGGTTCAAATCAACGCAACGAAATGCTGAAAAGTTTGAATGAACGTAGACTATTAAACCACCACGATTAATGCGGTCTTTACAAAACAAGTTGTAGCCAGCTATGCTGAAAACCTCATCACAGAGTAAGGAATGTGCCCGTGTTTCCGTGACTGTAATGAAGTCAGGGTCGATACTTTTGACGTAGGAATCAAAAAGATGTATCTTATTGCGTAGACTACGTGCATTTAAGGACAATTTGTACCTTGTAGAATTTGGTCTATGATGATGTGCAGGGGATGGCAGGTGGTTCTGGTTTAGTTTCCAGAGTTATGATGGTTAAATACTAATAGCAATGAAGATATGATGGTTAAATACTAATAGTGAGGTAGTGATGGTTAAATACTAGTGATGATGAAGATTATGATGATTTAGACCTGATGTAGATATGATGGTTAAATGATGGATTTAGAAATAAATACAATGATATATATATACATGAAGTAAGAAATAAAAAAAATTGTTGTAAATTATAGTAATTATTTCTAACAGGATATCCACCTATCCTACAACTGTAGCTGAAGATAAGGTTGTTTCAGACACACATACTGTGGGTGTATACTACAACAAATGAGAAAGAAAGTAACAGAATTAAATAGAATATGTAATAGTAAAGGCAAGAATGCAATGCCAGTTGATCCTGCACCATTATGATCAAATATATTCCAGTTAGCTTTAAGCATTCCCAATTTATATTTGGATGCTAGAGCTAGAAACAATAGGCAACGTGTCCCTTTGTTCACCTAAGAAAATAGTTTTGAGTGACATTTGGCTGCTATTTCTAGCAAGTTAAGTGACCACAGGGTTTGTATATTTTATATATAATACAGTATATCTAACAAAACAATTTTTAGTTATTGCTTTGCCCCAGGTCTAGCAGACCTATGATTAAAGGTGATCCAATCATGACCATATAAACATACAAACAATTATTCAAATATAGCATATCTGGAGGTGTATTATTCAATGAAACTTTCCCCTTTTCTAAGACAAATAACGAAGAGTCAGAGTGATATTTGGCTATTATTTCTTCCAGGTCAAGCAACCACTTAGAGACACTCACATTGTCAGTGGGTGATGTTGAAAGAAAAAAAAAGTAGAATTCCAGTAGTTAAAATAGCTGTCTGTTACAAAGATAAATACACATCTAAATATGTCCTCCATACAATCAGCTTAGCTGTATTGTGATAAATACATATTTAAATATTTCCTCCATACAATTTAGCTCTATGTAGATAACTACACATCTAAATATCTGACATACAACTTAGTCAATAATGTTTCCTAAAGGAAGCTACAATAAAAAATAAAAAAAAATAAAAAGAATTAGTTTCTCTCTTCCAATCCTAAGACGAGACTGAAACTGTAGCATCTGATAGTTTTAATAAAAGATAGTCACTTAGAGGGCAGGACTAATATATAAAGAGACAGTAGGAAAATTAATGTAAAGAGTGTTTACATACAGTAATGTGAGATGTCACAATGTGTGTGTGTGTGTATCAGTGGATCAATTTTAATGTGTGTTGTATGTGTCAGTGTGTTAATTTTAATGTGAATGTGTGTGTGTGTGTGTGTGTGTGTGAATGAATGGCTAAGGAGTTCACTTCACAACCTGTGTGTGTGTGTGTATGTGTGGTTAAGGAGTTCACTTCACAACTAGTTGGTTCCGGATTCAGTCGTGCTGTGTGACACCTTGAGCAAGTGTCATCTACTGAGCTGTGGGTTGATCAATGTCTTGGGAGTAGAATTTGGTAAGCAGAAACTGCAGAAGCCCATCGTGTGTGTATATATATGTATGTATGTATACATGTGTATATATATATGTACGTATGTATACATGTATATATATATATGTATGTATACATGAATATATATATATGTATGTATGTATACATGTATATATATGTATGTATGTATACATGTATATATATGTATGTATGTATACATGTATATATATATATATGTATGTATACATGTATATATATATATATATATGTATACATGTATATATATGTATGTATGTATACATGTATATATATATATATGTATGTATACATGTATATATATGTATGTATGTATACATGTATATATATATATGTATGTATACATGTATATATATGTATGTATTATTTCAACCTATACATACATATATATATATATATATATATATATATATATACATGTATACATACACATATATATATATATACATGTATACATACATACATATATATATATACATGTATACATACATATATATATATATATACATGTATACATACATACATATATATATATACATGTATACATACATATATATATATATATACATGTATACATACATATATATATATATATATACATACATATATATATATATATATACATGTATACATACATATATATATATATATATACATGTATACATACATATATATATATATATATACATGTATACATACATATATATATATATATATATATATATATATATACATGTATACATACATATATATATACATGTATACATACATATATATATATATACATGTATACATACATATATATATATATGCATGTATACATACATACATATATATACATGTATACATACATACATATATATATGGTGGCTGCCAACTCGTTTTCGAGTACGGCCACTACTTTATATCCATGTAGGAGAACCCCTACCGATGCGCTGAACGAATGTGACTTTTTAGTCCAGCCAGCGACTTGAAAACTCTGGTACAAAGACTACACTTGTGACCATTATTGACACATAGTGCAGGGCCCATGGTACCATGTGATGACAAGTGCAGAGAGATCTCCAGTTATAAAGCAATGCCTGTGCTGTGAAGCTTTTATAGTGAGCAAAGGCACTGCACAAAGCCAGTCCCACTCTCTTAACCAAGATGATATTTACCAAAAAGAAGAACAAGTCAACATCATTGGATACCATCAGGGTTGCAGGTGTTATATCAGAGTTTTCCTTCTCCTAGAATTCTGCCTTGACAAAGGCTAAGGGGTCATCTCTCCCAGTGATTTTGGATGGCTATTGACTCTTAAGAGCTCCCTTGCCCTTTGACAGGTTTTGTTTTTAGTCCTGCAGGATGTCCAAAGTCACCCTCCTCACCAAGAAACCTTGGTGGGGTTGCCAGTTTAGTCGCCAACGACCCGACCATGAGACAGGTTGTACTGGGATACATGTTACCAGTAGCACCAACTGGTGACCTGACATAACATATATATATACATGTATACATACATACATATATATACATGTATACATACATACATATATATATATATTCATATATACATATATATATATATATTCATGTATACATACATATATATATATACATGTATACATACGTACATATATATATACACATGTATACATACATACATATATATATACACATGTATACATACACATATATATATACACATGTATACAAACATACACACATATATATATATATATAACAAAAGTAAAGAATGACCATGGTATTTGCATCTAGAAAGTCTGGGCAAGGTTGTTTGTGGAAAATCAGCAGTCACCCATGCATACCAGTCTCCCCTCTCCATTCCACCAATGTTATTCAAGGACCAGTGACGTCACAACTCATTTCTAGAGCTGAGTGAACTGGAGCAACATGAAATAAAGTATCTTGCTCAAGAACACAACACAAAGCTTGGTCTGAGAATCGAACTCATAACCTCACGATTATAAGCCCGACACTCTAGCCACTATGCCATGCGCACACACACACATATATATAGGTGTTACGGTGCAAGTTAATTGCGTCAATAGGCAGTATTCCGAATGAGCACTCTATGCTCTTGGGGAGCAGAGTATCAATAGTATTAATGTAGAAGGGAACAAAGAATCACTGTTGCATCATATACATATTTAATTAAATATTACATATGTTTCACAGTCGATCTGCTCGAGGAATGATCTATTAATGATCGAATCTGACTCTGGAACCGGAAGCTCCTCAGATATGTTTTAACATGTAGACTCGCATCTATAATACGGTACAGGAGAATGATAGGCTGCATAACACGCGAAACCAGGTTCACATCAGTAGCATACTGGGAGATAGGAATATTAGAAATAGGGACACAACAGAGCCAACACATAAGGACAAACAAGGCAGAGAGGCAGTAGGCTTAGCAGACAGCGTAGGAACACCAGAACCGTGCACCAGCAACTATAGTAGTACAGGTAAAAGGAATAAATATCATGTTTTAAATACTCCACGTTCTAGTATGGGCAATAACCATGACAACTCATACCGGACTGATAGAACTAGCAATATTCAACATAGGAGTGTAAACAACAACGATTACTGTAGCAGTAGACAACATGACAACGTACCTACACCACCAATGCATAGAGGACACGCTAGGATTAGATCGAGGAATACAACGTGGTTCAATGCGCCTTACTCTAAGCACGTACGGACCAACATACCCGGAATATTCTACAAGGCACTGGATGAGTGTTTCCCAACCACCCATAAATACCATAAACTGTTCAACTGGTACACTGTGAAATTCTCATTTTCAACTGCGTCCATCTTAGGTGACTATATTGCTAGCACCAATTCCATGAAAATGCAGAATTTTGAGTGTCACCGGCAGCAGACGGTGGTTGGGAGTAGCCGCCTTGACTGCGCCTTATCCTATGCCGCAACCCGCCGTGAGCCTTAACATCAACACTCAATGCACAGCAACGTTGACCGTGGTCCCCAATGAGGTAACAGGCCGGTATGGAGGAGGCGTAACACATGACACCACGGGCTCTGACCCACAAAATCGGAGTAGGCATCCTGACTTGTAACTGATGTAATAATGCACAATACCCTCTCCAGGGCAATTGCATGGTAACAAATATTGTGTACAAATGTGTGGTTGTAACACGGAACACGATGCATAACTATATCGGTGCAACATCCACGAGATTTAAGTCGAGGATGTATAACCACACCAACTCTTCCACAGACGAGACCAAGAGGCACTCCACTGGCAGACTTAATCTGGATGTTAAAAGACAGTGGCATGGACCTCAAGCTGCACTGGAGCATAGTACAATGCATGGCTGCGCATTCCGTGGGCGCAGGCCATTGCAAACACTGTGTGGCGGAATCCATGGAAATAGTAAAATTGAAACATAATTAGGTTAACCCCAAGTCGGAGATCATCATGGCTTGCAGGCACCACCGGAATTGCACTTTTTCTGCACTGAATTTTCCCGAATAGGAGCGTAGCGAGTGCTTGGAGCATACAGATAATGGGAGGCAGGCCACAACTGCACCCAGGGATGGCCCAGCGGTTCGCTGAGCACCTGAATGACCTTTGGGCCCACTCTGCATGCATAAATTTGCATTTATTTGAATGCACACATGCATAGAGACTTTCCCATGTATGTACTACGGAATAGTACATAATGCACAAACCTGTTGGCGTGAATTGATGCTCACAGGGGAATGGGCATTCGATTCATGTACATTTTAATTTTGGAATACCTGCTGATTGTAACATTATGTAAGAAGCTGTCTGATGAGATCATGGCACTGGGTACTATGCAAAATCGCGTGGTTACTGTCGTCATCGAAATATGTATTGCAGCCTTATCAATAAAGGACTTTAACATCTAAACTACTTCGTATTTCCTTATTATTATATATATATATATATATAGGTGTGTATATATGTCTGTATATATGTATGTGTGTGTGTGTGTATGTATGTATATATGTATGTGTGTGTCTGTGTATATGTGTGTGCGCATGTGTGTGTGGTTTTTATTTTGTATTTTAATTCCTTTACCCCTATACCCTTTTACGGTTCATCACCCCTGCATTCTTGTATTGCCTTATCTCCCTAATGCTTACTTCAAACAATGTGCCAGCAGACATCAGGCAGATGGGTCGACACGCATGGATACCTGCAACAACTTGACCAAGATAGAGATAATAGCCACTAAATTATAAGAAGACCTCAACTGTGATCTGATAGAAAACAAACCAACAAGTGAATAGGGTGAAATATCACTATGACAGAATTTGTGGTCGCATCTAAGAAGGAATCGGGAAAATATTCAAACACTCTCAGACGCGAGTCTACATATTAAAACATATCTGAGGAGCTTCCAATTCCAGAGACAGATTCAACCATCAATAGGTCATTCCTCGAGCTGATCAACAGTGAAACATATGTAACTAAGTATGTATATGATGTAACACTGATTCTTTGTTCCCTTATATATTAATACTAAATATATATATATATAAACATACACACATATATATATATAAACATACACACACACACACACACATATATATATATATATATATATCTAAACATACACACACACACATATATATATATATAAACATACACACACACACACACATATATATATATATAAACATGCACACCCAGACACACATATATATATATATAAACATACACACATATATATATATATATATATATAAAAACATACACACATATATATATATATAAACATACACACACATATATATATATATAAACATACACACATATATATATATATATAAACATATACACATATATATATATATATATAAAGATATACACATATATATAAAGATATACACATATATATATATAAACATACACACATATATATATATATAAACATACACACATATATATATATATAAATATACACACACATATATATATATAAACATACACACATATATATATATATAAACATACACACATATATATATATATATAAACATACACACATATATATATATATAAACATACACACATATATATATATATAAACATACACATATATATATATATAAACATACACACATATATATATATAAACATACACACATATATATATATAAACATACACACATATATATATATAAACATACACATATATATATATATAAACATACATATATATATATATATAAACATACACACACATATATATATATATAAACATACACACATATATATATAAACATACACACATATATATATAAACATACACACACATATATATATAAACATACACACACATATATATATATATAAACATGCACATATATATATATAAATATAAACATACACATATATATAAACACATATATATATATAAACATACACATATATAAACATACACACATATATATATATATATATATAAACATACATATATAAACATACACATATATATAAACATACACACATATATATATAAACATACACACATATATATAAACATACACACATATATATAAACATACACACATATATTTATATATAAACATACACACATATATATATATAAACATACACACATATATATATATATATAAACATACACATATATAAACATACACACATATATATATAAACAAACACACACATATATATATATAAACATACACACACATATATATATATAAACATACACACATATATATATATATAAACATACACACATATATATATATATATATGCACACATACACATACACACACATATATATATAAAAGTGAAGACACATCACTCTTTGTAATTATCAGTATTAACACTATCTGTAAATAAGGCTCACCCTATTTCCTACACTCATCAACAGTCAAATACCAATCAGTTAATATGTGTGTGTATATAAACATGTGTGTGTGTGTATATGTGTATACACATACACACACTCTCAATACCTAAAATATCACAGTCCCATTCTGTATTATCTCTTTCTATCACTTCACTACTGTTTCATCTATCCCTGTGTATGACTTTAATATGACTTTAAAATTTACACACACAAACCTACAGACACTGCATCTTCTATGTCAGTCATGTTGCTACAATAAGTAGTTTGCTTTCCAATTACAAGATCCTGGGTTCTAAACCTTATCTTTGTCTCTGTAAATAGTTATTTCTTCAAAGATACCCCTCATACACTTAATCTCGTATGTCATTTGTACATATATGCTGAACATTTATATAATTATATTGTAGAAATATATTATTGAAATATCATTTTTATCTTTAATCACTTTCACTTATTAGTAATCAACATAAGTTACAAGGTTCTTCATATGCAAACATTATTTTATCAAAAAGCAAATTTCCTAGTCTGTATGATTGTTCATATATCCAGTAGTCCTGCTCAGCGCTGCCGAAGTTGGTACATTCATACACATTTGGTACCATCTACCCTTAATTTGACTTTTCTATACATTTGGTATCTACCATGTCTGGATTTGTTGGTACGTTTTAGAAATTGAACTTGCTTTGTAAATTTGGCTTAATTTATATACTAAAATCACCATTTAATGATTTACCATTTATCAGCTATAACAACTTTTATGTTGAAAAATTATCCATTAAATGTATTTGCCCGTCAAATCTCACTTGACATCAATACTCTTCTGTGTAGTATTTCAAATCAGTAGCCAACCATCAACTGTATCAGCCTGGTAGCCAATAATAACACACTATTTGCTTACAATTGATCAGTGGTCGTTTTACTTGAATAGATTCTACTGACAATATGCAAGGACATCTAAATATAGATAGATTAAGATGAATTCTCGGAAGACAACCGTATCAGTTCAGTTTAAGCAGTTGTGTCATAGCGTGCAGTGTGCTTTGGGAGTGTTACCTTTCAATATATGAACTGTTTTGCATTTTTGAGAAACATTTAAAACCCATTATGAGTGGAAAAAAATTGAATTTAGAATATCATTCTGATACTGATGAAAATGACACACCTTAGAAAAAAAAACTGAAATCCACTTTCTATGAAAAAAAGTTCCATCAAAATTATTAAAAGCAAAAAATGTTCATCATAGTTGGAATTGAGTAAATTGAATGCAAGTAAAGGCTACTGTAAATTGTGCAATTGTGAAATAACTGGTAGACTCAGTCAAATAGTAAAGCGTAAAGAGACAGAAAAACATCAAAAGAATGCGAAAGTGGTGAAACAAACAGATTTCATAAAGCCTGCTCAATGTTCTGCTCACTTAACAAAAATAGCATCAGCAGAGCTGAAACTGTGCAGGTTTATTACAACCTACCCATTGCTATGTTGGCCTTATTGCCAAAGTATGCTCTGATTCAAAGTCATCACGTGTGCAAGAACGAGATGAAATTGCATTTTTCAAATGTGATCTCTCTCCATGCTTCAATGATTTATTGTCTAAGCTAAATTCAGCAAAAGTTCTCCCGTATTGTAGATGAAACAACAGACACTTCTACCAACAAGTAAGTTGTTCTAGTAGCCAGATATTGCAACTCTGAACTGTAAAAGACTGTGGATGAGGTTTTGATGCTTCTGGAAATTATAGACTGCAGTGCACTTGGCATTTACAATTCATCATCATCATCATTTTACGTCCGCTTTTCCCTGCTTGCAAGGGTGGGACGGGAACAGATTCTGGCTTGATTTCTACAGCTGGATGCCCTTCCTAACACCAACCTCATTTACAGTGAGTGCTGGGTGCTTTTTTTCCGTGGCGCCTCCACGGCCACTTTGCAGTGGAATGATAGGGACCCCAGTCCCTATTATCTCATTTCTACAGCTGAGTAAACTGGAGCAATGTGAAATAAAGTGTCTTGCTCAAGGAATCAACACATCACCTGGTCTGAGAATTGAACTCACAACCTTTCGATTGCAAGCCCAATGCTCTAACCTCTAAGGCATGTGCCTCCAATTGTCTACAATAATTTTTTATTGAAAATAATATCCCCCTTGAAAACTTAAGATTTGCCAATGTTAAAATGGGAAGTAGAGGAGTTCAACATATGTCGAAGCAGAAAAATCCTGATATATTTATACAGCTTTGTGCTTGTCATTCCTTATATCTGTGTGCTTCTAAAGTCTGCAATGGACTACCATATCATTTGGAAGAATTAGCAAGAAATATTTTTCATGCCTGAGTAACAGTCCAAAAACATTACAAATATCAGTCCTCACAAAACTCTTTGTATTAATAGCACAAAATGGCTTTCTTTGAAATAATTATATAAAGAATCTTTGTGCATTGACCAGCATTTTTGTCATATTTCACAATGGCAGCATTGGAAGATGGTATTCCAATGATGACTTCCAAAATATTAAGGGAATTACAAAGCCCCATGACAAAAATCTATTTTGCTTTTCTTGCTTGTTTTACTGGACAATGATGAACTTAATTTGGAGTTACAGGCAGAAACATATAGAATTCATAAATGACAAAAGTCTATTAACACCAGCTAATTTCAGTAACTTCATCAAAAGAGAGTTATTGAAACTGAATGATATCATTAAAGTAAATGTGAATGATCCTTCCACATACCTTAAAATAGAAGACATCTATTATGGTTTCACTGCAGAAAAGTATTTTGATAGAGAACCCTGCCACCATTTCCCAAAAGGAGTTTCAAGTAAAAATATTGAGTTTCTATATGTGCTTTTCAAAACAAATGATACAACTTTAGAGCTACTTGAAGCTTTAGACTTGACCAATGTTATGATTCTAAACCAAAATCGATCACACCATTGGCAATGAAATTTTCCAGTCTTGTGCATGAAGACGAATATCAACAAATAAATAGAGAATGGAGGGAATTGACTCTGCAAGAATCATCTCTTAATGCACAAAATGAGTCTGAGAAATACTGGTTTCTTGTTTCTCAAGAAAAATGTGGTGACATATATCGTTACCCATTACTATCTAAGTTCATGATACAACTTCTTTCATTGCCACATTCTTCAGCAGCGATAGAAAGAGTTTTGTCCCTTTTCAACAACATAGAAACAAAAATTGCAATGCTTTAAAAACATCAATATTTAATGTCTAGCTAAGATCAAAGTATCTGCAAAATGTTGACTGCACTAAGTGGCATCGACAACAGCAACTTTGTCTCAAACTGGTACAGCTAGAGTGTGTAGCTCAGAGATCAGAGAGTCACTCCAGGTAGGATCGTTACTTCTCTGAATTGAGAGATCACAGCTCTGACATTATGGGCATGTAGTTAGAATGTCTCAGGAAAGAATCGCTGGACAGATTTTACGGGCAAAACCAACTGGCAAGAGACCCAGAGGTGGATCCCGAGAAAGATGGTTGGATAACATCCATGAGCTTGGTTGGTCTCGCTTGGGGGATCCAGCCGGGTCAGCTGAAGACAGTTGTTTCTGACAGGAACGGCTGAAAGGAGTGTTTGAGGACTCTGCCTTAATGACCCTCTCAGAAATAAGTGGAAGGAGAAAGAGGAGGAGGAGGAGGAGGAGGAGCAGAAGAAAAGAAAGAAAGAAAGAAAGAAAGAAAGAAAGAAAGAAAGAAAGAAAGAAAGAAAGAAAGAAAGAAAGAAAGAAGAAATGTTATATAGTTGTAATGCTTAAGTGCCAGATTCCACTGCTCAGCTGATAGCCCTCTGTGCAGTAATACACTGTGGGCACCATGCTTTGCAAACAGGGATCTCTGGACCTCGGCATCATTTTCATCCAGCCAATCTCTGTAACAGGCATATCCTGGTATTTCAGCAGCCTTTTGGAAACCTTAATTTTAAAACTCTTCCCATGTTGTTGTATCTTCAATACTGGATAAATGATTCTGAATATCTTGTCACACCACTAAAGTGTCTTAACTGACATTTACATATTTTAAGAAGGATTTTATTTCCATGTGCAGTTTACCTCCTGACAATCCAGTTTCTACTAATTTTTAGATGCTGAAGGTAGACAGCAAACTATGGTTAAGGAATTGGGAGTCTAATACAGGAAACATTGCCGTATTGTTGTCAGTTTGGTGAACTGAGGTGATGTAGAATGAAATGTCCTGTTCAAGGACAATGAAACACATGCAGTGGATATGAATGCATGACTTTTATAGGTGTTGTATTTTAAAGGAAACTATTATATATTATGTGCTCTAAGACTATTATATGATATAAGTGCATTATGTAATGACATCTGATATGTAGGGAATGCTTTAGAGGGTGAGAAGAAAGAACATTTAATGATGTTCTCAGTCAAGTTAATATGTGATAACAATTCTACAGAATTCCAATGCATTATTTCACAAGAGCCCACATCAAAATAATGAATCTAAATTGCTATATCAGATGATTTTTTTCTATAGCAAATTCAATTCATCAGACTGACAAAAGATTTCTAAATCCAGTGTTAACTGTATTGTAAAGTAAACTGAAAATGTTAAATCATGGTATCTTTTGAAAACAAATTATGCTTATGTTTTGTGTATAAACACTTGTCAAACATTATGATTCAGCTTGTATATGTGGAAGGGGAGGGGTATTTTAACACTTTATACTAACAAAATCTACCAATATTAACTCTAAACATCCTATACCACATTAAAGTGCATGAGCAAAACATTCTTGAAAAGTATAAAACAGCACTGTGGCTGCATCACATTAAACATTCTTTAGTCAAATACTGTAAATGTTTACAATGATCTACCTACTAGTAAAGATACTATAAGCATTTGAATTAACATACCGATTTTTAGACATTTTCTGATAAATCATTACAAGATGTTAAAAGTTAAGTTGTTAGTCCTTATCTCTTATGCTATTACATAAAGAGGGCAGGGGGTAGAATAGCTTCAACATGAATTGACTTGAGATTTGAAACTTCTGGTGGAGAACTTAGCCATGAGAAATTTATGAGAAGGCAACAGTTGATTATATTTAATACAAATGGTACATATTATTTCAACTTTTGAAAGACAAAAGGTAAAGTTGATATTGATGGGATTTGAATTCAAAACATTAACAGATGTAACTAAATACCACAAGCCATTCTGTCTGTCACTCTAGCAATTTTACCAAATATCGGAGACAACAAAAAATAAAAGGTTACATTATAAGCTGCCTACAGTGAAAATAAAAAAAAACCCATTGCAGCTCACACCTATGCCAGTTTAGCTGGCATAAAAAAATACAAGGTTGCATCTTATAGGTTTCCTGGCCGTTTTAATGATAGGGATCCCAATATTATAAATATATGAAAAAAATTATATATATTTGAAAAAGGAAAAGAATGACTTCACTTGTAGTTGGTGTTCTAAACAACTTAATTTTATAATTTTACAATTATAAAATTTTGCTAAACAAAATTGTAAAATTGTAAAATTATAAAATTAAATTATTTAGAACACTAACTACAAGTGAAGTCATTCTTTTCCTTTTTTCAAATATACCTAACTGTACCAATGATTTCACGCATTTTCTATATATATATGTTGTTACAGCTCACACTTACGCAGGTTTAGCTCATCTACAAGGTTGCATCTCAGGATTTTTCTCAAGTATTTTAACGATGGAGACCTGAGTTCTATCATGAAAAGCAATGTGAAATGAAGGATCTTGCTCAAGAATATAATGCACTGTCTGGTCCAGTAATCAAACCCATGACCTTATCAGCTTCAGTCCAACCCCAAGCTATGTGCCTCCATGCCTACAGTAAAGAGAACATTTTCAAAAAAAAAATAGACATCTAAAGATGAAAATGGTGAAATTAATATGATTAAGTTTGAGGAAATAATAGTTTGTTTTAATATAGACAACAGTGGTTCTTATTAATAACTCATTATGTGTGAAGTAAATCGCACATGGATATAGGTCTTGGCTTCCATGTCTCTTATACCACAAGTTTATATATCTGCCAGAAGGAAAACACACAGGTTATTCTTAAACCCTGGCCAACATTTCCAGCAGAAGAAAACAAAAATTTACAGCAGGCAATTTTATTAACAAAGTAACTCTTTAATTAATACAAATGTTAGTTAACTATGACCTGACAAAGTAGTCTTATAGCAGACAGTTGGCATTAGTTCTAAAGTTTTAATTGGGAAGTTTTTCGCAACAGAGAGATAAGTCTTTAGCTAAGTACTAAACTCAACAATTTTCAAGTAGACAGAATATTTAAAGTTTGCACCGGAAACAAATCATTAATCACAACATAACTATTAAAACAACTTTTGTTACAAAATAGTCACTTAACAATTGACATACATATAGCAATGGTATGGAAATAAACTTTACTGTATAGAGAGTTATTTAGTCTTGGCTAATCAAGGAGAGAGAAATATTTACAAACCAAATGAGGGAGCTTCTATGCAGTTGCTCACTCCGCTAAAAATAGAAACAAAATCTCCCTCAAATCATACCCAACAGTCTTAAAAAGAGAAGCACACATTGGATACCACTCAAAAGATGGGGTGGCTACAGTTGGAATGCCTTTGATCATAAGTCTGTGGTATGGACTAAACTACAATAATCAAAATATTTAAGAAGGCACTAAATTCCAATGAGACTAACATGGATAAAGACAACCCAAAATTTACCAGCCTGTATAAAATAAGTACAACTCTCTCACGATCTACTTCCTGACTTCTGCTGATCACGACATTATGTTTATTTTTAATGTGAGACTTAGAAACAGAAGAGAGTGTGAGAGAGAGAGAGAGAGAGAGAGAGAGAGAGAGAGAGAGAGAGAGAGAGAGAGAGAGAGAGAGAGAGAGAGAGCGAGAGAGAGAGAGAGAGTGTGTGTGTGTGTGTGTGTGTGTGTGTGTGTGTGTGTGTGTGTGTGTGTGTGTGTGTGTGAGAGAGAGTGTGTGAGTATAGCATTTGGAGTAGATCTCTGGACAGCTGATCACGACATTATGTTTATTTTTAATGTGAGACTTAGAAACAGAAGAGAGAGAGTGAGTGTGTGAGTGTGTGTGAGTGTGTGTGTGTAGCATTTGGAGTAGATCTCTGGACAGGGGATAACCCATAAGACATAACATCAAGCAAGGACACTATCCTTCAACCGATGAAGCCATAAAAGAACACTATATATATGGAATTTAAGACAGGTTGTCTATGGGAAGTAAACATATATATAGAGAATATCTTGATCATATCACTGATGGGTCGATAAAATATTGTTACCTGGGATATACACAACCTCAAGTAACTTAAATATAAGGACCAAAATCACTGACCACAAAAATAGTCTGTGAATTGAAAATTAAATAAGTCAGACCACTTCAATAGATTGAGATAGTCATCATTATCAGATCAAATTCTTCGACTGTTCTAGTAGTTTCTGAATTGGAGAATAAATCAAATCATATTAATAGATCGATATGATCATCATTACCAAAACTAAATTTGTCATCTGAGGATTTTCTGTTTAGTATAAGGATAGAAGCCTGTTCAGAGAGACGATGACCATCTCAATCTATTGAAGTGATCTGACTTATTTATGACTCTTTACTTTATATTTATCTTCTATTTCTGACTCTATGTTCTGATGAAGTCAGATCAGTTTAATTAGATTTGGAATCAAAAGAAGGAATTTTGATAAATATATGAAGTAATTCCAATTGAAAGGTGGTCCCATGATACCACAGAAACATCTATACGAGTGCGGGACACCGTCCATTTTATATTTTTTAATCCCGTTAGTAAAATAAGTTGGATTACTTTGAATAAATAATGCTTTCTTTGAATATTACATAATTATGTACTAAACTCTTGATTAAATATGAATAATTTTATTGCTTATTTCAAAATTCACTTCTTTTAAAATTTTAAAATTTCAACACATCTGGTATATCGCCACCACTACCACCACTTCAGCTACCATATATATATATATATATATATATATATATATATATATATATATATATATATATATATATATATATATATGGAGGAGGTTATAGTTCACTTGAAGCATTGTGTAATGAGGTATAAACGTTTGAATATGTATAATAAAGCCAAAACAATGCAGGTATGGACATAGAAAAAGAATGCAATTGCAAAAGATATTGTTGACAAATTGTCTTTTACCTTAGATTTATATATAAGCAAAAGGGATATTTAATTTGTTGGTAATTCAACAAATATATATATGTTTATAACTGATTCGAAGCACTCAACAGATTTCTGGAGTATAATATCAATGATATTAAATAAATGGAAACTATATTTATAAAACCATATTTATTCTATTATATATATTTCAAGGGTACCAAAACTTTGGTACGCTCTCATCAGATAAAATACAAAGTTTGTTTTATAAATATTGACATATCCAGGAAGATCTTAACGGTTCAAGTTTTTGTTAAGATCTTCCTGGATATGTCAATATTTATAAAACAAACTTTGTATTTTATCTGATGAGAGCGTACCAAAGTTTTGGTACCCTTGAAATATATATAATAGAATAAATATGGTTTTATAAATATAGTTTCCATTTATTTAATATCATTAATATATATATATATATATATATATATATATATATAGACAGAGTGAGAACGAAAGAGATTGTGTGTGTGTGAGTATATGAAAAGAGAGGTACGGATAGATAAGTGACTATGTGACAGATATATATATATATAGAACTTTTGTTTTCATACGATTCAGCCGCGCGTTGTGCTTTCACAGAGATGAACTTAGCTGTTCATCCTTCCAGGGTCAATAAAGAACCAATACAGATGGTGAACTGGCAGAACCTGTCTCAATTCTTGGTTAGGATTATTGCTGAACTACACTGGTAAACTGTGTTTTGACATGTTTTCTATGACTCAATAGCCGTCCTACCAATAACCACTTTACAGAGTGCACTAGGAGCAAACTACAACATTTTATCATATATATATGAGGAATTCCAGATACAAGTAGGAGTACATCAGGGTTTGGTCCTCAGCCCACTCTTGTTCATTATAGTCCTTCAAGCCATAACGGAGGAGTTTAAGACTGGCTGCCCATGGGAACTTCTCTATGCTGACGATCTGGTACTTATAGCAGAAACAGTAGAGGAGCTAGAGAAGAAATTCTGGCTATGGAAACAGCAGTTGGAATCAAGAGGACTGAGAGTGAACCTAGCTATGACTAAGGTGTTGATAAGTAGCAAAGAGGACAACACTCTGATTCCATCAGGGAAATGGCCATGTTCGATATGTAGGAAAGGAGTTGGCATAAATTCTATAAAATGTACACAATGCAGATCTTGGGTACACAAGAGATGTAGTGGGATAGCAAGCAAACTAACAGGTAGGGAAAACTACATATGCAGTAGATGTTCAGGGAAATTTGACAGTAGAAGTCGCAGTGATAGACACATTTTTCAAAAGCAGGTAGGATCTATAGAGGTGGTTGATTACCTCCGATACCTAGGTGATCAGATTAGTAAGGGAGGAAGGTGCTCCAAGGCCATAGTATCTAGAATAAGGACGGGTTGGAAGAAGTTTAGGGAGCTGCTTCCTCTGTTGACAAAGGCCCAGTTATATGATACCTGTGTGAGATGCGCAATGCTGCATGATAGTGAGACATGGGCAGCAACTGTGGAGGATATGCGACGGTTGGAGAGAATGAAGCAAGCATGTGCCGTTGGATGTGCAATGTCAATGTGCGTGAATGACCAAGCATAGACGGTTGAAAGAGACACTGTGTATAAGAGGGATAGAATGTAGTGTGCAGGAGAGAAGGCTGAGATGGTATGGGCATGTGATGTGCATGGAGAATGACCACTGGGTAAAGAAGTGCCAAGAAATCCCAGTAGAAGGAAGATGCAGTAGAAGGAAGACGCAGTCGAGGAAGACCACAAAAAACATGGGTGGAGCTGGTGAGAGCAGACCTCAGATCGCTGAAGCTCATGGAGGAGATGACAAAGGACCGTAACGAATGGAGAGGTGCCATGCTGAATAGGTCCCGTCCCACCCTTGCAAGCAGGGTAAAGCAGACTATGATGATGATGATATATTCTTATTCTTTTCCGGATTTCAATCGCTGGACTGTTTCAGTTTCAGAAAGTTTGATGAAATGCCTTGCAATATTTGTCCAAACTTTGTTTTCAAATCCTACTGTGGCTTACTTGGACAGCAGATAATTTATGTTGTTTGGAATAACACTCCCACTTGGTCCTTGGGTGCCTTTATGTTGTAAGCATGTAGACCAAGTCTCTGATTTGAGGATATCTTTCTCATTTCATGGAGGCCCTGAAACAAATCAAAGGCACTGGCTTTCCCCCCCTAACTAAACAGTAAAAAAAGGTTTCCTACATTAAGACAAAAACTACAGATCAAAAATTAAAATCATTTCAAGTTTAGAACGAAGTCTTTAACATTTTTGTTATATTTCTAATGATAGACACTGTTGATAATTTTCAAATAATTCTGAAAATAATCAAGAATTTGTAGTGATTTAGTAATATAGCTAATTTTCTCATTATCGTTTACCATCCTGTAATGATTTAGAAGAAAATATCCAAAAATGGATTTGTTAATTTCTTAGCCATGTCTATGTAAATATTTTTGTAAACATTTAGTGCGTTATCTCAATCTTACATATATATCTCACTACAATATTCAGTTTTTCATGATGTTATAGAATAAAAAACAACCAGATGTTTAACATTTTGTGTAGGGGAGGGTTTATTTAATTTTTAATGCTTTATTTTTCTTGAATAATTAACTTTAGTTTTTAAACTTGGCACTGTGTGTTCAGAGCAATATTTGTTCAGCAAGCAATAACTTCACAACATTACCAACAACTTTACAAACAACTTCACAACATTACCAACAACCTCACAACATTACCAACAACCTCACAGCATTACCAACAACTTCACAGCATTACCAACAACTTCACAGCATTACCAACAACCTCACAGCATTACCAACAACCTCACAGCATTACCAACAACCTCACAACATTACCAACAACTTCACAGCATTACCAACAACTTCACAGCATTACCAACAACCTCACAGCATTACCAACAACCTCACAGCATTACCAACAACTTCACAGCATTACCAACAACCTCACAACATTACCAACAACCTCACAACATTACCAACAACCTCACAACATTACCAACAACCTCACAACATTACCAACAACCTCACAGCATTACCAACAACTTCACAGCATTACCAACAACTTCACAGCATTACCAACAACTTCACAGCATTACCAACAACTTCACAGCATTACCAACAACTTCACAGCATTACCAACAACTTCACAGCATTACCAACAACCTCACAACATTACCAACAACCTCACAACATTACCAACAACTTCACAGCATTACCAACAACTTCACAGCATTACCAACAACCTCACAACATTACCAACAACCTCACAGCATTACCAACAACTTCACAGCATTACCAACAACTTCACAGCATTACCAACAACCTCACAGCATTACCAACAACCTCACAGCATTACCAACAACTTCACAGCATTACCAACAACTTCACAGCATTACCAACAACTTCACAACATTACCAACAACCTCACAACATTACCAACAACCTCACAGCATTACCAACAACTTCACAGCATTACCAACCTCACAGCATTACCAACAACCTCACAGCATTACCAACAACTTCACAGCATTACCAACCTCACAGCATTACCAACAACCTCACAACATTACCAACAACCTCACAGCATTACCAACAACTTCACAGCATTACCAACAACTTCACAGCATTACCAACAACCTCACAACATTACCAACAACTTCACAGCATTACCAACAACCTCACAGCATTACCAACAACCTCACAACATTACCAACAACCTCACAACATTACCAACAACCTCACAGCATTACCAACAACCTCACAGCATTACCAACAACCTCACAACATTACCAACAACCTCACAGCATTACCAACAACTTCACAGCATTACCAACAACCTCACAGCATTACCAACAACCTCACAGCATTACCAACAACCTCACAGCATTACCAACTTCACAACATTACCAACTTCACAACATTACCAACAACCTCACAGCATTACCAACAACTTCACAGCATTACCAACAACTTCACAACATTACCAACAACTTCACAGCATTACCAACAACTTCACAGCATTACCAACAACTTCACAGCATTACCAACTTCACAGCATTACCAACAACCTCACAACATTACCAACAACCTCACAGCATTACCAACAACCTCACAGCATTACCAACAACTTCACAGCATTACCAACAACTTCACAGCATTACCAACAACTTCACAGCATTACCAACAACCTCACAACATTACCAACAACCTCACAGCATTACCAACAACTTCACAGCATTACCAACAACTTCACAGCATTACCAACAACTTCACAGCATTACCAACAACTTCACAGCATTACCAACAACTTCACAGCATTACCAACAACCTCACAGCATTACCAACAACCTCACAACATTACCAACAACCTCACAACATTACCAACAACCTCACAGTATTACCAACAACCTCACAGCATTACCAACAACCTCACAGCATTACCAACAACCTCACAGCATTACCAACAACCTCAAGACATTACCAACAACCTCAAGACATTACCAACTTCACAGCATTGCCAACAACTTCATGACATTATCAACAACTTGACGACATTATCAGCAACTTCACATTACCAATAACCTCATAACATTACCAACAACTTCACATTACCAGCTAGTTGACAACATTACTAACTAATTCACAGCATTATCAACAAGTTCACAACAAACTTCCCATATTTATAAGCCCGTTATTCAAGCAAGGAAAAAGTATATATTTTAATAATAGTTAGTCTTCAGTAGTAACAACACTATTATCAAAACTTGACAGATCTTATGTAGTCCCTTTTATTAATTTATTTCATTAATTTCCTGTTTTTGAGACAATGTTCAATTATGCTGATTCCCAAATAACAAACATAGCCACTATAACAAATACCAATTGTTATAAACACTTATTTGCAATCTTCTCATTTGAAATGAGTATTCCTAAACTCAGTAATAATTTGTGAAAATGTATACTCCTATAAAATACAACCCCACTTTTTTGCCTTTAATTTTAGTCAAAATTTCTTGTATTATACATTGGATAATTCAGTACTTTGTGATAAATAACACATATCAATGTTATCTTTAATTCTTTTTATACCAAACTGCCTGAAACTAACCCTAGTTGTATAATACAAAACAGTTTTAATCCTTTAACACTTTAGCATTTACATTACTCTATATATACTATTGTATTTTTGTGTTAAAGGCTTTATCTTACATAATTATCTCACATAATATCGAATCTGCAAGATTTTGATGTTATTTATTTTGAGAAAAATACCTTAATGTCAGTATGAGCAGCTAGTTACAGCCAGTTTGAAAAGAAACAGATAAGAGAATTCTGGCCGGATATGGCATTTAAACCGGCCATATCCGGCCAGAATTCTCTCACCACTTTCTGTTCAAACCAACTGTAACTGGCTATTCATACTGATGTTAAGGTATTTTTCTTAAATAAATAATATCAAAATCTCATAGATTCGATATTATGTGAGATAATTATGTGAGGTAAAGCCTTTATCATGAAAATATTATAGTAGTAATGTAAATGCTAAAGGGTTAAAGTGTTTGCATTTATCATAAAACCTTCCATCATAATTCTATGTAAGAAAATGTTGGTAAGTTTTGTTTCATACATCAGATTAAAAATGAGAAAGTTAGTTATAATACTAAACCCTTCTAAGCTATTGATTATTTTAAAATGTATTTGAAAATCAAAGGCAGTGGCTTTTATTAGAAACACAGTAACAAAAGCATTTCAGCCAACAATTTGAAAGGAAAACTAAACTATATCAAGGACAGTACAGTCTAAGATTCATGTTCTGAGAGAGAATTTTCCATAAAAAGAGCCTTAGTCTGTTGATGTGACAGAGGAGATTCCAGCTAATGTTTATTCCTCCTTGACATATAACATCTTATAAAGAGAATCATTGAGATAATTCTTCCCAACACAGACACAAGGTAAACAATTTGGGGGAGGGGTTAGTCGATTATAGTGACCTCAGTACTTGACAGATACTTTGATTTATCAACCCCAGAAATATGAAAGGTAAAGCTGACCTCAGCAGGATTTGAACTCAAGATGCAAAGATACAGAACAAATACTATAAAGTATTTGTCCAGCATTCTGCCAATCCACCACCCTTTATTAATTATCATCATCATCATGGCAATGGATTAGCAGAATCACTAGAGCATCAAAGAAAATGCTCTATGAGGTCAACTTTGCTTTTCATCCATTTGGGGTTGTTAAAACAAAATACAAGTAACAATGATAGCTCCAAATCAATTTGACAGCTTTGTGCCTCATCCTTATTTCTGGCAAAAGCGCAAGGCTACAGATTTTTAAAACTGTAGTTGATTAACCCTTTAGCATTTAAACCAGCCATATTCGGCCAGAATTCTCTAACCTCTTTCTGTTAAAACCAGCTGTAACCAGCCACTTATACTTATGTTAAAGTATTGGTCTGAAAATAAATAATATCAAGATCTCATAGCTGCAATATTATATCAGATAGAACCTTTTCCATGAAAACACAATAGTAAATATAGAGTAATATAAATGCTAAAGGGTTAAATCAACTTTGGAAGGATGAAAGATAAAGTTGATCTCAACAACATTTAAACTCTCAAAAGAAATATAATAAATGTAATATCTGTTTCAAATTTTACATTTTATTTCTTAGTCTGAATGAAGGGCTAGGGCAATGCCCAGCCATATTTATAGGCTCTCTTAGACTAAATATATGGAAAATTAAATGAGATAAGTATGGTTTAACTCTTAATGTCCTGTACCACATGAAATCACATTAGCAAGACATTTTTGAAAAGTATTAAACAGAACTAGGATTCATCATAATAATCATCATCATCATTTTTCGTCCGCTTTTCCCTACTTGCAAGGGTGGGACGGGAACTGATTCTGGCTTGATTTCTACAGCTGGATGCCCTTCCTAACACCAACCTCATTTACAGTGAGTGCTGGGTGCTTTTTTTCCGTGGCGCCTACACGTCCACTTTACAGGGTGGGCTGGGTGCTTTTTTTGCCGTGGCACCTCCACGACCACTTTGCAGTGGAATGATAGGGACCCCAGTCTGTATCATCTCATTTCTACAGCTGAGTAAACTGGAGCAATGTGAAATAAAGTGTCTTGCTCAAGGAAACAACACATCACCTGGTCTGAGAATTGAACTCACAACCTTTCGATTGCAAGGCCAATGCTCTAACCACTAAGCCATGTGCCTCCATTGTATCACATTAAAAATTGAAGTCTCTTGTTTACTGCAGACTTTTGCAGCAAACTGTTCACTAGTAGAGATACTAAATACATTTGAATTAACAATTTCTTTTTTTTTTTTTTTTTGCTAAAATCTACAGGATATGTTCACTGTTTGAAAGGAAGATTTAAACAGAAAAGTTTTCAGGAGATTTATCTCTAGAAAATATATTTAGTATGTGTGTAGTGGGGAAGATGAGATATAGTAAGGATGAAGGGATGAGAGCATTGATGGTAGTAAATTGAATGGGTTTCAGTGTGGATTAGCATATAGTCAGCAGAGTGAGATATGGTAGAAATGATGGGAGAAGAACAAAGATAGCGGGGATCAACATATAGTTACTCAGATGGCCATCAAGGTGAGATACATTAGCGAATTGAATAGGTTTCAATGTGGACCAGCATATAGCCAGTAAGATCTGAGGAACAAACTACTGCTGGTCAGCTGATTCCAGACCTATAATAAAATTCATTTTTCTAGAGGTAATCATTCCATTGTTTTCTCCATTATCCAATGCATTTCTTTTTATAAGTCAGTAAGATGTGACTTGATAGAGGTTCATTGATATTTATTGCTGAACATGTGGCCACATAGAAGATTTCTTAGCTTGACAGAGGCCGTTGTAATAGTGGTAGGTATAACATTAACTCTTAACCACACGAAACTGCATTAGTAAGTCATTCTTGAAATGTACAAAACACCATTACATTAAAAATTGAAGTCTTTAGTCAACTGCAAATGTTTACACTATGCCTAAGAGTAAAGATAATACAAACATTTAAAAAAACAAGCCCATTTTTTAATATATATTTGCTAAATAATTATAGTATGTTAAGAGTTAAACAAAACAGTTCGCTAACCTAGCAAACAACCTTCACCTGTCCACATGAACATTCTACCTGAAGTAGGTGATTACTTCAAACAACAGATATCATTAGTGACCTACCATATATTAATGACATTACAGGTGATACTTGGAGTAAAGCAACACAGAAATAACAACAAACAAACTTTAATCAAGAGATAAATGATAGGGGCACCAAAAAATCATTAAGTAGAAGACCATGAAATATCTCACCAAATCTTTTCAAACAAATTATACAGAAGCAGCTATCAAATAAAATGTTACTTTATCTATTAGCTGTTATAATAGATTTGTATGCAAACAAAGTGATTGACTTGGGAAACATTGGGAAAATATGAAATGTATGCATCTCACTGCAAATTACTATAATAGTAAATCACTATAAAAAATATTTATAGTGATAAACTATTATTATGGTAATTTTAGTTGGGACGCACACATCAAATTTTCCCAGAGCTTTCTAAGTCAACCACTTTGTTTGCACTTCTAACTACAGGCTTTAAAAAATCTTCTAAAAGACAAAATTGATGGCCAGTGACTCATTAGTGTAGTAGTTGACACACTTGCTTGGCATCTGAGAGATGCAGGTTTCAATTCCTCTTAGGAACCTCTGCTACTTTTTACTGTCTCCTGGGGTTACCTGATTTTCTCAACTATTATTTTGGTCTAGCAATCAACTATTATTATGGTCGTTTGCATTGAGACATACACATTTCATACTTGTATGTATCTACACAAACCAAATAGAAAAGCTGTTAAGATACCAAAGTAAAAACAGGGAATTTTGTTCATATTATGTACCTGTAACATCTGTATGGGTAGTTATAACATGATGTCTTGTGCATTTTAAACTTAGCAGAGTCCATTGATTTCTTCCAGAGAAAGAGTGAGAGAGGGGAAGTAAGAAAAAGATATAGAGAAATAATCAACCCTAGTATTGGTTGGGTACTTTATTTATTGACTTTGAAAGAATGCAAAGCAAAGTTGACCTCGGTAGGATTTGAACTCAGAGTGCAGAACCAGAATGAATACTGTAAATCCTTTTATCTGATGCTCTAACGATTCTGCTAATTCACTACATGTACATACACACACACTATAGTGTATATAAGTAAGAGGCTGGACGTGTTATGATTGAATGACCAATGGGAGAGACTGCTCATGAAATTAATGTACAAGTGGCTGAGTATTCTACAGGTACATGTAACCTCAATACAGCTCTGAGGGAGATTCAGCATGACAGTGTGTGACAAGGCTCACCATATGATTGTCAAGTGCAACTCAGACTGCAGGGAGCCAGAATGAATACCACAAAGCAGTCTATCTGATGTTCTAACAATTTTACCAATTCACCACCTTCATATACATCAATAGTCATGTACTTTTTTCAGCCAAAACATTTGTCATGTCTTGCCATTGTTGTTGCTGCTGTTGTTTAGTCTCAAGTCAGTCCTAATTCTGTAAACCTATGGCCAAAGTGGTTCTGGCCACAACCATCCTGTCTGGATATAAAGTGTATTTATGACTACAGTAGAGAGTTGGTAGACTTGTTTGTTATTGGTATGGTCTGGACGGAGCTGTACCTATGGTATTGCAAGCCTCCCAAAACTATTGATACTTTCATACTTAACCCTTTGTATTTTTAATGATACAGCCTATGTGTTTTAATTAACTTTGAAAATAACCAAAAATTTGGAGCAATTTAATTAAACAACTAAGTTTTTTTTGTTAATAAGCTGATATTTAGAGCAATACTTAGCAAAATTTCTTACTTAAAATTGGGATGAAAGATTTTAATATAAGGATAAACATTTTAAAATTAGCAGTTTTGTATCATAAGTCCAGGGAAGCTTTAGGTAGTGTGGTATCAAAAGGGTTAATGTTCCTCTGCAGACTGGGTGTAATGGTTAGTGTGAGGCATAGGAATGAAGTGGGTGAACAAATATGGATGACAAGAGAAGGCAGTGCCTGGGTGGAATGGCAGGAGTCCAGCCAACTCTAAGGAGCAAAAACCAGTGTAGTAGTAAAGGGAGAGAGAGACAACAGATAGCATATCTGTTGAACAGAGGTTAGCAATAAGTTGATTGGCCTTTGTCTGGATGTAGTCTGAGATGTCTATGTGTGTGTAGCAGTGGTACCATCTCAGATGTGGAAATTATATTCCATTGTAGGTCTCACCTGAGCTATGTAGATGGCTGGCATATCTTCTGGTCCTGAAGAGGTAGGCCAATCTTTAAGATGCAATACTTGCTAAGTTGATATATATTTGCCAGGAGAAATCCTCAATTATAGCAGCATTTGTAGCAGCAGCTTCTTCTTTGCCAACTTATTCCTGGGACGGGGAGAGGGGAGTCCTGAAGCCCACCTTCCAGCAGGTCCTGTCAGCATTTGTAACGACTGTAAGAATTCTAGTTGTAAACTATTGATGTTTAACTACTTAAATACCAATCTTGCTGAAACCAGCCCTGGTTCTATTATAAATAACTATTTGTTTTAGAGTGTTTATATTTATATGAAAACCTTCCATCATAATTTAATGTAAGAACCTTTCAGTTATGCTCCAAACACCAAATAAATAATGAGGAAGTTAGTTATATTAAAGAACCAATGCATATTTTTTATTATTCTAAAATCATAGGTAGTCTTTTATTAAAAATAATAATGAAGGGGTTAGAGAGAACGGTGTACAATGTTTTTCTTATATATCTAGTGATTGATCCTTTGTGATATTGAAGGAAACAGGATTGGCATGAGCAAACTGAAATCACTGCTCATGAAATCAAAGTGAGAGGTGTTTAGGTTGCATGTGGATGACATTTAGGTATGGAAGGTTAGGGAGCAATGACAGATTATATCAACTATGTACCTACATAGTTGATATAATCTGTCATTGCTCCCTAACCTTCCATACCTAAATGTCATCCACATGCAACCTAAACACCTCTCACTTTGATTTCATGAGCAGTGATTTCAGTTTGTTCTGCAGCTTTGATAGAGGTAATGGCAAATAAGTCAATATTATAGGAAGAAGAATGTGTGGGACAAAACCGGACAACTGAAGCACACCTGAGTTGATAGCAGTTCATAGGATCATGTAAATGTTCACTCACTGATCTACCATATCTATTTTGGAGTAATTTACTTACTAATTGATATACTTAACTGAGGTAAAAATGGTCAATCTGATTGACCAAGGATCAATTTTAGCTACTGACATTTCGCTGTGTCTCTAGGTAGGTTGTGTAATTTAAAAAGGAAAAGAAAAATTAACTGTAGTGTGACATGGTCTTCTGTCTTATCTCCGAGGGTAGTAACTCCGAATAAGAACTGACTCAAACTGTAACAACCTATCTAATCCAGGCCAGTATGGAAAGCAGACGAAGAATAAGTATCAAACTTTAGGAAATGCTACCATCCATGGATAGACGTTGAAACCAAGATGATATTCAAACCATCCATTTAATGCTACTGAGTTGAGGGGCTAAAAACGAAATTCAAGAGATTTGTGTCTTAATGTCTCATTAATTAAGTTTGTAAATTATTAATTTTTAATTTAAAAATACACGTATTAAAAGCACCTCTCAAAATAAAATATAAATACCTGAAAGACAATCCATAATCTTTATTTGTTCTCTTTAAATTAAGAACTAATTTAGAATAGAACACATACACATAAAATTACAGATATTAATATAAGTGTAAAATTAAACTAGCTAACAATTGAGCCTCTAAGTGGCCATTCATTGTGCTAGAAATAACAGCTATAAAGCATCAAATATCCCCCCCCCCCCCCTTCTGTTATGTTTATTCAGAGAAATCTGACCCGGGGCTAAACTACAACAGCAATATAAAATATACCACCAAATACATTCAATTATAACCGCCAGATTATAAATCGAGTATTCTTACTTCCACAAACCATCGTCATTATCAGTAATGCACTGGGTAATTGCTGGCCTTGTGCTCAAAGTAGAAACAATTATTATTATGGTAGCAATAATGATACAAGCAGAAATGACTACAGCACTACTATTTCTTAGTTCTTACGATCCCAAAACATCTGTTTCGTATTTTAAATAAATCCATTTTTCTAAAATTCCTAACACATAATAGGCTGACAAAATCTAAGAATAATATTCTTAGATTTTAGAATAATATTATGAGTGTGCGCGCGTGTTTTTTTTTTATGTGTAGTTTATATATATATATATATATATATATATATATATATATATATGTGTGTGTGTGTGTGTGTATTACGAAAGAAGTGAGAACAGTGGTTAGGATCTCAAACTAAGACCACTTACAGAATGAAAAATGTCTAAGTTTGGGTGTTGCCTCACTAAAATGACGTAACAACCACAATAGATACAAAGCGAAACCTGGTGATCATTATATATATAAAACTGAGTTCAAATCCCGCCGGGGTCGATAAAATAAAGTACCAGTAATACACTGTGTGATTGCTGGCCTTGTGCCAAAAGTAGAAACAATTATATATATAAAACTTATATACATACATTTATGTGTGTGTGTGTGTGTGTATAAGTTTTTTTAATGATTAAAAAATAAACAAAAGACCAATGTGTACCGTGACGTAAAGAGTAATTATAAAAAAAAATTGGCTATTAAGAATTAGAGTAATATCCTAAGATACCGAGATAAAAGTTGCCTTATTTGGCAAGGCAAATGAAATATATGAAGTAGGTTTCTTTGGAAGAAGAACAAGACGAAAATCGAGCTGCCACCCACGCAGGAGATAATTAACAATATACAAATAAACATATAAGCACACACACACACACGCGTGTGTGTACCACCACCCCACTCTCAAGAGCGTGAAATTAATAAACATTTGTTTGTACTGCCTCTCTGTTTTGTTCCCGTTCAATTTTTCATTATATATATATATATATATATATATATATATATATATATATATATATATATATATATATATATACATACACTGTGGGAGATGGAATTTCAAAGTTTATATAGATGATTTCAAAATTAACAAGGACTGCTGCCTCTCAAGTCGTTTATTTGAAGACTATGAAAGGTTTAAAGATATCAACATTTTGATAACGAGGAAGAGGCAACTTATATCAACATTTGTCTTGGAGCAGCGGTTTATAGGGCAACGTTAACTCTATATAAACACATATACACATTCTTTTACTGGTCTCGGTATTCGGATTGAGATCATGTTGGGGCATATATATATATATATATATATATATATATATATATATATATATATATACACACACACACACACATTAAAAACAACAGAAGGCCGGTTCCGAAATTTACGTTAAGAATTTTAATTCTACCCATTGGTAAACAACCTAACACAAATGGTGTGTGTGTCTGTATATATCAATATTACAAATAGAGTTTATTAGTTATATATTACATAACGTTACAAATCGGAGTGAAAATATAAACACATATGACATACAAAGCATATAAATAAATTTACAGTAGAATAACATAACAAATATGTTTTAAATATATACATAAATAACATTACAAATTGCTCGCGATTCTTTCAGAATAATATATTCCTTTAATGTTGCAATATTAAAGAAAATATAAAGGAAGGGGACAACCGGGCCGCTACCAGAGCAAAAGACAGCAGCGTCGCGAGGAGTAGTACTGGGCAACCTCTCTAATGATTTTTGAGGCAAGCCAGCACACTCGCAGCGTTGCCTCGGATGATGGCAAGGCTGATGCGCTGGAACAACCAAGCGCCCTCCCGAGATTCGTCAGTTACCTCTATTAGGCGAGCTGCCAATGAAGAGAGGAAACTCGCAGTCAGCAGCCCGACTCCCCCCAAACGTTTCGAAAGCCACAGGCTGGAAAAAGTAGCTGCCTGACAGATCACAGTATTTGAGGGTCTTGCTCCGCTCGGCTGCGGAAGCTGTGGCTCTCCCCTAAGCGCAGCATCCATGATGTGGGAAGAAGCAAAAGAGTAACTAACAGTGACGTCCCAGGGGCACAGGATAAGGCCGTCACTTCTGGACAAGCCAGATGGTTCCAAGCTTGAGGGGATGTTCGCCCGAACTAAAGCTCTCTTGAGAATGAGGTTTAGCTCCGTATGACGCGCGAAGCGACCGGCATTCATGCGGCAAGAAAGACCGTGGAGGTCTGTGGAATGGAGGAGTTTGTATATATCATTATTTAATGGCGGTGGATTGGCAGTATCGGTAGAGAATCGGACACCATGCTTAGCAGCATAGAGTTACGGTCCTTTACGGTCTGAGTTCAAATCCCGCCGAGGTTAACTTTGCCTTTCATCCTTACGGGGTCGATAAAGCACCAGTACCGAACTGGGGTCGATTTAATCGACTTTCCCCCCCCCCCCCCCCCCAAAAAAAATTACTGGCTTTGTGTCTATAGTAGAAATCATTATTTAATATAGAGATAAATAAAGTACCAGTAATGCACTGGATAATTGCTGGCCCTGTGCCTAAAGTAGAAACAATTATTTAATATAGAGATGGCTTCTACAAGACTAGACATGTTTCATACCAATGAAATAGTTCCAGTCCTGATGAAGCCATCTGTATATTAAATAATTGTTTCTACTTTTGGCACAAGGCCAGCAATTATCCCACTGTATTACTGGTACTTTATTTTATCGACCCCCGTAAGGATGAAAGACAAAGTTAACCTCGGCGGGATTTGAACTCAGACCATATTAAATAATGATGTTTACACTCTACTAATGTATTGAGTACCTTATTAACTGTGATTACCCCCAATTTAACTCGGAATCCACACACACACACACATATATATATATATATATATACACACACCTCTATTATTATCATCATTATCATTACCAATATATGGGTAAGCGAAACTCGAGTACCAGTCCACCCACACACACAGTATATAATGAATACGATTCATTCAGCGAGTTACCCAAACAGTAAACGTTTGTTACTATTTTTATAATTGACAATCTACAACACACAAACACATTAAAGGGTGGTTTAAGTCACCGATTGAAATTATCAGAATACAGAATGTTTGGTTAAAATACAAATTCTATTTCGTGAGACAAGCTAATTGTTTTAACATTGTCAGCATTATTGCTATTGTGTAAAACATTCTATCTGTCTCTCCGAACTTTGCTTTTTTCCTGAAGAAGGACGTCGAAACCTTCATTAATTTTTTCGCAAGCACGAACTATATTTTTGCATCTTTGCTTACTCTCTCTCTCTCTCACATGTGTGGGCGGGGGAGAGAGAGAAACATTAAATCATGATACATCATTTAACACCCATTTTTCCCTGTTATGTATATACATGTATGTGTGTGTGTGTGTGTATTATATATATATAATCAACATTTAACGGCCGTATTACCTACTAGCATGGGTTTGACGGGCTTTCACTGACCGAGTCAGTATGCGTCTCGTTTAAATACGGTCCCACGCTTTACCAACTACTACATTTTATGATGAAACCAGCACTAGAGAAGTTGTCATGTCTTTGAGACAATTGGAAGGTTTTCACAACTCTTTGTTTTGCAAGTTTTCTACATCTGGATGCCTTTCATATCACCAACCATTTTACATCGTGTAGATCACCAAACACTGGGGATGTTGTATGCTGTTAACTTAACAGAACAGTCCACTCGACTCTTGTCATGGTGTTTTCAGTGAGGTGCCCCTCCTATCGCCAACCACCTTGCAGTGTGCACATATTCGTTGCACCAACACTAGAGAGGTTGTCAGTTATTGTCCCGACTACAGAACCTTCTTTGTACAGGGGCCGTGGTGTGAAGAAATCTCAGTATGATGTAAGCGTAGTGAGATTTGACAGGGTGATGAGTAGGAGGAACATATACATATACATATCTATGCACAGATATACACGTGTGTATATACAAGCGTATATGTGTGTGTCTGTGTAACCATTTCTTTCAGCATAGAAGCTATGACAAAAATATTAATACATTATATGTGAGAATGATCAGACAGAGAAGGAATCAACCCTCACTTTCCCCGAATAACAATACATACTTTAATTATGTATTGAGTTCTTTGTATAACAGTCGCAATACCAAGTATCATTTACACACACACATACACACATGTATGTATGTATGTATGTATGTATGTCTGGTTTTGTTTTTTGTCCTGCAGGGTGTCCAAAATCACCCTCCTCGCCAAGTAAACTTGGTGGGGTTGCCGGTTTAGTCGCCGATAATCTGACCATGCGACAGGTTGTACTGGGTTACATGTTACCAGTAGCACTCAAGAGTGACCCGACATACAAAGGGCGGAAGAACTCATAAGAGTCAACGGCCATCCAAAAGTGTGTAAATATGTATATACACATGTACATATGTATGTATATGTGTATATATATGCGCGGGGACATAGAAAAAGTCGGGCTGAACACCCGATCACGCGGTTAAACCACTGGGAGTGAAGGACCCCTAACCTTTGTCAGGGCATTCTTCTAAGAGAAGGTAACTCAGGAAACTGGGATAACTCCGACATAAAACCTGCGGCTCAATAGTTACCGATGATGTTGATCTTTTCTTCTTTTCGGGTTATAGCTACTGTCGCTCAGAGAGTGGGATTGGCTCAGTACACATTTTAAAAAATATCTTCACACACAGGCATTGCACGATAGAATTAATTAATAATTATTAATAATGGTATATCATGCAATGGCCATACTGATAACGAGGGGGCAGCCATCATATATGTATGTATGTTCTTCTGGTTTTATAATTTCACAATAGAGAGAGAGAGTCGGTTTCTAACATAGACACAAGACTCTCTCATTGGAATTTACACAACATCAACTAGGTAGATATGTATGTATGCATGCATGTGTAGATATGAATGTTATTAATGAATGTTATTATATGTGTGGATGTGTATGTTTTGAGTTGTATGTGTGCATGTGTATATGCAGTTATTAGATGCAAAATGTTTGGAATGTTTTACATATTTTTACTGTTCCATTAATGGATTGTACTTGTAATTTCCTAACTAGTTGTGTCCGTTCCGTTCCTGTGAAGCCTAGCTTCTCAAGATTTGTATTGAGGCAGTTACTGACATATCCCAGTGCCCCAATAATCACAGGCATAAATCTGAAGGTGTAATCAGGGTGGAGTATCTGCAGATTTCTCATCAGTTCTGCATAAATATTCTCCTTTTCACTAATCTTTATATTGGCATCTGCTGGGCAGCTAATTTCCACTACTGTGCATGCTTTCTTCTCCCTGTGCTATATCATAATATCTGGTCTGTTATGCCCGCATTTTATTGGGGTTTTTACTGGAACATTCCACCAGTACTCTTTCATATTATGTACATGGATGTCTTCCACATGTATGTATGTATGTATGTATGTATGTATGTATGTATGTATGTATGTATGTATGTATGTATGTATATATATATATATATATATATATATATATATATATATATATATATATATATATATATATATATATTCTTATTCCTAATTTCTCACTTAGTTCATTTATGCTTTGCCGTTCACGTATATTACAATTACACATCCAACAGAACATGCAAGCTTCGTTCCTCTCCAGTCTGCGTAGATCCTCTGCACACAATACCCATGTCTCACTGCCATGTAACATTGCTGTTCGTATGCAGACATCATACAATCTGCTTTTCATTTTTAGAGAGAAACCTTTAGCGGCCAATAGTGGTATAAGCTCTCTGAACTTTTTCCATCCCGTTCTGACTCTAGCTACTGTACTTTCAGAGCACCCTCCACCACTGCTGATTTTGTCACCCAGGTAATATATATATATACATAATATATAATATATATAATAAATATATACATAATATATATAATATATATATACATAATATATATAATATATATATACATAACATATATAATATATATACATAATCTATTAGCCGCTAAAGGGTTCTCCCTAAAAATGAAAGGCAGGTTGTATGATGCCTGCATACGAACAGCAATGTTGCATGGCAGTGAGACCTGGGCATTGTGTGCAGAGGATATACGCAGACTAGAGAGGAACGAAGCTTGCATGCTCCGCTGGATGTGTAATAGTAACATACGTGAACGGCAAAGCATAAGCGAACTAAGGAAAAAATTAGAAATAAGAGGGATCAGATGTTGTTTACTCGAGAGAAGGCTATGTTGGTATGGTCACGTGATGCGCATGAAAGACGACAGCTGTATAACAAAGTGCAGGGCAATAAAGATGGACAGTAGCTACGGAGTAGGCAGACCCAGAAAAACCTGGGACGAGCTGATAAATTCTGACCTCACACACTTACACCTCTCCAAGACAATGTCACTGGACCGAGACCTTTGGCGGTACTCAGTAATAGAGAAGACCCGCCTTACCTAAATACAAAGTAAAATCTACTACAGCCAGTAGGCATCTCTAACAAAATACAAAAACTTTAGTTTATATTTTTAATTATCGTGTCTCTACCCTGCCTTTCATAGGTGATAGATTCCATAAACTGGTGGTTTTTTCCCTGTTTTATTGATGGCACACTATCTCCCTCTAGTGTGTTACCTTTTCTACATATATATATATATATATATATATATATACATATATATATACATATATATAATATATACATATATATATATGCCAGTTGAAGGAAGATGTGGTGGAGGTAGACCACGAAAAACATGGGCTGAAATGGTGAGAACAGACCTCAGATTGCTGAAGGTCACGGTGGAGATGACGAAGGACCGTGACAAGTGGAGAGATGCTGTGCTGAATAGGACCCGTCCGACCCTTGCAAGCAGGGAAAAGCGGACGTAAAATGATAATGATGAGGAGGAGGATGATATATATATACATAATACATATATATATACATAATATATATCATTATACCAAAAGCTTGTTGTTTTAGGGAGACAGTATTATTGATTTAGGTGTCGCAGAAACCCTGTAATGGGGGGGGGGGGGCTGAGGTGGTTAATGGCTTCTTGACCGCCTTCTTAGTTTGTATGGCCTTTATAACCTATGTTTATTGCTCTGGTCTCTTTAGCCTATGGAGCGCTTGCCAGCATCACTCGGAATTTGCGATTCTGGCTGAATTTATATTTATACATAATATATGTGGTAAGGAACCAGATGGACCATAACGCAAAGTACTCAATACTTAGGGTAGTAGAGTGGGTAATATATATATATATACATAATATATATTTATTTAGGTTTGTTGGTTCACCACTGGATAGAACCAGTCCAGCCTCTTGTTATTTTACATAATATATATATATATATATACATATCAAACCCCAGTCCACCATTTGCCTCCATCATGGGTCAACTAAGCACCCTTGCTATATTAACACATTTTGATCTGCTTAACTTCAAGAACTATGCCTGTAAATGACATTTTTTCTTTCACATTGACTTTTTATGCTCCACATTACGCCCCTTTTTTTCTTTTTTCTATTTTCTTTTCACTTCATAAACCTTGTTTGTAAATAACATTCTTTCTGCACCATTTCTTTAACATGTCCAACACCACCATTCTACACCAATACATATCACTATCATTTGATAATGCATAAAAATGCTGAAACCGATAATAGACAATTATTAAATATATAAATAGATAAATAAATGCCATTGTTAATTAATAAATACAACTAATACCTCATACTTCACACAAAGTAAAATATTTCCTTTTAATCATTTTCTAACCCAGAAAAACGAGAGAAATAAATAAAAAGGGAAAAAAAAAAATTTTTCTTCCTAATAATCGTCTTTTTCTCCGTTTTCATATATATATATATATATATATATATAACATATATATATATATATATAATATATATATATATGATGCCTGTGTGTGGAGCGCGATGCTACATGGTAGTGAGACATGGACAGCAACTGCCGAGGATATGCGATGGCTGGAGAGAAATGAAGCAAACATGCTCTGTTGGATGTGCAATGTCAATGTGCATGAACGACCCAGCATGGATGTGTTGAGAGAGGAGAAAGTGTGTCAGAAGGATAGATTGTAGTGTGCGAGAGAGAAGACTGTGATGGTATGGACATGTGATGCGCATGGAGGATGACCGAGGGGTGAAGAAGTGCCAGGAAATGCCAGTTGAAGGAAGACGTGGTAGGGGTAGACCACGGAAAAAAAGGTCGGATGTGATGAGAACAGACCTCAGATCGATGAAGCTCACAGTGGAGGTGACGAAGGACCGTGACAAGTGGAGAGATGCTGTGCTGAATAAGACCCATCCCACCCTTACAACCAAGGAAAAGCGGGCAAGTGGACGTAAACTGATGATGATGAATATATATATATCTAAACTATAATAAAGTAAGGAGCGCGGGACTGCGTATGGTTTATAATTTTTTATCCCATTAGTAAAATAAGTTGGATTACTTTGAATAAATAATGAATGACTATTACATAATTTATCTACTAAATTTCGTGGCTGTTGATTAAATATATTTTGTTTATTTAAAGATTCACTTCTTTAAAATTTCTGAAATGTCAACGCTTCCGGTTGGCCATTGCTTAAATACACACACTAATTTTCTCCTAATGCATAATATAGTAATATAATAGTGCGTGACTGGTACTTTATTTTATCGACCCCCGTAAGGATGAAAGGCAAAGTTAACCTCGGCGGGATTTGAACTCAGATCATAAAGGGCCGTAACTCTTTGCTGCAAAGCATGGCATCCGACTCTCTACCGATACTGCCAAATAAAATATATTTGATTACATGAATTTCTATATTTATTAATATTTTGAATTAATATATATAATATATATAATATATATTTAGTTTAGCGTAAAAGTTGGTGTTCATCGGGGCTCCGTTCTTAGCCCCCTACTATTTATTATTGCCCTTCAGGCTATAACAGAGGAGTTCAAGACAGGCTGCCCATGGGAACTCCTATACGCAGATGATCTAACACTCATAGCTGAATCAATGGCCGAACTAGAGAAGAAATTCCAAACATGGAAGCACAGCCTAGAATCAAAAGGCCTTAAAATTAACCTGTCTAAGACTAAAATTCTAGTTTGTAGGAAGGAAAATAGGGCACCAGTCCCATCTAGGAAATGGCCATGCTCAGTGTGTAGGAAAGGAGTATGTAGGAACTCCATTTTATGTCCCAAATGCAAAGTATGGGTACATAAAAGATGTAGTGGGATCACAGGTAAGCTAACTAAGAACATAGATTTTACATGTGGCCGGTGCTCTGGTGCAATAAGTAGCAGCAAGGACCCACAGAATACTAGCTCTTTCAATTGCACAGAGGGTTCTATAGAAATAGTGGACAGCTTCCGTTACCTGGGTGACAAAATAAGCAGTGGGGGAGGGTGCTCTGAAAGTACAGTAGCTAGAGTCAGAAGTGGATGGAAAATGTTCAGAGAGCTTATACCACTATTAGCTGTTAAAGGGTTCTCCCTAAAAATGAAAGCCAGGCTGTATGATGCCTGCATACGAACAGCAATGTTGCATGGCAGTGAGACCTGGGCATTGTGTGCAGAGGATATACGCAGACTAGAGAGGTACGAAGCTTGCATACTTCGATGGATGTGTAATAGTAATATACGTGAACGGCAAAGCATTAACGAACTAAGGGAAAAATTAGAAATAAGAGGGATCAGACGTTGTTTACTCGAGAGAGGGCTACGTTGGTATTGTCACGTGATGCGCATGAAAAACGACAGCGGTATAAAAAAGTGCAGGGCAATAAAAATAGACAGTAGCCACAGAGTAGGCAGACCCCAAAAAACCTGGGACGACTTGATAAATTCCGACCTCACACACTTACACCTCTCCAAGACAATGTCACTGGACCGAGATCTTTGGCGCTACACATTAATAGAGAAGACCCGCCTTACCTAAATACAAAGTAAAACCTACTACACCCCCGTCTCACTACCCCCACCCCATCCACACCGCCACATTCAAT
>OZ024741.1:190613068-190635568 GCA_964016885.1 Eledone cirrhosa
TTCCTTGGTATACCTTTACTGCGGCTTCCTTCCACTGGAATTTTTTGGCACTTCTTCGCCCAGCAATCACCATCTATGCACATCACATGTCCATACCAATGCAGTCTTCTCTCTTGCATACTCCTTCTGATTCCTCTTATATCCCGTTTTCCCCTCAATCCATGCAAGCTCTGTTGTTCACATTGCACATCCATCAAAGCATGTTGGCTTCATTTCTCTCCAGCTTGCTCATGTTTCAGTGCCATGCAGTATAACACTTCGTAAGTAATCAACATACAGCTGGTCTTTATCCAGAGGGAGAAAGCTTTTGTTGTCAATAGTGGGAGTCTCTCCCTAACCTATCCTTATTCTATCTACTATGTTCTTGGAGCACCCTCCTCCACTAATTAAATCACCTAGATAGCAGAAGCTATCAACCATTTCTATGAATCCTTCCCAGAAAAGATTTATATCATTGTCACTGAACATTTCTACATAGAGAGTCTTCCTTTCCTGTTAGTCTACCTATCATCCCACTACATCTCTTGTGTACCCAAGATTTACATTGTTTACATCATATAGAGTTTATCCCTACTCCTTTTCTACATATTGAACAGAGCAACTTCGCTGAAGGAATCAGGGTCCTATCTTCTTTCCTACTTACTAGCACTTCTTCTACCTCTAGTTTTATTAGGGACCACCACATGACAGATCGAGGTATTCTGTCAAAGACCTTTTCTAAAAAAAAAAAAAGCTAAATATAGCAGCTTATTCTTGGCTAGGAACTGTTGTAGTTGTCTCACTAGGAAGAGGGCATCTGTGGTACTTCTCCCAGGCATAAAACTATTACAACTCATCTGACTTGACTCTTTTCTTAATTAACTGTGTCAGAACTCTTTCTGTCCCTTTCATAACTTGGTCCATTAGTTTTATTCCTCTGTAGTTGCTTCGTTTTAGAGCATCACCTTTTCCCTTGTAGCAATTAACAAGTGTATAGCTGTGCCTGTCATTGGGTATGACACTATCTTGTATGCGGGTGACTAGTTCAGCTCCTACATCTCCCAATGCTTTTATCATCTCAGCAACTATCTCTGACAGTCCTGCAATTTTATGACTCTTCATCTTTTTTATCGCTTCTTTGGCCCTATAACTGTTGATTTTGATAGCTGGTCCCTTTGTTGGGTTGGCTATGGGTAGTCTCTTATACCTCACTCAATCTCCACATTCATCAGCCTCCCATAGTAACATTTCCACACCTCTTTCTTTTAAACATCAGTGATGTTTAAGTGCACTGGAGTCATTTTGAACACATTTTTCCCCAACAACATCCTGACTCACATTGATATACTGCCTTGCAATGCAGACTGGTATCATGACAAAATGCACCCAGTCCACTCTGTAAAGTGTAGTGCTGGGGCCATAATGAAATGTACTCAGTTCACATTGTAAAGTGGTAGTTCTGATGCCATGAAAAAAAGCACCCAGTTCACCCTGTCAAGTGGTGGTGGTAGTGGTGCCATGAGAAAACAAACCTGGTACATGCCATGAAGTAGTTGGTGTGGGGAAAAGCATCCATCTGTAGAAGCCATACCAAAATGGAATGAATGAGCATGACACAATCATCTGGCCTCTCTAGACTCAAAATTTGACAACCCATCTAAACCATGCATGGGAAATAAATAATTGCTTCTACTTTTGGCACAAGCTACTTTTGGCACAAGGCCAGCAATTATACCAGTGTATTACTGGTACTTTATTTTACCGACCCCGTAAGGCAAAGTTAACCTCGGCAGGATATGAACTCAGACCATAAAGGGCTGTAACTCTTTGCTGCAAAGCATGGTGTCCAACACTCTACCGATACTGCCAAATAAATAATAATTGTTTCTACTTTTTGGCACAAGGCCAGCAATTACCCAGTGCATTACTGGTACTTTATTTTATCGACCCTGTAAGGATGAAAGGCAAAGTTAACCTCGGCAGGATTTGAACTCAGAATGGCAAGGGCCGTAACTCTATACATCAAAGCATAAATAATTGTTTCTACTTTAGGCAAAGGCCAGCAATTACCCAGTGCATTACTGGTACTTTATTTTATCGACCCCGTAAGGATGAAAGGCAAAGTCAACCTCGGCGGGATTTGAACTCAGATCGTAAAGGGACGTAACTATGCTGAAAAGCATGGCGTCCGACCCTCAACCGATACTGCCAATCCACATGCTCATGTGCATGAACTGCATATCATAAACAAGATGAGAAAAAACTTGATATAAATGGAATTAGATGCAGTGTCCAAGAAATATATTGGTATGGACTTGTCATTCATATAGAAGATGACAGCTGCATAAAAGAAACTGCAGAGAAATCTCAATGGATAGGATTTTTGAAAGAGGAAGATTTAGGAAGTAATGGGACGAAGTAGTGAAAACTGACCATAGGAAGCTGAGCCTCATAATGGAGATGACAAGGGACCAAGCCAAGCTTTATTGTTCTTTGCCTTTCGATTGGACAACAGCAGTTGTATGAAGAGGGAAGATTTGCATGCATGGGCAATTGCAGGTTTTCTACAAAACACCTTACCTCTTTTCTAAATTTTTGTTTCTATCATTGAGTTTGAAACTATTGTTACTTGGCTGTATTAACTCTCTTCAGATTCACTCTATGTAATCTTGCTATATATACATGTGTGTGCGCGCGCGCGTGTGTGTGTGTAGGTGTCATGACAAAAAGCACCCAGCACACACTGTAAATGTGGTTGGTGCTAGGGAGGGCATCCAGCCGTAGAAAACCAGCCAGAAACAGTCCTATATGAGTGAAACCCATCACCCAACCCAATTTGCCTAAATGGGACAAACCTGTCTATCCCATGTTAGCGTGAAAGATGGACATTAAATGATGATGATGATGATGATATATATATAAATATATATATATATATAAATATATTTTAATGGTTTGCTTCTATTTCTTCAATTTCTTCGATTATATATAAATTTATAAATATATATATATTTATTTACATAAATATATACAAAGGAGATTAATCATTTTAAAAGGTATCTATATTTGAAGTTCTAGTTAAACTTTAATTAGTTACCTACCTAGCTGTGTGTGCTTACACACTTTACAAATTATTCCCTGTGATTGTTTCATATGTTTATTTTATATATATATGTCAATCTATTTCTAGTTGATATAAAATGCTCAGATCTATTCATTGGAATCTTTGAGCTCATTCTGCAATGGATATGGTGCATGTCTCTCAGACATGACACCCTTAATTTAATTTTAGATATATATATATATATATATACTATAATAATGAAGGAACAAGGATTCAGTGTTGCATCATATATTTAATAATATATTATAAATGTTTCACTATCGATCAGCTCGAGAAAAGACCTATAATAGATCGAACCTGACTCTGTAATCAAAAGATCGTCAGAAATGCTTCCTATATGATTTTGTCTCCGATTCTATAGAATGGAATCTTCTCTCCTGCACACTACTGTTTATTCCTCTTATACACAGTTGCTCTCTCAACAATTCCATGCTTGGTCATTCATGTACATTGACATTGTACATCCATCGGAGCGTGCTTGCTTCATTTCTCTCCAGCCTTTGCATATCCTCTGCAGTTGCTTCCGATGTCTCACTACCATGCATCATTGCGCATCTCATGCAGGTGTCATACAACTGACCCTTCGTTCATAGGGAGAAACCCTTCATTGTCAATAGAGGAAGCAGCTTCCTAAATTTCATCCATCCTGCCTTTATTCTAGATACTATAGCCTCGGAGTATTCCCCCCCCCCCTTGCTAATCTCATCACCTAGATATCGGAAGCTATCAACCACTTCTATAGATCCTACTTGCGTTTGAAAAATGTGTACCCCAAGACATCTATATATCTAGCATGGCAATTTCCCTGATGGAATTAGTCTTGTCCTCTTTCCTACTTATCAATACTTTAGTCTTTGCTAGGTTCACTCTCAGTCTTCTTGATTCCAACTGCTGTTTCCAAAGCTGGAATTTATTCTCTAGCTCCTCTACTGATTCTGCTATAAATACCAGATCGTCAACACAGAGAAGTTCCCATGGATAGCCAGTCTTAAACTCCTCCGTTATGGCTTGGAGAACTATAATGAATCAGAGTGGGCTGAGGACCCAGCCCTGATGAACTCTTACTTGTATCTGGAATTCCTCACAAAACTCCATTTCTACTCTTGCTTTCCTGACAGCTCCTCTGTACATAGCTTGCATTGTCCTCACAAGCCATTCCTCTACACCTAGTTTCATTAGAGACCACCAGATGGCAGATTGGGGTACTCTATCAAAGGACGTCTCTAGGTCAATCTAATTTGACTCTTTCTTTAATTAGTTGTGCTAGCACTCTTTTTGTCACTTTCATAACCTGATCCATGAGTATGCCCCTATAATTGCTCCTCACCAGAGCATTCCCTTTACCTTTGTAACAATTAACAAGTATATTGCTGCACCAGTCTTTGGGCATGATTCTGCCATATATAACTAAGTGTGCAACCAGTTTAGTTCTCCTGATGTCTTCAGCATCTCAGCAAGTATTCCCGATGGTCCAGCGGCCTTACCGCTTTTCATTTCCTTAATTGCCTTTTTAACCCTATAGTTGTCAACCTCAATAGCTGGTCCCTCTGTTCGGTCTACTGGGGGTAGTTTCTCTCTCTCCCATTTATTCTCCTCGTTCATCAGACTCTCATAATGACATTTCCAGGCCTCCTTTTTCTGATCAATAGTGACACTAAGTACACCAGCATCATTTCAGACACATTTATCTCCAACAACATCCTGATTTACACTGATACACTGCCTTGCAATGCAGAACACTTCACGTCTCTGATCTTCTCATCACAGAACATTGGCAAACTTCCTACTCTCAGCTTCTCTGCGTGCTATGTATACCTGACATATAGCCTCTCTTTTAGCAGCTGAGTAGCGGTCTCTACTCCCCCATTTTACCAATCCTTTCATGCTTGTCTTTTGTCTTTAATGGTTCTATCTACTGTGCTGTTCCCCCACCAAGTCACCCTCTGTCTTGTTGGAGCTTGCTCCAGTCACAAATCTCTTCAGTTGCATGCATAAGAACTTCTAGTTATCTTCTATATCATACAATTCTAATTCGTCTTCTTTCTCGTCGTACACATCTTGTAGGGCTTTCCTAAACTTATATTTAAGTAAAATGTCCTTTAGCTTCCAGACCTTCCTTTTCCATACCTTCCTGCTTGTCTCTTGTTTATTGAGATGTCAGTAACGACTAACCTATGTTGGGGGGTACATTCTTCCCCAGAGTATGCCTTAGTATTCGTAACCATCTGTGTCTCGTTGCCTAATGGTTAGTTCACTTGCATCACAAAATTCAAGAAGCCTCACTCATTCTTCATTTCTTGAGTCATAACCATGACCACGATGTACCCCAGTGTATCCATCCTGGAGCTGTCCAACATGACCATTGAAGTCACCTGCTAGTATGACTAGGTCTTCGCCCTCTGTCACTATGGTTGTCTTTAGATGTTGTTTGTAAAAGCAGTCCTTCTCTTCTTTACCTAGGCCCACTTGGGGAGCATTTGTATATATATATATATTTTATTATATATATATATATATATATATATATATATATATATATATATATATATATATATATATATATATATATTTATATCATGTGTCACAATGGAACGCACTCAGTAAAATGGTGAGTGAACAGACTAAGACAGCTTAGAGTAGAGAAGATCCTTTGACCCTGTCAAGTACCTAAGCGAGATGAGGTTTCTCTGCTCTGTTAAGTCTTGGACTATGACAACATGGACAGGTATGCAAAAAACCAGCATGGTTGCTGAGGCTCTATCCAGCAAAAAAGGGTGGGTGGTTGTATATATATGTATGTAGAAACACACACACACATATGTATGCATGTATACATGTATATAATATAATAATATAATATGTTGGTACAAAGCAATATATTTCTGTCACAAAGCCATTATTAAGCAGCATCACATTTCAGGCTTTATGTTAGATCAATTGAAGACTACAGAATACTTGATGTTATTAATGCTATCAGTTTTGGTTTTTACATAAAATAAGACACAATACAATATAGTTATTAAATGAATTTGCCAAGAGAACTTATACAAATAGTTCTTGTTTCTGTATATTTCTATAATATTCTGTGTAGTGTTAGAAGTCTATGTATACACACAAACACATGATGAATCCTTGACAAAAAGCCTACAGTCTGTCTTGTAAGATGATAGTGCTGGTGCCACAACAAAAAGCACAATGTCTGCCCTATAGGGTGGTAGTGCTGATGCCACAACAAAATGCACCTAGTCCACCTTGTAATGTGGTAGTGCAGGTGTCACAAAAAAAAAGTGCTGGTGCCATGGAAAAAGCTTCCAGTACATACTGTAAAGTGTTAGGAATGATATTCACCTATAGAAAACCAAGCCCAAAATGGAACATATGAGCAAGACATGATCACCCTTTTGTTTGTTGCATATATTAATGACATCGATGCCAACTTAATGCCACAGTGCTGTAATACTCAGATGACATCAAGCTATCCCTTGAGATAAAAAGGACAGATTCTGTATGCTATAGATCTTTCCTGCATTCAGACCTGGACATAATGCAGTAATGGATTATGGACTAGCAACTCAAGCTGGCTGTGGATAAGTGTACCACCATGCATCCTGGGAGGAAAAACCCAGCGTTCACATACTCCCTCCACAACACCAATCTCAAGAAGTTTTCTTGTGAACGTGACCTGGGTATTACTGTCAGCAGCAATTTGCATTGGTCAAAGCACATCTCTAAAATTGTCTAGAAGGCCGAGGGTGTCTTAGCATCACTCAGCAAGACCTTTGTCAGCCGTCTCCAGCTATCTATTTAAAGCTGTATATAGCTATGGTGCGGCCACACTTAGAATTTACATCATCAATCTGCTCAGAATATTGATCTCCCGGAAACTGTTCAGAGATGTGCAATCAAACGAATACTATCCATCAGGCATCTACCATACTCTGAACAGCTTGCTTCCCTGAACATGGATACATTAAAGCTCTGATGTCTGGCAACTGACTTGGTAGACACCCACAAAATTATTAACCATATTTCTAACAACAACCCTGAGAATCTTTTTGAATTCCATATATCTAACACCCGTGGACATGCTTACAAAATCAGAAAACAGTACAGCTCCTATGACTTTCGGAAACATTTTTCCATGCATGGAACAAACTACCTGCATCAGTTGTTAGCTGCTGGGACACTGCCTTCAAAACTTCCATGCCTCCCGAAATTTGCCAACACTACACCTGATATTCCCCCTCTATTCACATGCATGCATGTGCATGTGTGTCTGTGTGTATATCATGACTCGTACACTGTTCACTTTCATAACATTGTACATTTTGCCTTTCATCCTTACGGAGGTTGATAAAATAAAGTACCAGTAATACACTGGGTAATTGCTGGCCTTGTGCCAAAAGTAGAAACAATTATTCTATGTACTATACATGCAGCTTTGATGAGTTGTAGTGCATCTGAGCACTGTGCACAATAATTTTCATTATCATAACATGACAGCCTGTCTAACCCATGCAGGCATGGTGGTGATGAAGATAATGTATATATGCAGGCCCATGTAAAGCTGGTAATAGGCTGATTCCAATTGATTCATTAAGTATTTTAGTAATCAATGCTAAATACATGTTTTATAAATATATTACACACACTCACACATGCACACGCAGACACACACACACACACACACACACACACACACACACACACACACACACACACACACACACACACACATATATATATATATATGTAGTATGTACCTTAGATTTTGAGGGGGCTTACTCAATTTAAGTTTTAGTTCTTATATTTTGTTCTATTACATGTAAGTGCATGTGTATATAATATATTGGGAGTTACCAGCTAGACTAGTAAGACCAGCTAAGTACTCAATACTAAGTACTCAATATATATGTATATGTAATTAAAAGTCAGTGCCTGACAACTGAGCTCGCACTGTTTCAACAGACAGTGGATAACTTGCTGTTGAAACGGCGTGAGCTCAGCTGTCGGGCACTAACTTTTAGCTATATATACACTCTACTTTCCCAGGTATTGAGTACTTAGCTGGTCTTACTAGTCTAGCTGGTAACTTCCAATATATTATATACACATGCACTTACATGTAATAGAACAAAATATAAGAACTAAAACTTAAATTGAGTAAGCCCCCTCAAAATCTAAGGTACATACTACATGGGCCCTCTGCATACTTGTGTGTGAGTGTAGTGATGGTGGAGATGGGGCTGACAATGATGATGATAATATTAATGATGACAATGATGTTGACAGCAATGACAATGGTATGAAGTACGCAAAGGAGGAGGGGGAGAAGGATGGTGATCATAATGATGATGATGATGATGATGACGATGATGAGCTGGTGAAGGAGGGTGAGGTGGAGGGGGTATGAATAATATGATCTTATAATATTTCTCTTTCAAAACTAAATAACAAAACATATTATAGAAAAAGATTTTTTTTTTCATATTTCAGAAATATGTGTTTGTCAGTTGATGTTCTCAATAAAACACAGAACATAGATATAAAACATAGATATAGGCCACACATATAGAACATACATATAGAACATAGATATATGACATACATATAGACCACACATATAGAACATACATATGGAACATAGATATATGGCATACATATAGACCACACATATAGAACATACATACAGAACATAGATATATGGCATACATATAGACCACACATATAGAACATACATATGGAACATAGATATATGGCATACATATAGACCACACATATAGAACATACATACAGAACATAGATATATGGCATACATATAGACCACACATATAGAACATACATATGAAACATAGATATATGGCATACATATAGACCACACATATAGAACATACATACAGAACATAGATATATGGCATACATATAGACCACACATATAGAACATACATATGGAACATAGATATATGGCATACATATAGACCACACATATAGAACATACATATAGAACATAGATATATGGCATACATATAGACCACACATACAGAACATACATATGGAACATAGATATATGGCATACATATAGACCACACATATAGAACATACATATAGAACATAGATATATGGTATACATATAGACCATACATATAGACCACACATATAGAACATACATATGGAACATAGATATATGGCATACATATAGACCACACATATAGAACATACATATAGAACATAGATATATGGCATACATATAGACCACACATATAGAACATACATATAGAACATAGATATATGGCATACATATAGACCACACATATAGAACATACATACAGAACATAGATATATGGCATACATATAGATCACACATATAGAACATACATATGGAACATAGATATATGACATACATATAGACCACACATATAGAACATACATATGGAACATAGATATATGGCATACATATAGACCACACATATAGAACATACATACAGAACATAGATATATGGCATACATATAGACCACACATATAGAACATACATATAGAACATAGATATATGGCATACATATAGACCACACATATAGAACATACATATAGAACATAGATATATGGCATACATATAGACCACACATATAGAACATACATATAGAACATAGATATATGGCATACATATAGACCACACATATAGAACATACATATAGAACATAGATATATGGTATACATATAGACCATACATATAGACCACACATATAGAACATACATATAGAACATAGATATATGGCATACATATAGACCACACATATAGAACATACATATGGAACATAGATATATGGCATACATATAGACCACACATATAGAACATACATATGGAACATAGATATATGGCATACATATAGACCACACATATAGAACATACATATAGAACATACATATGGAACATAGATATATGGCATACATATAGACCACACATATAGAACATACATATGGAACATAGATATATGGCATACATATAGACCACACATATAGAACATACATATAGAACATAGATATATGGCATACATATAGACCACACATATAGAACATACATATGGAACATAGATATATGGTATACATATAGACCTCACATATAGAACATACATATAGAACATAGATATATGGCATACATATAGACCACACATATAGAACATACATATGGAACATAGATATATGGCATACATATAGACCACACATATAGAACATACATATAGAACATAGATATATGGTATACATATAGACCATACATATAGACCACACATATAGAACATACATATGGAACATAGATATATGGCATACATATAGACCACACATATAGAACATACATATGGAACATAGATATATGGCATACATATAGACCACACATATAGAACATACATATAGAACATAGATATATGGCATACATATAGACCACACATATAGAACATACATACAGAACATAGATATATGGCATACATATAGACCACACATATAGAACATACATATGGAACATAGATATATGGCATACATATAGACCACACATATAGAACATACATATGGAACATAGATATATGGCATACATATAGACCACACATATAGAACATACATACAGAACATAGATATATGGCATACATATAGACCACACATATAGAACATACATATAGAACATAGATATATGGCATACATATAGACCACACATATAGAACATACATACAGAACATAGATATATGGCATACATATAGGCCACACATATAGAACATACATATAGAACATAGATATATGGCATACATATAGGCCACACATATAGAACATACATATAGAACATAGATATATGGCATACATATAGACCACACATATAGAACATACATACAGAACATAGATATATGGCATACATATAGGCCACACATATAGAACATACATATAGAACATAGATATATGGCATACATATAGACCACACATATAAAACATACATATAGAACACTAGGATGTTTTTCAACACGCTGACGTGTATATGTGTATGTGCTTATGCATACATTTATATGTATGAGTATATAAATATAAGCGTGTAAACACAGACACACTTACAAAAATACATACTCTAACATACATTCACACAAATACACACATACATTCACACAAACACATTAGCACATACACAGCATAACAAATAGAACGCCAGCCACTATTTTGCTATAGTTTTTCCCCACCCCCTTCCTTCCTTTTACACACACATACATTCACGCAGGCAGCAGATGTAAAGAGAGAGAAGTAGTATGAGATAGTCAAACTACACCTCTCTCTTTACGTGTTGTGACAGAATCACAGAAATTTATATATAGATACATATGGAACATAGATATATGGTATAAATATAGATCATGCATATAGACCATACCTTTGGCAGAACAACACAAGCACTGAAGCAGAGCTGGATTAATGATTAAGCAAAATAAGTACATGCTTAGAGTATCAAAGGAAGGGGACCACTATTTTATTGAAATAAATATGTCATTCAGCCCATCCCACCCCATGTAATGTGAGGGTGGTATCATAATCTTTAAGATTTTAGGGTCTCATCTTACCTACCTCTGATGTAGCTGCCATTAAATCCCATACAAATACATTTTCATATCTCTCAGGTCTGGTGAGATTGGTGTAGTTAATAGTAAATTGGTGTAGTTAATAGTCGTATTTGTAGTGATTAAAGGGAGAGAATTCAGGCATTGGTATCGTGTTGAGGTGGAAGGATTGGGTGAAATGTTTAGTTTGGTGCCAGGCTGGTGAGTATCAATAAGAATGGTTTCTTATTTAGACACAAGGCCAACAATTTTGGGGGAGGGGAAAGTCGATTAGATCGACCCCAGCTCATCACTGATACTTTATTTTATCGACCCCGTAAGGATTAAAGGCAAAGCTAACTTCGACGGGATTTGAACTCATATCATAAAGGGCCGTAACTCTATGCTGCAAAGCATGGCGTCCGACCCTGAGTATCAATAAGAGTATCAATAAGAATGACAGTAGGAGGATGGACAGGTAGGATAAGTAAAACTTACTCTACCTGTCTCTGAGAGATAGCTTAAGTTTCAAGAAGTAGAGGTTACTATTGTAACAATAGAAAAGGCAAAGATATGACATTGCATCTATGTGAGCTAGTGGTTGAATACTAGAAATGATAGCCAAATCTCCCTCAAATCCTTGTTACACTGTACACTATAATATATACCACTGCATGCTGGGATATGTAGAATGGTTCTCAAGAATACAGAGGTATATCTAGAGGAATGGTTTTGTGTGTCATACTCAGATTTTGATAAGTCACATTGTGTGTAAGAGAAATGATTTTTACAAGGGCCCATACTCAGTAATCTGATGGTTGTTAAGGAGATTATGAGCTAAGGCTGTGTTTGATATACATAAAAGGAGTAGGTAGAAATTTCGTATGATGTACCTAGTGTAAATTATCAACACACAAGAGGTATAGTGTAACCACAGGAACAGGAAGTACTCTCAGCCTTCTATGATTTGACACCGACCTGGTCAGTTATCTTCACCATGTCTCTCTCATTAATTGTTTCTACTTTAGGCACAAGGCCAGCAATTACCCAGTGCATTACTGGTACTTTATTTTATCGACCCCGTAAGGATGAAAGGTAAAGTCAACCTCGGCGGGATTTGAACTCAGATCGTAAAGGGACGTAACTATGCTGGAAAGCTTGGCGTCCGACCCTCTACTGATACTGCCAATCCACCGCCCTTGTCTCTCTCATTAATATTAGTTCTTTGGCTATTGATCAAACTAACTTGTATTAATTTAATTAATTCCTTCATTTCTACTATGGTTACCCAGACCTTATTTGTGTCGCTTTCGATTGTACCAATTTTCCTGTCATAAAGAGTACTATGTAGCAGTTTTGAGGCAGCTCAGAAAGCGATTTTGTTGCGCAAGAGACCAGAACCCTTCATGTCTGATCAGTGGAACCTGCGCCAGGACAATTCTCCCTGCCACAAATCCAGCCTGGTGACTAACTACTTGGCCGATATGAGGATCAAGACTGTCTCTCATCCTCCCTACAGTCCAGACTTTGCCCCCATGTGACTTCTGGATGTTCTCAAAGCTGAAGGAGAAGCTCAAGGATAACCACTTTGAGGATGTGGAGGAGATGAAAGAGGCTGTAACAAGTGCCCTGGACACCTTAACTTTGGATGACTACAAGGGGGTCTTCCAAAAGTGGCTGGAGCTCTACAAGTGCATTGAAGTTAGAGGATCCTACTTTGAGTGAGACTAGAGTTCTGTGTTAATCTGAGTTAAATAAATGTCTCTCTGATAAAAGTCTCAAAATCTTTTGAGCGTTCTTAGTTCTTAGGTTCTTCCGCGATCTTTTGGCGCATCAAGCAGTATGTAGTCACCAATGGTCATGATCAGCAGCGACTTTTTCACATCTGTGCCAAGTGATGTTGGCTGCCATCAAGTTTTTTTGGAACGTTCGTCGCCAGGTGATCCTGGGGTAAACCCGCTTCCGTTTGCTGCCAGGTGGAGTCCAGTTCATCACTGTTATCGAGTGTCGTTTGTTGGGCAGGCGCAGAATATGGCCAGTCAGGTGGCACCAGCGCTCCGTGACCACCCTCTGCAGCATCCACGACTGGGTTCTCCACAGGATTTCCTCGTTTCACACTTGGTTATGCCAGGACACATGAAGGATCATTCCCAGGCACCGCTGATGGAAAGTGTTCAGCCATCTCTTTAACTTTACCGTGCTCTTCCAGATTTTACTTGTGTAAAGCACTGTCAATAGCACGATGCTCTTGTAGAGGTGCAGCTTGATCCTGGTGCTGATGCATGAAGACGACCAGACTGGGCGCATCTGCTGGAAAACTGTGGATCCTTTGCTGATTCAACAGTTGATGTCGAGTGTACCTCTTGAGTGTACCTCATAGAAAAGCAGAAAAGAATAATATGGACTGCAGTCCAATGTGCAGAAAAAAGAAGAATGACACTGAGGCATAGAAAAGGAAAGAAGGGAAAATAGAAGAAGACGGGCTTTTCTTCATTAAAGCTATATCTCCCCTCCTCATATCTTCATTTACTTCCTTTCTAATTTTCCTCCCTCCATCTTCACTACTCTTCTCTGCCTCCATCCCCATTCTACTAGTGATTTTCTGATTATCATTTGGGGTTAATTCCCTATGAATAGTTCCGAGATTTCTATTATTAATTTTATCTATATTTTGGGCAATATTCATAGTGGTTGAGTATGAGAGTTTAATTGTATGCTTATTAAAAATTCTATATTTATGCATTTTTGGGAAGCATTTATTAAGAGCATTTAAGAAAAGGTGAGCTAAGGTTTTCCTGATTCCTAGTGATATTGGTGGAGAATACCATAAAATAGAATGAGAACAAATTCTTTTATAAGACTTATTGGTTTTATAGGAGTTATATTGATTATATGACTGATTAGGCCTAGTTCTGTGGCTTATATTACAGATATTAGCATTATTACAATTGTTGTGGGATGTATGTGCATTAGTATTGATATTAAATGAATGTTGATTTATATACGGTGGGGTGTAAGCATTTTTATCTATATATTGAATTTTATCAGGATAACCTGCTCTATTTAACACATTGTTATAGTATTTAGCTTTATTGTCAACAATTTTCTTATTGGCTGAGAGTCTAGAGATTCTTTGCTGAACACTATTAACTATAGCTCTTTTAACATTTCTAGGGTGGTTTGAATGGAAGCTAACATAATTAAGGTTTTCATTTAATTTATGGATAGGGTAGTAAAATTAAGGTTTAATGCAGTGGTTCTCAACCTTTTTTGCCAAACACATGAACAAATAGCGGCACACCTGGCTAGTTATATATGAAAACTATTTCAATTTTACAAAATAAAAACATGGCAAGTCATAGACGGCATACAACCGTGGATCACATGGTTTTTTTGCATTTTCTTAGTGTGCCATTCAAAATTTTGTGGCATACTTAGGAAGATCTCACTTTATATATAATATTGTATTTTTCTGGTAAAAGCTTTACATCACATAATTATCTAACATAATATCGAATCTATGAGATCTTGATATTATTTATTTTCAGAAAAATACCTTAACATCAGTATGAGTGGCTAGTTCTGGCTGGTTTGAACAGTCAGAAGCATCGACCCTGACTTCATCACAGTCACGGAAACATGAGCACATTCTTTACTCTGTGATGGGGTTTTCAGCATTATTGTGTACAACCTTTTCCACAAGGACCGCATTAATCGGCGTGGTGGTGGTGTGATGGTCTACGTTCGTTCAAACTTTTCGGTAATTCCTTGCGTTGATTTAAACAAATCACAAGAAGAATTTTTTTTTTGTGACATACGTATGACCACGTGACATACGTGTGACATACGTCAACACTTCTGCTTGGTGTTGTTTATCGCCCCCCAAACTACTACCATCAGGACACACAGCTTTGCGATATCCTCAGAGCTGCTGCCAGGAAAACAGCCACTTATGTGTTTATTGCAGGTGACTTCAATCATCCAGAGATCGATTGGGAAACCTTTCATTGGCCACAAAGTGCAAACGATTTCCTTGAGCTAGTGCTGGATTCAAACTGGTCACAAGTAGTCACCTCTCCAACAAGAGGTGACAACACTTTGGACCTGCTCTTCACGACTACTCCTGAGGTGGTTATCAGTTGTACTACTGAGGAACCTCTAGGCGACTCTGATCATGCTATGATCATTGCCAATCTGGCTCTTGCGAGCAACAACAAAAACTAGAACCATCTCCAATCTGCTTGCTTTGATTGGAAGAAAGCAGATTGGAACTTGTACTGCACTGAGCTACAGTGCCCAAACTGGCATGAGTTCTATAACTCTGGAGATGTGAACACTATACTCCAGAGCATCCTGGACTCAATATGGATAGCGTGTGCAGCATCGGTGCCATGTAAGCAGAAAAAACCCCACCCCAAAAGTGCAATTTGGGAAATTTCAGCAGTCCGACTTGCCAGGAAAGAACGTTGGAACGTTGAACGGGAATATAAACTGCATAAATCAGATGCCAACAGAAAAAAGCGGAATAAATCTTCCAACCATCTCAAGCAAGTGACAAAAAAGGCAGTGCTTGAATTTGAACAGTGCATAGCAACCAATCCTGACAGTAAGGTGTTCTGGAAATATGTTCATTCAAAGCAGAGACCTCACTCTCCAGTTGGTCATCTTCGCAATCCCCACACAAGCCAGATCACTGACGATCCCAAAGAATGCGCAGAACTCATTGCTGAGTGCTATGCAAGCATTTTTACTGTTGAAAACCAGAATGTACGATCTCCACCATCTCTAACATCAAATTCTATAACAACTATGGAATTTACACCTGCAATGTTGCGATGTCTCTTTAAGAATAAGCACAACTATGCCTCCCCTGGTCTTGATGGTGTTACATACCTGCTTCTCAAACGTGGCGGGTACTTCCTTTTACACCAGCTTTCTTTCTTCTTTCAATACTGTCTCAACTTTTGCCAAGCTTGTCAAAGTGAGATGGACAGGAGAGCAGGTGGACGTATTTGTGGCAGAAATACAATGATTGGCTATGCTAGCCGAGTTCACAGGGGAAAACCTTGAAAGGGCTGTGCAGATGGCATTCATGAATGGGTTCCGCAATGAGATTTTGGTTGCTGGGCAACAGAAAAAGGAGCATGAGTGAGCTAATTGCACAGGTCTGTATAGTGACATGAGGCACTAAGTGGAATGTTGCAGTGATAGAAGCCCATGGCAGTCAACAGCGATTGATGAACGATGAGGGGGAAGAGCCCCTGTGAACACTCAGCCATGGCATTCAGAGGCCAGTACTTCAGATGTCAGTTTCTGCACATGGCAACAGACTGCAGAGAGCCAAAGCCAGATATAATTTGCTACCAATGTAAGCAGGCAGGCCATGTAGCCAACAATTATAACCAGGGAAATGGTTCAAGGGTAGCTACCCCTGGAAGCAAGTAGAGGCAATCTTGCAGTCGCTGCCCATAGTAGAAGTTCTGGTGGCGTGGAAGCCATCACGATCCCTTGTGGACACGGGCTGCACAACGACATTAGTGACCACAGAGGTGGTTAAAAAGTGGAGTGGGATGAGAAGTGTAAAGGCAGTTGATGACAGGGAGATTAGATGCAGAGGTAGCAGTGAAGTGGAGATGGTGGTATGAGGAATGAAAATAAGGCTGTGGGCGATCATGATCGACCATGTGGTGAATGGAATTGATGTGGTAATGGGCATGGATGCGATTGGCTGCTTAGGAAGCATTACAGTGAGTGAGGATGGGGTAACATTTAGTGCAGGAACATCATGTGTCGTAAGTCAACAGGGTAACAGAGATATCCATGAAGAAAAATGTGCTGTTCATATCATACAAGACAAGGATTTCAGGGCTGTGTTTAATGATCAGCAGTGGATAGTTGAGTTGTACTGGAAAGGAGAGCCCCCGATGTTGAAGAACATAGTGAGCTGCTATCAACATACTCTGAAAGGGGATGCCAGATGTGAGTTTGAGGGAGAGGTGCAAAGATAGATCGAGGAGGGCACATTGATCCCTTGGAAGGAGAAGATAAAGAGCGGAGTGTTCCCGTTAATGGCAGTAGTGCAACCAATGAAGAACAAGGTCAGATCGGTGCTGGACTTTCGTGAACTAAATGAACACGTCACGCCACACAGGCGGTGAGGTCACAGATGTCTGCAGGGAAACCTTGTGAGAATAAAGACTAATGACAGGGGCCTCTACAATTGTTGACTTAAAGTCAGCATATCTGCAGCTACACGTAGCTGAGAAACTGTGGAAGTATCAGCTGGTCAGGTATAAGGGCTGGACATACTGCCTGACCAGGCTGGGGGTTTGGGTTAAACTCCACACCAAAGATTATGGTGACGGTTCTCAAGGCCATTTTGGGGAAAGTAGACAAGACATAGAGGGTCACCAACTCCTATCTTGGTAGATAAGACCGTGGTATTGGCAGCAGAGGTCTCAAGCCACTTAGGAAGGTTTGGCTTAACCGCAAAACTGCCAGAGGTGATGGGGGAAGGAGCTGCACTGGGACTCAAGCAGCAAAGAGACAAGATGAACACTGATATTTCGGAGGAGAAATGAAGTCCGGGAAATTGGTGGGCCACTAACAGCATACAGCTATGTCAAGAGATGAGCAGAATGGGTGAGCTGGGGAGGCAGGGTAGGAGAGAGGATGGTGGTCATGATGTGGGAGATCATGGAGAGTGGGGAAGGTAAAGGCAGATGACCCAGTAAGAAGAAGCTAGTACATCTCCAAATCAGAGAATGGGACCATATAGTGAGATGCCAGCAGCATAGGGCTAGGGGGTCACTCTGGAAATCAGGGGTATTAAGGTCGAGGAAGCAACCTGGCCCAGGAAGAAGAAGGACTGTAACCACATTAACATGGCCGAACTGGATGCTGAGTTTGGCCTGAAGCTGAGTGTGGTCAATGTGCTCTCAGAGAAAAATAGGGCAGACATCTTAACCAGGGTGAAGAAAGACTAGCTGTAAGTGCCAGCGGATGCGGAAAAGGGGATATCTGCAGTGTGTCGACTGAGTGACTCAGAGTTGAGGAGGCTGCATAACATGAATCATATGGGAGTGGATAGGACCCTGTTCCTAGCCAGAAAAGTCGACTCCAACATTAGCAGACAGATGCCACTCTATCAACAGGACGTATCTCTCAATGTTCAGTGGTGGGCCGGGACAGATGGAGATATGGAGGGAGATGAAGACGGGGACTGCAGAGGAAATCACACAGACGCTGAGAAAGATATTCTTGGAGCAGGGCACTATGGATGAACTGCTAATGGATAACAGCACAGCATTTCACTTAGAGGGACTGAAGGAGATGCTCAATGAGTGGAATGTGAGCCACTTTTTCAGAGCAGCTTACAGGCCAAGCAGAAATGAGATTGTAGAGAGACACTATTGCATAATCATGGCCATTGGGGAAAGAGGGCACATTTCATCAATGGAGGCGGTGTTCTGGTACAACATGTCTCTTCAGGTGGAACAGGCCGAGGAGTTGGTGCCACATAGGGCGATATATAGATATGAATGGTGACATCTGTGCATATTATCACAACCTGTGGAGGAGAAAGAGAATGCAAAGAAATCTGGGTCAAACTCCTGAATGCATGTTGCACAACTCAATGGGGAAATGGAGCAGTAATGGCTGTAAATTCCCAAAACAAGGCTTCTGTGGACAGAATGCTGTGTTGTGACATGGATGTCCATAGAATTGTTGATTTGAAGGACTTTGAAGAAGAGGAGAATGAAAGCATCACTCCAAAGGTGTGGAGATCCCAATGGGAATGTCATCCACCCAGGTGGATGATGGACATTGACATGGAATAATATGATGAGGTGATTGGTCCTTGAGATCAGGGGGGGGGGTGTGGAGCTGCTGAGAAGGGACTGTCAGAAGTTAGGGGAGGTCTTACCAGAAGCGAAGGGCGAGTGACGCCACATCAGGGTTCGGGTACTTATTCACGGCTTCTTTTTCATGTGGACATGTTTATGAAAGTGAGCGAGAGAAGCTTTGTAACTCAGTTGGACATGAGTCATGTGGATGTCAACACAGTGGACATTCATGGCCTGAATTTAAGTGGTGATGCAAGCTAGGTCCGTTTGATACCCACCACATATATATATATATATATACTGTAGTACATATTTGGTAAAAATATCCAAGGGTAAGAGCACTCAATCCATTATATATATATAATTAGTTACAGCAGTAACTAATTCAGCCCAACTCATTCAGACTGTCATATAAATAAAAATGGATACCATGGAGATTTTAGACAATATAAAAAAGTTCTAAGGGTAGGTTATCAATAGATAGTCAAATCCCTTGAATAATGTAACAGAAAAGGAGATAACTATAAAAACCAAGGGTGGCAACTTGTGTTACACAATAAATTGAAGTGAAAACCAAGAAGTGTGTGTTTTTATTGGCAGCTTGACCCTCCTAAAGTATAACAATATATATATATATATATATATATATATATATATAGTCCAACTGGATGGGTCAACAGTCAGTATTTTAAGCTGTAACAATATCAGAGCTGCCTCAATACCGTTTTTGAACACCATGTACATGTATTTCAGAATAATTATCCATTTTCAAAATTCGCTTACTGAGGTATGGAAGAACTTGAAAGTTTTAAAGAGCGAGACTTTATCACTGATTACTACCAGCCAATCAAGCTTGCATTACATGCAAATAAATTGTTTGTTTACAAAACCTATAAGATTTTCAACTCTTCCATACCTCAGTATCTTGGAGTAAACAAGCACCTGCTAAAGATGGATAAAAATACTGAAATACATGTATACAGTGCTCTTACACCAGTACTGAGTTAGCAGTGGTATAACTAGAACTTAAACTGTTCAGACATATATATAAGTCCATATGTGCCTGTATTCTGAATCATAGTATGTTAGTGCGAATGGTAATTAATTGCTTCTACTTTCTGGCACAAGGCCAGCAATTTGAAGAGAAGGGAAATGTTGATTAAATCACGCCAGTGTGTTACTGGTACTTTATTTTAGCAATTTTGTAAGGATGAAAGGCAAAGCTAACCTTGGTGGATTTGAACTCAGAATGTAAAGGGTCGTAACCCTATGCCGCAAAGCACATTATCCGACACTCTACTGATATTGCTAATTAATGCATTGTTTTATATCTGATCTAAGACATCATATATGTGTGTGTATATATACATTTATGTACCCACTCCCACACACACACTTATATATATAAATATATATACATATATATATCATCATCATAATCATTTTACGTCCGCTTTTCTCTGCTTGCAAGAGTGGGACAGGTCCTATTCAGCACGGCATCTCTCTATTTGTCACGATCCTTTGTCATCTCCTCCGTGAGCTTCAGCTATCTGAGGTCAGCTCTCACCACCTCCGCCCATGTTTTTCGCGGTCATCCTCCATGCGCATCACATGTCCATACCAACGCAGTTTTCTCTCCCACACACTACAGCCTATCCCTCTTATACACAGTTTCTCTCTCAAGCCGTCTATGCTTGGTCGTTCATGCACATTGACATTGCACATCCAACGGAACATGCTTGCTTCATTTCTCTCCTGCCGTCGCATATCCTCCGCAGTTGCTGCCCATGTCTCACTACCATGCAGCATCGTGCATCTCACACAGGCATCATATAACTGGCCTTTCGTTCATAGGGAGAAACCCTTCTTTGTCAACAGAGGAAGCAGCTCCCTAAACTTCTTCCAACCCATCCTTATTCTAGATACTATGGCCTCGGAGCATCCTCCTCCCTTACTAATCTGATCACCTAGGTACCGGAAGCTATCAACCACCTCTATAGATCCTACCTGCATTTGAAAAATGTGCCTATCACTGCCACTTCTACTATCAAATTTCCCTGAACTGCATATGTAGTTTTCCCTACCTGTTAGTTTGCCCGCTATCCCACTACATCTCTTGTGTACCCAAGATCTGCATTATGTATATATCATCTAACACCTCATTTCTTCCTCCTTCCTCCCTCCCTCCCACTGCCTCTCACCTCATTGTCCACATCCTCTGCACCCACATCATCTACTTCCTCCCCCAAATCCACAAACCCGACACCCCTGGCTGCCCCATCATCTCCGCGTGCAACTGTCCGACCGAACTCATCTCTTCCTTCCTGGGCTCCATCCTCGCCCCCCTCGTCACCGCCCTCCCCTCCCACATTTCCAACACCAACCACGCCATCTGCCTTTCTTGACACCTTGCCACCCAGCCGCCCCTCCTCTTCACCTTAGACATAACATTCCTCTACTCTGTCATTCTCCATCACCTCCACTTTCTTCAAACCCACAGACTCCCACTCCTACCTCGAGATGACCTCCTCCCACCCCACACACACACACACCACCAAACACTCCATTCCCTACTCCCAACTTCTTCGGACCTGCCTTTTTGCAGCCGAGATGCGGACATTGAGACCTAGGCCCTTTCTTCTCCGTCATTTCATCCAGAGGGGTTAATCCCCTTCCTCGTCCACGGCGTCCTCACCCGCGGCCACCCACTCCACAGCACCACCACACTCCCACCTCCCCCTCCTCACCTACTACCCGCCACCCTACCCCCCCAACGAACCATCCTTCGCCTCTTTCAACGCCTCCAGTCAGAGAAGGAAAAGCAATTAAGGGTAAGGGCCAGCTCGGCAAGGCAGATGAGGGTGGAGGTGGAGGGTTGGAGGAAGTGTTGGAGGGCACGAAGGCCTTCAGTGTGTGGAATGAATATATAGGGGGATTTGATGTTGAGTGTGAAAAGGATAGGGGTGGGGCTGGGTGGGAAGACAAATG
>OZ024741.1:190638068-190645568 GCA_964016885.1 Eledone cirrhosa
AATTCTGGACAGAGGTCCAATATAGGGATTGTTAACCAGTGTCAGATGAGCTTGAGACTTTATTTTTAAAGGAACATTAGATAACACTACATCCAGTAATGAAATAATGTTTCTTTAAATCGTTTCACTCTATTCTCAAAATTACAGTGGGTAACAGTTTTGAAATAATGTTTCTTTATATCCTATATAATGGTGAATCTGGTATTGAAATTATCTTTTTTCAAATATTTTTATGTTTGCTGGTGTTTGGTTTCATATCTGAACAGATAATTTTCATTACATCAGCTCTGCATTCTTCAGACTTAAACAGTCCCAAGCTCATCTCCAATAAAATGTTTTGTTCATGTATGAAATCAGATAGCAGTGTGTATAATGTTGTGTACTATCATTATGTAAATATATATCTCTTCCACTGATCTAGAGCTTTCTCTCAACACTTGTTGATTATTATGTTGCACATGGACACAAATAGAGAATTATTACAAAGTAAACACGTGTCATTTCTTTCAGAATTGAAGTTCTTGTAGTGTTGGACATGTCTTTTATATTATAGTATTTCACTAATCATCTCAGTCCTGTGTCATCTCCTTTATGAGGTTCAGTTTCTTGAAATCATTCTTCACAATTTTGTCTCATGTTTTCCTTTGTCCTCCTCTTCTAAAACTTCTACCCATTTCAAGTGATCAGCACCTTTTTATACAACTCTTGCTCCCATTATACATCCCACAATCATACCAACACAATCATCTCTCTTGCATGTTACATTCAATTCCTTTATGCTCAGCTTTTCTCTCAGCTTTCACATACACTAACATTACACATCTCGTGTAGCATGTATGCTTTATTTGTTTTTAGCTGCTACAAATCTTCTGCATTCAGGGCCCATGTCTCCCTGTCTTGCAGAATAGCGGATTGAACATAAGCATAATATAATTTGACCTTCACTCTGGGAGGGAATCCTTTTGTTACTAGCAGAAGTATCAGTTCCCTGAATTTTTTCCACTTTGTTCTCACTCTGCTACAACACTTTCAGATATCCACCTCCATTGCTAATATGTCACTTATGAAGTTTACCTTCTCTGTAACCCTACCTGTGATCCTGCTACATCTCTTGTGCATCCACTGTCCACTCTGAGTACACTGTATGGATTTCTTACCCACTCCTTTTCTGCATATTGTGCATGGCCATTTACCTGATGGTATCTGAATCCTATCTTTTTTCCTGCAAACTAAATCTTAAATCTTTGCAAAGTTTACTTTTGTTCTTTGACCCTAGACTCTGTCTCCAGATTTGTGGAACTCTAGTTTTTCTACAGAATCTTCTTTGAGGCTTAGATCATCATTATATAGGAGTTACCGTAGACATCCAGTCTTGACTTCTTCTATTAAGACCTGTAAGACTATAATAAACAGGATGTAACTGAAAAATTGTTGGTGGACACCTGCACACTAAATTCATCATTGAACTTATTGTTAACACTTACCTTGTGCCTTGCATCCCTATACATAGGTTGCACAGTTTTCAGAAGCCATTCATCTATCCCTAACTTCCTGAATGTTAACAAGATTACATAGCATAAGGATTCTACCAAAGGCCTTTCCCAGGTCAACAATGCTAAGCATAGGGGCTTATTCTTAGCTAAGTACTTCTTTAGCATTTATCTCACTAGGAAGATGGCATCAGTGATGCTTCCTCATGATGTTAGCCAAACTGCATCAAGATAAATTTTATCTCCAATCAACTTTGCCAAAATTCTTTCAGTAACCTTCAAAACCTGATCTAATAATTTGCCTCTCTCTAGTGCATGCATCTCCTTTACCTTTGTAGGAGTTGACAATGATGCTACTACACCAGTCATTGGGTATGGCACCTTCCTGCACTATCTGGTTTACTATAAGAGTAACTAGTCAGTGTCCTGCCCTTGTTTTAATTATTTTGTATCTTAAAGTTCTATGAAACATTTGTCTAATCTCACACATATTTTAATATCACAGCTGAATCCATATGCACTTTTTGTAGTTTCTTTAGTTAGTGTTATCTCTCATCAATAGTCAACCATATAGAGGAAATGGTTTATAGTTTTCTCATAGAATTTGTAGATTTTGCAGATTTAATTCAACAAATTTGTTAGCGAAGTCAAAATTAAACAGAAGAGTTGTGATGCTAGGATTGGTAGAATATCAGACAAAATACCTTGTGGTAGTTAGCTACATTTTTTAACATTCTGAATTCAAATCCTATCCATTTTGTCTTCCATCTTTCTGATATAGATAAAATAATTACCAATCAATCAATTAAGAACAGTCCTTTACTATACTATAGAAGGCAGTGCTCCCAGCATGGTCACAGTTCAGTGACTGAAACCAGTGAAATAATTGTTACCAACATAGGCTCAAGGCTAGCAATTTTGAAGAAGGGCAAAGTTGATTACATCAACCCTAGTACTTTATTGGTACTTAATTTTACTAAACCTGAAAGGACGAAAGGCAAAGTTGACCTTGGTAAAATTTGGAACCAGAAGATAGAGAGCCACTACAAGATACTACAATGCATTGCATTTGAAGCATTAACAACTCTGCCAATTCACAATCCTAATTAATGGTTTCTACTTTAGGCACAAGGCCAGCAATTACCCAGTGCATTACTGGTACTTTATTTTATCGACCCCGTAAGGATGAAAGGCAAAGTCAACCTCGGCGGGATTTGAACTCAGACTGTAAAGGGACGTAACTATGCTGGAAAGCATGGCGTCCGACCCTCTACTGATACTGCCAAATGGTTTTTAATTTGGGTACAAAGCCATCAATTTGTATATGGAGAAAGTTGTTTATATAGACCCAGTAGTTGACTAGTATTTTATTTTATTGAACCCAGAAGGATGAAAGGCAAAGTTGGCTCTTGTGATATTTGAACTCAGAACAAAAAGAGCAGGAATAAATACTACAAAGCATTTTCTCCAATGTTCTAACAATTCTGCCAATTGACCACCTACAATACTAGTGAAATAATAAATAATAAAGTTTCTCTCTCTGTGAAAAATTCCTCTTCTTATGGAGAGAGAGTTTGTTTTTTTCATCTCTTCTTTATCTGCTGTGCTATTGCACTTTTCTATTATGACATGGCAAGGTTGATATAATGTCTTAGTATTAGAGTTGTATTTATTTATGCATGCAGTGAGACATGAGCAATAAATGCAGATGGTATATGGGGGCTAGAGAGAAATGAAGCAAGCAAGTGTGTTTCATTGGGGTGTCGATGAACTGACTGAAAAGTTTGGTATAAGAGGAATCATCAGAAGTAGTATGCAAGAGACAAAACTGTGTTGGTATGGACATGTGATGCATTTGGATGATGAATGCTGGGTGAAAAAGTGCTAGGTTGATGCAAGTAGAAGGAAACTAGAAGAGGAAAACTGCGACAGAAATGGTTTGAGCTTATTTTAAAGTGCTAAACCTCACAGTAGAGATAATTGTTTCTACTTTAGGCACAAGGCCAGCAATTACCCAGTACATTACTGGTACTTTATTTTATCGACCCCGTAAGGATGAAAGGCAAAGTTAACCTCGGCGGGATTTGAACTCAGACTGTAAAGGGACGTAACTATGCTAGAAGCATGGCGTCCAACCCTCTACCGATACTGCCAATTCACCGCCATTATCTCACAGTAGAGATAATGAAGGAACACTACGAGTTGAGGAAGGCTGTTCTGAAAAAGACCCATCCACCCATAGAAAAGAGGATGAAAAAATAATAATGATGATGCTAATGATAATGTTTCAAACATCTGCGATATTTTATATATGCTGTCTGTATACTAATAGTGTTTCCTATATGTGATATGATTCTAAATTGATACAGAGAGTTTCCAATATCTAAGATATATGATATGCTGTTTTTATATTATAATGTTCCCAGTATCTGGGATATTATAGCTATAGACATCCAGTTCGATGATGAGTGTTCTAGTTGTTTGATCAACAGAACAGCTTGCTTCTGAAATTACATATAAGTGGCTGATCATTCCTTAGACAGGTGTACTTTTAACAAAGTGTATGATAAGTCTGGTTCTTTGAATTTTAAATACAGTCCATCTAATGAGCTTCCAAAGAGTTTCCATCTATCCAATTTTATTCACAAAGTATAGATCTACTCAAGGTTTGGTAAATGACAATTGCCCAAGATGTCACTCAATGAGATTGGATCTGAGACCTAATAATTGTGAAGTGAACTTCTCAACTATTCAGCTATGCTGCAACCACAATATCTTGGATCAGTGAAGTTATGATGATCGTCATCATCACTGTCTAATGTCTATTTTCATGCTTGCGTGAGTTAGACAGGTTGTCATATACTAATGAAATATGTTGAATTGAAACTTCAATCTTTTCCTTGATTCAAGATTTTGTTTCCACAGTTAGAATTTCTTCTCTAGCTCTTTTGTTGATTCAGTTATAATAACCAAGTCCTAATCATACTGAAGTGCCCATGGAAGTGCCATGGAAAACCAGTTTTCCATCTGTTATGGCCCTAAGAATTATAATAAACTAGAATTGGTTGAGAACAGAGCTTTAATGAATACCCACCTGCACATTGAATTCCTCACTTAACTCATTAATGACTCTCACTTTGCTGGCAACATTCTTATACATGCCTTGAACTGCATGCACAAGCCATTCATCCACACTTAATTTTCTTAAGGACTATCAGACATCAGATCATGTCAAAGCCTTCTCCAGGTCAACAAAAGGTAGACAGCTCATGTAGTTATCTCCCCAAGATGAACATATCATTGGTTCTCTTTCTAGGAACCAAACCAAACTGTATCTCATCTAATTTGATACTTTCCATAATTACTGCCACATTCATCTCTTGATCCATCATTTTAATGCCTCTGTAGTTGCTGCACTCTAGATTATCATATTTCCCCTTGTAGTATTTACTAATTATATTACTACACCTGTCATTTGGTATGGCACCATCATGTATTATCTCTGTTAACTATGGGAGTGACTAGCTTGAGCCTTATTTCACCAGCTGTTATTAACAGTAACCATCTCTGATGGTCCAGCAGATTTTATGTTCTACATATCCCTGATGGTTTCTTTGACTGTATAACTGTACACTTTGAGAGTTGGTCCCTCTGTTGAGTCTATTGGGGGTAGTTCCTTTTATTTCCACTCATTTTTCTCATTCAGCAACATAATAACATTTCCAAGCCTCTTTCTTCTGAGCATCAGTGAGTCTAAGTACACTAATGTGTCATTCTGAACATACTTTTCTCCAACAACATCTTAATTTACATTGGAACATGTCAATGTTTCTGTGGTTTTGTTATGAAGAAGAGCAACAACAACAATAACAACAACAACACAGCTTTGCAAAAAGCATGTCCAGAAAGGAAATTTTAGATATAGGCAAGGTCTAGTCAAAGGCACGTGTATAGCAGTAGTAGGACACAAGGGAATGCATCGCTTTACCTGAGAAATTTGTCCAAAAGTAGACAAAGATAAAGTTGACATACCTCTGCTTTGCTTGATTGATCAAATAGTTTTCTACACATGAGCCAGGGTCTTATTCTATGTCTTAAGAGCAGATGGTCTAACTTGTATTTGCTGAGGCTGGATTGCTTTTTTGTTCAGTGGTCAGACTAAATGGTCAACTATTGGAAACATTTCAAATAGCATTTCCCATTAAAGTGTGGGGGTCATCTCACAACACCGCTGTATGTTTTGGTTCTTAAGACATTGCTGTGAAAGTTAGACATGTTGAGATAATTCCACTCAAACAAAGACAAGAGAATCATGTTGATGTACGTGAACAATCAAACAGTCATGATGTCAGACTTTACTGAAATAGAGTTGGCCAACATCATACTGAAGGAATATAATGCAGTAATGAGAACATACATTGGACCAGGATTAGTCAGTTGGCTTACAATATGGCTCCCAAAACAACAAATCCATGTTGATCAATGTCTTTTGCTAAACTGAGGGTCTTGATTAAAATGACTGAGAGGTACAAATATGGAAAATTAACAAAACAAATTATTCATATCAGTTTTCCTTTATCTTATTGTCCATGCACCACCTGAAAGGCAAACCTTTTCCTGTCCAAGTAGCACTAGAATTTCAAATGGTTAAACAGCACATGACTTTAAATAGGTTGGTGAAATATATGCTTGAAATAGACAGTAATTCATATATTGAAAAAGAACATATGGGTTTTGACAGTAATTCATACATAGACAATTAACAAGTTTCAATATATAATAGCGCTTATAAAAATTAGATTTACATAAAAATGTCTGTAGGAAAAATATCATGCTAAGTATGTTTGTAAAAGTCATTAAAATGATTCATGTGTTGTGGTGAGTAGTGTATTTAATGTATTTGACCTAGAAGGGAGATATTTGTTCAGCTAAAATGTACTTGAAAAAGAGTAAAAAAATGTTTGGGGGTTTATCTTAAGAGAACAAGAATGGACAACTATTCAAATTGCATTCAGTTGAAGCAAAACCAAAGAGATAAGAGAGAATTTTATTGTTTACTAGCAGTAAAGCCCGGCGTTGCTCGGGGTCGCTCAGTAGCTGTGTTAAAGTTACAATGTTAAGTTTCTTTCTTGGATTAAAAACTGTAGTGTCTACTGTGCAGACTTGCATGTGGTGTTTTTGATTAATATTCCCTCAACCAACAATATGCCTTATGAAGTTAAGAAAACATAACGATAACCCGAATGTTATAACAAAAGAGGATGCTGGGGATAGAAACTGCACTGGTTATTTATTAACAAAGATCGAAAATGTAAACACTGCAACGCAGAGAAAAACATTAGCGTAACCAAATTATCAGTTATGTCTGTCTGCACGCCTATATCACCTCTCTGCACGACTGTCTGTCTGCACGCCTATATCACCTCTCTGCACGACTATCTGTCTGCACGCCTATATCACCTCTCTGTACGACTATCTGTCTGCACGCCTATATCACCTCTCTGCACGACTATCTGTCTGCACGCGTATATCACCTCTCTGCACGACTGTCTGTCTGCACGACTGTCTGTCTGCACGCCTAACGACGAAATATTTGCTTGTTTTACGTAGTCTTTAAATAGACTTGTTTTCAAGTAAAAATATTGTTTTAAAATGCTTTTAAATGGAAATGAAGCAAAACGGAAGCTTAGTGTTCGAACTGATGAATTTTGCAGGTCAATATTTTGCTGGCTCGACAACTGTTCGTGAGAAAGCCAGCGTAATTTTTTACGTAAGACGCTCAATGTAAACAGAACAAAGGGAAATAACTGATAACTTACGCTCAAAAATCGATACATTATATTCGATTTCGTCACATAGGGTGGGTCAATTTGAAATTTTGTTTTTCCGATGTCTTCGCTAGGGCTCAATGTACAAGTATAGCAATTTCGGTGCAATTCCGTGAGAGATTCTAAGAGGAGATGTGTGCCAAAAATCGATAGACAGACAGACAACCACAGTTTTATATATA
>OZ024741.1:190650568-190943068 GCA_964016885.1 Eledone cirrhosa
CCTCTCACAGCATCCAGCATCGGTTGGGGAAAGTTGTAGAAGGCTGGTTGGCAGAATCGTTAGAATGTCGGAGAAAATGCTTTGCGGCATTTATTCCGTCTCTTTACGTCCTGATTTGAAATCCTGCCAAAGCCTACTTTGTCTCCTTTTGGGGTCGATAAAATAAAGTAACAATAATGCACTGCGGTTGATTTAATCAACTTTCAGTCTCTCTGAAAATTTCTGGCCTTGTGCCTCTAGTAGAAATCATTATTATTATTGTTATTGCGGTGGATTGGCAGTATCAGTAGAGGGTTGGACGCCATGCTTTGCAGCATAGAGTTACGCCTCTTTACGGTCTGAGTTCAAATCCTGCAGAGGTTAACTTTGCCTTTTATCCTTATGGGGTCGATAAAATAAAGTACCAGTAATGCACTGGGATAATTGCAGGCCTTGTGCCAAAAATAGAAACAATTATTATTATTGTTATTGCTCTGATACAATTTATGTTGATGGTGATTGTTGCTATGGGTGGTATTGACTATTGACTATAAATTGAATTATTGGAGGCAATATTGATTGACAACTTGCTAAATAATTAAAATATACTTCAATCATATTTGCCCTTATAATTAGCTGACTGCATTATATTTGTTGTTAGTAACCATATTATAAACATTGGTGGTGAATATTATAAATAGGGCGGTGAATTGGCAGTATCAGTAGAGGGTTGGACGCATGCTTTCTAGCATAGTTACGTCCCTTTACAGTCTGAGTTCAAATCCCACCGAGGTTAACTTTGCCTTTCATCCTTACGGGGTCGATAAAATAAAGTACCAGTCATGTACTGGGTAATTGCTGGCCTTGTGCCAAAAGTAGAAACAATTATAAACATTGGTGAAGTGGTTTCGGATACAGCAAGAGTGGGTAGCTATGGTTATTGTTCGTTGTTATATATTACTGGGTAACTGGGTATTATGGGGTTACAACGGTGACTAACTATGGATTATGATGTGAAAGTGTGTGGTTATAAATTGGGGGCTAACTATGGACAACAGGGGAGATATATAGATATTCTTGCAAACCATGTAGTATTGAGTTATAGTTGGTGGTTATATATTGGTGGGTAACTCTAGACTATGGTGTTATAGTTGGTGATTATATAAGGGTGGGTAACTGGGTATTATGGTGTTATAGTTGGTGGTTATATATTGGTGGGTAACTCTAGACTATGGTGTTATAGTTGGTGATTATATAAGGGTGGGTAACTGGGTATTATGGTGTTATAGTTGGTGGTTATATATTGGTGGGTAACTATGAATTATGTGGGTGGGTTCTACAGATATTTGTGGGAACTGTGTAGTATAAAATTATAGTGAGTGGTTATATACTGGTGGGTAATTAGGGAATTTCTGGTTATAGTGGGTGGTTAGATGTTAATGGATAACTATAACCTATGAGGTTATAATGTGTGGGTCAAGGGCCATGTTTCATTTGGACATTCCATTTGGTAATGTTTCTACAACTTGATGCTCTTCCTAACACTATCTACTTTACAAAGTGCATTTGGGATTTTTTATTATGACACTAGCACTGGAAAAATTGTTTTGTTCCAAGGAAGACTAAAGAGCTCTCAGTATCCTATATTATCTCTGTTCATTTATTTGCCAATCACTTTACAGAGTGTATTGGATGAATCACATTACACCAGCCCAAGGGATGTTGTAATATCCTCAGCATCAATAAAGAGTCTCTTCTACCTTACATTTTCTCTGTTCACCACAATCAGAGGGTTGTCTCATCCCCACCAAGAAGCAGTACATCTGTAAGCCAACGTTTGTAGTGTATCACTGAAGGAATATTTACCAGTCAGTCAGATGGATATCTTTTGGATATGATCATCGATATCAGTGTTTGTAGCAGTGTTACTGACCCATATAAATGAGTAATACATCAATGTCAGTCTAACTTTAGTTTTGTAAAGGATCAGCAATTGATAATGGCTCAAGTATTTCCTGGTCTGAAAGAGAAAGTTCAGTCTTTAGGATAAAATGTTAGGATTATCATAGATACATCAAGGGCAGTGGATTTGCAGTATTGGTAAAACATCAAACAAAACACTTTGTAGCATTTATTTATGTCATTCAAAGATCAAATCATGCTGAGTTCAACTTTTCTTTTCATCCTTCCAGGGCCAATAAAATAAAGTACTCATCAAGTAATGCAGTCAATTTAATCAACTTTCCCCACCCTTCAAACTACTAAAGACCATTATTTGAGACCATTGGATTGGCAGAATCGGTAAAGTGTCAGACACCATGCTTTGAAGCATAGAGTTATGGCTCTTTACGTTCTGAGTTCAAATCCCGCCGAGGTTAACTTTGCCTTTCATCCTTACGGGGTCAATAAAATAAAGTACCAGTAATGCACTGGGATAATTGCTGGCCTTGTGCCAAAAGTAGAAACAATTATTATAGATACATCAATATAATGTTTAAAACAATTATATAAAAATATATTTTAAAAACCACAATATTTGTACTGGTCATAAAATATTAAGATTATATACTCTTTTTACATTTTTAGGTTTGATAATATTTTCAAAATGGTTGGCTTTCTTGGAGAAAACTGTCCACCAAGAATATACACAAACTCTGAGAGTATGAAACTGGTTCTGAAAACAGGGAAATATAATATAAATTGGTCTACTTCCTTTAAAATTGAACCACCTTATGCCACAGAGTTCAACAAGCAATCAAGAAAATTACACCCAGGTATTGGTATAGAATTGTTTTATTGTAAAACCCAAGCTCATTCGTTATGGTATCACAAGGTTCTAAATGGCTAGTGCGTATGTCAGGTTCCATAGGGTTAAGTGGATGAGAGGTAAATCTCCTGCTGAATAGAACACAGGACTATCACAGTTAGCTATCTTTCACCATGCCAGAAACTGAACCTGGCACTGCAAAGTAACAAATTGGTTTTCAATTCTATAGTGGTGCTGTAGCAAGCATTGACACTACTTTATCGCGGTGGAGTAATTGGGTTGTGCTTGGTCAGTCGCCACTCCTTTGGGTTGGCAGTGTAGGAATACTAAGAATGACTTCCGCCCAGCAGGCGATTTTGCGCCTAAGAATCAATTCTCCGGCAGTTACGTTTCAGATTTTCAACTGAGTGGTACTTCGTAACTCATTCCTGATTTTCTTCATCCTGCCTTCTAATGCCGAGAGTAATAACTATATATAACTCTGTGAGGAATTATATTGTTATTGTTCAGCTCAACTATACCTTAATTTGCAGCTCTTCATTCTCCTTTTGTTGTTCATATATTTTGGCTATAACAAATGTTAATTCATGTGATTCCATTGTGAAATATTTCACAATAAAACTATGTATTACTAAAGACTTATTACTAAAGTAGTTACATTCTATATTTCCTTAGGAGAATTACATTTATCATTTAACTTAATTATACAATATGTTGCAGCTTTTCACTCTCCTACAACTTGTATTAATATGAAGCAAAAATAAATAATTATTCTGTTTCAAATTATGCCTTCTGATCTGATCCTTTCCTCAACTATGGAACATGAACACGCAGCCTTACAATATATCTTCTTTAAGGATCCTTTCTGCTACCAATATTTCATACAGCCAAATGTCTAATCGCTAAAGTGCTATCTGTTGTGAACTGTGGCATTCTGTGATAACTACTTACAGTTAGATGGTCTGGATTGTTTATAGTTACATTGTTATATACTTTTAGTATGATCTAACAGTGGGCTCAACTATATATCTGGTACTAAGTATATTTGAGAGAACAAAATCTATACACCACAGTTCACTATTCATCATAGAGAAGACGTATAGGTAAGGGTTTTGGCATGAATATGATTGTGAATACAAGCATCCAAAATGAGGTTCTTCTAAAGGATCTTTGGAGTAATGTTACTCAATAGAGTGTGTAGCTTGGAGATCAGAGTCACTTCAGGTAGAGCTGTTATTTCTCTGAATTGAGAAGTCATAGCTCCGATACTATGGGAATGTGGTTAGAATGTTTCAGGAAAGAATTAGTGGACAAATTTTATGGGTAAAACCAACCAGCAGGAGACCCAGTGGTAGACTCTGAGCAAGATGGGTGAATAACATTCGGCTGGTTTTGCTTGGGAATCCAGCCGAATCAATTGAAAATGGTTGCTTCTAACAGGACCTGCTGAAAGGAGTGTTTGAGGACCCTGTCCCCATGACCCTCTCAGGAATAAGTGACAAAGAAGAAGTACACACAGTCTGTGTTCAACATCAGTGGAGGCATTCTGTACTGTATTTGAACAGTGAAGTTAATACTATATGCTTCACTTCATTTGGCTATCAGGAAATAGACAGCAAATTATCTTGGAATGTTTCCTACGATAAACAGTAATCCCATCCAAGAAAGATATATTTCTCCTTCCACTGGCTATCTAGAGCCTCTTGGAACAGAATCTACAGACATGTAGAGACAAACTGGCTAAACTGAAACACTGTACTACATACAATTAACCATTTCATGCCACAATGTGCAGTATGCTCCTCATATGCAGAAATATATGTTTATAACTTAAATCTAGTTGTTTGTTTAGTGTTTAAATGATTGTAGGATGGTTGAATGGTTAAGAATTTCATTTCACAAACCATTGCTGTAGCCACTTGTCAACTAAAGCCTTGTGTATAAAACTGAAGAGATGGAACTGTTTGGAAGCCCACCAGATGGAGGATTGTACCAGTAATTCAAAGAGCTAACTTTGTCACACACTATATCATTAAGGGAACACAGGTTTGTGGAATAGTCTGCCACTTCCACATTAATTAAATGAGTTGACCATTCTACTGACTGAACAACTAAAACACTCATGCCTGAAATCAATGGAAGTCCATTTATATGATATGGGTCAACTGGATCAAGGCTAACCAGCCATCATTGGGCTGACCCCCAGTAATGTATCCACTCACTCAGCTATCTCATTAAAGAGGTTTTTATTTCAAGGGCTACAGCAATGCACATAGGACATTATATGTTTTAAATAATATAAATGAAGTTGATAAAATGTTACCTTGATGGTGTTTAATTAGTCTTTAAATATTTTTGGATAAAACAATTGTTTTGTCAAAGTAGAGTTAAGGAAACTAAATCAAAGCAAGATAATTTGTGTTGTTTTTATGCAAGCATTTCTGAATCATTCAATTTAATTTATTGATATCATTTCTCCAGATGGCAGCAGATCAGCAGACAGTCGATATTATTCTCTACCCAATGATGGCCTATCAACTCCAATACCATCTTATACTGCTTTAAATGATCCGCATCTGAAACCCTACTTCTTTCGTAAATTTGGTAGATTTCAGACTACGATAACTGTGAGTTTTTGCTTTATTTTTCTTTTCTTGATGAATTAGGGATATTTTTGTTGTATGTTTATGTCTGTCTGCTAATCTGTCTAGCTATCTATCTGCCTATTTGTGTCTCTATATATATATATGTATGAATGTATGCATGTGTATATGTGTGTGTGTACCTGCAATGAGTTGGTTGTGGTAGGAACATTTTGGCAGTCGACAGCACAAACATGACAAAGGTACTCTCAAGGCTTCACTAAATGACACATCTATGACTAATCCCATGATCATCATCCATAAGGATGGACAAACAAGGATATTATATATATATATATATATCATCACCATTTAATGTCCATTTTTCCACGCTGGCATGGGTTAGACGAGTTATTCTGTTGTGAGCAATGCTAGGTCAGGTGATCATGTCATGCTCATACAGAACCGATTTTGGCTTGGTTTCTACAGCTGGATGCCCTTGCTAGTGCCAGCCTCATTTACAGTGAGTACTGGGTACATTTTGTTGTGATGCCTACACAACCGTTTTACAGTGAGTACTGGGTGCTTTTTGCCATGACAGCTACACAACCACTTTATAGTTTGGCTGGAGGTTTTTTGCCGTGTTGCCATCATGACTACTTTACAGTGTGGGCTGGGTGCATTTTGTCATGATATGTGTGTGTGAGTTGGTGTAGGGAAAATATTAATAAGAAAAAAGAATGCTTTATATTAATATTTGTTATGATAATTCATTTGCAACCATTGTTTCATCAACTAGCAAAGATAGCAGAACTGCAAGCTATTGATTTCAGTAATATCTTCAGGTGAAAGTGCATACAAATGGCTGAATGAGATTCTGCAAAATTTTTTATTGGAAATGGTAAGAAATATAAAAATTGAAAAAGGAATGCGATAGGTTTGATGCTGAGTGCTGCATGGTTGGAATGAAAACCAGTGCTACAAAAACTGAGACATTTGTCCTCGCAAGGAAGCCTGTGCAGTACACTCTACATGTGAGTGGAGTTCCACTGAAGCAGGTGGAGAAGTTCAATTATCTCGGGGCTGTATTCATGAGTGATGGAAGGTAGGAACTGAATTAAGTACAAAAATTGCAGGAGCTGGTACAGTAATGTACCAGCTTCAGCCTTTGGTAATCAGAAGAAGGGAGGTCGGTGTAAAAGCCAAACTCGCTATAGTCAATTCAGTATTCATGCCAACCCTTACCTATGGTCATGAATCTTGGGTAATGACTGAAAGAATATGATCCTGAATACAAGCGGCTGAAATGGAGTTCTCCCGAAGGGCATTTGGAGTAACTCGATAGAGTATGTAGCTTGGAGATCAGAGAGTCGCTCCAGGTAGAGACACTACTTCGAATTGAGAGATCACAGCTCCGATAAGAAAAATAAAAAGAAGAAAAATAAAAAAACAAAAAAAAAAGACGTGAAAGAGGGGAGGTAACTTTAATATATAATATATAATATATTTTGGAAAAATAGCTTAGTAAAACGATAAAAGTTAGTCCCTTTAACTATCTTTATTATCTCAGAAAAATCAACACTGCACATTTTATTTTTATGCTTTTTTATTGTGAAGTGTTTAGTACTTATTTCAGTTCAATGTGATCGCCATATGCTCTCTTTACCACTTTAATCCATTTGCGAAATAATGCGCATGGCTTAACTATTTCTTCCTTTTTCATTTCACCAAATGCTCGCTTGATTGAAGCCTTCACCGAAGACACAAAGTTGTGTTGGATATTGCTTCAACTGTGCCCATTAGCCAACAACCACACAGATTCAAATCTGGTGAGCTACAGGGCCAGGTATCTTTAGGGACAAAAATGGGCAATTCCTTCTTCAGAAATTCTTGCACTCTTTTTGAAGAATGACTTGACTTGCATCATAATGCTTCCTAATCCAAAGCAACAAAAGATTTTGAGATACTCTTCTGAGTTGGTTTTTAGACATGCTTCAATGAAATGGGGTGGCACCAATTTTCCATCACTTACAGCAGCTCCAAAGACCATAATGGAAGCCAGATTCTTGCTATGCATAGCTGAAGCAACTTGGGAGGGTTGTACACTATTACTCGTGAGTTTTTACGGTTTGCAACTTCATCTACCACAAACTTCTTTTCATCCATGAAGATGCGGATGTCTCCCCCATGATGTTTCAGATGACTAAGAAATTTAGGACTTCTTTCAGCTTGAATGGCTTTGGATCGGGTAGTTAGGATGTTACTGTGTCTTCTCATGTATGATTTCATATGGAGGTCTTGTCTCACAGCCCTAGAAATGGTCATTTTACTGAATCCTCGACCTTTTAAACCATGGTGAACCATCGATCTTTTAAGTCAGGTTAAGAAGCAAGGTCTGCATTTTTGGTCACTGCGAGGACTGTGAGTCTTTCTCTGAACATCCTGACTTTTCTTCAAATTGGCTGTAACAGTAGATGTAAGTTATATGTCAAGATGCTATGCTGGAAGAATCCTATGCAACTACACACATATACCCCTATTACTTATTTACATAAATATTTCACAAGAAAATATCAAATCAAAAGGAAAGTAAATATTAAGTCGATGCTAAGTATGTCAATCAGTCATACAATACAAGGGGTACTGGGGCCTCCTTCTAATACTTTTTGAGGTAAGCAAACACACTGGTAGCATTACCGCAGGTGATAGCAATAAGACGCTCGGACAATGAAGCACCCTCACGGGCATCACCTGATACCTTGGTAAGATAAACCGCCAGCAATGACAAGAACTTCGTTGTCACCCCCACCCCGCCCATAGGATAGAAAAAATAGTTTACCTGTATTTTAACATTTTTTAAATTTCAGCTACAGAAGCAGTGACACCCACATTTACCACAGCATCCAAGAGTGAAAGAGTCACTGACTGTGGTGTCCCAAATGAGACATCTACCTCTTAGCTAGGGACAAAGGTTAAGACAATCTGGTCTCTCCCCATCAACTCTGGACAGTCCAGCCAGTTCTAGAATTAAGGGGATATTTACCTGAGCCAGGACTCACTTATCAACTTATGCCAGACATAAAATGATGATGATGTATGTAGGTTTTTGTTACTGTTGACCACTCGTGTTACTGATGTATTAGGTGATACGGGGACACTGGGTATCTCAGCGCCTTACTGTGTTGACAGGGAATTTGTTGGTTGTCTCAAAAATTATTCAAGGGAACTTCAACGACATTGTTGTGGCATCGTCTTTTTATTTCTAAATATAGAATGTGTTTATATCCTAATATATAAATTGTGTTATAGAATCATGAACTCATTATTATTCAGGGGTGGATTGGCAGTATCGGTAGAGGGTCGGACGCCATGCTTTCCAGCATAGTTACGTCCCTTTACGATCTGAGTTCAAACCCCGCCGAGGTTGACTTTGCCTTTCATCCTTACGGGGGTCGATAAAATAAAGTACCAGTAATGCACTGGGTAATTGCTGGCCTTGTGCCTAAAGTAGAAACAATTATTATTCAGTGGATTGGCAGTATCGGTAGAGAGTCGGACGCCATGCTTTCCAGCATAGTTACGTCCCTTTACGGTCTGAGTTCAAATCCCGTCGAGGTTTACTTTGCCTTTCATCCTTACAAGGTCGATAAAATAAAGTACCAGTAATACTCTGGGTATTTGCTGGCCTTATGCCTAAAGTAGAAATAATTATTATTCAGCAAAGAGTTACGGCCCTTTATGATCTGAGTTCAAATCCCGCCGAGGTTAACTTTGCCTTTCATCCTTACGGGGGCGATAAAATAAAGTACCCGTAATACTCTGGGTAATTGTTGGCCTTGTGCCAAAAAGTAGAAACAATTATTATTACTAAGAAGCAAATGAATAAGTGAGGCATCTACGTACATAATAGTTTCTAATGTTGGCAGAAAGTCAGGATATTTTGGGAGGCGGGAGTAATGGAAGTAATAGTAGATTAACTGGAGCACAGTACCTGATTGTTTCTTACTTTATCAATGCCGAAAGAATACAAATGTTGAAATAAAATGTTAGTTCATAATTTCAGTAATCGTTGTTGGTTGACGATAGCTGTGATATGAGAGTTACCTCCCTTATTTTGTTGTACTACAAAAGTTAACTTCCCTTTACATAAATAACAGAGTTGTCAGATATTCTCGTTTCTAAGAGAAACCTTCGAACCACTGCTTTACAGCATTCGTGTCGGTACTTTGTGCTCTGAATTCAAATCACGACATGGTCAACTTTACCTTTCATCCTTTAGGGGTCCATAAAATAAAGTGCCGCTAAAGTACAAGGGTTGATGTAATCGACTTGCCCGTTCCACCAAAATTGTTGGCCTAGTAACAATATTATAAAGAATTATTATAAACAAAAAGGACGGTGGATTTACAGAATCGTTAGAGCGTCGGAAAAAGTGCTTTGAGGTATCTAATTATGGACCTTTGCGTTTTTTAGTTCAAATCTCGCGAGGTCAACTTTGCCTTTCATCCTTCCAGAGTTGATAAAATAAAGTACCAGTCAAGTACTAGTTATGTAATCAACTGTTCCCCCCAGTCTAAAATTACTGATCTTGTTCCTAAATTAGAAACTATAATTGCAAAACTAAAAGATTATTTTCGATTGTAATTTGAATTTTAAATTACAAATATACAATTTGAGAAACAAGAAACAAATAGACTAGATAAAATGAATTACAAAATGAAAAACAAATACCACCCTTCTCAAACACACACTGATAGGTCGTTATGGAACACACCAGTATCCCACCCCTGTAAAAGCTGAGACAGCATTGAGTAGAGAGGACCCTGTGACTGTTGAATACCTGACAACTTTTTTAGTATTGATGTAATGATAAAATGCATCCAGGACACTCTGTAAAGTGGTTAGCAGAGACAATATACATCATCATCATCATCATTTTACATCCACTTTTCCATGCTTGCATGGGTTGAACGAGTCTTTTGCAGCACATATCCTTCCACTTGTATTCTTTTGTCATCTCGGTGAGCTTCCATATTTGAGATCTGTTCTCACTGCCTCCACCCAGATCTTCCTTGGTCTTCTACTGTAGCTTCCTTCCACTGATACTTCTTGGCTCTTTTTCACTCAGGAATCATCATCCATATGCATCACAAATCTACATCTCTCTTGCACACTACATCTGATTCATCTTATACCCAGGTTTTCTCTTAGTTCATCCATATTTCAGCATTCACACACATAGATATTGCACATCCATCGAAGCATGTTACTTCATTTCTTTCCAGCCTTTGCATATTCTCTGCATTCACTGCCCATGTCTCATTACTATGCAACATTGCACATCTTATAGAGGCATCAAACAGCCCATCTTTTGTTCATAGAGAGAATCATTCTGTTATCAGTGTGTGGAATGAGATGGCAAGCCTTTACATAGGAGCCAATTTTTGTTTGCTCACATTAACCCTTTTGATATCAAACCACCCCAAAAATTCTTCCTCAAAACACCTTGAGGTATTTATGTCTGCTCTTTCCATTCTAATTTCACATCCAGTTGAGGTTACTTTAACATTTTCTTCTGAAGTTGATAAATAAAATAACAGTCTAGCATGGTAAACGGGCAGAATCATTAGAGTAATATTTGTTCCAGTTCTTTGTATTTTGAGTGCATATGAGTAGATGCCAACTTAAAGAATACCACAGTACTGAAATATGCAGATGTCATCAAGCTGTACCTTGAGATAAAAAGGACATATTCTGAACATTATAGATATTTCCTGCAATCAAACCTGGACACAATGCAGCAATGGATCACGGACTGGCAACTCAAGTTGGCTGTGGACAAGTGTACCACCATGCATTTTGGGAGGAAAAACCCAGTGTCCACATACTCCCTCCACAACACTAATATCAAAAAGTCTTCTTGTGAACGTGACCTGGGCATTACTGTCAGCAGCGATTTGCGTTGGACCAAGCACGTCTCTAAAATTGTCATGAAGTCGGAGGGTGTCTTAGCATCACTCAGCAAGACCTTTGTCAGCCACTCTCCAGCTATCTATTTAAAGCTGTACATGGCTATGATGCGGCCACACTTAGAATTTGCATCACCAGTCTGGAGCCCTTATCTTGCCCATTGACCTCCTGGAAACTGTTCAGAGACGTGCAACCAAGTGAATACCCTCCATCAGGCATCTACCATACTCTGAACGCCTTGCTTCCCTGGGCAAGGATACATTGAAGCTCCGACATCTGGTAAACACCTACAAAATTATTAACCATTTTGCCAACAACAACCCTGAACACCTTTTTGATTTCCATGTGCCAAACACACGTGGACATGCCCACAAAGTCAGAAAACAGCAGAGCTCCCATGACTTTCGGAAACATATTTTCACGCTCAGAGTTGCTGAAGCATGGAACAAACTACCTGCATCAGTTGTTAGCTGTTGAGACACTGCATTCTTTAAAACCTCCATGCTTCCTGAGATTCGCCAACACTGCACCTGATATCCCCCCTCCATACACATGCACACATGTATAACATGACTCATACACTGTTCACTTTCCTGACATTTGTACATTATTCTATGTACTATACATACACCTTTGATGAGTTGTAGTGCACGTGAGCACTGTACACAATAATTTCATTATTATTATTATTATTTAAATCCTGTGGAAAGGATTGGAACTCAACTATGTACATAGCTGTAGTTAACTATAGTACACATCAGGGCAGTCTATGGTATTCAACATGTTGAGATGTTGATGATGATGATGTCATTGATTGATCTGTTATACAGAAAAAGTTATTAAATTTTATTCTGAAGGTCAAATGTATTTTGGTGAGCAGTGAAGAAGGTATTGTGTTGGTATCTGGAGAAATGCTTAAACTATATGAAAATTTATTAAGATCAAGATAACAGAGAATAAAATAAATAATTCAGTGAAATATTCAAATATTTTGTTGTCAAAATACAATATTTCAGCCATTTTCTTGTTATTTTAGTTTTAAAAGACACAAAGAAGTATCTATAATATTAAATTTATATTTTATGGTATACAATTTATACCATATAAATAAGTATATAATTTATAATATTGTTCACTGAAAGACTGTTCTGAACTCTGAGTTGAGAATTTGTGCAACATTTGAATATAGCAGAATCAGTGGTGCACCAGACAATGTAACTTGTGCAAACTACGATGGACCTATTGACTAGAGCTAGCCTCACTATCACTGGTGCTGGTGGAAACTACACAATACAGTACAAGTAAAACCTCAATATGCATGTAAATCTCCTGACCATCACCAAGCAGTCATGCAGTACTCCTACCCTTCAGGCCCATAAAAATAGCAAGTCACCCATGCAGTCTCTTTATTATCAAACGTGGAACTTAAGATTTGCCAATATCAATGTTGGGACAATGAAGTAGAAGTCAGATGAGATTGTGGAGATTCTAGAGAGGTAGATGTGTGGTGTGTGCAAGAAATATGGTGGTGGAGTGCTTCAGCCAGATTCATCACAGGCAAAGAACAACAGTAGAAATTCTTCTGGGTGGGTAGTAATAATGGGGTGGGTGGAGTAGGAATGCTCCTTGCTGAGAGATGGGTAGACCAGGTAATTGAGGTAGTCAGAGTGAGTGATAGATTAATTAAACTTAGATTAGCCTTGAGCAATACGACAGCCATATACTATCTGCTTACACACCACTAACAAATAAAATTTTTCTATGAGGTCCTCATACAGACTAGTTCAATGACAGATCTTATGATTGCAGCTGGTGACTTCAACGGACATGCTGGGAAACATCACAATGAATTCTCTGGCACACATAGAGGCTATGGTTATGGCACAAGAAATGAGGAGTGGACTAGACTTCTGGAGTTCCCTAATGCTCTTGACTTAATGATCTCTATCATAAACTTCAAGAAACCAGCCAACCATCTGATTACCTACCAATCGGGTGGGGTGGTAGTGGTGTGTGTGCATACAAACCAAATAGACTTCATCCTCACAAGAATAGAAACATCATCATCACCACCACTCGTTTGAGTGTGTCCTGTGGGTGGCATCGGTGATGTCTCAAATGTGCGAGCAGTACTCCATTGTAGGTCTTAACTGAGTTTTGCAGAGGGTCAGAATTTGCAGGGGGCTAAAGTATTTTCTGGCTCTGAAGAGAAGAGCTAATCTTTTGCAGATCTAGGTATGTTTAGGATGTGCATTTGTCACAAGAGATCCTCGGTAATAGTGAGGCCTAGCGTTTGGACAGAATGTGAGAGTTCTAATTGTATACTGTTCATGTTTAAGGATTGTTGTAGGGAAAAAACTCTGAACATCCCTGCATACCTAAAAGCGCACTTGGTGAAATGTCTATAAATAATAACTGAAATGAGCTGTCAGGTAGATTGTGCATACGTAGTCTCTTGTAGGTAGTTCAAAATTACGCCTGGTGAATACTTTGGTTTTACCCTCGTTTCGTACAGATATACTAAATAGGTGTGTCACATCATTATAACAAGGGCTGTGAAGTCCAGTGATATTTTCTTGAAATGAGTAGTGCTTGAGTTTGTTTGTTGAATGAAACAAGATTGCCATGAGACCATTGGAGGATGTTTTCAAGGTCTCTGTTCCTTGACTCATTGCAGATTTAGTATGGGGTGTCTAGGTTGCATGGGGAGGACATTTGGGTCAGGGACATTAGGGAAGAATGAAGGGTGGTATCATTTGTACATGAGTGGATGTTGTTGGATGAGATGGCAAGTAAGTCAGTAATATATAAGAGGAAAAGTGTTGGGGACAAAACCAAAGCCTAAGATACACTGGAGTTGATAAAGTGTGGATCAGAGAGAGAATGCAGGTTGCAACAGTATGATCTGATAGAAAGCTGTTTATCAAGATGAGAGAAACACGAAGCCCATAGGCAAGTAATTTTGGTAGGGGATTTGCATCTTAAACAGTCGGAAACTTTGCTGATCTTGAGGGCAACAACATTGCTTTCACTGAATTTCTCACAAATTAAGAAGACTATAAAATATGATATAGGTGATGGTTTGTGACCTAGGGATTAAGGTGTCAGGCTCATGATTGTAATGTTGTGGGCTTAATTCCCAGAACAAGGAGTGCATTGTGTCCTTCAATATGGCACTTTATTTCGTATTGCTTTGGATCATTCAACTGAAAAAAAATTGAGTAGCTCCTATAGCAACTGGAAGTTAATTTTGCAGCAAACTAGTGTGACATTCAAGGGGAAGTCTTGTACTGTTAGTCACTTAATGCTACCTGAAACAAGGTAAAAGAGAAACTAAAAGAAATATGCTGTATAATATAAGTTAAAGAGATGAGGGTTAAAAAGAGGATAAAAAAGTTTATGGAGAGGAAAGAGGATGCTATTAACTACTTTCAAAGCCTACCTATGTTCATATATACCAAGCCTTTTTGAATCCTTGACCTGTTTATTGCATTATATTATATTACGTTATATCGTATCATATTATATAATATTCTCTTATATACCTGTACAAACAACCAAATGTAAAGATTAATGCTTCAATTTGTATCTATGTATGAAATTCTAATTATAAGTTTTCTATTATTTTTTCTCTCTCTCTCTTTCTATCTGATTCTAGAGTCTTTGTGATTCCCACCAAAGTTATCGACCATTATCAAGAACATACTCATCATTTTCAACATCAAAACAATTTCTCGAGGATGCTCCAAAGGTTTTCTACAAGATTTCTGTATCTACGGGAGAACTAAAAAGTTGTGGCACTGATGCAAAGGTAATAAAGACATTTCTCTTTGAAAACTACCAATTGGTACCCAAAATGTCCTGCCTAAACATGTTTTTATAAGACCTTCCACAGTGTTAACTGAAACTTATTCTTTAGTTCACATCTATTTATAATTATGAAATGATGCAGACACTGACTTAATATATATATCTTATCACTTATGGTAATATCACTGAGATAGATGTAATAATTTGCATATTATTAGCACTGGTGTTGGTAGTTAAATCAGTATACTACTATAAACTAAGGTGTATATAAACCCCCAATTATGCACTTTCTTTTGATTGTTTAGATGATATACATATCTTCTGATAAGAACTGCAAAAGGTTCGAAAATTGGTTGAAAATATTTATCTTTTTTTTTCATTTCACCAAGCAATATGTGAATTTGGCATGATTACAAGTCAATATATTAAATGAGTAAATTTTATATGCATTTATAGTCTCAGTTAACTCTATATTGTATATAAATAGATATAAATTTATCATATACTTCGGGTGCTTAGCATAACATTTTATATATATGACTATGAATAAACATTGTTATATATTTGAATTCATAGAAAAATGAGGAAATTCATTCATAGAATCCGTGGAGATATTTTATTCCTCAACTTCCCCCAAAAATGTGGAAGTTGAGAAATAAAATAATACCAGTGGTTGCAGGTGCTCTAGGAATGATACCTAAGGGTCTAATGATTACCTATCCCAAATCGCAGGAAACCTGCATATAGAAGAAATACAAAAGATAGTACATAGAAATACAAAAGATAGTATGGAGGCACATGGCTTAGTGGTTAGAGCATTGGCCCTGCAATCAAAAGGTTGTGAGTTCAATTCTCAGACCGGGTGATGAGTTGTTTCCTTGAGCAAGACACTTTATTTCACATTGCTCCAGTTTACTCAGCTGTATACTATTTCATTCGCCATGGCCACCAGACAGATAAAAACTGCCTGCCCTTCCCGGCTAAAGGAAGAGGGCGGGGCAATCCTCACGATGGACTCAGCTGATAGCTGGATCCGTCCTACACGTGACAGCAGGTGTTCGACATAAACCCACAAGTCAGCAATGCTCGGACACTGGACGAGTGCGTGCAGGACGGTTTCGTCGCCCTGTGCGCATCTCGGACATGCCCGGCTGACGGCACCTCCATGCCTGTAGAGTTTATCCCGAACTGGCAAAGCTCCCCGGTAGCATGGCCAGGCCAGGGATTTCTGGAAGTTGTCCATAGGCCCCGGCCCGAAAGTCCTTCCGAAGAGATTGGCTAGTTGATTTTCGTCGATGCCTAGAGTTTCTCCAAGTACGTCGTCGCTCTTCCCCTCCACTAATCCTCTATAGAACGCCAAGGTGGAGTTTCCACCGATCACATTGCCCGATTGGTCGAGGGCTGTGAGCGTCTGAAGACATTCCAGTCTCCAAGTGCTCCCTCTCGGTCTTCGCTTGACCCAGGACTGCAGCTCCGTCAAGGAGACGAGCTGGGGAAAGACGTGTCTAGCAAACGGCGACCACACCTGATCACCGTCGAGGAAGAGGTGGAGATGTTGTAGCCTGAGCGCGTGTCTGCGCATCATCAGCCACGGCATGCCCAGCCCTCCACGTAGTGGTTGTTGACAGCAGATGGACCGCCTGACCATCGGAGCGCGTCCCTTCCACAAAAAGCGAAAGAGCAAACGCTCCAGCGCAGTCAGGCGGGGCTTAGGACAAGGTACGACGGTCAGGCGGTAGTAGATGACGGACGCGATGTACGCGTTAACCACCTCCGCTTGACCTTTCAGGGATAGCTTCCTCTCGGCCCATTTCTGGGTGAGAGAAGCCACCCTGCTCGTCACCTCGTCCCAGTTTTTGTCCGTCTGGAGGTCTGGACCGAACCAGACCCCTAGCAATTTAACCGGTCCGTCCGTCCAGTGCCCGACGATGCTGTTGGACGGCATGGACCTGCCTCTCCAGGTGCTGAGCTGCAGGCCCACTGACTTTTCCTGGTTGATCATTGCTCCTGTCACCGCTTCGTATTCTCTTAGTGTAGTGCCGATCGCCTCGATGTGTTTGGCGCTCGACACCACTACGGTGACATCGTCCGCATATGCTGACACGGATCTTCCGCATCCTAGTTCGCGCGGGACCCCCCTCAACGTCTCCAGTTTGTGCAGTAATGGCTCGAGAGTCAATACGTACAATAGGGACGAGAGGGGACATCCTTGGCGGACCGAGCGCATGATGTTGAACGGTTCCGAAAGGTGACCGTTCACTCTCACTACAGAGAAGACGTCGCTGTGCATGGCAGCGATCCAGCCTCTGAAGACGGGCCCAAAGCCAGCCGCCCTCAGGACTGCCGCTAGGTAACGATGGTCGACCCTATCGAAGACTTTCGACTGATCTAAATTGATCAAAGACCCACCCGTGCCAGGTTCCCTAGCTACCCTCTCTACGATGTATCGCATGAGGTGGAGGTTGTCATGGATGGATCTGTCGGGAATGGCGCATGTCTGTGCCTCTCCCACCAGACCACCAACGACAAGCGCCAACCTCTTTGCTAGCACCTTGGCCAAACTCTTGAAGTCTGTGTTTAGCAGAGTTATGGGCCTAAAATTATCTATGTTATCCCCCTTGTTCGGATCCTTTCTCAGCAGCGCCACCGCTCCTCGGCTCACAGAGTTGGGAATTCTCCCGTTCTGTTGCCAGTTGCAGTAGACGTCCGCCAAGAGGCCTCCGAACAAGTCTGGCATTTGTACGTAAAGTTCATAGGGCAGACCATCCAAACCAGGCGATTTACCCCTTGTGCAGCCAGTCATTGCCTCCCGTACTTCAGCGGCTGTTATCGGCTTTTCGCAACACTCCGCCTCAGTGGCCGAGAGCCGCGGCAGTCCGTCGAGGTAGACACTAAAGTCCATCCCTCGATCCGGCCCGCCACTGCCCCCGAACAGTTGAGCGAAGTGTCGCTGAAAAGCTTCACACATTTGCCCGGGATCGAGTAGCATGCGTCCGTCGTGGTCCACCAAAGACCGGATCGTGGCTTTGTTGCCACGACGCGCCTCCGCCACTCGGGCCCATTGAACGGCTTTCGTCCCCTCGTGTCTGAGAGCACGCACCCTAGCTCTGACAACGCAGCCTTCGTGCTTTGCATTGAAGAATTGGTAAGGGGCCAATTTCGCCGCAAGTACGTCGGTCGCGATGCCTTTGCAAAGCGCCTCGTCTAATTTTCTAACTAGTTCTCCCTCTGCTCTATTTTTCTCTATTGCTAAAGCCTTACTAAACCTAATGGACTCTATTCTAATTGCTCTTTTCAGAGCAAACCACCACTTGTTGTTGACGATGGCCCCCGTCAACGCCCGCTTAATTAGTTCGCTAATCCGGTCTCTGTAGGCCTTGCGCGCTGGTAAGGACGCGTTTAGCTTCCAGTAGCCGGGTCCTCGTCTATGAAGCCTATCTAAGTCAAGCACACAGATCACGAATTTGTGGTCCGTGTAGCTGACTATCTTGAATTGTGGACAGCCTATGCTAGACCTATCTATTTCCCTACAAAATACTCTATCTAGATATGATCTGGATGACCCTATGCGATTTGTCCAAGTCCACATTGGTACATTCGGGAAATCCAATCGGTACCTGCCAGACAGTTCAAAACGCCTGAGCAGGTTGGTGAGACTCTTGCACCCTCCTTCCCTATCCACTAATCCCACACAATCCCAGCGTGCATCTAAGATCCCGTTCCAGTCGCCCACTAACATTAAAGAGCGGGATGTTCCAAGAAAGGTCTCTAGACGCCGGAAGAAATCAGGCCGCCCTGCTCCTGTCGGGGCATAGACGGCCACTAACCTGAAAGCTTGCCCGTCTCTGCTGGTCACGTCCAGCACCACCAACTTACCTTCTGGGTCCAGGAAGATGGCCCGTATGGCAAGATCCAAACCTCTCCGAAAAAGCACAGCAACTCCTCCCCCCGATCCCGGACGGCTGGGAGATGCGTACACATCGTAGCCGCCGAAGATCGGTGCTAAGGCCCGTGCTTCGGAGATTCTGGTCCCGCTGATGGCCACTACATCTATGTTTAGTGACCTGAGGTCGTTGAGCAGGTGGCCCTGCTTCCATGACGACCCCAAGCCACGCGCATTTATGCTGCCTATTCTGAGTGAGGTCATGTTGAAAAGGAGTGGAAAAGATGGGAAAGACCACTTACCTTACTTCTCGTAGAGGAAGGACGGTTTTTCCATCCTTTTCACTGCTTGTGGCCTCCCCAGGAAGGATGTCCTTATAAATCCTCCTGGAGAGTGCTTGTCGGAAGTCTCCGATGTCTTTGGGGAATTTTTGTTTTAGTGTCATGTACGTTTTCTGTGTGATGCGAGTGATTTGTATATGTGGAGGTGGTGTGAATTTTTGGGTTGTTGTGTAGTCTTTTTCTGTGATGCTGGTGTTGTGTTGGATGTAGTGTAATAATTGCTTGTTGTTCAAATTTAATGCTGTGTAGTGTGTATCGTTTTGGTTGTTTTGTTTTGTTTGCGTTTGTTGTGGGTTTGTTTCTGTTTCGCATTTTGGTGACTTTTGTGATGTAGGTGATGGTGGTGTTGGGGTTAATGATGGTGATGGTGATGGTGTTTGGGTTGATAGGGTTGGTGATGCTGGTGTGGATGGTGGCATATCTGTCCTAACTTTTTTGTTTGTTAATTTATTTGTTTCCCTCTGTATTTTGTTTTTGGAGGGGGAAGGAAGAGAATTTTTTCTTTTTTGGTTTCTTTTTTTTTTCCTGATACCGTTTCCCACTCCTCGTCGTCACAATCTGTCTCCAGTTGTGATAGGCCGGGGAGTGGAAAATCCTCCACAGGCCTTAGTTTTGGTTGTGGCGTGGTGGATGGTGTAGGCGCTGGTGCTAGTTCTGAAGCGTTGGGTGGTGGTGGTGTTGGTTTTGCTACTGTTGCTGGGGTTGTTGCTGTTATAGTTGCTTCTGTTGTTGCTGTTACAGTTGTTGCTGCCATCTCTGCTACTGGTGGTGTTGATGGTTGCGTCACTGGGGTGGGTAGGAGAGGTGGCCTCAACCTTTTAGCCTGAGGGCAGAAAGCCCTTAGGTGGGTTCCTTCACCACAAACGACACACCTAGGCCTTCTGCCCTCGATAATTACGGTGAGGTGGCTGCCGTCAGTGAGGTCTATTACCTCTGGGATCTCCTCAATGCTTTTTTGGTCCGCTTGGATCAGGAGCTCCATCCCAGATCCGGACCAGTTCTCCTGCTTTTCTTTTGCTATTGCTATTATCTTTGTGTTGGCTTCGATGCCGGCGAGGACGGCCGCTATTAGCCAGGGAATTTCGATGGCCGGTGGAACGTGGTCACCCTGATCTCTATGAGTCTATGGCCACAATAGCTTGGGACGAGTGTGAAGTCGTCACTTCTTAATGGGGCCATGGAGTGTTCTCTAGCCTCCTCTGGTGTTTCAAAGAACACGTCCACGGTTCCATACTTCTGCCCACGTCTGATGTGGGTTTTTCTTGCCCACACATGTCCCAAAGCTTTTTGGATTTGGGACTCGGATGCCCGTTCCACTCGGCGCGATTTTACATTTATTGTTCGATACGACACGGTGCATAGGCCCCGACGCTCCATTTTATTAGGTGGGGGGTGAGGGTGGGGGTGAGGCTGACCCTGTACCCATCTTTCTTTACCATTTTTTTGGCATTTTCTAATTCCTCCTGAGTTACCGTAAATGCTTCGCACTGTTTTGCTACTCTGGCAAAACTCAGGGTGGTTTTTTTAATGTCATTGTTGTTGTTGTTGTTGCTATCGTTATTTTTGTTATTATTAATTTTAGTTTCAGTTGTAGTGGTGGTGACGTCAGTGGAGTTCGGTTTGGAAGAGTCCATTTTGGTTGAAAATATTTCGACATCACGAGTTGATTTATTTTTTCCTTTTGTTTCTGTTGTCGCGGTGGTGGTGGTGGTGGTGGCGGCTTTAACACCTGCAGTCATTGGTAATGGCGGGGAATGAATGTCTGCCTGAGACAAATTTAAAATATTGCTAGTGCTTAAATTATTTGTGTTGGCAAACGTAGTATCATTTACAATGGTGGTGTCGGTGTGAGGTGTTAATTTGTGAGGAAGGCTTTCAGCTGTTTGGTGCAGAGGTGAATTAGCCAATTTTTTTTCAAAGAAATTTTTTGATAATCATAAAAGTTTAAATTTTGGGCACAAGGCCCCAATCCTTTTGGGTGTCCTTTTCGGAAAACAATGTATGTGCGCTTATATATAGTTAACAATAAAAATTTTCCATAAATGGCAATTTTTAACAAACGGAAATAACAAACCTTTGCGGAGCTCACGATGATACGATTTACTACGTAGGTCGCCAATAATAATAATAATAATAATAATAATAATAATAATAATAATAATAATAATAATAATAAGGCTACAGAAGGAATGCTAATGGCTGCGCAAGAGCAGGCCCTCAAAACGAAGTGGCTGAAACACCATATTTACAAGGAGGAGGCTAGCCCACTGTGTAGGATCTGTGGCGAGAGAGAGGAGAGTGTGGCTCACATTGTATCCGAGTGTAAACACCTAGCCCAGACTCACTATAAAGGCTGGAGACATGATGTGATGGGCAGGGTGATCCACTGGCACCTATGCAAAGTAAACAATTTACCACATTCTGAGAAGTGGTATGAGCATAAGCCAGAGTCGGTGATGGAAACGATCAGGTGAAGGTGCTGTGGGATTTTAGGATACAGACGGACAAGAAACTGGAACACAATAGTGGTGGTTTTCGACAAGGGAAAAAGATCGTGCCTGATTGTGGATGTGGCCTGCCCATTCGACACGAGTGTGCAAGAGAAGGAGAGGGAGAAAATTAACCGATACCAGGACTTAAAGTGGGAGGTAAAAAGGATTTGGAACTGCCATGAGGTCAAAGTGGTCCCGATTGTCATAGGCACACTAGGTATTATCTCAAAGAGTTTCCAAGGATGATTAAAGAAAATTGGTCCCGCCGTGCTTTTTGGAACACTTCAAAAGGCATGCTTGCTGGAAACAGCAAGAACCCTCCGATACATCCTGAATATCTGAGGCTGCAGGTAGTGGCTTGATATTCATTTCAACAAACTTTCCAGTTAAATAACATCAATGACTTAGACTCAAAGAACAATAATAATAATAATAATAATAATAATAATGGGAGCAGAAACCTCTGCATGGCAAATATGTGGTCCGTAGCAAACAAGCTGATCTTGACCAAAAGCACACCCATCAGTGGCTACGTAGTTCAGGGCTAAAGGCAGAGAGTGAAGGCTTCATCTTAGCTGTCCAAGATCAAAGCTTATTGACTCGTAATTACCAGGCCAATGTGATGAGAAACGGAATAAAACCAAAGTGCCGATTCTGCAATGCTGAGGTTGAAACAGTGGACCACCTAGTTTCTGGATGTAAAGTTTTAGCCCCAGTAGAATACAAATATAGACATGACACAGTTGGCCAATATCTACACTGGGTAATATGTCGGCATTACAAAACCAAAGCTGAAGACAAGTGGTACAATCATCACCCTGAGGCTGTAACTGAAGGAGAAAAAGTAACAATTCTCTGGGACTTTCCTGTACACACTGACAGGACCATAAAAGCAAATAGACCTGACATCATTGTAAAAGATCAACATAACAAGGTCTGTTTATTGATAGATATGAGCATCCCATGTGATCACAATATCGTGGCAAAAGAATTTGACAAGCTACGAAAATATAAAGATCTGCTTATTGAAATTGAGAAAATGTGGCATCTCAAGGCCGTTGCAATACCAGTGATTATGGGAGGACTGGGAATGATCAAGAAAGGAACAGAACAATATTTGCGAATGATTCCTGGTTTACCCTCTCTGCACGAGGAGCAAAAAATTGTTTTGACTGGTACTGCACACGTATTGAGAAGAACACTATCTCTGTAAGATTGATATCCCTCCTTGTATTTACATATGCACATGAGTATATATGTATACTGTTTTTTTTTTGTTGTTTTTTACTTATAATCAATGTGCTGTATTAACTGGCTTACCAATGCACACTTTGAATTTATTTGCCCTAGGTGTGAGGAAGACACTCGGCATATATCTCAGAAACCATAATGAAAGAGAATAAAAATGATAGATTGGGATTTGTTCTAGGGTTCTTATATATTTGATATATATTTATCCTTATCGAGCCTCGTGAAATAAATACGTTTGTTCATATTTTGTTATTGTGTATGCAAAAATATCTGTACACGAATATATAATTATATATATATATATACTAGCAGCTGAGCCCGGTTGCACTCGGGGCTACTCGGGGCCCCTTTTTATTAAGTTAATAAGTTGAGGGGTGACATGAAGAGAGTGGTTTGACAGAGAGACGTTGGGTTCAAAGATATTATTGCAGGGCTTCTTTGTAGACAACGTTCCTAGTGTTGCCCGGGTTACCACAAATGAAGAGATTGTGTGGACTGCCGATGCGGGAGCATCTGACGTATGGGCAAATACCTGCTGTGTTAGATTTAGGTCAACCACTTGCAGAGATTGTCCTTCTGCTTTGTTAATGCTCATTGCAAAGCAGAGTTTTATGGGAAACTGCCGTCGGGTAAATTCATAGGGGACGTCAGAGGGACTAAGGTCATGCCAGCAGCAAGTCCGCTCAAAATGGTTGTCTCCAGAATTTGGGTCCTTATTTTTTTGATGATTAAACGCGTTCCGTTGCATAGTTCTGGTGCATCCAGGTTTCTCAGCAGCATAACTGGCACACCAACCTTCAGTTTCAAATCATGAGAAGGAAGTCCTGGAGGTAGTTGACTGTTGAGGAATTCAATTGGGTAGATGACGGCGTCGTCTGTGTTTTTATTGGTGTCAATCGACTTGAAGGAGACTTCATTTCCGGGAATCTGATCGAGTAGTTTTTGTTTCATCAAGTCAACAGTGGCATTGTGTGGTGCCAAAATAGCTATATATATTGAATATATATATATACATATATATATCGATCGCCTTTCGTCAAATCGGACAGAGTAAACAATGTTTTCGTCGGTTTTTCCAGTTGCTATACTATATATCGGTTGCAACTCCAGGTAGAAGGAGCAACGTGAAATAAAGTGTCTTGCTCAAGGACATAACGCATATATATATGATATAGGTGATGTGTTGTTTCCTTGAGCAAGACACTTTATTTCACATTGCTCCAGTTTACTCAGCTGTAGAAACGAGATGATAGGGACTGGAGTCCATATCATTCCACTGCAAAGTGGACATGTAGGTGCCACGTCAAAAAAGCACCCAGCACTCACTGTAAATTAGGTTGGTGTTAGGAAGGGCATCCAGCTGTAGAAATCAAGCCAGAATCAGTTCCCGTCCCATCCTTGCAAGCAGGGAAAAAGCGGATGTAAAATGAATGAATGAATGAATGAATATATATACACACACCATATATACATATATATACACACTACACACACACATATAGCGTCATAATGTCGTAATGCAGACAGTCAGACATACAGACAGATATTATGAGGCGCAACGTTATATCTATGTATCTATCTAAAAAGAGACAGACTAAGAATTATAGAGAGAGATCGCTAAATCGCCTAATGCGGTCCCATTGAAAATTTGAAATATTCTTTGCTCAAAACACTCACAGGACCATAAGTATTACATGTGTAAAGTTTGAAAACAATCGGCTGGGTGGTTCTCGAGTTTTAGGGAAACAGACAGACAGACAGACATTCTCTGTTTTAGATATATAGATAATCATCATCATCATCATCATCACCATCATCAACAACAACTATCATAGTAATAGTTTCTAATTTAGGCACATAGCCAGCCATTTAGGGGAAGGGGAGAGTCGATTAAATCAATCCCAGTACTTGATTGCTACTTTATTTTATTAGTCCCTGGAAAGTTGAAAGTCAAAGTTGACCTCAGGAGGATTTGAACACAGAACTTAAAGAGCCTGAAGAAATATTTCAAAGCATTTCTTCCAATGCTCTAACAATTCTGCTAGTCTGCCATTTTTGATTTCTAATTTTGGTACAAAGTCAGAAATATTTTGGGGTGGGTAGAGAATCAATTATATTTGACTGGTACTTTATTTGATCAACTTCAAAAAAGTGAGCGGCAAAGTTGAGCATGGTGGGATTTGAACTCAGAACGCAATAACACAAATGAAATGTTGAGACATTTAATCTGGTGCCATAACCGCTCTACCAATTTGCCACATTATAATAATTGTTTCTTATATAGGCCCAAGGCCAGCAATTTTGGGAGAGGGGGAAGTCGATTAAATCGACCCCAGTGCATTACTGGTACTTTATTTTATCGACCCCATAATTTGAACTTGGCACGATTTGAACTCAGATTGTAAAGGGCCGTAACTCTATGCATTGAAGTTTGTTGTCCGACACTCTACTGATACTGCCATTCTACCGCCCTAACAATTATAATAATAACAATAACAAATGCTCAGTTGACCTTGACATTATTTGATTTAAGATTGTATAGAGATAGAAATCCTACTTTGTCAATATACAATGTACCATTCAATTAGTGTTCCCTAGCTTTTGTCTTTCTTAGATTAAACCATTATTTTCCAAAGTGGTTAGTGATTGTGAAATAGTATTGTTAGGATACCATAATAATTGCCCACTCCCTTCCACATACATTCCAGTAATATTATCTCAATGGTACTAGTCACATAATGTTACTATGACTAAAATTTCTATTGTAACATTTGTATTGTGTAGGAAAAAAATGCTTTGTAGTATCTGTTACAATTCACTGTACTCTGAGTTCAAATCCTGTTAAAATCACCTTTACCATACATCCTTTCAGGATTGATTTAATAAAGTACCAGTTCAGAATGGTGGGTTTGGTGGAATTCTTAAACACCACCACCTGATCTTTAGGGGGTCTTTAGCAGAGTCCATTGTGTTGCAAGCTTTTGAGACAGTTTGAGGGCAATTTTTTCACTTCCTCAAATCTGAAAAAAAGGGGAGAGGGCATAAGTGTGGCCTTTCCCTCACTGAATGAAATGGTAATCCCCCCAACAAAAAAATCATAAAGAGTTGTAAAGATCTAATGTTAAATCTATATTGATATATCAATGGCTGTGTTTGATGTATAACAATTCTGTTTCATATATTTAAGGTAATGAATGTTTTGTCAAAGTAATACCATGATTAGCCCTTCTAATACCAAGTCACCTGATACCAAACCTATCGTCCTATCATACAAGAACATTTTATATGTCTAAGTGTTTATCTAAAATCTTTCCACCATAATTTCATGCAAGAACCTTTGTTAAGTTATATTCTAAATACCAATTTATGAGAAAGTTAGTTATATTACTAAATCCTTTTAAATTCTAAATGATTTGAAAATCCCAGGCAGAAATATGATAATGAAAGAGTTAACATTGATTTTGCTGACTGTATTCTGGCTCCGAATAATCGGAACCAATCAAGGAACCTCTTTATGTTTGCTAGACATGGTTGATAAAGCAGTCAGATCTTTCTCAATTCACAACCTACCACCTTAAAATAGGAAAGGATACACTAGATGATGTAGTCCTGCATAGATGGCTGTGATTATAGGTTTGTACTACCAGAGCTGATCAGGGGTTGAGCAACAACAACAACAACCACAACAACAATTACTGTATGTAATTCAAGGAAAAACATGCATATGTCTATTTTTCTATGTGTGTGTGATATTTATAGTGGTCTAACCTTTTTTTTATAGTTGTATATTTCTTTTTATAGTGGTCTAACCCTTTTGATAAAAACTGCCTGAGACTGTCCCTCTTTCAATGATACAAAACTGTTTATCTTAGAGTGTTTATCTATCTATCTATCTATCTATCTATCTATCTATCTATCTATCTATCTATCTATCTATCTATTTATTTATCTATCTATATACTACTAAAACTCTGTGATTGCTTGCTTGCTTGCTTGCTTGCTTGTCTGTTATTTAATACAACCAAAAGGGTACATAATGGGAAAATACTTTGAAAGGAGATTACCTCTGAAATGGGAATACAAATGGAATAAAACAAGTTTCGCGTAATTTGGAACACGGGTTCCCAAGATATGGGGTGTTCTGGGTTCCATCATAAATAGAGAGAGAGAAGGATAGAGAGAAAGAGATAGTGGTTGTGAGAGAGTAGATTGAGAGAGAAACATAGAGAGGGAGAGAGAAGGAGACAGAGAAGGAAAATGAAAGAGAGAGAGAGAGCTGGTGTTGTTGTTATGTGAGTGTGTGTATATATATATACACACACATACACACATATATATATATGTATACACACACACATTTATATATATACATACAGACATGTATATATATGGGCCTTCCAGTTTCATTTTACATTATATACATGTCTGTGTATATTTTAATTATTTAAAAATTATTTTTAAGTGAACATGTTTTTTAAAAAATATTTTGAAGTGAACGTGACCCAACGGGTCACGAGTGGTCTAGTATACTACTAATACTCTGTGATTGTTTGCGTACTTGTCTGTAATTTAATACAGCCAAAAGGGCGCATAATGGGAATACAAATGGAATGAAACAAGTTTTGCGTAATTCGGAGCACGGGTTCCTGAGATACGGGGTTTTTCCGGGTACCTTCATAAATAGAGAGAGAGAGGATAGAAAGAAAGAGATAGTGGTTGTGAGAGAGTAGATTGAAAGAGAGGCATAGAGAGAGAGAGAGAGAGAGAGAGAGAAGGAAAATGGAAGAGAGAGAGAACTGGTGGTGTTGTTGAATGAAATTATAACCGATGACTTCAAAGAAACGAATACAGCATTACTGTATTCTACTAAATAGAAAGGGTTTCTAAGTGTGTGAGTGTGTGTGTGTGTGTGTGTGTGTGTGTGTGTGTGTGTGTGTGTGTGTGTGTGTGTGTGTGTGTGTGTGTGTGTGTGTGTCTGTGACCGGTGTATATAGGTCACAGACACCTGCATATATATATATATATATATATATAATAATAGTAAATAATAATAAAATTGAAGACTAAAATCCAAAGAGGACTCGATAAGGAAAATATATATCAAATATATAAGAACCGTAGAGCAAATATTTATTAAAATAACAGATTAAAGTTTAAGCAAAGAATCGCTGCTTTCACCCTTAACGGGATCTTCTGAAACTAACAAAGTCAATCTGTAAACGCAGAACTGGATATTTCAAAAAACGTTGCAACCGGAGGAAGACAGGAAGATGATACTTTGGTTCGTGGTAACGTTCTCTGGCAAAGAACGGGAAAAAACGAATAATACGTCATTAATAGGAGCGGTGAAAACAATTACGCGCAAAGACAGAACCACGTTTATGGTATAAAAGAGGTCGTAGACTAATGTTCTCTTAGGTGGTGCATAGAGACGTTCTCTGGCAAAGAACGAAAAAACGAAGATAATAAGTCATATGTGGAGCGTGGAGAACAATAGCACGCAAAGACAAAATCACGTAAATGGTAAGCAGAAGTCGTAGACTAAAATTCTAACTAGGAGACCAAATGAATCTCCGCTACAGAGTTAAGAACAAAGTAAATAAATACAATAAAAAAGTAATAGAAACAAATAAATACATACACGCAAACAGATATGTACATACACAAGCATACGCAAAAGCTTACCATAGGTATACAAAACCACGCACATATAAATATGTGTGTGTGTGTATGCTTGTGTACAAATAAATAAATAATTATATAAACGTATATAAGTAAATAAATACGTATATAACAAGCGCACACGCATACCTACATATAAATACACTAATGTTCGGAGACGTAAGTCGACTAAAACAAGAAGTACACATATACACACACCCACCATACGTACGAACCTGCATACTCACGCAGACGCAAAACTCCCGTATACACATAGCCAAACCCTAAATACCAGAATATGTAAAAATTATACGCCATAACAGTCAAATATACGTACGAGAAGAGAAGGTATACATACCTTCACAAAATGTACGGGAGATTCATTTGGTCTCCTAGTTAGAATTTTAGTCTACGACTTCTGCTTACCATTTACGTGATTTTGTCTTTGCGTGCTATTGTTCTCCACGCTCCACATATGACTTATTATCTTTGTTTTTTCGTTCATTGCCAGAGAACGTCTCTATGCACCACCTAAGAGAACATTAGTCTACGACCTCTTTTATACCATAAACGTGGTTCTGTCTTTGCGCGTAATTGTTTTTCACCGCTCCTATTAATGACGTATTATTCGTTTTTTCCCGTTCTTTGCCAGCGAACGTTACCACGAACCAAAGTATCGTCTTCCTGTCTTCCTCCGGTTGCAACGTTTTTTGAAATATCCAGTTCTGCGCTTACAGATTGACTTTGTTAGTTTCAGAAGATCCCGTTAAGAGTGAAAGCAGCGATTCTTTGCTTAAACTTTAATCTGTTATTTTAATAAATATATATATATATATATATATATATATACACACACACATTTATATGGGCCTTCCAATTTCATTTTACATTATATACATGTCTGTGTATATTTTAATTATTTAAAAATTATTTTTAAGTGAACATGACCTGTTGGGTCATGAGTGGTCTAGTATATCACTAAAAGTCTTCCATTACAATTTTATGTAAAGATCTTTGCTATGGTATGTTTGAAACAGAAACTTAATAATGAGAAAGTTAATTATTTTACTAAAGCCTTCCAAATTCTTGATTATTTTCAAAATGATTTGAAAACTATTAGCAGTCTTTTATTAGAAATATGGTAATGAAAGAGTTAATTAAAAGAAGGGCATTAACCATGATATTTGCCAGACTTCTTATACTAGTGGTAGGGGAAAAGAAGGACAATAATTAAATATGTTGTTGCTGTTAACCACTACTGAGATCCCTACAAGTCTGGCTGGAAGTCAATGGCCACAAGTGGACCTACCCAGGATTGTTTGGGGTAGGTGGGGTGGGGGCTTCAGAATATTCTGGGTGGGTCCTTTTATTCGCAATAATTCTAAGACAGAATTTTGGAATAAGCATGTCATCATAAATTTAATAAGGCAATGCCATCCAGTGCCCCCCCCCACCCCTATCTTGTCTTCTTATATGTTACATGCAGAAGTGGTCCCCTGTCATATTTGGCAGCAACCTTTGATTTTCAGAACCACTTTCACCTGTACTCTCTATGAAACAGTGGCAGTATGTAAAGAGAAAGTGCAGTAGTAGGAAGCAGTGAATCAAGATATTGAATTATCTTTGAACCGGAGACCTGGTCTGGATGTTTGTGACTCCACCATTAAAGATATCCCAAAGCCAGGTGGTATTTTTACTAGTAGACAGATCGTTGTGAAAATTTGAAGTAAACTAAAGTAAAGACTTCAATTTTTAATGTGATGCAGTCAAAGTGCTTTTTTATATTTTCTGCGAATGTCTTGCTGAGGTGATTTCATCTGGTACAGCACATTAAGAATTAAGTCTGCTACACTACTTAGAGCCATTTATATGTATCTAAATATTCACAAAGATATCTATTGATTATGGGATACTACTCTTTCATTGGTAATTTGCTTGAAATATTTTTATATCTATTATTCTAGGCTAGTATAAGTTCAATAGGTTAAAAAATATTTGATTACTCAAATAACACACCATTTAACAGTATAATTTCCTTCAAATGGATCATCTTCATCATCATCCCCATTTAATGTCTATTTTGCCATGCTTGCTTGGGTTAGACGGGTCGTCCACATTATGAGACAAGTCTGGCCAGTTGGGCACACCATAACTTGCTCAAATGGAAACTATATTTTGGCTGGGATTTTTACATTTGGATGCCCTTCCTAACATCAACCACATTTGCCATTTGGAACTGGGTGGTCCTGTTATGAGACAAGTCTAGCCATATGGCCGTGCTGTACCTTATAAAATTAGTTTCATACATATTCTAACAATTTTAAAAGGGAGCCTTTTCATGGTCCTTCATATTGCTCAAAATAGCAGCCAAATCTTTACCAAATTACACCACATTGTCTTAAAAAAATTAAAGACATTACATAATTGTTTCTACTTTTGGCACAAGGCCAGCAATTACCCAGTACATTACTGGTACTTTATTTTATCGACCCCGTAAGGATGAAAGGCAAAGTTAACCTCGGCGGGATTTGAACTCAGACCGTAAAGGGACGTAACTATGCTGGAAAGCATGGCATCCGACTCTCTACTGATACTGCCAATCCACCGCCCTATTAAAGACATTACATAATGTAGTGTAGGAAGCACTAAGTCTGAATACAAGATAGAATGGTCATGGTTGGGATGACTTTAATCATAGGTCTAGTGGATAAGAGGTGATTAAGGGCTAAACAGCAACAAAAAACAAAATATCTTAATTTAAGAAATACATTTAACTTTACATTTTATGTAAGATTGAAATGACTCCTTTTTAATTTAAAATTAGATTTATCTGACTGTGAAGGGAACAAGAGCAACAATCCCCAAGACTCGTCTCATCAAAAACGAATTTGCGAAAGGAAACCCCAAAGCATTTCCATTTGCTTCTGGGACCACAGAAACACTGAAGATTCATCACCCAGACATTGGTGATATTAAATCAATCATAATAGAAGTAAGTAAAAATGTCTTTTTATTTATTGATTGATTCTTACTGCATTTCCTCATCATTTAACATCTATTTTTCCATGCTGGCTTGGGTTACACAGGTTCTTACAGTTCAAATCAATATCTATTTGGACTAATTGTCCTCTTAGACAGGATGGGGAGGGGGGGGGGGGCATCTTGCTTGCATGTTCTACTTTTGATATTGTTTATACAACTTTATACCCTTGTTGACACTAACCACTTTACAGAGTATACTGGGTGCATTTTATTGTGGCATTAACACTAGAGTAGTTGACAAGACTAAAGTATCCCCTGGTTCTATGATACAAAAAACTTTTTTTAAAGTATTTTTATTTATATTAAAACCTTCCATTGAAGGTTAGGGTCTGTTTGTTATCAAAGGGATTAAACTGACAATTTAATCTCAACATGGCAGCACAACCTGGTAGAGATAACAGCCAAATCACAACCTAATATCTGGTCATAGCCAGAACATTTTTGATCATAGGTCAGCTGGATTAGATGGGCCCATTGCCAAGTCAGGGTAGGGGGTACTGAACGCCCCCTCGCCCCACTCCCCCTACTTTTCAATGATACACTCATAGATTTAGACAATTTTCAGAGATATATTTATTCTGAAATTTTGTCATAGAATTATTGTGAATTAGATTGCCCATCCAGGGTGTTTTGAAATAGATTCCTTGATTTAACTTTTTTTTCAAAACGAGAAAGAACAAAAATAAAAAAAACCCCCAAAACCAAATCAAAATAAAAAAGTTAACCCAAAAAGATAGTAAAAAAGACCCCAGGCAATAGGCCTCTTCTCACATGTTCACATGTTCATATCTATGCAGTCATTTCCTATAGTTTTTCCCTTCCTGACAACATTTTTAACAAAGTTAGATTTTTTTAGCCCCAGGTTGACTCTGACCCAGCAGGCCTATGATCAAAGGTATTCCAACAGCGATTATCCCATTTTTTATTCAAAGATGATGAATTCTTTGTTGATTTCTGTGATGAGCATTCAGTTGCTTAATTAACTGAATATCTGTTTTATTAAATTAACGTATAAGTGTCTGAGTATTCCACTGGTATGTATATATACCTATAACATAATTCCTAAACTGAATCATTGCAACACAGTATCTATCTAGGCTGGAGATTTGAATTACTGGTACAATCCATCTGGTGGGCTTCCCTACTTATTTCCATCAACCTAATTTCCTTCACAAGGGTGGGGAGGCACTGGATGGTATTACCCCCTTCCTACTTTTCAATGTTACACTCTCAAGTTTATAATATAGAGTTTATAAAAAATGTCCTGAAATACATTCCTTATGAAAGAGTGGCCACCTAGAATTTTCTGAAGTTCAGCCCTCAAGCACCAAAGCCTGGCAATAGGCCTGTTTACAAGGCTTGATTGATTTGAGACTATGTTAAAGACATTTGCCTAATATGATATGCAGTAGAATCAAACCAGAGTCAACATGATTGTGAAGCAAACTACTTAACCACTTAGCTACACATGTATCCACTGCATTTAAGTATTGTGTAACTAGGACTACCTATATTATATAATGAGTTTTTTCATTTTTAAGAGAGTAGGGTGTGATTTGGAATAGATTTTGCTATTATTTCTAGCAGGCTGAAGTTTTCTATCATGGCTCTAACCATTGGCATTAACTTGATATTTGGTGACATTCACTCAGACATTCTGACATATTTTTTGAAGTGCCACTCTTTCCAAATTTCTTAAGAGATTTCACTTGTGCATATAACAGAAAGCTGAAGATTGTAAAGTTGGAGATAACCTTCTGGTTGAACTGAGCTTGGTATTAGGTTTCTACTCCCTGATGGTCATGTTTCCACTTTATTCGTGCCATTTACAACACTAGCAATGGCTACACCTATTCCCAGTGCCATGTAGAATCTTAAGATATCATGCTTTTCTGGAGAAGACAATAGGAAACCACTTCTGTGTGTGTGTGTGTGTGTGTGTGTGTGTGTGTGTAAGTGTCTTTACTGGTGATTCTATGAAATACACCGTGGCATATAGTTGGTGCCCATTTGTGATAGAAATATATATATATATGTCACATACATAGTCCTAATATCAAGAGACATTTGTTCATGTAACGGTTCAATTACACAATGTGTTTTTGTACAGCATGCTGGACTGGAATTTCATGATAAATATGGTCTCTTGGAATTGAAGAATAACACGCCTGACGAATTTGTGGATTCTTCAAATATTGGTCTTTTTCAATAATTTCTTCTTCCACAAATAAAACCATGGTAGGGAGATTGATATATAAGTGAGATTTACTAAATTTTTTGGGGGGTCTGACTACTTATAGAATAGAGTTTTTCACTTAAATTTAATATGTAATACATGCACACACACACACACACACATACACACACCATCATCATCATCATCATCATCATCATCGTTTAACATCTATTTTCCATGCTAGCATGGGTCTATATATACATATATAGTAATAATAAATGTGAAGGATTATATATATAAATGTGAAGGATTATACATATATATATGTAAATATATATAAATATAAAAACCCATCGGAGCATGCAAGTCTTCAGCACACAACGCCCAGGTCTAACTACCATGTAATACTGCCATTCGTATACAAGCATCATACAATCTGCCTTCCACTTTTAGAGAGAAACCCTTTGTGGCCAACAGCGGTATTAGCTCTCTGAACTTTTTCCATCCTGTTCTAACTCTGGATACCGTACTTTCAGAGCACCCTCCTCCACTGTTGATTTTGTCACCCAGGTAATGGAAAGTGTCCACTATTTCTATAGAACGATCTGGGCAGTTGAAGGAGATAGTGTCCTGTGGGCCGTTGCTACTTACTGTACCTGAGACATATAGAATGTACATTCTTAGATAGCTTACCTGTGATCCCACTACATCATTTATGTACCCATAGTTTGCATTTGAAGCATGGAATGGAGTTCTAACTACTCCTTTCTTACTCACTGACCAAGGCCATTTCCCAGAGGGCACCTGTGCCCTATTCTCCTTTCTACATACTAGAACTTTAGACTTAGATAAGTTAACTTTAAGGCCTTTTGATTCTAGGCCATGCTTCCATGTTTGGAACTTCTTCAGCCATGGATTCAGCCATGAGAGTTAGATCATCTGCATATAGAAGTTCCCATGGGCAGCTGGTCTTAAACCCTTCTGTTATAGCTTGTAGGACAATATTAAACAGGAGGAGGGCTAAATTCTTCACTATATTCATTGTTAATTTTAACCTTGCTGACTGTTCCTCTATACATGGCTTGTATAGCTCTCAGAAGCCATTCATCTACCTAGTTTTCTAAGAGCCCACCATATTAAGGTGCATGAGACTCTGTCAAAGGATTTCTCTAAGTTAACAAAAGCTAAGTAGAGGGCTTTACTGTTAGCTAGGTACTTCTCCTGTAGTTGCCGTACAAGAAAAAGAGCATCTGTCATGCTTTTATATATATATATATATATATATACACACACATACATATAAATTATATAATATATATATATACACATACACACATATATATATATAATATATATATATATATATATATATATATATATATATATATATAATTGAATATGAAAGAGAGATAAACACAGATATAAACATACATGTGGTCAAATTGTAAGGGACCAATTCAGGCAGTTGCCCAATATAGGTTTGCTTTTCTTTTTCTTGATTTATTACTTTAAATTGAGTCTAGAAAACCCTATTGTTATAGTTAGTATTTTTTTCACCCTAGCGAACTTGGTCCCTTACAATTTGAACACATGTATGTTTATATCTGTGTTTATCTCTCTTTTATATTCAATTATATTACACGGCTCAGAAAAACCCCTTTCTTTGAGCTATTTAATTGTAGGAGACTATTTTGAGTTTCTAACTCAATATATACCTTTGATATATATATATATATATATATATATACAGGGTGTGGACGATATCTGTTTGCAAGATTACTGTCTAGGAAAAAATAACACAGTAGTTTTATTTTTTAAGATTTATTTATCAAACTTGGGTCAGTTTGTCTTCATGACTTGTTCTTTCGATCTCACTCGTTAAACCCGCCATTGGCTATGATGACGGCCTCAAGGCGGCCTCGGAACCGGCTACAGGCCTTCGTCACTGTCCCCCGACTTAGGCCCCTAAAGGCACTTGTGATCCTGGCTTTCAGATCGTCTTTCGTATTGCAGCTAGATCTGTTGGTGTCTCATTCCACTGCGCCCCACACAAAGAAGTCGAGGGGGTTGCAGTCAGGCGAACTGGAAGGCCAGATGTCAGGTGAAGTGTGGTCGACAAAGTTCTCTGACAGCCAGGCTTGGGTCTTTCAGCTGGTATGGTAGGGTGCTGAGTCTTTCTGCCACACGAACGGCCTACCTGCAGCTACCTGGTCGATCCAGGGCTTTACTACCTCGCTCAGAACGCGGATGTAGCCATCGGTGTTCAGCTTGAGGCCCTCAGGGAAGAAGTGAGGGGGCATGACGTCACCTTGACTGCTGACGACAACTAAGACCAATGTTGTCACTGGAAACTTTGTCTGCATGACTCTGGGCACGTCTTTGGATGAGACAGCGAGCCACCTGTTGTTCTGGGAGTTGATCTTCTGGTCCTTATTTGTCCTCCCGGTGCGGATTCTAAGAAGAACTCCGTGTCTCTTCCACAAATTTGGAGGTTCAAAATTATTCATAATCAATTATTCGGAAAATAAATAATGGAAATATAGTCACTGTTTTTATGAAGACAAGAGTGACAACGGAAGTAAAAATAATTTGCATAAAATTAGCAGTTGAAAATTGAGAACAGATGTCGTCTGCACCCTGTATATATATATATATATATATATATATATATATATATATATATATAAATATCAATAATATAAATAAATGGAAACTATATTTATAAAACCATATTTATTTTATTATAAATATTTCAAGGGTACCAAAACTTTGGTACACTCTCATCAGATAAAATACAAACTTTGTTTTATAAATAGTGACATACCCCAGAAACCAGACCTTATCACTATTTATAAAACAAATTTTGTATTTTATCTGATGAGAGTGTACCAAAGTTTTGGTACCCTTGAAATATATATAATAAAATAAATATGGTTTTATAAATATAATTTCCATTTATTTATATAGAATAATAAAATGTGAAATAGTTTCAGATGTTACAATCCTTTATTAATAAGGCCGTGCTACATATTTCAATGATGACAACGGCACGCGATTTTGCATACCCAGTGCCATGATCTTTTCAGACAGCATCTTACATAAAAAGGTTACATTCCTGAGGCAATCCAACTTGAAGCAACAAGAGAAAGGACAAAGGCGATGCTCTTGAAGCCTTCGCCCGTTCCCTTGTGAGCCCCAATTCACCTCCACATCCTTGTGCAGGCGCACATGTAAAGGAAGTTAACCAGCCAACAACCTAACTCAAAACACAACAAAACTAGCCTAGGCAGGTTCCCTCCACCAAACCAATCAATCACCACCATCCAGGCTGGTTAAGGTGACACGATCACAGGGTTCGTGCCAGCCTCTAATTTGTAGTTTACTGCGAGTCACACTTCTAAAGACAGCCGACCAAAACTCTGTGGTAATGGCAGATTTTAAGTTTCAATAGGTTTCAATACTACCCTTAAATTATACTTCGACAATAGAATTGGCCATCACCCGCGAAGATGATATAAACTTAATTCTAGGGTCTAGATATTTTGGTTTCAGACTGGAAATTAAAATTGGTAATAAGAATGAAAATTAGAAATTAGGAGTTAAAATCTCGATTGAAGTAAATAGAAAAAATATAATAAACAGTAAGATCTGCAAATTATAATTAGAAATTATGAAAGGGGATCAATATTGGATATTACAGATACGTTATCCATATATTGAACGATAGTACCGTACAGAAGAATGGAAGATAAATTTAAAGTATAAAACTTATTAATTAGACAAACAATCAGTTAATATCTTCTTCTATCACATGAATCAAAAACAAAACATACCTAGATGCAAGTGAGAGAGGAAAAATATATATGAGAAGTAAAAAAAAAAAAGTATATATATATATATATGAGAAAGAAAAAACAAGGTATATGCATATGTACACCTGTATATCGGGATGGAAATGAGGGTAGAAGTGGTGAAAATAATTGTTTCTACTTTTGGCACAAGGCCAGCAATTACCCAGTTTATTACTGGTACTTTATTTGATCAACCCCATAAGGATGAAAGGCAAAGTTAACCTCGGCGGGATTTGAACTCAGAATGGCAAGGGCCGTAACTCTATGCGTCATAGCATGGCGTCTGACCCTCTACTGCTACTGCCAATTCACCGAAGTAGTGAAAATAATGATTTTAATGACATTCACAATGCAGTGGGTATATTAGTGCATATAACATTCCTTGTCTGTCCGTTATTGGATGAAGTGAGGGAGGGGTTTGGTTCTAGGCCTATGGGCGAAATGCAGGCTGCAGCAGGAAAACAAGGGGTTTTACGTTGCTTATTGGTCCGCTTATTTATCCGGTTGAAAGTTTGTTCAAAATTTTAAGTCCGTTTATGGTAGATGGAATTTCCGGGTGTAGTTGATAGCTGGTGCTGCTACTTCTTCATATATATTGGTTATATCAGAAATTGCTCAACATTTAGGAGCTAAATTCTTACAGTAAACATTGATGCAATTCAATTCAAGCACTCAATGTACTTTTTCCATGTAACAATGACAGAGTATATTTAGAATAAGAAAATGTGGAGTAGTTTCAGATGTTAAAATCCTTTATTGATAAGGCCGTAATACATATTTCAATGATGACAGTGGCCACGCGATTCCGCATAGCCAGTGCCATTATCTCATCAGACAGCATCGTACATAATGTAACCTTTTTATGTAAGCTGTTGTTTGCAGAATCGCATGGCCACTGTCGTCATTGAAATATGTATTACGGCCTAATCAATAAAGGATTTTAACATCTGAAACTACTCCGCATTTTCTTATTCTAAATATACTCTGTCATTGTTACATGGAAAAAGTACATTGAGTGCTTGAATTGAATTGCATCAATGTTTACTGTAAGTATATATATATATCATCATCATCATCATCATTTTACGTCCGCTTTTCCCTGCTTGCTAGGGTGGGACAGGTGCTATTCAGCACAGCATCTCTCCACTTGTCATGGTCCTTTGTCATCTCCTCCGTGAGCTTCAGCGATCTGAGATCTGCTCTCACCACCTCCGCCCATATTTTCCGTGGTCTACCTCTACTGCATCTTCCTTCAGCTGGCATTTCCTGGCACTTCTTCACCCATCGGTCATCTTCCATGCATATCATATGTCCATACCACCACAGTCTCCTCTCAAGCACACTACAATCTATCCCTCTCAGACACAGTTTCTCTCTCAACATATCCATGCTCGGTCATTCACGCACATTGACAGTGCACATCCAATGGAGCATGTTTGCCTCATTTCTCTCCAGCCGTTGCATATCCTTTGCAGTTGCTGCCCATGTCTCACTACCATGCAACATAGCGCTCTGCTCCTCACACAGGCATCATATAACCGGCTTTTCGTATGCAGGAAGAAACCTTTCTTCGTCAGCAGAGGAAGCAGCTCCCTAAACTTCTTCCAACCCGTCCTTATTGTAGATACTATGTCCTCGGAACACCCTCTCCCATGCTAATCTGATCTTCTAGGTACCGGAAGCTATCAACCACTTCTATAGCACCCACCTGCATTTGAAAAATGTGTCTATCAATGTGACTTCTACTGTCTAATTTCCCTGTACATATACTGCATACGTATTTCTCCCTACCTGTTAGTTTGCCTGCTATCCCACTACATACATCTCTTGTGTACCCAAGATCTGAATTGTGTGCATTTTATAGAATTTATGCCAGTTCCTTTTCTGCATATCGAACATGGCCATTTCCCTGATGGAATCAGAGTTTTGTCCTGTTTTCTACTCATCAACACTTTTGTCTTAGCTATGTTCACTCTCAATCCTCTTGATTCCAACTGCTGTTTCCATAGCCAGAATTTATTCTCTAGCTCCTCTACTGATTCTGCTATAAGAACCAGATCATCAGCATAGAGAAGTTCCCATGGACAGCCAGTCTTAAACTCCTCTGTTATGGCTTGGAGGACTATAATGAACAAGAGCAGGCTGAGGACTGAACTCTGATGTACTCCTACTTGTATCTGGAATTCCTCACTAAACTCCATTCCTAACAACAAGGTGTTGTCATTCTTGACAACACCTTTGTACAAAGTTTGCACTGTCCTCACAAGCCATTCCTCAACACCTAGTTTCCTTAGGGTCCACCAGATGACAGAACGAGGTACCCTATCAAAGGCCTTCTCTAGGTCAACAAAAGCTAAGTATAGTGGCTTATTCTTCTCTAAGAACCTCTCTTGTAATTGTCTCACCAAGAAGAGGGCATTTGTTGTACTTTTCCCAGGCACAAAACCAAACTGCATCTCATCTAGTTTGACCCTTTCTCTAATTAGTTGTGCTAATATCCTTTCTGCCACTTTCATAACCTGATCCATCAGTTTTATACCCCTATAATTGCTCCTCTCCAGAGCATCCCCTTTACCTTTGTAGCAATTTATGAGAATACTACTGCACCAGTCTTTGGGTATGACACCGCCATATATAGCCTGATTGATGATGCATGCAACCAGTTTAGTGCCTACGTCCCCTGATGCCTTCAGCATCTCAGCAACTATCCCTGACGGTCCAGCGGCCTTACCATTTTTCATTTCCTTAATCGCCTCTTGGACTCTATATTCGTCAATCTCAATAGCTGGTCCCTCTGCCGGATCTACTGAGGGTAATTTCTCTCTCTCCCATTCGTTCTCCACATTCATCAGTCTCTCATAATGACATTTCCAGGCCTCCTTTTTCTGATCATTCGTGACACTAAGTACACCAGCATCATTCCGGACTAATTTATCTCCAACAACATCCTGATTTGCATTGACACACTGCCTTGCAATGTGGAACACTGCACGCCTCTGATCTTCCTGTCACAGAACATTGGCAAACCTCCTACTCTCAGCCTCCCTGCGTGCTAAGTACACCTGATGTCTAGCTTCTCTCTTAGCGGCTGTATATCCTTCTCTACTCCCACCCTTTTTCCAAGCCTTCCATGCTAGTCTTTTGTCTCTAATGGCCCTATCTACCGTGCTGTTCCACCACCAGGTCACTCTCTGTCTGGTTGGAGCTCTGCTCCAGCCACAAGTTTCATCAGCAGCCTGCAGTAAGTTGTCACATAAGAAATTCCAGTTATCATCTATGTCATACAACTCTAAATCGTCTTCTTTTTCGTCATACATATCTTGAAGGGCTTTCCTAAATTTGTATTTTAGTGAAAGGTCTTTTAGCTTCCAGACCTTTCTTCTCCACACTTCCGGTATGTTTCATTCCATCTCTTGCTTACAGAGATATCACTAATGACTAACCTATGCTGTGGGGTACATTCTTCCCCAGGGTATGCCTTGGTATTTGACACCATCTGCCTGTCCCGCTGCCTAACTAGTAAGAAGTTAATCTGGCTTATGTGCTCGCCTGATCTGTAGGTTATTAGGTGGTTGACAGGTTTCTGGAAGTTAGTGTTGCAAATGGTTAGTGTACTTGCATCACAAAATTCAAGAAGTCTCACTCCTTCATTTCTTGATCCGTAACCGTACTCACCATGTACCCCAGTGTAACCATACTGGAGCTGTCCAACATGACCATTGAAGTCCCCTGCTAGCATAATGATGCCTCCGTCCTCTACCATTGCGGCTGTTTGTAAAAGTTGCTCGTAAAAGCAGTCTTTCTCTTCTTTACCTAAGCCTGCCTGGAGAGCATAGGCAGAGATGATTGTCAGTAGTCTCCTGCCTACAACTAATCTGAGCTTAATTATTCTATTATTAACTCGAACTACCTCTATTGTCTCATCGATCCATCTCTCAGCCAGGAAAATGCCTACTCCCCCTAACGCATCATCCTTACCTACCCAGAAAAGCTTATAACTAAGATATTTGCCTGCGATTAGTCTCGCAGAGGCACCTCTCCATCTCACCTCTTGCACGCAGTGCACATTCACATGCCTTCTCTCCAGAATCTCCGCTATTTCACCAGATCTACCTGTGAGAGTGCCAACATTAAGTGTTGCAACTCTGAGATGCGACGTCTTCATATTCTTCATCTCTATCTCTATATATATAAAACGGAAGATGTCTGTCTCTGTGTGTGTATGATTTTTATGCATTTCCACATTTCTCTACCGATTTTGATGATTTTTTTCCAATGTGCTCCAAATTTACCAACGATGGTCAACGCATAATAAACTTTGCCAAAAATTTCCTGCCTCTATGAAAAAAATCGATAAAACTAAATACATGCTGTAACCCTCTCTCTACTACCCTCAAAAGTCGATGAAACTACATACATGTTGCAACTCTCTTTAAAAGGTTCATCCCTCCCTCTACTCCCCTCTCAATCTCCTCTGCAACTCTCTTACAGTTTACAACAGCGACAAAACTTCGTTCAGGAACGCAACATAAACTTTGAAAACTAAGCAACACATCAATTTATACAACAACAAATATAGTCATAACGCTCTCTCCGTCGCTCTTCCCTCTCTCTATAATAGATCATTCCCCATCTCTATAATTTAACTGCTTTACTATCTTCATGCTTTGAGGTTTAACACACCTCCCTATAGTTTCTTAGCTTTACTCTCTCCGCCGCTGTTCCCTCTCTCTATAATAGATTATTCCCCCTCTCTATAATTTAACTGCTTTACTCTCTCTGTCGCTCTTCACTCTCTATATGACAACACTGTTTTACACACCTCCCTATAGTTTCTTAGCTTTACTCTCTCAGTCGCTCTTCCCTCTCTCTCTCTATAATAGATTATTCCCCCTCTCTATAATTTAACTACTGGGGGAGTCATTGGAGTTCCGTATTGAGATACGGCTTTTCTGGGGTATTTTAAATTTGTTAAATATTAATATGACAACACCCATAGTGTTGTACTTCTGGCAATTCTGCCGAATACACCGCCAAGGATGAACCTTTCCCCCTCGGCGTCAGATATCCCGTTCGATTTCCGACGATCCCAATTTCCGGTGAGACCATGTTTTGCCATGTCCATTAACAAGTCACAAGGGCAAACTTTGTCGGTGGCGGGCATCCATTTGGGGGAGCCATGCTTCTCCCATGGCTAACTTTATGTTGCCTGTTCCCGCGTAGAGAGCAGCAATGGACTTTTTGCTTACACTCCTCAAGGGATGACACGCAATATCGTCTACAAAGAGGTGTTATAGATGTTAGTGCAGGTGTTGGAGCTATGCCGTCTGGAAAACTATTTCCTCTTAGGGTCACCCATGGCGGACAGATCTGACACCCAGCGGCATCAGGGCCACCATCTTGCAACTTTGGTCTGCTAAATTCGCTATTGGAATATTATTAACCCATCATTGATTGTCCAAAATGCTAATTGGTTCGTAACTTTTAATAACCGGTTCAACTGCTTTATGCACTTAATTGATAAGCTTATTCGCTTTCAAGCCACGTTTACCTGTATGTAACTTTTCATAGCAAATGAACAAACCCGAGCAACGCCGGGCTAAACTGCTAGTATATAATTATATTTATTCAATTGAAGAAAGTTGGTTGATTGAAAATCTGCCAACTTTTTCTTAACAGTTGTGAAACACTCCACACTTTTTGTTGATCCGGAATTTTATTATAATAATAAACAAGAAGATGTAAGGCAGTTGTATAACAACTGCCCTACGTGTTCTCTTCAGACAAAAATCCAAATGAGTTGTAAATATCCATTGATATGTTACCCATCATATGTGTTATTTGCTTCACCGACCAGTAAGCATATGTCTGAAATTCTCAACTAGCAGTTCTTATATGTGCGGGAAATACTTATTCCAATTGGTGTTGTTGCTTGTGAATTGGCTAAGGTATCAAGTTACCAGATTCGTTGTTTGATTCATAGTGAGGCATGTATGAACTGTTAGTCTATTTTTTAATTTTTTTATACTAGATTTTATTCACTTAGATACTAATTCTAATTTTAGATATTTGTACTTTGATGCTGATGTTATAATGTATCTATATATTTATGAATGTTTAATTAATTATTTGGTGATCTATTTAGTATTATTTACTGAAGTTTTAACTATATACTCTACGAAATGTCTTATTAATGTTGTGTTAACAAGAATTTCAGAGTGTTTATTAATAATTTTATGCCTAGATCCATTTGTATATGGGAAAGGATGTGAGAGTTTTGACCAAGAAAGGGAGTATTCCACTTGTTTATTTTTTAGCGACCAAATCAGTTCCGACAGGGCTGTGCTAGATCTTTTATCAGTTGTTTTAAATGAGTGGCGATGGTTGTACCACCTTTCCTTAAATCTAGTATAAGTTGCACCAATATATCTATAAGTCTTACTATTCGTTTTTACTTCACATTCATAAACAATATTTTTTATCTAAACGGTTATTTTGCATTGGGCAACTATTACGATTTCTGTAATTGCAATTATTTACATTACCATTCATTGTTCCCTCACTGTCTCTGTGTCCGTTGCTTTATCTCATTTATGTCGAGTTGCTGTTATCCCTGTTATTCGAGTTGCTGTTTAATCTATCAGTGTTTCTATGCTTGCTATTATCAGTTATCTCCCTATGTTTAATTCCCAGATTTCTATTGATAATTTTTGCTATATTCTGGGCTATGCTTTTGGTTGTCGAGTAAGAAAGTTTAATCATGTGTCAATTAAAGATTTGACTGTATATGCATGTGATCTAGGAAAAAATTTATCTAATGCGTTAAAAAAAGCCTAGCTATGGTTTTTTGTAGTCTAAAGGAGTGGGGTGGATTATACCACAGAACACCACATGGAACCTTACATACCTAGAACACCGAGGATAAATATGAAAGACCATAAAAATAATTTTGAATCAGATCTACCAGTTAGACTTATAGCACCATCTAAATTCGACAAAGGAATCATAAGTAAGAGCATACTAGACAGGATTGTACCACAGTTACTAGCAACTACCTATGTTTCTATCTATCTTCTGACAATAAATAAAACATATATCTCACTTCCTATTTATCTACTCACCTATTACAAAGCATCCCCTTTACCTTTGTAGCAATTTATGAGAATACTGCTGCACCAGTCTTTGGGTATGACACCGCCATATATAGCCTGATTGATGATGCATGCAACCAGTTTAGTGCCTACGTCCCCTGATGCCTTCAGCATCTCAGCAACTATCCCTGACGGTCCAGCGGCCTTACCATTTTTCATTTCCTTAATCACCTCTTGGACCCTATATTCGTCAATCTCAATAGCTGGTCCTTCTGCCGGATCTACTGAGGGTAATTTCTCTCTCTCCCATTCGTTCTCCACATTCATCAGTCTCTCATAATGACATTTCCAGGCCTCCTTTTTCTGATCATTCGTGACACTAAGTACACCGGCATCATTCCGGACTAATTTATCTCCAACAACATCCTGATTTGCATTGACACACTGCCTTGCAATGTGGAACACTGCACGCCTCTGATCTTCCTGTCACAGAACATTGGCAAACCTCCTACTCTCAGCCTCCCTGCGTGCTAAGTACACCTGATGTCTAGCTTCTCTCTTAGCGGCTGTATATCCTTCTCTACTCCCACCCTTTTTCCAAGCCTTCCATGCTAGTCTTTTGTCTCTATCTATCTATCTATCTATCTATCTGTAATGTCTCCCCCTATTGGGGAAAATCGATTGTTTTTTAAATTGCATTTGTGATAGTATTTTACACGTTTTTATTGTATGTAAACTTCCCCCTTTGTATTTGTCCCCTTCTTTTGTGCCCCTGTGAATCTATCTATCTATATACCTATCTATCTATATATCTTTAGTTAAGGAGCGGTTGACGGGCGCCATCGTCAACAGCAGGTGGTGGGGATCTCTCAAACGAGAGATTAGAGTAGTCTCTATAGAATTTAGTAAGGAGTTAGCCTCAAATAGAAATAGGAAGGAAAGGGAGTTGGTAGATAGTGTAGAAGAGGCAATTAGAAGCGGCGACGTGGCCAGAGTGCTACCGTCGAGAACGGCCCTGGGCCAGTTCTTCGACGCGAAACACGAAGGCTGCATCGTCCGAAGCAAAATACGTGCTCTGGGAAACGAGGGGACCAAAGCTATTAGCTGGCCCGCGTGACAGAAGCCAAAAGAGGGAGTAGATCCACTATCCGGTCTTTGCGAGACCAGGATGGACGGGTGATCCTTGAACCTAAGCAGATGTGCGAGGCTTTTCAAAAGCACTTTTCCAGATTGTTCGGAAGGGGCGGGGAACCGGTTGGGGAAGTGGACTTCGGTCCATACCTCGACGGCCTGCCGCGTCTCTCGGACAGGGAGGCGAAGTCCTGCGAGGAGCCGATTTCAGCTGCTAAGATAGAGGACGTGCTGAGCCAATGCGGCAAACGCAAATCCCCGGGTCTCGATGGTCTTCCATACGAACTATATCTAGCTATGCCGGACTTGTTCCCCGATCTCCTCGAGGCGGTCTACTGCAACTGGCAACAGAACGGGAGAATTCCTTGTGCTGTGACCAAGGGCGTAGTCACGCTAGTGAGGAAGGACGAGAACAAGGGGGACGATATAAATAATTTCAGGCCCATAACTCTGCTAAATACAGAGTTACAGATTTTGGCCAAGATGCTAGCAAAGAGGTTGGCGCTTGTCGTGGGAAACCTGGTGGGAGATGCGCAGACATGTGCTATCCCGTCCAGGTCATCCACGACAACCTCCACCTCATGCGATACATCATACAGAGGGTTGGGAACGAACCCGGCTTTGGTGGGGCCCTGATCAGCTTGGATCAATCTAAGGCGTTCGATAGGGTCGACCATGGTTACCTGGATGCGGTGCTAGCGGCGGCAGGCTTCGGACACGTTTTCAGGGGCTGGATCACAGCCATGCACAGCAGCCGCATCTGCTCTAGGGTCAAAGTGAACGGCTACCTCTCGGAGCCGTTCGAAATTGCGCGGTCCATCCGACAGGGGTGCCCTCTCTCCTCCCTTCTGTATGTAATGACTCTAGAGCCACTGCTGCGGAAGTTGGAGTTGCTGCAGGGCATCCCGTTGGAACCGGGATTGCGGAAAGCGGTGTCGGCCTACGCCGATGACGTAACAGTAATGGTGTCGACGGCCTCGGAAATAGGGGCGATCGGCACCTTACTGGAGGAGTACAAAAGGTTTACAGGGGCTAAGCTGAACCGGGACAAGTCGATCGGTCTGCAACTCGGCACGTGGAGGGGCAGATCGATTCCCTCCGATGGCGTCGTCGGGTGCTGGACGGAGGGCCCGGTGAAGTTGCTCGGGGTCTGGTTCGGACCAGACCTCCAGGTGGAGAAGAACGGGGGTGAGGTAACGAACAGGGTGTTTGCACTGATCCAGAAGTGGGCCGAGTGCAAACTGTCCCTGAAAGGTCGGGCGGAGGTGGCAAACACTTATATAGCGTCCGTCATCTACTACCGCCTGACCGTCGTGCCTTGCCCAAGGGAAACGCTCGCCAAAATGGAGCGCGCACTCTTCCAATTCCTTTGGAAGAAGCGGGCTCCTATGGTGAGGAGATCCATCTGCTGTCAACACCCTTCGAAAGGAGGGCTGGGGATGCCGTGGTTGATGATGCGTAAACACGCATTAAGGCTACGGCACCTCCAGGTATTCCCCACCGGTCAACCAGTGTGGGCCCCGTTTGTGAGGCGAGCCTTTCCCAGACTCGTCTCGCTCACCGAGCTGCAATCCTGGGTCAAGCAAAGACCGAGAAAACTGGGCGCCTGGCACACCGAGTGTGCCCAGGCGCTCACGGCTCTTTGGCAGGCGAACCCGGCTGTCAGTGGAGAATCCACCTCGTCTTTCTATAGAGGGCTGGTGGTTAGCAGGTGCGACGATGCCCTCGGAGAAGCCCTAGGCATGGAGGAAAATGAACTGGCCAACCTGTTCGGTAGGACATTCAGCCCGGGACCTATGGATAACTTCCAGAGGTCCCTGGCCTGGCAGTGCTACCGAAGGGCTCTGCCCGTTCGAGAAAGGCTCTACAGACACGGGCGCCCGTGTAGGGACCCCTCGAAAACGATCTGTCCCAGATGCGTGTGCGACGAGGAAACCGTTGCACACGCATTGGTACACTGCTCGGGCATAGCCGATCTGTGGGGCTATGTCGAACGACTGCTGTCACGGGTGGGACCGATCCGGTTGACCACCGAGTCTATTGTAACGATCAAGCCGCCTCCCCTCTTCAAAAACGAAGGAGAGGCGGTGTTTCTGTGCGTAATAGCCATGGCGAAAGAGGTTGTATGGTGGACGCGTCTGAAAGGACTGAGGTCAGACACCTTTCTCTCTGGCCAACAACTGGTCCGTTTCTTCCGATATCATTTCGGAAGAAGGATCAGGATGGCGAGAGAGGTGCTGCACCCCAGCCGTTTTTATGAAAGATGGGTGAAAGTGGCGAGAATGGCCCGTGTGAATGGGCCTTCACTCTACATCAGACTGTAGGTGAGGAAGATGAAAGATCAAGGGAGCACCCTCTCTCTGTACTCCTGAGGAGGGTTGCACACTTTTTTCGGGGGGGAATGGGGCGACCCTCCCAGGCGCCTCCTCCCTATTGAGGATTTTGTTTTTCAATTTATTTTTGTTATATTTTATATTTTATATTTTTATATTTTGTTATTGCCTCCTCCTTATTGAGGACGCCTTTTTATATAAACTCCCCCCATTGTACTTGTCCCACTCTTTGATGCCCTGGTGGCAAATAAAAAGAAAGTTATCTATCTATCTTTCACCTGGTTTAGATGGTCTACCCTATGAGTTTTACATAGGCATGCCAGGCTTGTTCTCTGGCGTCCTCGAAGCGGTCTACTGCAACTTGCAGCAGAACGGGAGGATCCCCAGTTCTGTAGGCAGAGGCGTAGTAACGCTGATCAGGAAAGATGGGAACAAGGGGGATGAGATAAGCAATTTCAGGCCCATAACTCTGCCCAACACAGAGTTAAAGATTTTGGCCAAGGTGTTAGCAGCAAGGCTGGCGCTTGTCGTCGAGAACCTGGTGGGGAAGCCCAAACGTGTGCAATCCCGACCAGGTCCATACACGACAATCTCCACCTCATGCGCTACATCATAGAGAGGGTAGGGTGTAAACCTGGCTTCGGTGGAGCTCTGATCAATTTAGATCAGTCTAAGGCATTTGATAGGGTCGACCATCAATACTTGGAAGCAGTTCTCAAGGCGGCCGGCTTCGGTCCCATCTTCAGAGGCTGGATCGCTGCCATGCACACCAGCCTCTGCTCGGCAGTCAAGGTGAATGGCTACCTATCGGAGCCATTCCAGATCATGCGTTCCATCCGTCAGGGATGTCCTCTCTCTCCTCCATTCTGTATGTACTGACTCTCGAGCCGTTACTACGGAAGTTGGAGCTGTTGCATGGCATCCCGATCGAACCAGGACTGCGGAAAGTAGCGTCGGCCTATGCTGACGACATAACCGTAATGGTGTCGAAAACCTCGGAAATCGGGGTAATCGGCCACCTATTACAGGAATACGAAACGTTGACAAAAGCAAGACTAAACCCAAACAAGTCTGTCGATTTGCAACTCGGCACATGGAGAGGCAAACCCATGCCTTCCGACAGTGTCGTTGGACGCTGGGCGGAAGGACTGGTGAAATTGCTCGGGGTCTGGTTTGGTCCAGACCTCAAGGTGGGCAAGAACTGTAATAAGGTCACGGTGAAGGTGTTTGCACTCACCCAGAAGTGGGCTGAGTGCAAACTCTCCTTGAAAGGTCGAGCGGAGGTGGCGAACACTTACATAGCATCCGTCATCTACTACCGCTTGACAGTCGTGCCTTGCCCCTGCGAATACCTTACCAAAATAGAACGCATACTCTTCAAGTTCCTCTGGAAGAAACAGGCTCCATTGGTGAGGAGATCCATCTGCTGTTAACACCCTTCTAATGGAGGGCTGGGCATGCCGTGGCTGATGATGCACAAACATCGCTGAGGCTACGCCATCTCCAGGTATGCCTGACCGGTGAACCGGTGTGGCTGTCGTTTGTGAGACAAGCTCTTCCACAACTCGTCTCACTAACAGAGCTGCAGTCCTGGGTCAAGCGAAGACCGAAAATGGGTGCCTGGCACCTCGAGTGCCTACAGGCGCTCACAGCCCTCTACCAAGCGGAAACAGCAATCAGCGGAGACTCCACTTCGACATTCTATAGGGGATTAGTGGAGGATAGGTGCGACGACGTTCTCGGGGAAACTCTAGGCATCGAGGAGGACGAACTGACCAGTCTGTTCGGGAGGACTTTCTGTCCAGGGCCTATGGATAACTTCCAGAGGTCTCTGGCCTGGCAGTGCTACCGAGGAGCTCTACCAGTTCGAGACAAAATCTACAGGCACGGACGCCCTGGCAGAGATCCTGCCAAAAGACCTGTTCAAGATGCGAGCAGGACATCGAAACCATTCTGCACGCAATTGTTCAGTGCCCAGGGGTGTCCGACCTGTGGAATTATTTCGAACAGCTGCTGTCACGTGTGGGACGCATCCAGTTGTCAGCCGAGTCCATCGTGAGGATCACCCCGCCGCCTTCATTTAAGAACGAAGGAGAGGCGGTTTTCTTCTGTCTGGTGGCTATGGCGAAAGAGGAAATATGGTGGACGAGGTTAAAAGGACTGAGGGAAAACACCTTCCTCTCCGGACAACAACTTATCCCCTTCTTTAAGTATCACTTCAGAAGGAAGGTGAGAGTGAGAGAGAGGTGCTACACCCCAGTAAATTCGCTGAAAGGTGGGTGAATGTGGCGAAAATGGCCCGAGTGCATGGGCCTTCTCTGTATATAAACCTGTAGGTTGAGGAAGATAAACAGAGGGAAGACAGGAACACCTACAAAACGTGTTCCTGGTATTGAGGGTCGTTCTATCCACGGGGTGTAAAACAACCCTGCAGTAACGTTGCCCCCTATTTGGGGATTTCAATTGTTATTTTATTATATATAGTTTATTGTTATTTATTAATGTTAAAGTTATTTTTATGTAAAACCCCCGCCGCCACGTCTTGTAATGTCCCATTTTTGTACGCCCCTGTGGCAAATAAAGAAAGATATCTATCTATCTGTCTATCTGTCTGTCTGTTTGTCAATGTTATTTGTTAACAGATGTCTCAATGAAGTTGAGAGCCAAGTTACTATTTACAGTTTAATAGTTTTAAATCCCAACGCCAAACCAAAGTTGAGTGTTATAATTGACAGCTCCATACTAGAGGCTGCTCTCTATATAGAACTATTGATAAATATTTATTGTAAGTCATGAGGAATCATGTTTTAGTGGAAGGAAAAGCAGGGAGGGAATTAATGAAAAACACCAAAAGATAAACTAACTCCAAAATCACCTCCAGGGAGGTATCAAGAAAGTCTATAAACATAAATAATAATTGTTTCTACTTTTGGCACAAGGCCAGCAAATACCCAGTGCATTACTGGTACTTTATTTTATCGACCCGTAAGGATGAAAGGCAAAGTTAACCTCGGCGGGATTTGAACTCAGAATGGCAAGGGCCGTAACACTATACGTCAAAGCATGGCGTCCGATCCCCGACCGATACTGCCAATCCACCCCACTTAAACATAAATAATAATGATTTCTTTATTAGCCACACAGGACTCACATTAAGGAAACATTAAAGACGATATAGGATGATACAGTGTGGGTTTTTCTTTGTGTGAAATAAAATTTATAAAAGAAGCTAAGGAAATAAACATTTAAAACAAACATAACAATTTACCCAAAGGTGAGAAGACTTTAAGGGTCACTCATAGAAATCCCACAAAAAGCCTCAGTCATCCTGTCCACTAGGGCAAAGTACCCTTTCCTAGTTTTTCTACTCCAATCTACAGGTGTATGCTCAAGAGTATTGGGATCATAATTACAATTTCATGGTTCAATTTCCTAACCAGTTGGCAAAGCACATCATTTTATCCTGCTTCAGTTCACTCAGCTGAAAATGAGTACCAATGGCAGCTGTGGGCCAGTCAGGAGTTTGTATGCTCAATTACTTAATAGAAGCAGGATATGGTTCAGCCTGCATCCAAACCATGTAAACATGGAAAAGCAAATGTCAAAATAATCATTCTCTCTTATATATCATTTATATATATTTTTATGTATATATATCTATATATATATACATAATTATTAATATACTAGTTGAATGACCCGACGTTGCCTGGGTTACTGCTGTTCTTTTTCAGATTAGTAAACAATAAATATGAAGATATATATTTTTTCTCATAATTATTTCAAAATATGTATATTTTGTAAAAAAAAAAAAAATATCAAAATTGTAATGATAATAGAATTTTGAAATGAAAATCTGTCAATCTTGAAGCACCTCAGGGTAAACAATATTCATTGTGTAATTTTTTGTTGGTGTCCAAATGAATAAATTGTTGCTGCTTTCAACTCATGAGCAACCAACGTAGAGTTGACCAGAGAAACATGTAGTAGAGAGATCAAGTCAAACAACTTTGAAGGATTGACCCTGAGATTTATTAATTGAAATAACAAAACTTAGTTTGACTGGAAACTGAAGCTTCTTAAATTCAAATGGAACAGCTATAGATATGAGAGGAATTTTTAGAATAAAGACATTCTTTTTCAATATTGTAAACAAATAAGTATCAATATTCAAAAGAAATATATATTAATTATTATTTTTGTATGCAGTGTAAATTAACCAAATATAAGAAAATGTATTAAATTCTAATTTAACGGTATGAGAATATAAATATAAACGAACAGACACACATACACTCACACAAACACAAACTTATAAAAAACACAGACATACATTCATACAAACACACACAGTTTCACCCACCAGCGTTTGTTATGTCAGTTGTCACAGAAATATATATATACTCACCCACACATACATTCTCACATACACTCACACACATATACTTGTCAGTCATCACATGTGAAGATGTGTGTATGTGTTTAATTCTCTGTATATCTGCTTAAATATTTACGTGAAGATGTATGTGTATGTAACAAACATACGTAATGAATGTGTAAACACACACATACTCACAAACACACACACACACATATACAAAATGTGACGTTGCTGTCATCGTCATCATCGACATCGCTGTCGTCGTCGACATCGCTGTCATCGTCGTCGTCGCTGTCATCATCGTCGTCGTCGCTGTCATCGCCGTCGTAATATAGTTGAGTATAGAAAGATTTATTTTAGTTAAAATGTTATATTGTTTTAATCCAATGGAAATAAAAATTACATGTTGTTTATCCTGGGAGGAGGGGGGAGGGGGTGTCTATAAAAGTTGATTTGATTTGGTCGAGCCATTTGAGAATGCATAAGGAAACTGACAGACATACAGAGACTCAAAGTTCATATATAATCATACATATATATAGACATGGATTGGCAGTATCGGTAGAGGGTCGGACGCCATGCTTTCCAGCATAGTTACGTCCCTTTACGATCTGAGTTCAAATCCCGCTGAGGTTGACTTTGCCTTTCATCCTTACGGGTTCGATAAAATAAAGTACCAGTAATGCACTGGGTAATTGCTGGCCTTGTGCCTAAAGTAGAAACAATTATTTATATATATATATATGTGTGTGTAAATATATATATATATATATCATCATCATCATTATCATCATCATCGATTAACATCTATCTTCACGCTAGCTTGGGTTAGCCATGTAGAGCGAATATATATATGTTTAAAAAAAATTTAAATATGGCAAAGCTGGCCATTGATCGCTCGTATACAGGAAACTGACTGGCCAGTCTGCTAATATGCAGATCTGACTGATCAGCCAGTCTGCTAATATGCAAATCAGGCCGATCAGTCACTGTATATTTTAGAAAATATCATATATGTTCACTAGCTCTGACAATTGGCAGGTGAACAGTGAGCTGTACTGATGAAGGGTGATACCCAGAAACATTATTGTCTGCAGTTCTGTTTACATGCCAACATAAGAGCAAGAATGAATGGTTCATTCTACATGTTGTTGAAGTGTGTTTTACTCCGTCAATACATCGATTTATCCAGCTCCTGGTTGTGTTGTTATTCCTCTGAGGAACTGGAATCATATGCTATGATTCCAGTTCCTCAGAGGAATAACAACACAACTAGGAGCTGGACATATCGATGTACCTGTCTTTCCCACACCGATTCGGACTGCCTGAAAAGGTCACAGCCAATGATGGCTGTCACCGAAATATATATAACAGTATATATATAATTTATAATAAGCGAAGCCAAATTTTACATATTTGACTTAATTATTTTATATATATATATATATATATATATATATATATATATATATATATATATATATATATATATATATATATATATATATATATATATATATATATATATTTACTGAAATAACAGATTAAACTGTAAGCAAAGAATCGCTGTTTTCACCCTTAACGGGATCTTCTGAAACTAAAAAAATCAATCTGTGAACGCAGAAGTAAATATTTCGAAAAACGTTACAACCGAAGGAAAACAGGAAGACGATACTTTGGTTCGTGAAGACGTTCCCTGGCAATGAACGGAAAAAGCGAAGATAATACGTCGTTATGTGGATCGTTGAGAACAATTACACGTTTATGGTACAAATGAAGTCGTAGACTAATATTCTATTTAGGAAACCGAATGATTCTCGGCTTCGGAGTTAAGAATAATGTAAATAAATTAGTTGAACGAAAATGACAGAGGTTATTAAAATCGTAAAAGTAATAATTAAATATATACATATACACATCTATATACGTACATACATGTGCATACGCAAAACACACGCCATGCATGCATATACATGCACGCACACATAAACATGCACACACGTACGTAAACCGGCGCGACACATATACCCGCACACATACGAACGTATACACCAAATACACATATAAATATATATATATGTGTGTGTGTACATATAATTATATATACATATATAAATATATACGCAGAAATGCGTATATAACGCACATACACATACAGGTAAATACACGTACACATATGTTCACCAAAATATATTGCGTTCACAGACTGATTTTTTTTAGTTTCCGAAGATCCCGTTAAGGGTGAAAACAGCGATTCTTTGCTTAAACTTTAATCTGTTATTTTAATAAATATTTGCTCTAGGGTTCTTATATATTTGATATATATTTATCCCTATCGAGTACTCTTTGGATTTTAGTCTTCGCATTTATTATTATTACTATATATATATATATATATATATATATATATATATATATATATATATATATATATATATATATATATATATATATATATATTTATTTATTAACGGGATCTTCTGAAACTAAAAAAAATCAGAAGATCCCGTTAAGGGTGAAAGCAGCAATTCTTTGCTTAAACTTTAATCTGTTATTTTAATAAATATTTGCTCTACCGTTCATTTGATATATATTTATCCTTATCGAGCCCGCTTTGGATTTTAGTGTTCAAATTTATTATTATTACGATATATATATATATATATATATATATATATATATATATATATATATATATATATATATATATATTACGCTGGTACCACAAGACATACAGCCCACATCGTAAAGTGATCATGTAGGTGTCAGGACAAAAAGCACCCAGCCCATACTGTTAAGTGGACGTATAAAAGACACGACAAAAAGTACCCAGCACACAATGTCAATGTGGTTGGCGTTAGGAATGGCATCCAGCCATAGAAAACCAGATAGAAACACTCCTAAATGAGCAAGACATGGACACCCAACCCAACTTACCTCTAAATGGAACAAACCCGTCTAACCCATGCTAGCGTGGAAGATAGACGTTAATCGATGATGATGATAATGATGATGATACACACACATATATGTGTGTATATATATATATATATATATGTATATATATATATGTATATATATATATATATATATATATATATATATATATATATATATATATATATATATATATATATAAATCAATAATAATGAGTTCAAATCTCAGGCGATCATTTACAATGAAATAGCTCAAAGAAAGAAAGAGTATTTCTGAGCCGTGAATATAGGTTAACACAAATCAATATATTTGATAAACACAAATATCCTCATATTTATGTTTGTATTGTAAATGACCAAGTTAGCTAGATAGAAATATACTAATAATAATATTACAGTTTGCCTATCATGACTTAAGATAATACATCATAAATCAACAAAAACAAATTGTACTGGCAATGGCCGTAGTGCTTGGACAAATTTAAATTTCAAAATCAAACCTGTTCCGTGGACAGGTTTAAACCTTAAAATCCAAATATGTTTCGAATAATGAAAAAGTGGAAGAAAATACCGCATTTTGATCTCCTCAGCAAGCACTATAAAAATTGGTATGTTCCACTTCAAAATATTTAGGAAACATATTTGGATTTTAAGGTTTAAACCTGTCCACGGAACAGGTTTGATTTTGAAATTTAAATTTGTCCAAGCACTACGGCCATTGCCAGTACAATTTGTTTTTGTTGATTTATGATGTATTATCTTAAGTCATGATAGGCAAACTGTAATATTATTATTAGTATATTTCTATCTAGCTAACTTGGTCATTTACAATACAAACATAAATATGAGGATATTTGTGTTTATCAAATATATTGATTTGTGTTAACCTATATATATATATATATATATATATATATATATATATATATATATATATATATATATATATATATATATATATATATTTATTTTATCCCTATCGAGCCCTCTTTGGATTTTAGTCTTCAAATTTATTATTATTACTATATATATATATATATATATATATATATATTTATTAAAATAACAGATTAAAGTTTAAGCAAAGAATCGCTGCTTTCACCCTTAACGGTTTGGATTTTAGTCTTCAAATTTATTATTATTACTATATCACCTTGATCACCTTGACCGACCAGTCTGTCGGGCGTCCATTCGGCGCCGCTGATCACAGCACGCCGTCCATTCCTCTCTGTAGTCCTCATCCATGTAGTCCCAATCGTATTCTTCAAATCGTAACTCCACTCTACCTAATGGAGGCCTTCCGAATTGTCGTTTCCGCTCACGCGGGTACCACTCGGCAACTGCGCAGGTCCACCGATTATCGGTGAACCGGGCGACGTGTCCAGCCCATCTGAACTTGCTGCGCATATATTCCGTGATGACGTCCCTCACGCCGGACTTCTGTCTGATGACTTCGCTCCTGATGTGCTCTCTCAACGAGATTCCTAGCATTGATCTCTCCATGGCTCTTTGAGCCGTTAGAAACCTCTGCTCTTCTCTCTTCGTTGAGGCCCAAGTTTCACTGCCATATAACATTGCAGGTAAAACTGTGCTATTGAAGAGGTTGGCGCGCGTGGTCTTGTCCAACCTCCCCTTGAGCACATCCCTTATGCCGTTAAACGCCTTCCATCCGGCCCTTACTATCCGCGAGATCTCCCTCTCAATGTCTCGGCGCATGTTCACTTCTTGTCCCAGATAGACGTATTCCTCCACCACCTCTATTTCATCACCGCCAACCACAATTCGACCTGTTGCTACGTTGTCGGACCTCATGAACTTCGTTTTCATGCGTTCATCTTGAGGCCTACTGCAGAGCTTTTGATGTCGAGCTCCGTCAGCATTGTCTGAAGCTGATCCGTGGTTTCAGCGATGAGTACGATGTCATCAGCGAAACGGAGGTGGGCAAGTATCTCGCCGTTGATGTTGACACCGCCTTGCCAGTCAATGCCTCTGATGATCTGCTCGAGACACGCGGTGAAAAGTTTTGGAGAGATCGTATCTCCTTGCTTCACTCCCTTCTCGACCGGCACTCGTACGGGTGATGACAGCAGAGCTATGTCGGTGGTGCATCCGGAACACGCCTCCCTGAGCAGTTGAACGTATTGCGCCTCGACTCCTTGCCTCTGCAGCGAGTTCAGCACTGCGTTGATTTCGACGCTGTCGAAGGTCTTCTCGTAGTCTACGAACGCAACGTAAAGAGGCATCTTGTACTCTTTTGCTCGCTCAAGCAGTTGTGTTAGAGTAAATATGTGATCCATCATGCTGTAGTTTTTCAGGAAGCCGGCTTGCTCTCTCGGTTGCTGTTCGTCCAGATGACGTGATAACCTGTTCAGGATTATCTTCGTGAACAGCTTGTACATGTGAGACAGCAGGCATATGGGTCGGTAGTTCTTCAGATCTTCTCTATCGCCCTTCTTGTATAGCAGGATGGTATTCGACTCTTTCCACTGCGAGGGTATTCTTCCCTCGTCCAGATAGTGTGTGAATCGCTCGGCGAGGATTTTCCAGAGCTGCTCTCCGCCTGACTTCAACACCTCCGATGTTATGCCGTCTTTCCCTGGCGCCTTTCCGATTTTCATCAAGCCGACGGCTCTTTCGACCTCACCGACAAGGATGGGTGGCACATTTTCTTCCTGTTGGAGTGACGGCAACGGCTGCACATTCCCGGCAGACTTGAAGAGCTTGGTGTAGAAGTCTTCGCAAACCTTTTCCACCTCACTCTTGTCGCTGACCGGTACTCCATCTGTGTTTTTCAGGGTTGTCACCTCCGATCTGTACATTGCCATGTCCCTCTCGCATTTCTTGAGGCTCTTCTTTTCCTTTGCGGCCTTCAGGAGCTTCTCCATCCAGTATGCCTCGAAGTCTCTCTTCAGTTGTTGACGTATCACTCTGCTGAGAAGGGAATATTCGAGGTGATCTTCAGGTGTCCTCTTCATATTCTTCCTCTTCTCAAGCAACTTCATAGTTTCCTCCGAGACTCTTCCCTTCCGCTCCCTCGGGCACACACCCTTAGCCCTCCTCAAGCACTCCTTCAGTTTCCTTATCAGTAAGTCGTAGTCAGCGTCTATGCCGTCTCCTTGACGACACTTTTCCTGCATAATGGCTTCCTGTAGCTGCGCCTCGTTGAACACCCGGACGCGTTCTCCCTTCGACGCAAAATGCAGCGCCTTCTTCTCCCACGTCCGGTCGATGACGATCCTCACCCTCACCAGACGATGATCACTGCCAGTGTTGAATGGCGTTATGACGGAGTCGTCCTGCAGTATGCGTCGCTTGTCGACCAAGATGTAGTCAATCTCGTTTCGGTGCTCAGAATTTAGCGATACCCAGGTCCATCTCTTCTCCTTCTTCTTCCTGAATAGGCTGTTTCCGATGTAGAGCCGTCTCGCCTCCGCCATGGTGACCAGACGCTCTCCTGGCGCAGAGGTGACCCTGGCTGTCTGATAGCTATGGTAGCGGGAGTCAATGTCCTGGCAGGTTTTACCATGCTACACAGGTATCAGACTATTGATCCTAGAGATGATTCATCATCTTCTAGAGTTCAAAAGCTAGCTAAACTGAAGAGGTATCGGCCTGCCCGCCCAGCCAGTGGGATGGCGTCATCTTATGGTTAAAACAGCACGAAGAAAAGGGCCTCAGTACCCTGCGCGTCAATCGGGCCACTCCACGACGGCGGAGTGCAATCCGAGCGACGAGAGGCTGCTAAGAATCACAGGTTCCCGAAGGCTGCCAAGGAACAGGACTAACTTTGCCATATGCACCTACAACGGCAGGTCTTTGGCAGGGTGGCAAGGACTGAACCACCTAATGGAGGAGAAGAAGAAGATCAGGTGCGACGTGTTAGGGCTGTGTGAGACCCGCCAGAAGAAGGAGGCGAGTTCGCGATGGCAAGATGGATGCGCCTTGAGACTCGGGAAAGCAGAGGGTGCCAGTTCGGTCGGAGGTATAGGGTTCATCGTAAGCAAGGTATGGGCTTCAAAGGTCGCTTCTTGCCAGTTCATATCGTCATGGATTGGTGTACTGAACGTGAACCTCTCAGGGAAAGCCACCCTCAAGATCGTCCAGACCTACGCTTCCACAAGTGCCAGCGACGACGATGAGGTGGAAGAATTCTATCGCCAGCTAGACAAAGTGCTAGCTGTGAAGTCCACTTACACCATCGTGATGGGAGACTTCAACGCAAAGGTCGGACAGGGACGGCAAGGAGAAGAGTATTACTATATATAATATATATATATATATATAAATTAATAAAAACAAAGAAACAGTTCCTTATATTAAAAAAATTCATAATTTTACGATCGTTTCTAGGATATATATGTGTGTTGGTATGTATATCATATAGATCTATGTAAAAATTTTACAAACTATCAGAAGAAATATACATACCTACACATATATATGCTGTCTTCAGAAATAATTGTTTCTACTTTTGGCACCCTCTAACGATAGAAATAATTGTTTCTACTTTAGGCACAAGCCCAGCAATTACCCAGTGCATTACTGGTACTTTATTTTATCGACCCCGTAAGGATGAAAGGCAAAGTCAACATCGGCGGCATTTGAACTCAGATCGTAAAGGGACGTAACTATGCTGGAAAGCATGGCGTCCGACCCTCTACTGATACTGCCAATCCACCGCCCTCTATCTACCGATAGAAATAATTGTTTCTACTTTAGGCACAAGGCCAGCAATTACCCAATGCATTACTGGTACTTTATTTTATCGACCCCGTCGATAGAAATAATGATATTTGTTTATTGAAAAAAAAACCAACAAAGATTTAATATAATAGGTCTAACATTTTTTTTACTAATGATGCCAATGTCAGATTTGGAAGGGCATATAAGACTTATAGAAGGATTAGAGTTAAAGTTAGATTTGTGATCTTTCAGGTTAAAGTGTGGTTTTTTCAGTGCCAAAGGTTCAGTTCTATCTTCAATATTGAGTTTATTTACTATGTTGTGTTTTGTTGTTGATATTGGTAAGTGCAGCATTATTTGTTTTTTTTAATAATTTTTCCTGAGTTCTTTATAAATGAACTCATTGTAATTATCAATATCCATGTGGTACAGATTTCCAGTTTTGTCAGAGTGGACATGGACTTTGTTAGATTTTTTTAGATCCAATAGGGTAGAATCAAGATCCTTTTGAAAATTAGATTTATATTTCTTAAATTTGAGGTGTTTGATTAAGTTAAAAAGGTCTTTCTCGAAGTTTTCAAGCAAGGAGTTGTGTGGTGGGTTCTTATATGTAGTGAAATCATATAAATATTTCTTATCAGTACATTTTGTTTTTTTTATGAAAGTGGTAGGCCCTCCATCTGACCCTTTTGATGAATTGGTTGGTTTTTTGTATCATAAGAAGTAAGAATTCATCCTTAGAAGGTATTGGTATATTCTTTAAAGAAGTTTCCAAGTATTGTTTTTCCATTGTAATATGGATAATGGACAAGAAAAAGAGCTCAACTATATACATAGGGAGTTATAAAATTATATATATAAATATAAAAAATATATATTAAAATATGAATACCTGTATAAAATTAGGAGCAAAGTATGTAGATAAATCTACCAAAATATACTGTAGTGTTCAATCCGTATGAAGAACTCAATGTAATCCAACTATCATGAAAAGAGATGTATTCAACATTTTTTTTCGATGAAAATCACAGGAAAACAGAGTCTTTCATGATATTTGGATTACATTGAGTTCTTCATACGGATTGGACACTACAGTATATTTTGGTAGATTTATCTACACACACACACACACACACACACACACATATATATATATATATATATATATATATATATATATAAAACGAAGGAGTTGTGGTAAGGAAACAGATGGATCATAACGCACCAAAGTACTCAATACTTGAGGTAGTAGAGTGGGTAATAGGAACCAGTAAGACCCCGACGGCTGAGCTCAAGCCGTTTCGACGGCTAATTCTGGACTAAATGAAAATTTATCCTGGTATTTAAATAGCCGATCTTCTCAAGGGGTAATTCCATATATGGTCAATGTGATTGTCAAAAGTCAGTAGTAATTCTGTGATTGCAAATTAGTAGGAAAGATGGTGGCTAAACCTGCCAGTAGGAGAAAGAGGGGAGGGGTGGAGTAGACCCAATCAAGCGTTGGTAGTGCCAGCTACAGCTGGGCATGAGGTCAAAGAAGATACTGGGGAGGGGGAGGGGGAGGAAGTCGGAACGGTAGGTAGAACAATGAGGAGTAAAAATATATATGAAAGAAAAAATACTGAGGGTGAAGAAAAGCGAATAGGTGTAAAGGAAAAAGTAAAGCAAGTTCTACGACCTAAGTCTCTAGCTATTGTTAGGCTAGATAAATAAATAAAGAAAGAAAGAAAGAAGTAAAGAAAGAAATAAAGAAATAACGAAATAAGTAAATGAACTAGGTGGGACGGAATAGGCAAGGACCCTTTTAAGAGGTATAAGTACGTAAATCATACGGTGACGGGTCAACAAATGGGGCCAAACTACTAAAGAGACTACCACGAAATAAATAATAAAGGTTTCTATCCCGGGCCCAATGCCAGCAACCACCCAGTGCAGCAAAGTAAACTAGTACGAGATAATAATTCTGAGTCCCGAAAAAAATATATACTAATGCTAACTCTAAAAGATCTTAAACAAGCTACATGAAAGTTCGTACGAAGTAAAGGTAGGATACGGAAAAATAAATTCAGAATCCACCCCGCCCAAAAGAAAAGCGAAGAAAGAAATACTGAAACGAGAAAATAAGGCGTAAGTGCCACTAAGAAATATAGAAGGCACGGAAAATAGTGGGAGCGGTCGGAAAAAGGGGGCAAGTATCCGGGGTCTAAACCAACTGCTATAAAAAGCGGAGTCCGCCAAATCTATCATAGACTAGGGGAGGGGTGGGGGTACTAAGGCTACAAGGGGCCAAAGGGCAGCCTCGGGTGGGCGAGAAAAGACGCCGACAAAGAAGAAGAGCTGGGGTAGAAGGACTAAGTAGGGATGGGGGGAAGGAATAAAGGAAGCGATAAAAGAATAAAAAGAAGATCTTACGTCTCCCTTGGCAAGCAGGGGTTACCCATTGCAAAATCGGCAAGTGGGGTGTTATAGCCCTAGTCTACCCCCCCGGGTCATTATGGGGTTTGAGGGCGAGGTAAGTCCTACGCAAGCTATGTTTACATGCAGTAACCAGTTCATCTTTCTTGTTTAGGAGTTGGTCCGTCGAAAACAGCATTTGTAAAGTTTCCTCCGAGCATAAATTGCACGGACGGCGTCCTATATAGGACTTACCGCATGTGACTTCAAGACCCGGCTATACCAACATAGACATACCTTCCGAAACCCGGCCCGGCGTCACGCCACTACACTTTCGGGCCACATATGGGACCTCAAGGACAACAACATCACCTATGATCTCACTTGGAGATTACTGTCTAGAGCCAATTCTTACACGGGAGGACGCCGTCCGTGCAATTTATGCTCGCAGGAAACTTTACAAATGCTGTTTTCGACGGACCAACTCCTAAACAAGAAAGATGAACTGGTTACTGCATGTAAACATAGATTGCGTAGGACTTACCTCGCCCTCAAACCCCATAATGACCCGGGGGGGGGGGTAGACTAGGGCCAAGGGAGACGTAAGATCTTCTTTTTATTCTTTTATCGCTTCCTTTATTTCCTTCCCCCCATCCCTACTTAGTCCTTCTACCCCAGCTCTTCTTCTTTGTCGGCGTCTTTTCTCGCCCACCCGAGGCTGCCCTTTGGCCCCTTGTAGCCTTAGTACCCCCACCCCTCCCCTAGTCTATGATAGATTTGGCGGATTCCGCTTTTTATAGCAGTTGGTTTAGACCCCGGATACTTGCCCCCTTTTTCCGACCGCTCCCACTATTTTCCGTGCCTTCTATATTTCTTAGTGGCACTTACGCCTTATTTTCTCGTTTCAGTATTTCTTTCTTCGCTTTTCTTTTGGGCGGGGTGGATTCTGAATTTATTTTTCCGTATCCTACCTTTACTTCGTACGAACTTTCATGTAGCTTGTTTAAGATCTTTTAGAGTTAGCATTAGTATATATTTTTTTCGGGACTCAGAATTATTATCTCGTACTAGTTTACTTTGCTGCACTGGGTGGTTGCTGGCATTGGGCCCGGGATAGAAACCTTTATTATTTATTTCGTGGTAGTCTCTTTAGTATTTTGGCCCCATTTGTTGACCCGTCACCGTATGATTTACGTACTTATACCTCTTAAAAGGGTCCTTGCCTATTCCGTCCCACCTAGTTCATTTACTTATTTCGTTATTTCTTTATTTCTTTCTTTACTTCTTTCTTTCTTTCTTTATTTATTTATCTAGCCTAACAATAGCTAGAGACTTAGGTCGTAGAACTTGCTTTACTTTTTCCTTTACACCTATTCGCTTTTCTTCACCCTCAGTATTTTTTCTTTCATATATATTTTTACCCCTCATTGTTCTACTTACCGTTCCGACTCCCCCCCCTCCTCAGTATCTTCTTTGACCTCATGCCCAGCTGTAGCTGGCACTACCAACGCTTGATTGGGTCTACTCCACCCCCTCCCCTCTTTCTCCTACTGGCAGGTTTAGCCACCATCTTTCCTACTAATTTGCAATCACAGAATTACTACTGACTTTTGACAATCACTTTGACCATATATGGAATTACCCCTTGAGAAGATCGGCTATTTAAATACCAGGATAAATTTTCATTTAGTCCAGAATTAGCCGTCGAAACGGCTTGAGCTCAGCCGTCGGGGTCTTACTGGTTCCTATATATATATATATATATATATATATATATTAGTAAAAGGAAAAGAAAATGCTGACAAATTTTTCCCAGTGAAAAATAGTTTAATTAGGAATAAGTATAAATTAGTAATAAGTATTGGTTAGTATTCAGTTTTAGTTTTAAGTTTTTACCGGTTGCGCATTTCTAATGCTTTTCAAAAATAATTTTGAGATAGAGCGGGCGTGATGTTTGCTCTAATCTGATCACTTTTGGAAATTCTTCCTGTTTTATGTGAAAAAAGTGGCTCCAGGGGTATTAAGATTTGGTTGGTTGTTGAATGCCACGTGAATGAGTACTATAAATTTCGCGCCAATTCGTGTTGCAAAAATTCTTGTAGTCAAAACAATTTTGATTGGTCGGTAGAGGTCACGTGAATGTTAAAAATTGATTTTGTGCCAAATGTAAGATTGTCGAAGAGTGTCTTTTTCGCCTGATTTTCACTGAAAAATAAGTTTATTAAGACAAATATGTGTGTGTGTTGTGTAGTAAAGAGGTTCATTGTTGTGATAATGGTCAGTATGGATGTGTGTGTGAATTGCAGTCATGTTGAAAGGTCAACAGTTCAGGTGTCTATTAAGACAAATGTGTGTGTGTGTAGTAGCAGAGTGGTTCGTAGTAGAGGGAATAAATTCGGTCAGTAGGAATGTGTGTGTACATATGTGGGGGATATTTTAACATGTTGAAAGATATTTTTCAGCTCTTGTCTTATACGGAGAAGTGTGTGTGTGTGTGTGTGTGTGTGTGTCTGTTTGTATGTTAGTGTACGCGTGTGTATGTGTGTGTATATGTGTGTATGTGTGTGTGTGTATATGTGTGTATGTGTGTGTGTGGATGGACCAGTATTTTTGTGATATTGGTAAAAATGGTGTACATTATTCGATATTTTCAGTAATTTGCAAAAACGATTCTCTCAAAAGAACATCAAAAACATTAATAATAAAAGAGGTGAAATGATGTATAGTATTGTCATAACACCAAGGTATGTGTGGGTGTCCAGATTGTACGTACTGCAAGGGGAATCCATTAGGCCCTGCCGTATGGGAATACTTGTGTACAAATATGTATGTGCCCATCAGTGTGCAATGCATGTGTACGTATATGTATGTGTGTGTGTCGGCACCTTTATATCTATAAACATCAAAAGGTATGCAAATTTGTGTATATTTGTGTTGCACCATAGGACATGTGTGTTTACGTATGTCATTGTGTTTATATGTGGATAGAAATGTATGTAGGATGTATACTGATGTAGGTATGTATGATGTAGGTATGTATATATATATATATATATATATATATATATATATATATATATATATATATATATATATATATATATATATATATATATATATATATATATATATATATATATATATATATATATATATATATATATATATATATATATATATATTAAAATAACAGATTAAAGTTTAAGCAAAGAATCGCTGCTTTCACCCTCAACGGGATCTTCTGAAACTGAAAAAATAAATCTGTGAAGGATTGAGAAATAGGGTCCAGAGGTTCAGTCCGGTCCTGGATGTTGAGTTCTGAAGAGATTTTAAACCCACCATCATTGATGTCATTAATTGTTTCTACTTTAGGCACAGGGCCAGCAATTACCCAGTGCATCACTGGTACTTTATTTTATCGACCCCGTAAGGATGAAAGGCAAAGTCAACCTCGGCGGGATTTGAACTCAGATCGTAAAGGGACGTAACTATGCTGGAATTAATGACACTCCGATCGGTTTTACGATAATCCTTGGTTACAGCATTATGTAGCAGTTGATAGTAAGTACTGCGCTCCACTTAATATAGATTACCAGCTTTGTAGGAGTGGACGTGCACGGCATTATAATCCTTAATAGAACGAATTCTGTTCTTCAGGTCCTGTTGGAAGGAATTGCTCCTGTTCCGAAATTTGATACTCCGTATGAGTTTCAAGACATCGCTTTCGAAGGGTAACAAAGCTGGGTTACTCGGAGGGTTATTATAAGTTTTAAACCTATATTTATCCTGTTTATTGTCCGCGTTTTCCTGGTTATCGAAATAAAAGGCGCGCCAACGCAACCTTTTAAACGAATCCGTTTTTTTGTATAAGAAGTCTTAAATATGTCTTCCCGCCTGGTACGGGTATGTTCTTTATAGAAATATTCGGGTGTTGTTTCTGCATGATGAATATAAGTCGATAGAGTGCTCAACCGAGGGAGCCAAATAGTAATAATAATAAATGTGAAGACTAAAATCCAAAGAGGGCTCGATAAAGATAAATATATATCAAATATATAAGAACCCTAGAGCAAATATTTATTAAAATAACAGATTAAAGTTGAAGCAAAGAATAGCTGATTTCACCCTTAACGGGATCTTCTGAAACTAAAAAAATCAATCTGTGAACGCAGAAGTAAATATTTCGAAAAACGTTGCAACCGAAGAAAAATAGGAAGACGATGCTTTGGTTCGTGAAGACGTTCCCTGGCAATGAATGGAAAAAAGCGAACATAATACGTCGTTATGTGGACCGCTGAGAACAAATAAACGCAAAGACAAAAGCACGTTTATGGTATAAACTAATATTCTATTTAGGAAAACGAATGATTCTCGGATTCGGAGTTAGGAATAATTATTTCTACTTTTGGCACAAGGCCGACAATTATTCCAGTGCATTACTGGTACTTTATTTTATCGACCTCGTAAGGATGAAAGGCAAAGTTAACCTCGGCGGGATTTGAACTCAGACCACAAGGGGCCGTAACTCTTTGCTGCAAAGCATGGCGTCCGACCCTCCACCGATACTGCCAATCCACCGCCCTTTTACGTCTTGATGTGGTAGCTAAGTATATTTTATGTTTATATAATTACTTATTTGTATAGGTAAGTATACCTTACCCGTATGTTTTGTGGGGGTACGTATACTTTCTCGTACGTATATATGCTTGTATTTGTTATAGGTATATATATTATATTATATTGGTATGTGTATATATGGTTGTGTGTATATGTGTATTTCGTTTTTGTGTGTGTATGCGTGTTTGCAGGTATGTATGGTGTGTATGGTGTGTACTTTGAATTTTGGTATATGTACGTTTGGTAAACATATGTGTATTAACCTGTAGGTATGTGCGTGCGTTATATACGTTTATATAATTATATGTAGACACACACATATATTTTTATGTGTATTTGTGTATACGTTCGTATGTGTGCGAGTGTTTATGTCTATGTGCATATTTTTTTGCATGCATGGCATGTGTTTTCGCGTATGCACGTGTATGTACGTATATAGATGTGCGTCTGTATATATTTAATTATTATTACTTTAATAACCTCTGTCATTTTCGTTCTACTAATTTATTTACTTTATTCTTAACTCCGAATCCGAGAATCATTCGTTTTCCTAAATAGAATATTAGTTTATACAATAAACGTGGTTTTATCTTTGCGTGTATTTGTTCTCATCACTCCACATAACGACGTACTATCCTTGCTTTCCCCCCCCCGTTCATTGTCAGGGAACGTCTCCACGAACCAAAGCATCGTCTTCCTATTTTCCTTCGGTTGCAACGTTTTTCGAAATATTTACTTCTGCGTTCACAGATTGATTTTTTTAGTTTCAGAAGATCCCGTTAAGGGTGAAAGCAGCGATTCTTTGCTTAAACTTTAATCTGTTATTTTAATAAATATTTGATCTAGGGTTCTTATATATTTGATATATATTTATCTTTATCGAGCCCACTTTGGATTTTAGTTTTCACATTTATTATTATTACTATATATTGGCAGTATCGGAAGAGGGTGGGACGCCATGTTTTGACGCATAGAGTTACGGCCCTTGCCATTCTGAGTTCAAATCCTGCCGAGGTTAACTTTGCCGTTCACCCTTACGGGGTCGATAAAATAAAGTACCAGTAATGCACTGGGTATTTGCTAGCCTTGTGCCAAAAGTAGAAACAATTATTATTACTATATATATATATAGATTTTGAGTTTATGTTGGTTGTATACCAACACCTCAGTATGCAGGCTGGAGCACTCGACGAAGTGCGCAGGTTGGTTTGGTTACTCCGGAGTAGTGTAAAATAAAGTTAAATAAAAGTCAAATGATTAAAATTTAGCTTCGTTTATTACTGCTATATATATTTCAGTGACAGCCACCTTTGGCTGTGACCTCTTCAGGCAGTTCGAATTAGATACTAATTCGAACTGCCTGAAGAGGTCACAGCCAAAGATGGCTGTCACTGAAATATATATAGCAGTAATAAACGAAGCTAAATTTTAATCATTTGACTTTTATTTAACTTTATTTTATATATATATATATATAGATAAATCTACCAAAAGTTTACGGTAGTATCCAATCCGTATGAAGAACTCAATGTAATCCGGATATCATGAAAAGAGAAGATGCATTCAAAAACTACTTTCGGTGAAAAATAAACGGAAAACAGAGTCAAGATAAATTAATAAAATAATGAATAAACAAAGAAACAGTTCCTTATATTAAAAACATTCATCATTTTACGATCGTTTCTAGGATATATATGTGTTAGAGTTGGTATGCATATTCTATAGATCTATGTACAATATTTATACAAACTATCAGAGGGAATATACATACCTACACATATATATGCGCTGTCTTCAGAAATAATGATAATTGTTTATTGAAAAAGACAAAGATTCAATACAATAGGTCTGTTTGGGAACAGGTTTTGAATTGACCAATAGAGAGATAGTGAGGGTCAGGATAGTAATATAGTAGTAGAAGAACCTTGAATTATGGGTAGAGGAAGGTAGATTTCAGTTTTGGATGGAAAAGAATATTATGAATGAAGGATTATTTTAGGGAAGAAATAGGTCTTATGCTGACCTCAGAAATAATTTTATTTTTTCATTGAATAAAACCAACAAAGATCTAATATATTCTGTCTGTTTGGTAAGAGGTTTAGAATTAACCAATAGAAAGTTAATAATTGGCCAAATGGTAAAATAGTAGTAATTGAAGCTTATTTTAGGGGTGAAAATAGGTCAGGTGGTCAGTAAAAGGTATACAAGCAGTTGCTGTTATAAAATAAATGCCAATACAAATATCTAAGGTGACTAAAGTTTTAAGATAAGAATGTTAGTGAAAAAAATACATCTATGAAAAGAATATAAATTAATTTAATTGATGGGTATATTTATATAGATATGATAAATAAGAGTTAGATGCAGTTGAAAAGTGCTGTTAAAGATGAGGGGAAATTAAAAGAATATAAAAATAATATATATATATATATATATATACTCATACATATATCTATATACATATATATACACATACACACATATATATATATATATATACACTTATATATATACATATATATACATATATATTCACATACACACACACACATACACACATATATATATATATACATATACATATATATACACATATATATATATATATATATATATATATATATATATATATATATATATATATATATATATATACATAGATATATACATGCATATATACATACATACACATACATTTACACACACATATACACTTATATATACATATAATTATTGGGGGGGGGGGGATTAAATTTATTAGTGAGAAATAGTAAATATATATAGTTTTCAAGGAACATAGAGTCATAACCTGAAGTTAAAGCATAATATATGTTTACTTAATGGTATCAGTTTTAGGAAATGATATTTGTAAGAAGGAAAGCAAAATTATGTAGTTCATCAGTAGTAGAATATTAATTATAGGTTAACTAAATTAAAAATAGTTTATATATTAATTTCAAAAGTGTATATTAATTAATACTACTATATTACTATCCTGACCCTCACTATCTCTCTATTGGTCAATTCAAAACCTGTTCCCAAACAGACCTATTGTATTGAATCTTTGTCTTTTTCAATAAACAATTATCATTATTTCTGAAGACAGCGCATATATATGTGTAGGTATATATATTCCCTCTGATAGTTTGTATAAATATTGTACATAGATCTATAGAATATGCATACCAACTCTAACACATATATATCCTAGAAACGATCGTAAAATGATGAATTTTTTTAATATAAGGAACTGTTTCTTTGTTTATTCATTATTTTATTAATTTATATATATATATATAAATACATGGTGGCTGCCAACTCGTTTTCGAGTACGGCCACTACTTTATATCCATGTAGGAGAACCCCTACCGATGCGCTGAACGAGTGTGACTTTTTAGTCCAGCCAGCGACTTGAAAACTCTGGTACAAACACTACACTTGTGACAATTATTGACACATAGTGCTGGGCCCATGCATACATACATACCATACATACATACATACATAAACACACATACACACACACACACACACACACACACACACACACACACACACACACACACACACACACACACACACATATATATATATATATATATATATATATATATATATATATATAGGAGGTGAGTTTTATTGTAGCACAATAAAGCAATGCAAATATCGGATAAGTAGCAGTCACAGTTTATAGGACTGGAGTATAAATAATATAAGATCAAAAGATGGTTAAAAGAGTTCCATGTATTTTATTATGGCATTTCAAAAACAAATATCATCATGGGATGACATTTGCGTTCTCATCAGATAAAATAGGGAGACATGTTATGAAGCTTAAAAAACACTTGCGAGCAGTGAAGTGTTAAATCAACATATGAAAAATAAAGTAAGATGGATATATGAGATTGGGAAAAAAAAGAAGAGGGGGAGGGGAAAGAAAAGGTAAGGAAGAGGAAGAAAGAAAATAAAGGATGACAGGAGAGGAGTATAAGAAGGAAGGATGAGAGAGGAGGAGAAATGAGTGAGAGAGAAATAGAGATAGCCTTTAAAACTGAGAAAACACTGTCTGACAGAGAGAAATAAAAAAAAAACCGTTGTAAGATAATAGATAATAGATAATTTTAAAAGATTTTGAAATTAAAAGTTAATGAGGTTTATGAATGGTGATGTTTATGATTAAATAAAAAGGAATTAAGAATAGTATTTATTTAAGGTTTATATATTGAAGGGTTTAATAATATGTGCGAAAAAAGAATTTATTAATACGTATTATTAAAATTAAAATATTGAGAATATAATGTGAATGAAGGAGAGATTAAATGAATTATGAACTTAGAGGAATTAGTTAGGGTTTAAGTTTGTTTTTATGTATTGTAATATGTAAAAGTAAATAAAAGGTTTAATACGAGCACGAAAGGAGAGAAGAAAGAAGAAAGAAGAAAGAAGAAAGAAGAAAGAAGAAAGAAGAAAATTTAAGAAAGAAAAAAAATATATAACGTCAAAAAATATATATGTTTACAAAATTTACTAATGGTAATATTAGTATATATTAAAAATATAGTTTGTATGGCCAAGAATATAAAGAAAAAAGGAAAAAGCTATAGTGAGTAATAATATGAATTAAGAAGTAATTGAGAAGTAAAAGTTACAGATTAAAGATTAGAAATTAAAAAAGAAAAAAGGAAGAAAGGAAAAAGGATAAAAAAGAAGAAAGATAGGGGACCGCTAACGACATAGAATGAGTAAATTGTATAATATAATATACTGAAATAAGGTATAAAGGTGGGTATATTTGCAAAATATATAACAGCGTTTGAGAAAAGAAGATTTTAAACTAATTAGGTATTGAGATATTAGCTGTATACTTTATGGAAAGTTCTATGGGATTTATGCAAGCAGAGCGAAAATAATCCGTACGTCTATTTATTATAGAATTAAAATTAGAGATAATGGTAAATTTCTCGGCTAGGCAGAGATTACATGTTTTGGATAGGGAAGAATTCTGGTAAGGAAAGGCGTTGTAAACCTTCCTCCAAGATATGTTGTAGTTAATATTTTTGTCTTTTAAGGACCATATGAGTTCCGAGAGTGCCGTGTTAGTTCTTTTAAGTTGGTATTTAAAAGATGAATTGTGATTATAAAATCTTGCTTTAAAGGAAATGGAAGTGGAACCAAAATAGGTAAAAGAATTAGTACCAGTTATAACCTTACATTCATACACTAAATTTTTATCAAGACATTGGTTATTAAGAGGACATTTAGTTCTAACAGGGAAAAACATGTGCGTCAAAACATGGCGTCCCACCCTCTTCCGATACTGCCAATATATAGTAATAATAATAAATGTGAAAACTAAAATCCAAAGAGGGCTTGATAAAGATAAATATATATCAAATATATAAGAACCCTAGATCAAATATTTATTAAAATAACAGATTAAAGTTTAAGCAAAGAATCGCTGCTTTCACCCTTAACAGGATCTTCTGAAACTTAAATCTCTAAGTTCATAATTCATTTAACTAATTCCTCTAAGTTCATAATTCATTTAATCTCTCCTTCATTCACATTATATCCTTAATATTTTAATTTTAATAATACATATTAATAAATTCTTTTTTTCGCACATATTATTAAACCCTTCAATATATAAACCTTAAATAAATACTATTCTTAATTCCTTTTTATTTAATCATAAACCTCATTAACTTTTAATTTCAAAATCTTTTAAAATTATCTATTATCTATTATCTTACAACGGTTTTTTTAAATTTCTCTCTGTGAAACAGTGTTTTCTCAGTTTTAAAGGCTATCTCTCTCTCTCACTCATTTCTCCTCCTCTCTCATCCTTCCTTCTTATACTTTTCCCCTGTCATCCTTTATTTTCTTTCTTCCCCTTCCTTACCTTTTCCTGCCCCCACTCCTCTTTTTTTCCCCCAATCTCATATATCCATCTTACTTTATTTTTCATATGTTGATTTAACACTTCACTGCTCGCAAGTGTTTTTTAAGCTTCATATCATGTCTCCCTATTTTATCTGATGAGAACGCAAATGTCATCCCATGATGATATTTGTTTTTGAAATGAGCATAATAAAATACATGGAACTCTTTTAACCATCTTTTGATCTTATATATATATATATATATATATATATATATATATATATATATATATATATATATATATACGCAAACACATGATAGCACCACACCCAACCACTAGCACAACCCAGAACGAAACCACACACACAACACAACCTAGATGCCAGCTCCACACAGAATACAAACAACCGACAACGTGGCAACAAACCCATAACCCCCAACTGCAACTGCAAAAAGCGGGTAGAATGCCCATTAAACGCGGAATGCCTCGTTAAAAACATTATTTACCGGTGTGATGTCACAGCTGGCCGAAAAGAATACTCCTACTAGAGGCGACCTCGACTACGTTTAAGGTGCGTTGGTATAACCACAAAAGCTCCTTCAAACACAAGCCCAAACGATCCCAAACAAGACAGGCTGACTTGATCTGGGACCTCAAAGACCAGAACATGAATACCAGATCAAATGGTCAGTTAAAAGACACGTGGCCCAACTCCCCAACGACAGAAACCACTGCAGGTTATGCCTGGCCGATGCGGCTGAGATCATTAAATTGAAATCGGCCATAAACTCAAGACCTGACAATTATAAACAGCAGACAAACCAGGTTGACCACCTTCTCTGCACAAACATTCGGCCGAGGGCCAGCCACTAACCCTGACTCAACATAGGGATAACCACCTTTGCCTTTCCACACCGTCCCTCATGTCAGTACGTCTGTCTTCTATAACATGTAACCCATTGTAAGATTAGATCTTGTAAATATCATGTCGCACCCATCACCCCCAACAAACACATCGCCATACGTCCCACCATCCCTCATTCACTACCCTGTTTTCCCCGTGTTCTCTATGTCATTTTTTAACCCGTAATTCATCGTAAAATTCGATCCTGTAAATATCATGTCGCACCCACCACCACCACCATCACCAGGCACATCGCCATACTTCCATAACCATCAACATCACCAACACATTTAATCCCTCCCTAAACAAAGCATGTGTATTTGTCTGTGTGTAAGTATATTTGTACAACGCCATCTCCACTGGCTCTCTATATATACACATGTGTATGTATGCAACGTATTTGTCAGACTTAGTGTGTCTATATATGTATCTCCTTATGGAAATGAAACCTCGAACACAATCATCACAACATCATAAACACCGCAACCTTTCATCTTTATCACAAACAACAACACCACACCCACACCACACCCAAAAATCAGCCACATCTATATGCCAAACTGTCTACCGACAACCAGCACCCCCACACCCTCGCCCACTTCAACCTGCGACCGACACCACCAACTTATCACCACACCCACCCTCCACATACACTACAGGCAATAACATCCCTATGAATTAATCCACCAATCAAAACAAACTTCAATGATCACCATAGGAACTTTTGACTTTATCATACAGCATGTATTCATTTTGCCATTAACATTATAAGGGGTCTGACGAGCCGCGGATTACAGAGTCAGGTCAGATCGATACAGATCGAACCTTGAGCTGATCAGTGACGAAACGCGCGTCACCAACCAATAAACGTAATGAAGGAGTAACCAATCATCCTTGTTATTTTATTTCACTATTATACACTCTGACTAGCTCTACACCTCGACACTGAAGTGAACCTAAACATCGAGTGCTTACTCGGGTGAACCTACAGTAACTCCAAGTTACACTCCCTGGATATATATATATATATATATATATATATATATATATATATATATATAAGCAAAGGAATATTTAATTTGTTGGTAATTCAACAAATATATATATTTATAATAGATTCGAAGCACTCGACAAGTTTTCTGGAGTATAATATCAATTATATTAATAAATGGAAACTATATTTATAAAACCATATTTATTCTATTATATATATTTCAAGGGTACCAAAATTTTGGTACACGCTCATCAGATAAAATACAAAGTTTGTTTTATAAATATTGACATATCCAGGAATGGGACCTTAACGGTTCAATTTTTATATATATGTAGACACACACACACACACTTATATACATACACGTTCGTGCTTACTTCTCTACCCTTTGCACCGTCACGTTTGCCCCGTCGGCTATCACACAACGCTTGTACATTCATCCCTAGATTCGTATGACTCTCTCATGGTCAGAAACATACTCTTATTGCTGATACAAACCAACTAAATACGCACACACACACCTCTACTTTTCCCTTCACAGCGCTGTATATATATATATGCACACACACACTCCCTTATATTAACATACTTTTGCTCACAGCTTCGTACTTAGAAGTACACACACACTCTTTTACTTACACACACACATATCCTCTTAGCTTCATACGGACGTATAATAACACACACACATACACACGCGCACACGTATAGCTCTAAACGCCAGCATCATCAGTTTTCCAAGACATGACAACATGAATGAACCTGTTATTTTTCTAAATGTTTCTTCCTTTTCATGTAGTGTTTATAAGTGTTAAATGTTCAAATCAACAATGGAACGTGCCAATATATCACTTATTCCAACCCTCTATAACCTCAAATGTATTCACTAACATATTGTACACACGCATATCTATACAATCCAATGGTACTTCCCCATTAACACACACACACACACACGCGCGCACGCACGCACGCACACACACACACACACACACACACACACACACACACACACACACACACACACACACACACACACACACACACACACACACACACACACACACACACACACACACACACACACATACACACACACACACACACACACACACACACACACACACACACATATGTTAAGTATTTCCATAGAAAAGGTAAAGGAAAGAAAAGTGTTCTATATATAGTACAGAGCTACTTAATTATGTAATAAACAACAATATAATTATTCCATTACCCAAAGTTTCACGAAGTTAGACGATTCTAACAGAGCCGTCTGATATCGTTCATCAGAAGGAATCTTTATATGGATATAAGATATGAAATTAAAATCTATTATAAATGAAAGTGAGACTGAAATAAAATAACGGGGAAAAATACATGTACACACAGAATCAGATATACATAGATGCGCACATACGTAAAATTAGGGATAAAGATATATATATATATATATATATGTAGATAAATCTACCAAAAGTTTACGGTAGTGTCCAATCCGTATGAAGAACTCAATGTAATCCGGATATCATGAAAAGAGAAGATGCATTCAAAAACTACTTTCGGTGAAAAATAAACGGAAAACAGAGTCAAGATAAATTAATAAAATAATGAATAAACAAAGAAACAGTTCCTTATATTAAAAAAATGTATATATATATATATATATATATATATATATATATATATATATATATATATATATATATATATATATATATACGATATCAGTCATTGTTTAAATATGATTAGATGTTTAGTTAATCATTTAAAAACCCGCAAAAATACATATAAATATATTTGTTGAGTGCTTTATATCAGTTATAAAAATATTTGCTTGTTGTATCCCAACAATTTAAATAGAACTTTTGCATATATATATATATATATATATATATATATATATATATATATATATATCCAGGGGTGTAACTAGGAGTTATTGCAGGTTCACTCGGGAGAGCACTCGATGTTTAGGTCCACTTCTGTGATGAGGTGTAGAGCTATACAGAGTGTAATATATTGAAAGGATAACAATATATATATATATATATATATGGATATATATATATATATATATATATATATATATATATATATATATATATATATATATATATAATGGAAAAATTTGAACAGGGACAAAACAGAGAGGCAGTACAACGAATGTTTATTAATTTCACGCTCTGGAGAGTGGGGTGTTGGTGGGGGACGACGTTTCGGGCATAAGCCCTTCCTCGGGTGAGAAGTGTGTGGGAACAGAGTTCAAAGGGTGTGTAGGGGAGTGGTGGAGAGACATATAGCGAAAGGAAACGGTGCGAATGAAAAAAATAAAAATAAAACTAAATATATATATATATATATATATATATATATATATATATATATATATATCTATCTATCTAAGGCGGGTAAAATTCCCGAGATCCATGGACGAGTTCTCTCCAGCGGTCTCTGTCCCTCATTATCGCTGCCATATCCTGCATCTCCAACAGACCAGTGTCTGTCCTTAGGGCATCAACATATGTTAACCTTGGTCTTCCTCTTCTAGTGTGTCCATGTAGGGGCTCCCAATATATATATATATACACACACTTATATGAAGATGTACGTACAAACAAACATACAAACATACATACAAACATTCATAAACATAAATAAATCTATATACATATAGACACGTGGACGCATGTGTCTGAAAACCGTCATAGGTATGTACACATACATAAAATACGGACGTATTTTATGTATGCGTACATCTTTTTTCCTGTTGGAATAAACATAATATATATTTGGACACTCAACCACCCTGAACTTTTTTCAATTATGAAATACCATTTACACTCACTACCCTGAACTCTTTTTCTTTATGAACACATACATTTAACTACAACCATAACACAATAAACACCCACATATTTATTATAATTACATATACTTGGTCATACCTTTAACACACACACACATTGACTACTCTCCTTCTTTCCACTTTTCAATCTCAATAAGACGCTTTGAACACTTCTTCTTTCTAGTTAACACTTATATACTATATTATATTCTTTACACTATCTTACCAATTCTTTATTACAACACCGGGAACTCCTCTATACAAATTATTTAACATATTCATAGATACATATGAATATCTTTAAGTACTTATATATTTTTCTATGGTTGAACTTACAAGTGTGTATGTGTATATACATTTACCTTATATGTACGTAATTATTCATATCTTTTGTGTATACATATTTATTTCCTGTGTAAGTGTATATATATGTGTGTGTGTGTATGTGTACGGGTATATGTATATACGTGTGTGTGTGTATGTGTGCACATGTGTATAAATGTGTATGCATATGCATGTGTATATATATATATATATATGTGTGTATACATGTATATGTGCATGTATATATATGTATGTATGCATGTATAAGTGCATGTGCATACATATGTGTGCATGCGTGTGTATACATATGTGTGCATGCTTTTATATGCAAGTTTGCATGCGTACTTGAATATATCTTCTATCCGTTTTTACCTACGTATTGCGTATAAGTGCGCCCTTAACTTATGTTTTTTAAACATTCAATGTGTATTACGTATGCATGAATACGTAAGTATATGTGTGCGTCTGTGCCTATGTGTGTATGTGTGTATACGTACATGGATATATATGTGTGTATATATATATATATATATATATATATATATATATATATATATATATATATATATATATATATATATATATATATATTTATATATATACATATATATATGTGTCTATATGTATGTATATATATATATATATATGTGCATGTGTGTGTATGTATGTATTTCCACACATGTCCAAATATATGCGTATTTAAATGTATATGTGGTAATATATACGTACTTATGTGTATATGTGCTAATATATACGTATCTATTTATCGATTTATGTATTTGTTTATTATTTTTTTGAGTGAGTCCCTCATTCTTGCTCTTGTGTTGGCATGTAAACAGAACTGCAGACACTAATGTTTCTGGGTATTAGCCATCATCAGTACACGTCACTGTTCACCTGCCAACTGTCAGAGCTGGTGAATATGTATGCTATTTTCTAAAATATACAGTGACTGATCAGCCTGATTTGCATATTAGCAGACTGGCTGATCAGTCAGTTTCCTGTATACGAGTGATCAATGGCCGGCTTTGCCATATTCAAATAAAATTAAAAAAACATATATATATATATATATATATATAAATTATACAATTATCAAAGTTATGTTCAAATCATTTTATTGCGGACAATCGTTTCTTCCAAACTTTCGTTTGGAATCATCGGAGCATTAGCAATGTTTGTACATATAATTAACCTCCTATTCAACTGAACAATCATATAGATACATATATATTGATGTTGTGAACAACAGTTTCATATTTACAGGGTGGAATGGATGCGACATATATTATACGAGAATTGTACAATAATTCAAATTAAAATAACACAGGTATACAAGCATATCAAGCAAAGGAGCTTGTGTATTAAAATTATGGTGGATGTAATGTGAACTGCTTCAAGATGAGATACAACTCGCACCACCACTCATTCAAAAATCGCAATCTAGCCTACTCTACTTCTTTATCTAGCTACATACACTCTCTGAAAACTCGGAATAGACCATATACACTTCAATGGGAAGTAATAGATAGGGCTGCATCGTATAAACCACCGAATAAATTGTGTAACTTCTGTCTTCTAGAGACCCATAATATAATCTTTTCGAGACTTCCTAAATAGAAAATCAGAGGTGTTTTCCTCATGCCAGCACCACTACCGACACTCGTTCCATAACTTTAAACCTAGCTGCTAGTATAACAATGTCAGATTTGAATTCCTCACCACCATTAACACTTCACCTCTAGGACTTATCAGCCCCCACAGCATCACAATCTTTGATCAGCTCTTTCCTCTACACAACTCCTATTTATCTCTAACCTTAAACTCTACAATAACTGTTAGAAATAAACATAAAGTTACCACCTTTTAATATAACTACTATAGCTTACTTATATACAGTAATGGATATATAATATGTAGAGAAATTTAATGTAATATGTAATAATAAATTATATATACATTTATAATTAAATATATAAATTAATAGCATTATATATAAGGGATTAACTTTTAACATAATATAATGTATATTAATAACACAAGAGATTTAACTAATTGGACCTGTAAACAGCTATACATTTTTCCATAACTTATATCTTATCCAGTAATGGATAGATAACAATGTAATGAGACCTTTAATGTATTATAGGAAAATAGACTATATTTAAAATTAAATATAAATAAATAACATTATAAGGAGGGATTCACTTGTAACACAATATATTATATCTTAGAGCAAAGAATTTAAATAATTGATACTTTCCTATATAATTTAATTTAATTAGGTAGTTACCTCCCCTTACGCATTAGCTCCCCTTAATTTTGGATCTCATACTCACTTCCGGAAATTAAACCGTTAGAAAAACTCGCTGTAAAAAAACTCTAATCCATGGATACAATATGACCAATTTACAATCCATTGCTATAACTAACTAAAAACATTCAATATAAACATTAACTAAAATATAATTTAACATATGTAATGGAAAAGATAACTCTCAACACATACACATTTGAACACTACAGAAACTACCATCAAATTACATCCACCATAATTTTAATACACTAGCCTCTTTGCTTGATATGCTTGTATACCTGTGTTATTTTATGTGATACCTTTGCCATACAGTATTTATTTATGCCTAATACATTTGCTTGTTTCCTCATATATATGACTAACGCATGTGCACCCTCTACACGCTTGCATATGTACTGCTAGTGTCCTCATTCTTCCCCAATGCCTCTTTAATTATTAGACTATTCCCTTGTATTATCTGTTGCATGTATTCCACTCTGTGCTTTTAATTTTAATTTGAATTATTGTACAATTCTCGTATAATATATGTCGCATCCATTCCACCCTGTAAATACGAAACTGTTGTTCACAACATCAATATATATATATCTATATGATTGTTCAGTTGAATAGGAGGTTAATTATATGTACAAACATTGCTAATGCTCCGATGATTCCAAACGAAAGTTTGGAAGAAACGATTGTCATCAATAAAATGATTTGAACATAACTTTGATAATTGTATAATTTATATTCCTGCTCTGTAAAACACCTGATGTTCTTACATTGAGCTATTTCTCTTACTGGTAATAAGGTAGTAATAAATTACTGACCTTCCCTGTTTATAGTTGTTTATAGTATATACATAACTATAAATAGTATCATTATTATTATTATATATATATATATATATATACACACACGCACACATGCATACACGCTAAACATATACGAATGTATGGGTATGTATACACACACACAAAGGCACACGAAATATATATATATATATATATATATATATATATATATATATATATATATATATATATATATATATATATATATATATATATGCGTGTATGTGTGTGTGTATGTGTTTGTATATGTTTTTCATACGTGTATATATGTATATACGTATGTGTGTGTGTATATATATATATATATATAGCTATATATATATAATTCAAGAGATAAGAGTAACATGGTTGTCTTTACAATAAGGGCTTTATTCACAGTGCTGACAATTGTTTTTTTGATCTGGTATGTCTAGAGTTCGCTAATCGCTAGATGTTGCGTCAATCGAACTCCAATACTTTGTTTATAACCAGTTAATTCATCAGAGCAAGCGAATGTTACTCTTATCTCTTGAATTATTATTACTCCAAGTATAACCTACATAGAAATCACCGTGAACTCGCTGCATCACTATGGAAGCGGCTTGTTTAGTCAAACTAAGCCATACGTTAATACCATCCACAACACAGAGTACTCTAACTGGACTACCTCTAAGTGGATTGCCTATAACGATAACTTGTTATATATATATATATATATATATATATATATATATATATATATATATATATATATATAAATGTTTGTATTTGTAAAGCCAAAACAATGCAGGTATGGATATAGAATATAAATGCAAATGCAAAAGATATTGTTGACAATTAGTCTTTTACCTTAAATTTATTTAAATATCCTTAATTTTCGAGATAATATCTCTTCTTCGGAGGGAAGTAAAGTTGTTAAACCAGCGTTCTAAATAGCTTGGCAAGCTATTTAGAAAGCTGGTTTAACAACTTACATCGTTCCTGTGTCAGTGTTGAACAAAAAGGTGACGTGGTTGCCTTAACACCGTATGGCATAAATTCAGGCTGTTCAGTTTGTTTACAAACGAACAAAGCGACGTTAGCGCCGCTAAACTGATACGTGCATATATGTATGTGTACCTGTATGCATATGTATATATATATGTATATATATATATATATGTGCATGCTACTGTACGTCTGTATACATATATGTATGTACGTATACATGCATACTTACATTTAAGTAAGTGCCATACTAAGAGTGAGAAATGAAATTTCGTTTTCATTTTGTTTCAATTTATCGTTTTCGGTATGCCTGACCGATTTAACTCACTCAATATGCAAATTAGGCTGCTCAGCCGTTAATTTTCATAAGGAAAGTATATACTTTCGAACGTTCAACTATCTGGCAGATGGGTAAACGGTGCTGATGATAGCTAACAAGCTTGAAACTAGTACATCGTTCCTGTGTCAGTGTTGAACAAAAAGGTGACGTGGTTGCCTTAACACCGTATGGCATAAATTCAGGCTGTTCAGTTTGTTTACAAACGAACAAAGCGACGTTAGCGCCGCTAAACTGATACGTGCATATATGTATGTGTACCTGTATGCATATGTATATATATATGTATATATATATATATATGTGCATGCTACTGTACGTCTGTATACATATATGTATGTACGTATACATGCATACTTACATTTAAGTAAGTGCCATACTAAGAGTGAGAAATGAAATTTCGTTTTCATTTTGTTTCAATTTATATATATATGTATGTATGTTTATATATATATATATATATATGTATGTATATTTATATATATATATATATATATATGTATGTATATATATATATATATATATATATATATATATATATATATATATTTATATATATATATATATGTATGTATATATATATTTATATATATATATATATTTATATATATATATATTTATATGTATGTATATATATATATATATATAATTATATTTTCCAATTATATATATATATATATATATATAATAAACGAATGGAGCTGTGTGGTTACTGTAAACAAAGTTTAAAATGTAGTAGTATGGATGAAACAAGAGAAGAAAAAAAAGGAAGAAAAGAGATCCTTCATCAGCTGTAAAATCACTATGAAGATGTTTCGGTGCTTAATACAGGACATCTATAAGCAATCAGTGGTGCACCCAAGGCCTTTTCTCAATCAAAAGGCCAGGAGGGAAATAAAAGAAAAAGGAAGGAAAAAAAAGAAAAAAAGAAGGAAAAAAAAGAAAAAAAGGGCGAAAGGTAATGAGGAGAGAGGAAGAAAGAGAAAAAACAAGTAAACAGACCAGATAGTGGGGGGGACACAGGACAATGGAACATGCAAGTGAGCAACCAAGGAAAAAATGGAATAGAATAAGTACTGAATAGACGTAAGTCGGGTGGGATGTGATAACAGGAACCGAGTGTTACTGTGTCAACTCAATCGAAGTGGAGAGAGACGGAGAAGGGAAAGGGAGATAATATATATCATCATCATCATCATCATCATCATCGTTTAACGTCCGTGTTCCACGCTTGCATGGGTTTGGACGGAGGGTTTTCCCACTTGAGGCAAGAGTGGTTATCTTGCTCGCATAGGACTATCTGGCGGGTTTTCTACAGCTGGATGCCCTTCCTAACACCAACCACATTTACAGTGTGGGGCTGGGAGGTTTTTACCGTGTTGCCTACACGGCCACATTACAGCGTGAACTGTGTGTTTTTTTGACGTGACACCTACACGATCTCATTTGTTTCGGCCTGGATGTTGTGGCACCAACATAACTTTACATTGAAAGGGGCGGTGTGGATGGGGTGGGGTGGTGGGACGGGGGTGTATTTTGTTAGAGATGCCTACTGACTGTAGTAGGTTTTACTTTGTATTTAGGTAAGGCGGGTCTTCTCTATTACTGAGTACCGCCAAAGGTCTCGGTCCAGTGACATTGTCTTGGAGAGGTGTAAGTGTGTGAGGTCGGAATTTATCAGCTCGTCCCAGGTTTTTCTGGGTCTGCCTATTCCGTGGCTACCGTCTATCTTTATTGCCCTGCACTTTGTTATACAGCTATCGTCCTTCATGCGCATCACGTGACCATACCAACGTAGCCTTCTCTCGAGTAAACAACATCTGATCCCTCTTATTTCTAATTTTTTCCTTAGTTCGTTATATATATATATATATGTATATATATATATATATATATATATATATTTACATACATATATATATATATATATTTGTTTTGCAAGATTTTTGATATGAAATCGTGTGTCGAAACAAATATTGCCAGAAATAATAACAGAACACACTCACTGTTTGGTTTGGGATGGTTTTTCGTCACACATCTGCGACCTCATCAGTGGTACTATTATGTTTCTTCCCATTGTATTGTAATGCCTACGCCATTTTTATTTTATTTATTTATTTATTTATTCTTGTCTCTGTCTCTGTTTGCACATGCGTTTGTTTGTGTGTTTAATGTTTGGTGTGCGTATTCGAACACACACATCAAACATTAAACACACATACAAACGCATGCACACCATTTTGGTGCTGTAGGGAAGGACAGAAATTTGGTGTGTATGGATCCCTTCTCTGTGATTCTTAGTGTAAAGCTGAGGACATGTAAATAAACTAAGAGGTGACACACCAACATCTTTGTTGTCTTCAATTCTTTTCAAAATCTACTGTCCATTTTGTATTGTTGTAACCTTTGAATAACATATTACTTTATATACTAACATAATTCTTCAAACAAACTACAACATGCTCCTATATATATGAAAATAGATATAATATATGTATGTGTATATGTATATATATAATCTCAAACTTTTAACAGAATGCTGGCTCTAAAATGAAAGATTCTTGGTTCTTGGAATGTGTCACCATTACAAATACTTCAACCCAAAAATCTTGGTATTTCTTTTGTAACCAATGGCTGTCTTTATTTCACACTGATGGTCAAATACACAGGGAGCTGTTTCCACAGATTCTCACTAAAACTGGTAAATATCCTATATTTTATTCAATTCTATTAATGTGGGGTCATTATAATCAACTACATTTTTCTTCACCCTCTTCATTCCTTCATTGTGTGGCCTTGTACTTATGTTAGCACTCACTAATATATTTCAATTAAGAGTGAGTATCAAAGCTAGATTAAACATCAAGCAAAATAAGCACATGCTTAGGGCATCAAGGGAAAATGGAAACCATTTTATTTAAATTTAATGTATTCATTCATCCTCATCATCGTTTACCTCCCACGCTAGCATGGGTTTATTTCATATATATATATATATATATTTTGCAGACTTTATAAAGTGGGGTACAATAACCTTTAAAGTGTTGACAGCTGCAAAAAGACTTAACCAACCCCTGGTGGGTATGTGATAGGATCAGTAGGGAATCAGCAGATAAAATGTCTTGTGGTTTTAAGCTATGGCCTCTTATATTCTGAGTTCAGATTCCACTCAAGTCAACATCATCTTTTAATCTTCGGTGGCCAACAAAATAGTGGGATATCACTTACTTTTCATACTTAGGCAGGGCTGGATTAAGACTTTTAGAAGCCTTAAGCACTGAATAAATTATGGTACTCCCACATACTGTATATGGAACAAACTCCAATAAACTGTACTAGAAAAATTCTCTATAGAGCTATCTTTAATTATCTCTGAATCAAAATTCACAGCCTTCTCACTCCTATTGGAGGAACCCCTCCTTGGTTGACCTCCATTGCTTCTTATCTCTGACCATACTATGCTACATGGGGCTGAGGTATTGGGTCAGTCTTTATACACATGCTTATTTTGATTGATTAATCCTTAATTTATGGCTTTACTTCAATGGTCAACCAATTGGGTCATTTAATGGATTGTCCCCTTTTGTCCTTCAGCCTTCAGTGGTTAATATGTGATATATTGGAAGTGGGCAGTCATTTAATCCCTTATACACTTTTTCATGTAGACATGGTTTAAAAGGTCATCATCAAAGTTACTGCCTTCTTAGATTGGTACTACATCTTGCTCGTTTATTCTATTTTTATATCGTTTCTTCAACTGCATGTCCTTCCTATTGCCAACCACTTTACAGAGTGTACTGGGTAAATTTTATCATGGCACCAGCACTAGAGAGGTTGTCTTGTTCTCAGTAAGACTAAAGAGTCCTCTCTACACTAAATTTTCTCTGTTCATTCATTTAGTAGCATTAAAGTTGTTTTGTTCCTGGTAAAACTAAACAGTCCGCTCTTCCTTGTGTCGTATTTAATCATTCACTATTTGTAGTGTGGTTAGCAGAACAGTGGTATACTGTATATTTTGTAAAGGTAAATTTCAACACTGTATAGTAAATATTGTTTTTAAATAGTCTAGGAAATTTTGATATAGTTAGAAATAATATTGAAGCTTATTTGTATATACCCTGGATATATATGCATGTAAATATATATATAATTGCGGTGCTTTCATGATATAATACACCTCTGTAAGGTGGTAGTGTTGGGGCCATGAAAAATGCTCATGGTCCATGCAGTAAAGTGGTTGGAATTAAGAAGGGCATCCAGCTAGAGATCCAAGCAAAAATAGAGCATATAATCATGATTTGGGCTGGCCTCAGAATGTGACAATCTGACTAACCCATGCAAGCATAGATAATAAACATTAAATGGTGATGATGATGATATATATACATCCAGGATAAACCTGAATTGAAATATATCTGATTTAAAATACTGAAAGATTTAACAAATGAAATTGTAGAAAATAGTTCAAACCATAGATTGGTAAATTTATAAAATTGAGGGTGAAAACTGTTTGAAATTTTAGATTTTAACTTACATTTCTGAGCAACTGCCATCCTAAATTCCTATCAGCTGCCATACTAGTTTCTTATCAGAAAAAAGGAAATAGGGCTGATTTTTCTTTGTTTTGATGAATAAAATTGATTAAATAATGAGATTAGATAAAAACTTAATTTACTCTTGAAAGTTCTTTTACTGATGTCGTTAAAGATGAATAAAATATGCAATATAATTTAACAAGGAATTTTTATTTTCTAACAAATCTCTGTTTTTTTTCTTACCTTAGGGAGTTGTTTAAACATAATTGACATAACTTTATTTATTAAAAGTTAATTAGAAATAATAAATATATTAGGTAAATAATTGGTTCACTGTTTATTTATTGTTATTAGTTCCAACCAAATAGGTGGTGATTTGGCAGAATTGTTAGAGCACAGGACAAAATGCTCTGCAGCATTTAGTTACAGTTCTTTATATTCTGAGTTCAATTCCTTCTAAGGTCAAATTTGCCTTTCATCTTTTCAGGGTTCATACAACTAGGGTCGATTTAATCTACCTCCACTTCCCCCAATACTGTTGGTATTCTGTTTAAATTAGAAACCATTATTAATTCCAACCAGTCCAACACTCCATACCCTTTCCATTCTTTAGTGACTTTAGTTGTTACTGTTGTTGTTGTTAAGTAATGTTCTAAATATCAGTTTACTAATGAAAGAATTAGTTATTTTATTAAATTCTCCAAATATTTGATTATTTTCAAAGCCAATTGAAACATAGAGGCATAAGAAATACAGTAATGAAAGGGTAAAAATTTAACAGCAGAAAATATTTAAAAATGGGTTGGTTTTCTTAATTCAAATGTTTGTAGTATCCTTACTAATGGACATATTGTTGTGAAAATTCACAGTAAACTAAAGTAAAGACAAATTTTTAATGTAATGCAATTATAGTTTTGTCTTTACTTTTTAAGAACGTCTTGCTAATGCAGTTTCATGTAGTACAGGACGTTACAAGTTAAATGGAACCATTTACCCCTTATTTTTAAAAATACATCCCAATCCCAATTATTCTAATTTTGGAGATATTTGATATGATTTAAGATTGTTGAAATTGAAACAATTAAATAGTGGAAGAGCCATTTTCACTATTTAATCTCTTTAATACCAACCCACGTGAAACTGATCCTGGTTCTATGATGGAAGTCTGTTTGTTCTCATATTCTTTTATTCTTTTACTTATTTCAGTCATTAGACTATGAACATAAACAAACAGTAAACCTAAACACAGACATAGATACATACACGCACATGTGCACACACACACACACACACACACACACACACACACACACACACACACACACACACACACACACACACACACACACACACACATCATCATCATCATCAAATTTTAACATTTAGTTTTGCAGACTGGCATGGTTTGGATGAGATGCCATAGATCAAATCAGCACGTAACTGTAATTACTGACCTCTGAAATGAGCTTGGGGCTACATCTCACTTACAAAGAGCTTTCACACAGTTTCTGTTCACCAAATTCCATTACAAGGTATTGGTCAACCTGAAACTACAGTAGAAGACACTTACCCAAAGTGTCAGGCAATGGGACTGAACCCCAAATCATGTGGTTGTAAAGCAAACTCCTTAACCACACAACCATGGTTGCACCTATTTCATGTTTATATCTTCTAAACACCAATTTAATAACAATTTAGCCTTCCAAATTTTTCATTGTCTTAAAAATTGATAGAAAATTATAAGCTGCTTATTTCATTACAAATATGGTAATGAAAGGGTTAACAACTCACAAAAACTGTTATATTCAGTGAAATTGTGTCTGTAGCCATCCTACAAAGAATGTTATAGACATTTTGATACTACAAAAGAAATGAATGGAAAGGAATTATAACATTTTTGTATGTTTTTAACCCTTTTATTATCATATTTCTAATGAAAAGACATTGAGTGTGATTTTCAAATCATTTTGAAAATAATCAAGAATTTGGAGGGATTTAGGAATACGACTAACTTTCCTCTAATCAATTTCATGTTTGGAATATAGTTTAACAAAGGTTCTTTTATAAAATTATGATGGGAGATTTTAAAATAAATATAAACATTTTACAATAAACAGTTTTGTATTGTAGATTGATGGCTGGTGTCAGTCAGTTTGGTATCAAAAGGAGTAAATACTTAAACTGACTTTACCACAATGTAATTGCTAATTATTCTAAATTTTTCTTTATTATATGTATCTGCAGAGTATGAAGTTATCATAGTAACAGGAATGTACAATGAAGCAGGGACAAGTGCCAATGTCTTTCTGACAATATTTGGCAAGAAGGGGACTCACAGGAAGATCCAACTTAAAAGACATGAAAACAGTTTCTTGGAGGCTTCCAGCTGTACTTTCCACCTGAAAGCCAGCAATATTGATCCATTGGGGAAAATACGTATTGAACATGATAATAGCGGAGATTCTCCTGACTGGTTTTTGGAAAGAGTAAGATATATCTATTACAGTCCTCCTTCTATATCTTTAGGAGCATACACCCCCCCCCCCCCAAAAAAAAAACCCTAACAAAAAAACAAAACGAAACAAAAACACCAACACTGTCACTGACACCACCATCAACAGCACTGCTAAAATCACTTCTGATGCTACCAAGGACAACATCACAAGCAACACCACCATTAACATCCCCAACACTACCACCAAAACCACAAACAACATGCCCACCAACATTACCATATCACCAGCATCACCACCACCACCACCAAAACTATCAACAACACTAACATGAACACTATCCCCAACATCACTATCAATATCCCCCCCAATGTATGTCTTATTTATCGGGTTTAATATTTCCTGCTATGAAACACACTAGAGTATAAAATACTTTTCTATCATATAAAATATGATAAAACTAATCATAAACTCTAGCGTTATCATTAAGAGTTTCAGTAGAACAGAAGTAAAGTTAGAGTTAAGGTAAAAGTTTCAAGGATAGTAATATAGTGTTACAACTAATAAACCTGATTAGCAGAATCAGTGGCAGTTCAGTTTTCACTTACTCTTAGGTCTTCAATAATCCTCCACCCCTGCTTATAAAATTTCCAGATTTTTCACCCCCCACCCCACCCTTGCTTATTAAATTTTGCTAATCTATCTCTGGCGAAATTTTATTTTAAGTGATTCATATTGATACAACAGCTGGAGAATCTAATAATTGTTTCTACTTTTGGCACAAGACCAGCAATTACCCCAGTGTATTACTGGTACTTTATTTTATCGACCCCATAAGGATGAAAAGCAAAGTGTTAACCTCAGCGGGATTTGAACTCAGAATGGCAAGGGCCGTAACTCTATGCATCAAAGCATGGCGTCCGACCCTCTACCGATACTGCCAATCCACCTAATCTAATAATTGTTTCTACTTTTGGCACAAGGCCAGCAATTATATCAGTGTATTACTGGTACTTTATTTTATCGACCCCATAAGGATGAAAAGCAAAGTGTTAACCTCGGCGGGATTTGAACACAGAATGGCAAGGGCCGTAACTCTATGCGCCAAAGCATGGCGTCCGACCCTCTACCGATACTGCCAATCCACCTAATCTAATAATGATTTTATTTTACATTAAAAATACATTATATATGACAAAAAAAGAATATTCCAAGAAATCCCATATATACAAACGTACACTATACAATTACTGATTACCCTCCTCCGCCCATTTATTCTCCCTCCCCCATTTATAAGAATTCAAGCGAATGTCCAACTTCTCTGCTTATTCCAACACTCCTATTATTTGGTACTCGAGAGTAATTTATTGAAATTATAACTCTAAAATACTCAAGTTGTACTTTTGACCACCATGCTGAAGCTCCTATTTAGTAGTAGTTAGTAGCCCAGAAGTCAGTAGTCACAACATGTCACATTTAATAACAGTTAGCAGTTGCCAGATACCAATCCCATTACTTAATACTCCTTTCTTTATTATAGTTAAGATGAATCAGCCCCAATCAACATTTAATAACAGCTAGTCTTATTTAAAAGGTGGGAAATATGTATTTATGTGCTTTCTCTATACCATGTGCGTTTTTTTTAGTCATCTGGTAGATTTTTAGAAATGAAGACCGTATTGATAGAGCATCTGCCAATGAGCAATATGTAACGTTCACTTGAAATAGTGAAACATACTCTATTTTGAGCATGTCCCGATGTTATAGATATAAATGGATGGTTAGTACACTTTAATATATTCTTTTAATTGATTTGTATTCACCATTCCTTCCACAGTTAATATGTTCGTCACTGGTGGTTTTAAATCGTCTAAATTGAATACATATATCTCTATGTGTACTTCTTTCTATATGCTGATTTATAAAGAGCCCGGAATCTGTTCCTTGAGCTCATTAAATTATAGGGGATGATTGAGCGTCTTTAACTCGACTTTTTATTTAATTTGATATATATATATATATATATATATATATATATATATATATATATATATGTGTTGTTTCCTTGAGCAAGACACTTTATTTCACATTGCTCCAGTTTACTCAGCTGTAGAAATGAGATGATAGGGACTTGGGTCCCTATCATTCCACTACAAAGTGGTCGTGGAGGTGCCATGGCAGAAAAGCACCCAGCCCACACTGTAAAGTGGTCGTGGAGGTGCCACGGCAAAAAAGCACCCAGCACTCACTGTAAATGAGGTTGGTGTTAGGAAGGGCATCCAGCTGTAGAAATCAAGCCAGAATTAGTTCCCGTCCCACCCTTGCAAGCAGGGAAAAGCGGACGTAAAATGAAATGATGATGATGAATGATGATATAGGAACGAGTAGGACCCCGACGGCTGAGCTCAAGCCGTTTCGACGGCTAATTCTGGACAGCTTGAGCTCAGCCGTCGGGGTCCTACTCGTTCCTATTACCCACTCTACTACCCTAAGTATTGAGTACTTTGGTGCGTTATGGTCCATCTGGTTCCTTACCACATTTCCTTCGTTATATATATGTATATATATATATATACACACACATACGGTTCTACACACACACACACACACACATATATATATATAGTTTTCTTATATCAAAACTTTGGTGGGCTATGAAACATTGCGGAAAAGTTTTTTAATATTTCCTTTAACACTATTCTCTGCTAATGCCTACTTCATATTTGGTGACAACTTCAAAATTGTTTCAAATCAAAATCTAATTTTACTATCTTTTTGTAATTTATCATCAAAAATAACAAAATACAACACAAAAATATTACTTATTTTTAAAATAGTCTGTAATAGTGCCTATATAATAACAATTATATAATAGTGTCTATATATTTGTGATTATATGTTACTATATAATACTGTATATATAATAGTAGTGAAGGCGTATGGCTGAGTGGTTAGAGAATTGGATTCGCAATCGTAAGGTTGTGAGTTCGATTCCTGGACCAGGTGATGCGTTATGTCCTTGAGCAAGACACTTTATTTCACGTTGCTCCTTCTACCTGGAGTTGCGACCGATAGATAGTATTAGCAATTGGAAAGACGAATGGAAACATTGTTCCCTCGGTCCGATTTGACGAAAGTCGATCGTTCCTCTATATATAATAGTCTATATAATGAGGTTTAGTTAATAGTGTTTATATAATAGTGGCTATATAATACTGCCTATATAATAATTGTTTCTACTTTTGGCACAAGGCCAGCAATTACCCAGTGCATTACTGGTACTTTATTTTATCGACCCCGTAAGGATGAAAGGCAAAGTTAACTTCAACAGAAGTAACTCTATGCGTCAAAGCATGGCGTCTGACTCTCTACCGATACTGCCAATCCGTATATAACAGTGATTAAGGTCCATATAATAGTGCCTATTGGATATATAATAATTATTTCTACTATAGGCACAAGGCCAGTGATTTGGAGGAGGGGAAAGTCGATTATATCGACCCCAGTGCATTATTAGTGCTTTATTTTATCAATAGCCGGTGCTTATCCCAGGTTCATGGCGTGAAGCGACTAAGAGTACAAGACACCTCCCTGGAGAGGATGCCAGTCCATTGCAGGGTTAAACTGTCAGCTATTGCTAGTACTCGTTTTCAGCTGAGTATACTGGAGCAATGTGAAATGAAGTGTTTTGCTCAAAATCCCAACACGCAACCCAGGAATCGAACCCATGACATTATGATTGTAAGTCCAACACCCTTACCACTAGGCCATGTGCCTCCACCAGAGTCATCTATATCTATATATAATATAAAAGAGAGATGTTTCTTGGTTGGTTGGCTGGTTGGTTTAATCACATGAAAATTACACACACACACACATACATAGACATACACACATCTAAAGAGAGAGAAACACAAAGGGAGAGGCAAAGAGAGAGAGGGAGAGAGAGAGAGAGAGAGAGAGAGAGAGAGAGAGAGAGAGAGAGAGAGAGAGAGAGAGAGAGAGAGAGAGAGAGAGATAGACTGTTATACAGAGAGAGGTACAATTAAAGTGTTAGATATTCAAATAGAGAGAGAGAGAGAATTGCAATGAATGCTAGTTGTTGGTTTACACAAACAAACACACACACACTCATATATAAAGACAGACAGAGACAAAGAGGGAGATCTGTGCGTTCTTGATTGTTTCGCGGCCAGCGTCTCTAATTGCCTCAGTGAAGGTTTGTGTGTGTGTGGCGTCCTACAATAAATAAAAGTATCAGTAGGTTTATTGTTTTACAGCAGTCCTTGAAAGTTAGGTGATACTAACTATAACACAAACCTATTTTACAGAACACAGAAAAAATTGATACTATTTGAAATTAATCTATGGTATATATTAATTTAGCTTTTTGAGGTTCTTGTCATATTATAATTGACCTAATTCAGATGACAGAGTGTCAACCTATTCTCTAAGGCTGCAATTTGCATTTATTTCTATTTTTTATATTGCTTTGTATTGTTTTTTTTTCACAATATTTTCCAAGAAAATTAATTTCATCATGTCACAAAAACACCGCACATCTATCGGTGTAGTTACAATGTCCGCCAAATGGTTGAAATCTTCAAGCAAAAGAGAATCTCAGAGACGGGAAACTGAAAGATTAAGACAACAAGAAAGACGATCACAACTTTCTGAAAGTCAACACAACTTGAGACGGGAAACAGAAAGATTAAGACAAGAAAGACGATCACAACTTTCTGAAAGTGTACAGAACCTGAGATGGGAAACAGAAAGATTCAGGCAAGAAGAAAGACAATCGCAACAAACAGAGGCTGAATATGAAAACCACCGAGAGGCAATGAGAGTTTCAATGCAAACACTGGGCACAAATTACTCTTCAAGGTAAAATAAACTGGCTAAGAGTTGCGTTTTCATATCATCCATAGAGAAATTATAGAAATGTTCCTAAAGTCACAATTGGTAGCAAGGATATTATATGAAGTTGTTGTGGAGTGAGAAACGGGAAAGGAGAAACATCCTTTTGAGAAACCTGGACCCACCATATCTATGCAATGGCATGTGCTTAACAGTGAGGCGGATGATGAAACATCTCCTAGAGGTCACTATTCTTGGAAGCAAACATCAAGGTGAAAATACATTTATTCCCAAGAGTCCTCTTATTCCTTCCTCTACCGAGCTACCATTCAAAATTCTCAAGACTTCAGTTACCTGTTAGAGCCAGTTTTGCTATGACCATAAATAAAGCTCAGAGTTAGAGTCGTAAAGTTGTAGGATTGAATCTTAGAGAATCAGTTTTTACCCATGGACAGTTATATGTTGGTTGTTCACAAGTGGAAACATCTAGAAATCTTTACATACTATGCATGAATGGTAAAACAAAGAATCTGGAGCATCTGGAAGATTTTTTACTTTTTTTGTCACACACACACCACAGTCTCTCCTCATACTGTAAACCAGACAACGCATCCAATACAGTCATTTTCTCTTCTACCTGTCTTCTCTTATCAACTGTTCACCCGGGCAAAGCTAGGTAACTCATCTAGTATGATGTAAGAACTAGCCATATAACAGTAGCAGTTATATAACAATAGCTGTTATATAACAATCAGACTCAGACTCAGAAGCTCCCGCGTCTTGCGACGCATGAGGCAATCATAGTGTTCCACTGCGTTCGGTCAGAAGCCAGTTGCACAGCGTCCCGCCATTGTCTGTTTGTCGCTCGCAGGTCCCTCTCAACTGTCTGGCGCCAGTTCATTTTGGGTCGCCCTCTCCGTCTGCTTCCCTGTGGGTTCCATTTAAGTACTTGGTTTGCCAGTCTCTCCGGGGGAAGTCTTAAAGTGTGCCCAAACCAGTTCAGGCGTCGCTTGCAGATGGCAGAAGAGACTAGCTGCTGGTTGGTGCGGTTCCTGACAATAGCAGTTATATAACAATAGCAGTTATATAATAGCAACAGTTATATAACATAGCAGTCATATAACAGTTGCAGTCATATAAGAATAGCAGCTATATAACAGTAGCAGTTGTATAACAGTATCAGCTATACAACAGTAGCAGTTATATAACAGTGAGTCACTCCAGGTAGAGCCACTACTTTTCCGAATTGAGAGATCACACTTCTGATACTATGGACATGTGGCTAGAATGTCTCAGGAAAGAATCGCTGGACAGATTTTACAGGCAAAACCAACTGACAAGAGACCCAGGGGTAGATCCCAAGCAAGATGGTTGGATAACATCCATGAGCTTCACTGGTCACACTTTGGGATCCAGCCGGGTCAGCTGGAGATGGTTGTTCCTGACAGGACCCGCTGGAGGGAGTGTTTGAGGACTCTACCCTCATGACCCTCTCAGGAATAAGTGGGTGAAGAAGAAGAAGAAGAAGAAGAAGCTATATAACAGTAGTAGTTATATAACAGAACTAGCTATATAACGATAGCAGCGATATAACAGTCATAGAAAAACCAAGAAAATGATGACACTACAAAGGGCTCTACACACCAAAAATGACATGGACAGGTTGTATCTACCATGAGAGAGAGGACAAAGAGGTCTCATTAGCTGTGAAATGTATGTGAAGTCGGAAGAAAATAATCTGTCATGGTATGTAAAGAATTCAAAGGAGAGATTGATGGCAGGAGTAAGAAAGATAAAGGTCCTAAACAGTGATGAAACAAAGGAAAAGGGAGAATTTAAACAAGACAGACAGAATTACACATTGAATTGATGGAAGAAAAAAAAAATCTATGGTCAATTCATACGTGAAGTGCCCGAGACAGTTGACAAAGATAGGAACTGGGAATAAACTAGGAAAAGTGACTTAAAAGTTAGACTGAGGCACTTATTTTTGTAGCCCAGGAACAGGCACTGAGAATGATTTATATCAAGTTCAATATTGATAAGTCAGTGAATTCCCCACCTTGTAGGCTGTGTGGTGAGAAAGGTGAGACAATAAACACCATTATTAGTGAGGTTAACTTTGCCTTTCATCCTTACGGGGTCGATAAAATAAAGTACCAGTAATGTATTGGGTATTTGCTGGCCTTGTGCCTAAAGTAGAAACAATTATTAGTGAATGTAAGATGGTTGCTCAGAAAGAGTACAAGAGAAGGCAAGATAACATTGTCAAATTGGTTCATTGGAAGCTCTGTCATAAGTATGACATGAGCAGAAGTGACAAATGGTATGAACACCAACTGGAAAGGGTGGCTGAAAGTGAACAGTATAAGATCTTGTGGGACATGACCATCCAGCATGACCATTTTATCGTGGCTAGAAAGCCTGACATTGTTGTCGCAGAAAAGAATAACAAGGCATGTATTGTGAATATTGCTTCACTGTGAGACCACAGGGTGAATGAGAAGGGAAGTGAGAAAGTTGAGAAATACCAGGAGTTGAAGAGAGAAATCAGGAAACTATGGAGAATCCGACACATTGAAGTGGTACCGATTGTGGTTGATGCACTTGGAGTAGTTAGTAGAAGGTTGGATGCATGGGTTGTGAAGTTAGGAATTTCCATCAGAACAGGAGATTGTTGCAGAAAACAGCTTTGCCGGGGGGTTGGAAAGTTGAAGGAGAAAGAATGACCCAAAGGACCTTTGACCATTGGCTATGGCTCACTTTTTTTGGTATAGTGTCGGTATAACATCTGCCAGAACAAAACCGTTACAAATAATAATAATAATAATAATAATAACAATAATAATAACAATAATAATAACAATGACGATAACGATGATGATAACAACAACAATAATAGAAATGGCTGCAATGTAAGTAAACACCACACTTAAAAATGTTAAGTGCTCGTTTAGTCAGCAAACAAAATATATTTAAGTTTATTTCTACACTCTTAATGATTATGATGAATCATTGTCTGTACTAATAAACACAGACATACTGTATATACACGCACATGTACACACACACATATATATATATATATATACAGACATACAAACATACACACACATATACATATAGATATAAATATTCATATATATGTATGTGTTTTATGTGCGCACACACACATATATATACCCACACATATATGCACATATACATACATACATACATACATACATACATACAAGCACACATGCACAAAAACAAATGTTCACATAAACAAACACATACACATATAATGGCTTTACAACATACTGGGTGTAGCTCCTGTTATTTTTGGTAAATTGATCTGTTAAAGAAGTAAAAACCTTTATTTTTTTTAAATGTGCTTTTTTAAACATCCTCCTCCACCTCCTCCTTTATCTCTCACCCATTTCCTCCTCCACCTTATCCCCATCCCCACCATCATCATCATCATCATCATCACCATCATCACCACCACCACCACCACCATCATCATCACCACCACCACCACCACCACCACCACCACCACCACCACCACCACCACCACCACCACCACCACCACCATCATCATCATCATCATCATCATCATCATCATCATCATCATTTTTGAGATCTAATTCTCTCTGTTTCCACCTATTAAAGAGGTTAACAAAATGACCAATAGGTGGAGTTGCCTGAAGTTGTGAATATCTTAAAGGTGATCTACTACCTACAGAAAGGTCAGCCACAGTATACAGGTATCATGTTGTATCTTGTGTAAGGCTAATTACTACACATACAAATTATGTCTTGTGTAAGACCAATTACCCTAGTTACTTCACTCAACAGATACAGCATCCATGAAATGTTAAGGGAGTTAATGTAAAGTGTTGTTTTTGTTGTTGTTGATAGTGGTGGTGGTGAGTAAGCTAGTGTTGAACGGTTAGGGTTAGGGTTCTGTAACTCCTGGAGGAGTCATACAAGTGTTATACTAATATACAATGTTTCTTAGGCATTTTAAACCCGGCAGAGCCCACCACCTCTCCAGGTTTGAACACAGTTGATTTCTTCCAGAGAAGGTGAGAGAATGATAGAGATGAAGTGAGAAAGAGATATAGAGGAGGATCGACTCCAATATATGACTGGTACCTCTTTTATTAACCTCAAGTTTATGAAAGAAAAACTGACCTCATTGGGATTTAAAATCAGAGCGCAGTGAGCTGAATATGAATACAGCAAAGCAATTTATCAAATGTTCTAATGACCCTGCCATTTTGCTACTTTTTTAATATAGTTATTGAGGGTTAACATTATGTTAAATGATTGATATTGTTTTGAGGGACTAATATAGTTTTGTTAACATAGTTGTGTTCTGTAATGGGTGCTGACTTTATGAACAGTCATTTAGGCTAAAAGGTCCACCTGTTACACATATAGCAGTAAAGATAATTTAACTTGTTTGATACCAACCCAGCCAAAACCAGTTCTGGTTCTATGGAATAAAACGACCCATTCTGAAATGTTTTTATTTCAATTTAAATCTTCCAACATAATTTTATATAAGAACCATATGTTAAGTATCTTAGTAGTGAAACTATTAACAATCTTAGTAAATCTCTCAAAATTCTACATTTATTAATTGAAATAGAGGGTGTTTCATTAGAATTAGGGTCACAAAAGAGTGAAACAAAAGCTGAGATGGCAGACTATTGGAGACAGAATAAAAAGCAAGGAAAGGAAAAGAAACTCCACCATAAAAACAAAAACACAATCCAAAAGAAGGTCCCCTCCCTCCCCAAGAACATGGCATGCTTCAACATTTTGCTTTATTTGTTATGAAGAACTCTATGCAAGCTAAATATTTTTTTTTATTGGCTGTCCTGACCCTAAAATTGTTGTTGGTTTCTTTTGAATGAGCAATTATGTGGACTGTATGTATCTATGATAGAGTTAGGGTTCTGTAGTGATATAGTCTTGGGCATTTTGAACCTGGCAGAGTCCACACCTTCTCAGGGCCTGAACACAGCCTATTTCTTTCAGAGAAGAAGTGAGAAAGTGATATAGAAGAAGAATCAACTCCTGATAAAAATGGGAAAATGGGAATGGTCCTGTTTTTATCTACCCAGCAAAGCTGACCTTGGTGGGATTTGAACTCAGAATGCAAAGGTTTAGAACGACTACCACAAAACATTCTATCCAATGTTCTAATGACTCTGCCAACTCATTACCTCATTTAATGTTAACTACAAGATGAGAACAAAGCTGATGGAGGAAGAGGATCAGAACTACGGGCAGTTCTGATTTGACCCAGGTAGAAGTTGTTCAATCATGGGTGGAGCACCCAATATATGTTTCAGGGATTTTTTTTTGTTTTGTCAGCCATCACATCCCCTCTCACAGACTACCTTGTTTAGACACTTTCACATTACTTGCTTTCTCTCTCTCCCCCTCCCCCTCTCTCTCTACCACCAGCAAATATGTAGCTACCATTACTCCATCAAGAACTATCTTTTTTCTATTATCCCCTCTATTACAGCCTCCTCCACCATACCCTCATGTCCCTCACCCTCCCATCTTAGTTCTTCCTTTGCCATTGATCTCTCTTCAATTTATCTTCTTGGTGACATTTCTTTGAATGAATAGAGACAACATAGGATAGCAAGTACTTTAGTCTTGCACGTTCTAAGGCAAACTCACGAGTGCTGGTACCACAATAAAATGCACCCAGGACTCTGTAAAAGAGTTGGTGCTAAGAACATTATCCAACCAGAGAAACCATGCCAAAAATGAAATCTATGAGCACGATGTGGTTTTCTGAGTCATATAGTTTCAGATTAGGACAATCTGTCCAACCCATGCCAGCATGGAAAGCAAATGTAAAACGATGATGATGATGACATACTCAATTTTGTGTTTTTAAATTATAACTAATTTTTGATAGGTTCATTATATAACATCCTTACCCTCCTCTCATTTTTTTCTATAACTTTGTCATGTCTGTCTCTCATGCTTTTGTAACCCCTATGTTTTAACATTTTATGGTATGTATAAATGGGCATGTATAAATGGTATGTATAAATGGCACCTAATAAAGAAATGACTATTATCATTATTCTTATCATTGTTATTGCTTTTGTTGTTTTCATGAGAGCATTGGAGAGAATGCCTTGCAGTATATTGTTATGGTTGTTTTACATTCTGAATTCAAATTGTGCCGAGGTAAACTTTGTTTTTCATCTTTCCAGAGTGCATCCTCGTCAGCAAGGTTATTCAAAACACAACAGAACCCTCTGTGTTCAGAGAACATGAGGCCGCCTGTGAGACGTGGGACCGGCTGGGACTTAGCCCAGTAGACGTCCCTCCTCCTTCTCTCCCCTGTTGACGTCAAGCCCCCCCCCCCCAACGCACTTGGGATGCCATCCAGTGCAGCCTGGCCTCAGACAGACTCACGCGCCAGCTCGACCACCACCGCCTTGCTTGTTTTCGTGCGGCCTCCAAACCCCACAGTGGTGCCTGGCTATATGCCCTGCCCTCCTTCTCCACTGGCACGCAGCTAGACAACCATAGCCTGTGCATCAGCGTTTCCCTGAGGCTCGGCCTCCGGATCTGCCAGCCACACCAATAACACTGCGGCTCCACCGTGGACTCTTTCAGCTTCCACGCAACCATGAAAGGCAAGTCCATGCCGTCTGACAGCGTCATGGGACGCTGGATGGAAGGACCGGTTAAATTGCTTGGGGTCCGGTTCGGTCTGGATCTCCAGATGGTGAAAAACTGAAGCGAGGTGACGAGCAAGGTGGCTTCTCTCACCCAGAAATGGACTGAGAGGAAGCTGTCTCTGAAAGGGTGGGCGGAGGTGGCGAATGCGTACATCGCATCCGTCATCTGCTACCGCCTGACCGTCATACCTTGCCCCGTCCAACTCTGACCAAAATGGAGTGCCTTCTCTTCCGCTTTTTGTGGAAGGGACGTGCTTGCATGGTCAAACGATCCATCTGCTGTCAGCACCTGTTGCGTGGAGGACTGGGCATGCGCTGAGGCTGCGACATCTCTGGTGCTTCCTTGAGGGTGAACAGGTGTGGTCGCCATTTGCCAGAGGTGCTTTGCCCCAGCTCATCTCCTTGATGGAGCTGCAGTCCCGGATCACAAAAAGACAGAGGGATAGCGCTTGGAAGCTGGAATGTCACCACCCTCTACCAGCTGGGCACTGATATCGGTGGAACATCCACCTTGGCGTTCTATAGAGGGCTAGTGGAGGGGAAGAGCGATGATGTTCTCGGGGAGACCCTGGGCGTCGAAGACGATCAGCTGTTTGCTCTCTTCAAGAGAACTTTTAGCCCAGGGCCTATAGACAATTTCCAGAAATCCCTGGCTTGGCAGTGCTACCGGGGAGCGTTGCTGGTTCAAGATAAGCTCTACAGGCACGGAGGTGCTGTCAGCTGAGCCTGTCTGAGATGTGTGCAGGACGACGAAACTGTCCTGCATGCACTCGTTCAGTGCCCGAGCATTGCTGACTTGTGGAGCTATGTCGAACAGTTGCTGTCGCGTGTAGGACAGATCCGGTTATCGACTGAGTCCATTGTGCCGATAGCCCCACCGTCCTCCTTTAAGGAAGACGAAGGGCAAGCAGTCTTCATCTGCTTGGTGGCCATGACGAAAGAGATTGTGTGGTGGACAAGGTTGAAAGGGTTGAAGATGGACACTTTCTCTCCGGCCAATCCTTGATTAACTTTTTCAAGTTTCACTTGAAGAGGAAAATCAGGGTGGAAAGGCAAGTACTGTCTTCTAGCAAGTTTGTTGAAAGGTGGGTGAAAGTGGCGAATCTGGGCCCACTCTGAGTATGTGCCTGTAGACTGAGGAGTGGAAAGCTGAGAGAGGACGCTTGCCCTGGTCGTCAGGGTGGCCGTGGTCTTTTGTGTGGTTTTCACCACAAGTGACCCTTGGAAGCTTCCCCCTTATTGGGGAATTTTTTGTTGTTTGAATTTTAATTTATTTTACACGTTTCTGTCTTTTATAACCTTTTTACACGGCCAAAACCCACTTTGTATCGTCCTGTGCCGTCTGTAATGTTTTTCTTCATGTTAGCCCTTGAGGCCAATAAAGAAACCATTATTATTATTATTATTATTTCGATAGGGTTGACCATCGTTATCTGGCGGTGGTCCTGAGGGTGGCCGGCTTTGGGTCCATCTTCAGAGGCTGGATCGCTGCCATGCACAGCGACATTTGATCTGTGGTGAGAGTGAATGGTCACCTTTCGGAACTGTTCAACATCAGGCGCTTGGTCCGCCAAGTATGTCCCCTCTCATCCCTGCTGTATGTATTGACTCTCGAGCCATTACTGCACAAAATAGTTGCACATAGAGGAGCATTCCACGCGAACTAGGATGCAGGAGAACTGTGTCAGCATATGCCGACGATGTCACTGTAGTGGTGTCGAATACCAAACACATCGAGGCGATTGGCACTACACTAAGAGAATAGGAGGCGGTGACAGGAGCAATGATCAACCAGGAAAAGTCGATGGGCCTGCAGCTCGGCACCTGGAGAGGCAGGTCCATGCCATCCAACAGTGTCATCGGACGCTGGATGGATGGACCGGTTAAATTGCTAGGGGTCTGGTTTGGTCCAGACCTCTAGACGGACAAAAACTGGGACGAGGTGACGAGCAGAGTGGCCTCTCTCACCCAGAAATGGGCCAAGTGGAAGCTATCCCTGAAAGGTTGAACGGAGGTAGCGAATGCATCTGTTATCTACTACCGCCTGACCATCGTGCTTTGTCCTAAGCCTCGCTTGACTGTGCTGGAGCATTTGCTCTTTCACCTTTTGTGGAAGGGATGCACTCCAATGGTCAGGCAGTCCATTTACTGTCAACACCCACTACATGAAGGGCTGGGCATGCTGTGGCTGATGATGCACAAACATGTACTCAGGCTACAGCATCTAGTGCCATCAGCCGGGCCTGTCCTAGATGCGCGCAGGGTGACAAAACCGTCCTGCAAACACTCGGCCAGTAGCCAAGCATTGTTGACTTGTGGGTTTATGTTGAACACCTGCTGTCGCATGTAGGATAGATTCAGATATCAGCTGAGTCCATCGTGAAGATTGCCCCGCTGTCTTCCTTCAGCCAGGAAGGGCAGGCAGTTTTTATCTGTCTGGTGGCTCATTAATTTTTTCAGGTTTCACCAGAAAAGGAAGATCAGGGTGGAAAGGGAAGTGTTGCCTTCCAGCCAGTTTGTTGAAAGGTGGGTGATAGAGGCAAGAATGGCTCATATGAATGGGCCTGCCCTGAACGTATGCCTGTAGTATCATAGGAGGAAAACTGGAAGAAGGTGCTTGCACTAGAGGTCAGGAAGACCGTGGCTTTTTGTGGGCTTTCTCCACAAGTGACAAAGGAATTTTTCCTTAGTTTTCATATTTTTGTTAAATCCCTTGTTTTTATATATGTATATATATAATTTTGTTTTTTTTTACACGCAGAAATGCCCATTTGTTTCGCCCTGTGCTGTCCTTAATGTTATACTTTATGTCAACCCTTGTGGTTAATAAAGAAAGCATTATTTTTATTATTATTATTCAGTATCAGTAGAGCATCAGACACCATGCTTTGCAGCATAGAGTTATGGCATTTTACATTCTGAGTTCAAATCCCGCCAAGGTTAACTTTGCCTTTCATCCTTACAGGGTCGATAAAATAAAGCAACAGTAATGCACTGGGGTAACTGCTGGCCTTGTGCCAAAAGTAGAAACATTATTATTATTATTCTTGGAGTCTGAGTCATTGATGTTATTTAACTGGAAAGTTTGTTGAAATGTACATCAAGCCGCTACCTGCAGCCTCAGATATTCAGGATGTATCGGAGGGTTCTTGCTATTCCCAGCAAGCATGCCTTTTGAAGTGTTCCAATAAAGGGGCTGGACTAATCTTCTTTAACCATCCTTGAAAACTCTTTGAGATAGTACCTAATGCTCCTTTGACAATCGAGACAACCTTGATCTCATGACAGTCCCAAATCCTTTTTAACTCCCACTTTAAATCCTACATCTACAATCAGGCACAATCTTTTATCCTTATCAAAAACCACCAAGTCAGATGTATTGTGTTCTAATTTCTTGTCTGTCTGTATCCTGAAATCCCATAGCTACCTCACTTAATCGCTTTCTATCACCGACTCTGGCTTATACTCATACCACGCCTCAGAATGTGATAAATTATTTAGTTTGCATAAATGCCAGTGAATCACCTTTCCTATTATATCGTGCCTCCAGCCTTTATAGTGAGTTTGGGCTTGGGTTTTACACTCAGATACAATGTGAGCCACAGTCTCCTCTCTCTCTCCACAGATCCTACACAGTGAGCTAGCCTCCTCCTTGTGAATATGGTGTTTCACCTACTTCGTTCTGAGAGCTTCCTCTTGAGAAGCCATTAGCATTCCTTCTGTAGCTTTTTTAAGGTCTCCTCTTTTTAACCAGTTCCATGTCTGTGGATCTCTAAATTCCGTTTTCTTAAAGAAGGTACTATGAAGGGATTTTTCATGAAGGTTGCTCTTCCCCCTTGTTGTTATTTCCTCCTTGGACATCCTTGGTCCATTGTCTTCTCCTTCAGTACAATTTTGAGCATTGGCTCCCTACTGTCAGTCACATATTTGTGCAGGTTGTTTTTCTCCATCTGAACACAGTCCTCTATGCTGATAAGACCTCTTCCACCTTCAGATCTTTTTAAGTAAATTCTATCAACATCACTCCTCTTGTGGAACATGTTGTAGATAGTCATTAGCTTCCTAATCTTCCTATCCATTTCTTTTTGTTCAGCAACATTTCATTTCAGAATTCCCGCACTGTACCTAATAATGGACACAGCTCAGGAATTTACTGCACTTATGACATTCCTACTATTTAGACGTGATTTTAATACGCTCCTTACTCTCCTAATGTACTCAGATCTTATCAATTCCTTCATTTTTTTGTTCTTGATGTCATCTGCCTCCAGAACACCTAAATATTTGTATCCTTCTTCAGTGTCAATTTCTTTTATCATCTCACCTGTTGGTACCTGGATTCCGTTGCTTCTGCTCAATTTACCCCTCTTCATCACTTCATCACAAGGACTCCACACTTATTAAAAACCAAACTCCATACATATATCATTGCTGAAAATACGGACAGTGTCAACTCCTTCTCACTCTTCTCAAAGAGTTCAAGATTGTCTATGAAGAGGAGGTGGTTGATGGTAAGCTCTCCCTTTCCCAACTTGTATCCTGCTCTCACTTTTCGCAATATGACAGACAGGGGTATCAGGGCAAGGACAAACAGCAGAAGGGACAAACTATCTCCCTGGAAGATACCTCTCTTGATCTTCATGCCTCCCAAGGATTCTCCACCTGATGTTAATTCTGTTTCCCAGGACTTGATACTTTTGCTCAACAACTGTCTGATGTTATCTGCCACCTTGAAGATCTCTAGGCTTTTGGTTATCCAAGAATGAGGTACCATGTCAAATGCCTTTTTGTAATCTATCCATCCCATGGCAAGACCAGTGTGCCTCCTCTTGCAATTCCTCATTACCATTTTATCAATAAGTAACTGGTCTTTTGTATCACGGGACTTCTTTCGGCATCCTTTCTGTTCGTCCGGTAACAAGTTGTTTGTGTGGAGGTGATGGTAGATTTCCTCAGACACAATGCTTGTTAAGAGCTTCCACATTACGGACAGACATGTGATAGGTCTATAGTTGGTAACATCATTACCCTTGATTCGGTCTTTCATTACCAGAACTGTGGTACCTTTTGTCAACCACTCTGGTACCTCACCTGACATCAAGCAGTCATTGAACATGGCCGTCAGCTTCGGGTGGAGGGATGTTCAATTTTTAATCCAATACCCCTGCACACCATCTGGGACTGGTGATTTCCAGTTGGTTAGTTTTTTGGCCTGCCATTTAAGAGTTTCAACTGTGATACTCAAATCAGTTTGTTGGTGTGCTTGTTCACTAATCTCCTTTTGAACTGTCTCAATCCACACTGCCTGACTATTATGTTCAACATTCTGCTCCCATATTCCTCTCCAGAATGGCTTAGTCGGTTCCGCTTCAGGGATCACATCGTTGCCTCTTTTTTTCCCTTCAAGCTGTTCAAACAACATCTTCTGGTTGTTGTCAAACATGCGGTTCTGTCTGTACTGACTAACTCTGTTCTCATACCGCCTAATCTTTGCACTTTTTGCTATAATGCGTTGCTTCAGTTCCTCTATGATAATATTTAGCTTTTTCCCCCTAGTTTTGTATTTTATTTTCAATCTATCTTTAGTGTCTATGTTTTTATTCTGAGTTCAAATCCTACCGAGGTTAACTTTGCCTTTCATCCTTACGGGGTCGATAAAATAAAGTACCAGTAATACACTGGGTAATTGCTGGCTTTGTGCCAAAAAGTAGAAACAATTATTATTATTATTATTATACTTTGGATCTCAGTCATTGATGTTATTTAACTGGAAAGTTTGTTGAAATGAATATCAAGCCACTACCTGCAGCCTCAGATATTCAGGACGTATCGGAGGGTTCTTGCTGTTCCCAGCAAGCATGCTTTTGAAGTGTTTCAAAAAGCGGGGCTGGACTAATCTTCTTTAACCATCCTTAGAAACTCTTTGAGATAGTACCTAGTGCACCTATGACATTCGTGATGACTCTGAATTCATGGCAGTTCCAAATCCTTTTTACCTCCCAATTCAAGTCCTGGTATTGGTTAATTTTCTTCCTCTCCTTCTCTTGCACTCTCGTGTCAAATGGGCAGGCTACATCTACAATCAAGCACAATCTTTTTTCCTTGTTCAAAACCACCAGGTCAGGCCTATTGTGTTCTAATTTCCTTTCCATTCGTATCCTAAAATCCCATAGCACCCTCACCTTGTTTCTATTACCAACTCTGGCTTATGCTCATACTACTTCTCAGAATGTGGTAAATTGTTTACTTTGCATAAATGCCAGTGGATCACCCTGCCCATCACATCATGTCTCCAGCCTTTATAGTGAGTCTGGGCTAGGTGTTTACACTCGGATACAATGTGGGCCACAGTCTCCTCTCTCTCTCCACAGATCCTACATAGTGGGCTAGCCTCCTCCTTGTGAATATGGTTTTTCACCCACTTCGTTCTGAGGGCCTGCTCTTGCGCAGCCATTAGCATTCCTTCTGTAGCCTTTTTAAGGTCTCCTCTTTTTAACCAGTTCCATGCCTGTGGATCTCTAAATTCCGTTTTCTTAAAGAAGGTACTATGAAGGGATATTTCATGAAGGTTGTTCTTCCTTCTTGTTGTTATTTCCTCCTTGGACATCCCTTGGTCAATTGTCTTCTCCTTCAGTACAATTTTGAGCATTGGCTCCCTACTGTCAGTCACGTATTTGTGCAGGTTGTTTTCTCCATCTGAACACAGTCCTCTATGCTGATAAGACCTCTTCCAACTTCAGATCTCTTTAAGTAGAGTCTATCGACATCACTCCTCTTGTGGAACATGTTGTAGATAGTCAATAGCTTCCTAGTCTTCCTATCCATTTCTTTTTGTTCAGCAACATTCCATTTCAGAATTCCCGCACTGTACCTAATAATAGACACAGCTCAGGAATTTACTGCACTTATGATATTCCTACTATTTAGATGTGATTTTAATATGCTCCTTACTCTCCTAATGTACTCAGATCTTATCAATTCCTTCATTTTTTTGTTCTTGATGTCATCTGCCTCCAGAACACCTAAATATTTGTATCCTTCTTCAGTGTCAATTTCCTTTATCATCTCACCTGTTGGTACCTGGATTCCTCTTTGCTACAATGTGTTGCTTCAGTTCCTCTATGATAATATTTAGCTTTTTCCTCCTAGTTTTATACTTTATTTCCAATCTATTTTTAGTGTCTATGTTTTGTAATGACCCATAATAATAATAATTATTATTATTATTATTATTATTACTATTATTATTATTAATATAACAAGGGCAATGGATTGGCATTCAATTATAACACTTCACATTCTGTGTTCAAATCCTGCATGGTCAGCTTTACCTTTCATCCTATCCTTCTGGGTTCGATAATATAAAGTACCAGTAATATAATTTATTCTTCGCTACACCAAATTGCTGGCCTTGTCCCTAAATTAGAAATCATGGTGAATTGGCAGTATCGGTAGAGGGTTGGACGCCATGCTTTCTAGCATAGTTACGTCCCTTTACAGTCTGAGTTCAAATCCTGCCGAGGTTAACTTTGCCTTTCATCCTTACGGGGTTGATAAAATAAAGTACCAGTAATGTACTGGGTAATTGCTGGCCTTGTGCCTAAAGTAGAAACAATTATTAATAATATAACAATTGTAAAGGGCACTGAAACAATATTGGACTAAATGTAAGAAACCTCCTTTTATTATTTGTTTATTATTACAATATTTGGTGTTGAGTACAGAAGGGGGAATATGAGTAGGGACTGAGGCTAAATGTCACATGATACATGGTATTTACTTACCTCGTTTTTCATTCAAATTTAAACAAAATTGTACTAGTAATATTTTATTCTACACTGCCATTTTTAATCTGTTGTTGGATGAAGTCTTCACAAGTGCATTGATTTTAGGCCTTCTTGCCCATACTGCATTGAATGGAATGTTTTCAAGGTTGGGTGATTAGCCCTGGTGATCAGCACCAGAACACAGAGATCAAGAATAAATTCTACAAAGTATTCTATACCCACACTCTAATGACTCTACCAATACACAGACTACCAGTGATATATTGTGGTCCAATTTAATCCCCTAAACCCCCAAGCCAAGAAATGTGTGGCAATATGTTTTTGATGTAGCAGACCAATACTAAATCTGTATTTTAAAACAGCTATAGTATTATGCTGTAATGGGATAAATGTATTGCCAACAAGCTTTTAGTGAATGGTTCATAGAACAATATCTGATTAAAGAGTCAGAAAAAAAATTGTAAGTTTATCCATCTTCATGTGATGATTTACAAATGGAATACAGTCTAAAATTCACAAAATTATTACTCGAAGAAATAATTTCTGTAAATGGCAAATGAAGTTCATTGTATGTAAGTTAGGTTGTTTTAAATGTCATAAAATTTCTTTCTGTTGCATATATTGTGTCAGCTAACCAGAAATACCAGTTACCAGCAGGAGACAAAACATTAGATTCCATTAATGTTAATTAGAGAACCAACAGGCATTCCTTTCAGCCTGCAGATACCACATCTCTGATGAAGGTCAACTGAAGATCTCTATAGACTCTATTCTAGTAATTAGATGGACTACAATAGTAACAGCAACATCTATCATTTAATTTAGATGTCGATGGTTAGCAGCTTTACCTAATTAGTGTAAATAACACTGAAATATTAGTGCTTCTTCCTGGAGTTCTTCTAAATCTTCCTGTTTGGTTGTTGTACTGAGTTAACACCCACTTCAGCCTTCCTTGAATTCCTTAGATTTGCAGAAGACAAAGCTAGAAATTAATAGGGAGAGGGTAGTATAATGGGTTTAAAAGAATCATAAGCAGTCGATTCTTTAGGAAACCCTAAATTTTTTGTATCAACTTTTTAAATATCTTCTTTTGTTTATTGTGCGTTTTCTTTTTACTTACTTATTTAGCATGTCATTTGTACACACAGTTTTAAATATCTTCTTTGCTACCATATTTATCAACTGAAAAACATTGCCTATGATTTTAAAATAATTTTGAAAATAAGCAAACATTAGGAAGGATTTAGTAATATTGATTTCTTTATTAGCCACAAGGGCGCAACAAGGATTTAGTAATATTACTAGTTCCTCATTATTATGCTGCTGTTTGGAATATAACTTAACAAACGTTCTTATATAAAAATATAGGAGGCTTTTAGATAAACAAACACTTAAAAATGAACAGCTTTGTATTGTAGAACCAGGATCAATTTCAAGCTATTTGGTATCAAAAGGTTTGACATATTGTATTTATTCTATTGAATCTGTTAGGGATGACACTCAATGTCTATTCTTGTGTGATTTAAACTTAAAACTGGGGTGGGTTAATATAACCTCCATAAGGATTTGATTTGGTGCCTCTTTCCACTGTTATATCAACTTTTCCCCCCTTAAAAGAATAATTTCTGACATTCTAAGGGAGGATAGAGTAGTTGATAAGTCAACCCTAGTATATAACTGTTACTTCTTTTATATTAATCCCTTGGAGATGAAAAACAAAGTTGACCTTGATGGGATTTGAACTCACAGTAGATAATGCCATAAATAAATGTCACATGACATTACTGCTTCATTCACTTCTATCATCTTTGTGTCATCTTGAAATAATGAATTCTAACATTTGAGGAAGGGTGTAGTCGATAATATTGACCCCGTCATATGAATGGTACTTATTTTATCAACACTCTAGTAGATGAAAAAGCAAAGTATAAATTGCTAGAGATTGAATTCAGGATGTAAAGAGAGGTAATTAGATACAATAAAGCATATTGGTTGGTACAGTACAAATTTAGGAAAATTAGGAAAAATGCGGTTTTAGGTATTTTTAATAAAGTTAGGGTAATGAAAATTTAACTACTCATAGAACCTATAATGAGGCATTTAATGATACAATCATATTTAAAAAAAAATAACAAGGAAATAACTCATGAAGAAAAATCAATATTTTTAAAACGCAAAAGTTTACAAAACATTTTATATTTATCGCTTTTTTTCAAGAAAATTCTTAAATTTTCAGATTTAAAATTCTGTAGAATGTTCTAGATTAGGTTTAAGGTAACTTCTAAGGACTATTAAAAACATTACGTCATTATTTGTCTGACAACCATCCTGTAAACATTGACAACCGTCCTGTAAACATTGACAATATGGGGAAAAATAAACTGATTGATCAAGATCTCTGTAAACGCATTGTAGACCTTCATACAAATTGTGTTGGTTATAGAAAGATATCTTGGCAGTTAAATGTGCCATTGAGTTCAGTTGGTACTATAATTTGTCACTGGAAATCTCATCATTTCATCTGTCCTCTAATTAGTTCTGGTCGTCCTAGAAAGATAACGAAATGTGCAGCTCGGTTATTGACGAGAAAGGTTGGCAACGAACCCCGGTGTACTCTTAAAAATCTTCAGGATGACCTAGAAGGAAGTGGAGTAAAAGTGAGCACAGATACAATTAGTCGTTCACTTCATCGATATAATATCTTCTCGAGGTCTCTAAGGAAAACACCACTTCTTACGAGGAAACACATTCTTCGTCGATTAAACTTTGTAAATGAGCATCTCATCAAACCTGCGTCATTTTGGGAAGATGTACTTTGGTCGGACGAAACAAAAATTAAACTTTTTGGTCGAAATGCTGTGGCAAAAGTCTGGAGAAAGAAAGGTACTGAATATTCACCGAAGAATACTATTCCAACTGTAAAATTTGGAGGTGGATCAATCATGGTCTGGGGTTGCTTTAGTGCCACAGGTGTAGGAAATATTGAAATAATAGAAGGAAGAATGGGTGGCGTTTATTATAGAGGTATTTTGCAAAGGAATTTACATCAAAGTGCACATTCTCTCAGCTTAAAGCCAGGCTGGTTTTTTCAACAAGATAACGATCCAAAGCATACTGCAAAGCTAACACAATCTTGATTAAGTATGAATGGAATAAATGTTCTAAAATGGCCAAGTCAGTTTCCAGATCTTAACCTGATCGAAAATTTGTGGAGAGAACTGAAACTCAGAATTCAAAAAAAGGAAATCCCAAAATATCCCTGAACTAAAGAAAATTTGTTGTGAAGAATGGATAAATATTAGCCAAGAAACATGCAAGAAGTTTGTAGGAGGCTACTCTGTACACCTACAGGCTGTAATTAGCAGCAAAGGTTACGCTACGAAATATTAAGAGATGATTTAATAAATGTGTTGTAAACTTTTGCGTTATAAAAATATTGATTTTTCTTCATGAGTTATTTCCTTGTTATTTAAAAAAATATATGATTGTATCATTAGATGCCTCATTATATGTTCTATCAGTAGTTAAATTTTCATTACCCTAACTTTATTAAAAATACCTAAAACCGCATTTTTTTTAATGTGTTGTAAACTTTTGTGGGGCACTGTATGTGCAGATGAGTGCAGGCATAGCTGTATGGTTAAGAAGTTTCTTTTATAGCCATATCATTTCAGGTTTGATTCCATTGTGCAACACGATTGCCAAATATCTTCTATCATAGCCTTGAATCTGGGTAGCAGAAACTGTAAGGAAGCCCATTGTTTTATATATATATATATATATATATATATATATATATATATATATCATCAAAACAAATAACGAAACGAAATTAAATTTCGTTTCGCTTCTAACTCACTTTTGTATGACTGACGCTTAAACAATTAAGTTAAAGTGTACATCTACATATGTATACGGAAGTATTAGTATGCATATAAATACACACATGTATACATATGTACATGTACTCAGCTTTTCACTAGACACTTTACAGTGAGTGTCAGCTAGTCTGTATGTAACCACACAGGCGGACCGGGTTTTAGAGTCATACGAGTTTTCAAGGAAACACATTTCCTCTATTCTCCAGAGGGCCAGACAGGAATATTGGACTAGTTTCGATGTTATTACATCTCATCAGCAATATTTACCCATCTTCCGGCTTCTCTGGAGAATTGTAAAAGCACATATCGTTATATGCTTTTTCTATGAAAATTAGTAGTGGGTAGACTAACTTGCATAGAACGTGAGTCATTGTACGCACCGGTTCAGCGGAAACGATAAAAACAAATAACGAAACGAAATTAAATTTCGTTTCGCTTCTAACTCACTTTTGTATGACTGACGCTTAAACAATTAAGTTAAAGTGTACATCTACATATGTATACGGAAGTATTAGTATGCATATAAATACACACATGTATACATATGTACATGTACTCAGCTTTTCACTAGACACTTTACAGTGAGTGTCAGCTAGTCTGTATGTAACCACACAGGCGGACCGGGTTTTAGAGTCATACGAGTTTTCAAGGAAACACATTTCCTCTATTCTCCAGAGGGCCAGACAGGAATATTGGACTAGTTTCGATGTTATTACATCTCATCAGCAATATTTACCCATCTTCCGGCTTCTCTGGAGAATTGTAAAAGCACATATCGTTATATGCTTTTTCTATGAAAATTAGTAGTGGGTAGACTAACTTGCATAGAACGTGAGTCATTGTACGCACCGGTTCAGCGGAAACGATAAAAACAAATAACGAAACGAAATTAAATTTCGTTTCGCTTCTAACTCACTTTTGTATGACTGACGCTTAAACAATTAAGTTAAAGTGTACATCTACATATGTATACGGAAGTATTAGTATGCATATAAATACACACATGTATACATATGTACATGTACTCAGCTTTTCACTAGACACTTTACAGTGAGTGTCAGCTAGTCTGTATGTAACCATATATATCATCATTTTATGTCTGCTTTTCCCTGCTTGCAAGGGTGGGACGGGAACTGATTTGGCTTGATTTCTACAGCTGGATACCCTTCCTAACACCAACCTCATTTACAGTGAGTGCTGGGTGCTTTTTTGCTGTGGCACCTCCACGACCACTTTGCAGTGGAATGATATGGACCCCAGTCCCTATCATCTCATTTCTACAGCTGAGTAAACTGGAGCAATGTGAAATAAAGTGTCTTGCACAAGGAAACAACACATCACCCGGTCTGAGAATTGAACTCACAACCTTTCGATTGCAAGGCTAATGCTCTAACCACTAAACCATGTGCTTCCATATATATATATTGTTATACTTTGGGAGGGTCATGTTGCCAATAAAAACACACGCACCTGTTGGTTTTCACTTCAATTTATTATAATTTTCCAGCTGGTTGGTTCAACAACCAGATGGTTGTTCATATATTTTCAAAGCTCTTTCATCACAGATTCTGTGATCTTCGAAGTAGTCGCTGCCTGATTCCTTCCCTTCACTGACTCTGAGTGAAGATTACTATTGTAATGGCGATCTCATACCAAGACAGGCAGGCACTAACTTGTTCCAAAGAGGTTAATTTTCCTCACTGATGAAGCTGCCCTTGGCCAGAATTACATAAGGCTTAATAGCATTACCTAATTTTCTGTGAATGCCAGCTCCATATAGACTATCACCAACAGATAGAGTAGTGGAAATTAATTAATTAGTCTGGGAAGAAGAAATCTAATTCTCTATCCTCACAAAACCGTCCTTCTCACTATTTAACGAATTAGTGTGCAGTTTGTTTTCATTTGGGTTGGTATCTTAAAGATACTAGCTTAATTAAAACATTGAGTAAGTGGGAAGGTGATTGAAGATTTTTTGGTCATATCCGATGATTTCGTTTCAATATTATATATATGTATATGTCTTGTAACTGGATTTCGAAGGGCCAACCTCGTCATATTCTGTGTCATGCTGAATCTCCCTAAGCATGTCTGTGGAATACTCAGCCACTTGCACATTATAATACTCAGCCAATTTCACGAGCAGGCTGTTCCGTTGATCGTATCAACTGGAACACTTGTCATCGTAACCGATGGAGTGCCAGTTAAAGTTAAAGTTGGTGTATCTCACACAAAATGCATACCTAAAACCAATACTGCTTTGAACTGCAGCTATAAAACGTAGACGAGTTGAGAAAGAAACTGGGTATAAGAGGGATAAGTTGTGGTGTGCAGGAGAGAAGGCTGAGATGGTATGGACATGTGATGTGCATGGAGGATGACCGCTGGGTAAAGATGTGCCAAGAAATCCTAGTAGAAGGAAGACGCAGTAGAGGAAGACCATGAAAAACATGGGTGGAGGTGGTGAGAGCATACCTCAGATCGCTGAAACTCACCGAGGAGATGACGAAGGACCGTGACAAGTGGAGAGATGTTGTGCTGAATAGGACCCGTCCAACCCTTGCAAGCAGGGAAAAGCGGATGTAAAATGATGATCATGATGATGATATATATATAAGAAAATGCGGGTTTTTTTTATTAAAAAAACAAAGAAAAAAAAAACGAGATGACCTACTTGGGTGAAAGTATAAGGAAAAGAAATTGAAAATGCAACTGGAGCCTTTTAAGAATATTTATTTATTTACTTTACCGGTTTCACAGTTTTTATGTTTTTCAAAGGTAAAATTGAGATGGAGGGTTTGTGTTTCTACACAACCAACAGAAACACAAACCCTCCATCTCAATTTTACCTTTGAAAAACATAAGAACTGTGAAACCAGTAAAGTAAATAAATAAATATTCTTAAACGACTCCAGCTGCATTTTCAATTTCTTTTGCTTATATATATATATATATGTATATGTATATGTGTGTGTGTGTAAGTATTTGCATTAAACATGCATGTGCATGTGAATAGCTGTCTATCCACACATATAGCTTCATATGGATAATAGTTAAAACAAGTGGTGACATTTGTTTGTCTTACAGCTATGTTGTTGTTTAATGAAGATGAGCAGTATATGCCAACACATTAATTTTAACTTTAAAAAAATAAAGTATAAGTTGCTATCAGGAAGGGTACCCAGTCATAGAATACTGCATTGAAAAATTTCTTCCAACACATGTTGGCATGAAAAAGCAGACATAAAAACAATCATTAAGTATAGTTTGTACACTGTTGATTTCCCTTCGTACCTAGAGCCAGTAGGGTTCATTACAACCTTCCCATTCCAAAATAGCAATATTCTCATCTGAGGAGCAACATGTAATGACATTTTTGTTTTTATCAGCAACTGGTGCATTCAGTGACAGACTCAGGTTTTGTTGCTGACAAGCTGATGATTGCCACTTTCTGATAGAAACTGTAATGGTGAAGACTTGGCATTGTTGGTCCTTGTGTCACCTCTCTACTCCCTGCTATTGGAGCAGAGTTTGCCACCCATAGGAGTAAGTTGGAGTGGCTATTTCAATGTATTTCCTTCACTATGCTCTGGGGTAATGCTTTCTCCATTCTGTTTACTGGTACTATGTGGTAGCTTAGCCCTGGGCTCCCGTACATCAGAGAACATTCTTCCACACTGCTTGGGCTTATATCATTGAGGTAGCAATGGTATAGGTTGCCTATATCTATGACATTCGTCAACACATAAACACAGGCTTAATAAGGACAATTAGATAATACAAACTATAGAGAAATTTAAATAAAGTATTTATCATTTTTTAAGTTAAAATAAACCAAAATTTAAAACAATGAATAAGTTCCTTATTCACTGCAAAAAGTGATCACAATACTTGTATGAAACCCAACACTGACGCTAAAGTAGAATTACTTTTAAGCAACTCCTCTCAACCCAATTCTTATAAATTTCTCTGTTTTGACCACCCACCACTTAAATTTCTATTCAAGCAGTGTTTACTAGGATCTACAGTGGTTGTTGTTGTGAGATCAAATTTGATAAACTGACATTACTGAAGTGGAAGCATATGAGATAACTATTTCATTGTCACACATCTAATTTTAGCTTCCTTATTTTCTCTTTGATTACCCAAATTGTACTTTTATATATATATATATATATATGTGTGTGTGTGTATATATGTATGTATGACAAAGGGTGGAAGAACTCATAAGAGTCAACAACCATCCGAAAGTGTGTAAATATATATATACACATGTACCGCGCGGTTAAACCACTGGGAGTGAAGGACCCCTAACCTTTGTCAGGGCATTCTTCTAGGAGAAGGCAACTCAGGAAACTGGGATAACTCCGATATAAAACCTACGGCTCAGTAGTTACCGATGATGTTGATCTTTTCTTCTTTTCAGGTTATAGCTACTGTCGCTCAGAGAGTGGGATTGGCTCAGTGCACATTCTTTCTTCACTTTAAAAAATATCTTTACGCACAGGCATTGCACAATAGAATAATTAATAATTATTAATAAGGGTATGTCGTGCAATGGCCATACTTGATAATGAGGGGGCAGCCATCATGTATGTATGTATGTATGTATATATATATATATATATAAATATATATATGTATATATGTATATATGTATGTATGTATGTTCTTCTGGTTATATAATTTCACTAATAGAGAGAGTCGGTTTCTAACATAGATACAAAACTCTCTCATTGGAATTTACATAACATCAACTAGGTAGATATGTATGCATGCATGTGTGTGCAGGTATGAATGTTATTGTATGTGTGGATGTATATGTTTTGAGTTATATGGGTGCATTGTATCTGTATATGTGTACATGGAGTTATTAGATTCAGAATTTTTGGAATGTTTTACATATTTTTCCTGTTCCATTAATGGATTGTACTTGTAATTTTCTAACTAGTTGTGTTCTTTCTGTTCCTGTGAAGCCCAGTTTCTCAAGATTTGTATTGAGACAGTTACTGACATATCCCAAAGCCTCAATAATCACAGGTATCAATCTGGAGGTGTAGTCAGGGTGGGGTATCTGCAGATTTCTCATCAGTTCTGCATAAATATTCTCCTTTTCGCTAATCTTTAATATTATATTGGCACCTGCTGGGCAGCTAACTTCCACTACTGTACATGTCTTCTTTTACTTGTCCCATATCATTATATCTGGTCTGTTATGCCTACATTTTATTGGGGGTTTTTACTGGAACATTCCACCAGTACTCTTTCATATGTATGTATACATGCTTGCTTTCTATAACCTCCTCATTTTTCATCTCTCTTTTTCCCTCTCTCTCCCACTCTCTATTCGATTTGTGGTTATATCTTAAACCCCCAACTTTTTTCTATACAAATAGTATGCAGCTGTTTAAGGCTACCTTCCGCGCTGAGAATACTCAAATTTTACGAATATTCATTTACATTCATCGCTTCAAACCTTTCCAATTAATGTTTTATATATATATTTCGGGATTGTTTTTTTTATAATTATTATAAGGTGCTAGCAAAGGGGTTGGCACTTGTCGTCGGTGGTCTGGTGGGAGAGGCGCAGACATGCGCCATTCCAGACACATCCATCCATGACAACCTCCACCTCATGCGATACGTCGTAGAGAGGGTAGCTGGCATGGGTGGGTCTTTGATCAATTTAGATCAGTCGAAAGCTTTCAATAGGGTCGACCATCATTATCTGGCAGCAGTCCTGAGGGCGACTGGCTTTGGGCCTGTCTTCAGAGGTTGGATTGCTGCCATGCACAGCAACATCTGCTCTGTGATGGGAGTGAATGGTCATCCTTTGAAACCGTTCAACATCATGCGCTCAGTCCGCCAAGGATGTCCCCTCTCGTCCCTCTTGTACGTATTGACTCTCAAGCCATTACTGCACAAACTTGAGACATTGAGGGGGGTCCCATGCGAACTGGGATGTGGAAGAACCGTGTCAGCATATGCCAACGACGTCGCCGTAGTGGTGTCGAATGCCAAACACATTGAGGCAATCAGCAGTACACTAAGAGAATAGGAGGCGGTGACAGGAGCAATGATCAACCAGGAAAAGTCGGTGGGCCTGTAACTCGGCACCTGGAGAGGCAGGTCCATGCTGCCCAACAGCGTCGTCAGGCGCTGGACGGACGGACTGGTTAAATTGCTAGGGGTCTGGTTTGGTCCAGGACCTCCAGATGGACAAAAACTGGGACGAGGTGATGAGCAGGATGGCCTCTCTCACCCATAAATGGGCTGAGAGGAAGCTATCCCTGAAAAGTTGAGTGGAGGTGGCGAATGGGTACATCGCGTCCGTCATATACTACTGCCTGACCATCATGCCTTATACTAAGCCTCGCCTGATTACAGTGCAGTGTTTGCTCTTTCGCTTTTTGTGGAAGGAACGTGCACCGATGGTCAGGCGGTCCATCTGCTGTCAACACCCTCTACGTGGAGGGCTGAGCATGCTGTGGCTGATGATGCGCAGATATGCGCTCAGGCTATGGCATCTCCACCTCTTCCTCGACGGTGATCAGGTGTGGTCGACGTTTGCTAGACGCATCTTTCCCCAGCTCATCTTCTTGATGGAGCTGCAGTCCTGGGTCAAGCGAAGACCGAGAGGGAGCACTTGGAGACTGGAATGTCTTCCGGATCTTATAGCCCTCGACCAGCTGAGCAATGCGATCGGTGGAAACTCCATCTTGGCATTCTATAGAGGGTTTGTGGAGGGAAAGAGCGACGACGTCCTTGGGGAGACTCTTGGCATCGAGGAAAATCAACTAGCCAATCTCTTCAGGAGAACTTTTGGGCCAGGGCCCATGGACAACTTACAGAAATCCCTGGCCTGGCAATGCTACCAAGGAGCCTTGACAGTTTAGGATAAATTCTACAGGCATGGAAGCGCCGTTAGCTGGGCCTGTCCGAGATGCATGCAGGGAGATGAAACCGGCCTGCATGCACTCGTCCAGTGTCCGAGCATTGCTGACTTGCGGGTTTATGTCAAACACCTGCTGTCGTGTGTAGGACGGATCCGGCTATCAGCTGAGTCCACCGTGAGGATTGCCCCGCCGCTTCCTTTAGCCGAGAAGAGCAGGCAATTTTTATTTGCCTGATGATCATGGTAAAAGAGATTGTATGGTGGACACGTCTGAAAGGGTTGAAGACAGGTACTTTCCTCTTCGGCAATTTCCTCATTAACTTTTTCAGGTTTCACCTGAAAAGGAAAATCAGGGTGGAGAGGGAAGTGTTGCCTTCCAGCCAGTTTGTTGAAAGGTGGGTGAGAGAGGCAAGAATGGCCCGTGTGAATGAGCCTACCCTGAGCTTTGGGATAAGTAATCATTAGACTCCTTAGGTATCATTCCTAGAGCGCCTACAACCACTGGTATTGTTTTAGTTCTCAACTTCTACAATTTTCCAATTTCTATCTCCAGGTCCTTATACTTGCTCAATTTTTCAAATGTTTTTATAGATACATTCTTGTCTATTGGAGCGGACATATCAATTAGCAGGCATACCCCCTTTTTAAAGTCCTTCAGTATTATATCAGGTCTATTTGCATCTATTTTTCGGTCTGTTTGGATGCTAAAGTTCCACAAGATTGAGATGTGATCTTTTTCAAGTACGGGAGGTGGTTGATGCTCCCACCAATTCTTTTGATGGGGCAGGTCAAAATGCTTACACATTATCCAATGTATGTATTGTGCAGCTCTGTCGTGCCTGTTTAGGTATTCGGTTGGAGCTACAGGACTGCACATTGAAATTATATGATCAATGATCTCTGGTTGTTTTTTACATACACGGCATAATGGGTTGCAACCATTTTTTATTATGTTGGCTTGATAATTTTTTGTTGGCAGACACTGATCTTGTGCTGATATAATCAGTCCTTCAGTCTCCAATTTCAGTCCAGAGGTTGCCAACCACTGATGGATTAAAGTTTTGTCAACATCAGGATTGTTAGCTTTTTCTGGGTATTTTCCATACAGAGGCTTTTCTTGCCATTTCTTAGCCAGTTTCTGTAGCAGTTCTTTCTTTGCAGTTACTTTTACTTACTTTGCTTTTTCTGTGTATTTGTAGTTTACTATATCTTTTTTGTAATGGAGTATGATCTTTTGATGCTTTCATGTTTCAAAACGAGTTTGATCATCCAATCATGTGCCTGCCTTAGATATGTAGATAATCCAATTGTTACAGTTTTTAAAGCAATATCTAACTGGATTAATCCACGTCCTCCTTCTTTCCTAGGGAGATATATTCTATTTGTATCTGCCTTAGGGTGATGCATTCCGTGCATGGTTAAGAATTTTTCTAATTATTATTATTATTATTATTATATATATATATATATATATATACAGGGTGCGGACGATATTTGTTCGCAAGATTACTGTCTAGGAAAAAATAACACAGTAGTTTCATTTTTTAAGATTTATTTATCAAACCTGGGTTAGTTTGTCTTCATGACGTGTTCTTTCGATCTCACTTGATAAACCTGCCATTGGCTTTGATGACGGCCTCAAGGCGGCCTCAGAACCGGCTACAGGCCTTCGTCACTGTCCCTGACTTAGGCCCCTAAAGGCACTTGTGATCCTGGCCTTCAGATCATCTTTTGTATTGCAGCTAGATCTGTTGGTGTCTCGTTCCACTGTGCCCCACACAAAGAAGTTGAGGGGGTTGCAGTCAGGCGAGCTGGGAGGCCAGATGTCAGGTGAAGTGTGGTCGACGAAGTTCTCTGACAGCCAGGCTTGGGTCTTTTGGCTGGTATGGCAGGGTGATGAGTCTTGCTGCCACACGTACGGCCTACCTGCAGCTACCTGGTCTATCCAGGGCTTTACTACCTCGCTCAGAATGCGGATGCAGCCATCGGTGTTCAGCTTGAGGCCCTCAGGGAAGGAGTGAGGTGGCATGACGTCACCTTGACTGCTGACGACACCTAAGACCAATGTTGTCGCTGGAAACTTTGTCTGCATGACTCTGGGCACGTCTTTGGCTGAGACAGCGAGCCACCTGTTGTTCTGGGAGTTGATCTTCTGGTCTTATTTGTCCTCCCGGTTCAGATTCCAAGAAGAACTCCGTGTCTCTTCCACAAATTTGGAGGTTCAAAATTATTCGTAATCAATTATTCTGAAAATAAATAATGGAAATATAGTCAGTTTTTATGAAGACAAGAGTGACAACGGAAGTAAAAAAAATTTGCATAAAATTAGCAGTTGAAAATTGCGAACAGATATTGTCCACACCCTGTATATATATATATATATATATATATATATATATATATATATATATATATATATATATATATATTGTTATACTTTGGGAGGGTCATGTTGCCAATAAGAAACACACGCACCAGTTGCTTTCACTTCAATTTATTATATATTTATAAATTTATAAGTTTATAAATCTATAAATTTCTGGTTGGTTGGTTGGTTCCACAACCAGATAGTTGCTTATATATAGTCATAGTTCTTTCGTCACACACTCTGTGACCTCTTCAGTGACTGGGGATTCCTTTCTTTGTTTCTGTGCCTCTCCTTTGTTCTGTCCTATGCCATTTTGTTTCTGTGTGTGTGTTGTGTGCTCAGTCTGCGATAAGTTAACAGAGCCATAGACTCTTGTTATTCCCTGTAAATTATGTGCTCAAAGGAAATGGAATCCTGAGCTCTTTAAAATACAATATGTTGAAAGGGTAACACACTAGAGAGAGAGATCTCTGGCGAAACAGATCTCTTTGGATTTGTATGCGTGTGTTATATAGTTATAGAGGTGCGTATATACATTTTAATTTATATTTTTAATTATTGTGTGTCTACCCTGCCTTCCATAGGTTATAGACTCCATACACTGGTGGTTTTACCTGTTTTATTGATGGCACACTATCTCTCTCTCTCTCTAGTGTGTTACCTTTTCAACATATTGTATATATATATATATATATATTTTCATTTCATTTTTTACGCCCGCTTTTCCCTGCTTGCAAGGGTGGGATGGGAACTGATTCTGGCTTGATTTCTACAGCTGGATGCCCTTCCTAACACCAACCTCATTTACAGTGAGTGCTGGGTGCTTTTTTGCCGTGGCACCTCCATGACCACTTTGCAGTGGAATGATATGGACCCCAGTCCCTATCATCTCATTTCTACAGCTGAGTAAACTGGAGCAATGTGAAATAAAGTGTCTTGCTCAAGGAAACAACACATCACCCGGTCTGAGAATTGAACTCACAACCTTTCGATTGCAAGCCCAATGCTCTAACCACTAATAATTCATTTCTGAATTTGTTTTGCAAGATTTCTTATCTGAAAATGTGCGTTGAAACAGATATTGTTATACTTTGGGAGGGTCATGCTGCCAATAAAAACACACTTCAATTTATTATAAATTTCCAGTTGGTTGGTTGGTTCGATAACTGGAAGGATGTTTATATATTGTCAAAGCTCTTTTGTCACACATTCTGTGACCTCCTCAGTGACTAGGTTTTATTTTGTGTCTCTCTCCTTTGTTCTGTCCTACACCATCTTGTTTTTATGTGTTGTGTGCTTAGTTTGCGCATGTGTTAAATCCGTGTATGTATGTGTTTTTATTTATTTATTTATGTGTTTACTTACTTGTCACTAGTTGGTTGTTTGTTCTATCTGTGTGTGTCTGGTTTGTTTTGTTAGCTTGGTTTTTGTGTATGTCTTCATTTTGTCTTTAATTACTAGTTGTGATGTTGCTATTCCACTTATGTTTTCTGTTTAATTTTGGTTGGAGTTTGTTTATATTTGTTGCCTCAGTGATTTGTCTGAGCATTGCATCTTTTCTGGGTGTGGATATAATGTTTATCTCTATGTTTTCTAATATGCCGCTATGTTCTATTTTGGCATGTTGGTGGAGTACTGATGAGTTTTTCTCAACCTGGAGTTCTCGCCAGTGTTCACTTATCCTTTCTCCTATGCTACAGGCTGTTTTACCTATGTATGTTGTGTTCTTATTCCTACACTGTCCCTCAGTACATCTTATGTTATATATTACATTCCTAGTTTTGTAGTTAGTTTGTGGGCTCAGCTTGCAGACTATGTATTTCCTATCAGCACAGGGGGATCTTTGAAATGGGTATGTTTTGCTAATTAGAGTTTTTATGGGAATACCGGGTCTTTCAACTATCTTAATATTTAATTTGAGCTTCTCTAGGGCCCTTCTAAATCTATAAGCTAGTTCGCCACTAGGGGTTGTATTGACGAACATTACACTCTGGTATTTATTGCTATCATATCATGAGTTTATTTGCCTTATTCCTAATCCTTTCTATTTTATTCCAAAATTTGCTCCTATACATAGGGTAAGTAATAAATTGAAGTAAAAACCAACTGGTGCATGTGTTTTTATTGGCAGCATAACCCTCCCAAAGTATAACATTATATATATATATTTGTAAAGGCATGTGGCTGAGTGGTTACAGAATTGGATTCACAATTGTGAGGTTGTGAGTTCCATTCCTGGACCATGTGATGCGTTATGTCCTTGAGCAAGACTCTTAATTTCATGTTACTCCTTCTACCTGGAGTTTTGACTGATAGATAGTGTTAGCAATTGGAAAAACCAATGGAAACATTGTTTCCTTGGTCCAATTTGACGAAAGTCAATCGACTGTTGATATATATATAAATATATATATATATATCATCATCATCATCATCATCATTCCATTTTACGTCCGCTTTTTCCCTGCTTGCAAGGGTGGGACGGGAACTGGCTTGATTTTTACAGCTGGATGCCCTTCCTAACACCAACCTCATTTACAGTGAGTGCTGGGTGCTTTTTTGCCGTGGCACCTCCACGACCACTTTGCAGTGGAATGATATGGACCCCAGTCCCTATCATCTCATTTCTACAGCTGAGTAAACTGGAGCAATGTGAAATAAAGTGTCTTGCTCAAGGAAACAACACATCACCCGGTCTGAGAATTGAATTCACAACCTTTCGATTGCAAGGCCAATGCTCTAACCACTAAGCCATGTGCCTCCAATATATATATATACATATTTGCATCATCATTTAACATTGGCCATCACTGTTAGCAAGGTTTACATGTATATAAATATACATACACACACATGTATGTATGCCTATATATGTATGTACAAATGGAAGTTTAGTAAAATAGAAGTTTTTCTGTCGCCAAGCTAACAATATACAATTAGGAATGTGCAGCTAAGCACTCAATAAGGTTGGGTCACCTTAGAGTAATAACATACATTAGATAGCTTGACAAGATAGCTTGACAAATTGAAAACTGCGGCAGGCGAAAAACCAAAGCAACCAGGTTACATATATATGTATGTAGGTTATATGTATGTATATGTATGTATATGTATATGTATCTATTTAAATGTTTTGTTGTTGGAAATACTTGTAATTTAATCTCTGTTTGTTATTTAAATTGGAGGTTCCAGTGATAATGTGGTAGTCATGGGTTTGGATAATTCATCTCTTTCCTCACCCCCCTCTCTATCTTTCTACAACCCCTTTTCTTAGTCTCTCTCAGTAAAAACCATCATTCCGACTCACATTTCTCTTATGGTATAAAAATCTATCTATGGTATAAAAAGATATCATTTATGGGTTTCTATGAACTATAGGCAGTGAATTTGCAGAGTGGTTAGAGTGTAGGAAAAACCGTTGTGTATGTGTTCTGGCTTTCTGCACTCTGAGATGAAATCTGCTTGATAGTACCAGTCAGTATCTGTTGACTGGCCAACTTATTTGAGTATTAGATGAGATACCTTGTGATATTTGCTTCAGCTCTTTATACTCTTAGGTGGTAGATTTAATCCATCACCTACATTAACACCATCACCTGGTCCTTGATCACCTTTAGTAGATTTTTGTTGTTGTTGAAATCATTTGGGTTAAGTCTCTTCTTGTTTAACCCTTTAACATTTACATTACTTTGTATTTACTATTATATTTTTATGGTAAACACATTATTTCACATAATTAACTCACATAATATTGAACCTATGAGATTTTGATATTATTTATTTTGGGAACAATACCTTAACACCAGTATGAGCAGCTGGCTATGGCCAGTTTGAACAGAAAGAGGGGAAAGAATTCTGGCCAGATATGGCTGGTTTAAATGCTAAAGGGTTAAGGATAACTTCTTTCCTTTTTCCTATGTTCTCACATCAAATCCTGCATTCATCTTTGTGTGGCAAGACCATTGAAATAAATACCAGACATGTACTGACATTGATTAAATGGATAATTATAGATTTCCTTGTACTTAAGCATATTATCTTATTTTCTAAATCAACAGGTTATAATCACAAATTTGAAAAACACTAAGTCCAAATATTACTTTCCATGTGGGAGATGGTTGTCAAAAGGCAAAGATGATGGCAAGATTTATCGAAATCTATATGGAAGCAGCAATCCATTTTTTGTAAGGAAAGGTAATTTTGTTGAAACTTCATCTCTATCATTAAACTTTTGCCGTGTTATATTTTTTATTGGCTCAGTCGGTGAAGGAAGGGCAGCAGTCAGAACTCTTTTTCATGGCATCCAAGATTAGTGAGAGCAAGAGCAGCAGTCAGGATCCCTTCTCAGGGCTTGTAAGTGATGGGAAAAAGGGAAGGAATCAAGAAACATTACAGGGACTTTGACACAGGTGGGAGCAAGGGAAGCAGTCAGGGACCTTCTCAGGGACTTTGGCATTAGTGGTGAGAAGAGAAGCAGCTATGACCCTTTTCAGAGACTTTGACTCTGATGGGAAGAAGTGAAGCAGTCTGGACCCTTTTCAGGGTCTCCAAGATTGGTGAGAGAAAGAGCAGGGTTTGCATCACTGGTGGCAAGAAGGACAGTACTAATGATTCTCTTTAGGACCTCCAACACTATTGGGAGGAAGGGAGGAAGGTACTTTCAAATCACAACTGCAGTCTCAATACATACAACAGAGTGGTTTCTCCAAAAGGCCTCCAAGGGCCAGGAGGTGGTTTTAAATCAAGTGACAGATTAAGTCTACCACCCAAATTGTGAGTTTAGTTGTGGGTTGGTTGTGATGCGAGAATAGGTGATATGCAGCAGAGAGATAATTAAACCTGGCTGGTTTGAGTAGAGGTAAAATGGAGCCGATATGTCTATAACAACAGCAATCATACTTCATAGCTGCTATCTACAATAAGTTTTCTGTTGTTTAAAGATGTTTTATAAACAATTCTCTCTTGTACATCTTTATCATTATTCTTCCTTTAATATTTATTTTTAACAGTTTCATCATGTTTTAGAATATATGTTAAATGTATGAAACATTATTTATACTATATATATATATATATATATACACATATATATATATATACACATATATATATATATATACACACGCACATACATACATACATTTATACAGACACACAAAATTCCATGTGCATATTTACACAGATTAGAGCACTCCTGATATTTGTCAATATACAATGAAAATATTGTAAATGTATACTCTAACACACACACACACACACATACACAGACGCGCGGGCGCAGATACACACACACATGCGCACACACACACACACACAGACGCGTGCGCACACACACACATATACAAATATATACACACAATGTTTAGTGTGTATCGAGATGCAATCATCTCACTTGTTTGGCCTCAGAAATGACTACCCTTTGATTCCATGCAAGCATGAAAAATAGAGGCAAAAATGGTAATGATGATGATGATGAAGATGATGATACACACACACACACACACACACACACACACACACACACACACACACACACACACACACACACACACACATACACACACACACACATATATATATATATATACGTTATTCCGGGTTGAATCGGAGGTAACCACAGTAAGTAAGGTACTCAATACATAGCAGAGTATAAAAGTTTTAATATAGATGAGATTCTACAGGACAAGAACTGTTTCATTCTTTAGAAATCATCAGGAATCCCTGGTGTATGTGTGTATATATATATATATATATACACACATACACCATATTCTGATTGGTTTGTTCTCCAATAATCACCAGATGTCATACTTCTAGATATCCTACATATATATCTGGTCCTTGACTAGATTCAAAATAGGAACAATTATTTCTAGGTTTAGAAATACACTGAGAGAATTATTTCTATATTAAAGGTAGTACTGACCTCACCCACCAAACCCCTGATACATGTCACACCATGATACACCCCCTAGTAACCCATAATACACTATAATTGTTTCTACTTTTGGCACAAGGCCAGCAATTATCCAGTACATTACTGGTACTTTATTTTATCGACGCCGTAAGGATGAAAGGCAAAGTTAACCTCGGCGGGATTTGAACTCAGACCGTAAAGGGACGTAACTATGCTGGAAAGCATGGTGTCCGACTCTCTACCGATACTGCCAATCCGTACCCCTAACATACTCATAACCCATAATACTCCATGATGTACCCCTAACATACCTGTAACCCATAGTATGCCATGACATACTCTTTATCATAAGATATTCCTGACTTATGAGGACCCTCCTGGAGGGAATGTCATGAGTTTTGGGGGTTTATTTGCCTTTCCTTTTTACAGGTACACACACATTTATATATATATATACCAGTACACACACATATACATATACAGATACACACTCATATATTCAGGTACACACATATATATATACAGGTTCACACACACACATACACCACACACATCACACATATATATATATGAAAGTCAAATTTGCACTCCAGACTTCCAGGGTTGATAAAATATAGTAACATGTTGTGGGAAAAACCCTGAATAGCCCTGTGGACTAGGTGAAAAGCCTATAAATAAGAACTGAAGTGAACTTTCTGGTAGAGTGTGTGTATAGAGTTTTGTTGTAGTCTCTTGTTGGCAGTTCTGAATTATGCTTGGTGAATACCTTGGGTTTTACCCTCGTTTTGTACAGATATACTAAACAGGTGTGCCACACCATTATAACAGAACAGTTAACTGCTGCGGTAGATCTAATTGACTTCCTTCTCCCCAAATTAATGGTCTTGTACCTATATTAAAAACCATTATTAAGCTGGTGCTAGGAACATAACTTAACAAAGGTTCTTACATGAAATTATAATTGTTTCTACTTTAGGCACAAGGCCAGCAATTACCCAGTGCATTACTGGTACTTTATTTTATCGACCCCGTAAGGATGAAAGGCAAAGTTAACCTCGGTGGAATTTGAACTCAGATCGTAAAGGGACGTAACTATGCTGGAAAGCATGGCGTCCGACCCTCTACCGATACTGCCAATCCACTGCCCTACATGAAATTATAATGAAAGGTTCTTAGATAAATATAAATACTATAAAACAGTCTTGTATTGTAGAACCAAGAGCAGTTTCAAAAGGTATGGTAACAAAAGGGTTAAAAAGTACTCATCATCATCACCATCATCATTATCATCATCACCACGATCATCATCATTACCACCATCACCACCATCATCCTCATCATCACCACCTCCATCACCATTCACCCTCCTCATATATGGCCCTCATGATCTTTATTATTATTTCTATGTTTTCCATTTACCAGAGAGTTGTTACAGGGTCAGTGTGTACACAGGAAACGGGAAGGGAGCCGGCACCAGTGCAACAGTCAGCATGGTTTTGTTTGGAGATCATGGCAATTCCTCACAGATGGAACTCTACAATGAAAGTCTCACCTTTGACAGGGGGAGGTAATTATAACAACGACTTGTTCAAAATGTCTTTTTCCTTTTTCTTTTCCTTTGATTTTATGTGTGTGTAAGTTGTCTACTAAGATTGTGGTTAGAAGTTCTAGCAACCATCAAATATAACAGTGAATTAATTTGCTTCCTGGCATTTATTTTTGCTGATATTTTTACATTCCACCAAACCAATTCTATACAAAATATCCTGTTTCTTGTTGTATTCAAAAGTAGGAATTTTACCAATTTTGAATCTATTGCTTTCTTCTTTAAACCTATCTTAGTTTTGATGTATTTAAAAAAAAAAAAGAAATCGAAAAAAAAGGCAAGTTTAAGAACTACTACTACTACTACTACCACCACCACAACCATCACCACCACCACTACTACCACTACTACTACTACTACTACAACAACTACTACTACTACTACTACTACTACTACTACTACTACTACTACTACTAGGAGCAGTTTTGAGTGGTTTGGTAACAAAAGGGGTAAATGTCATATGTCTTTAGTTTTACAGTTCGGTCAGCGTAATTCTCTAGCTTTCCAGCTTGGTTCTACACAACACTATAGAAATTTGCTACTACTATATTGTTAATCAGTATACAATTGTTATTTTGGAATTGGAGAATGATGTCAGACTTATGTGCTAATTGGTTTGTCTAGATGGTTAAGTTACCTGGTGGTTTGTCTGGATGGCAAAATGTTACATATGTTACCTGGTGGTTTGTCTGGATGGCAAAATGTTACATATGTTACCTAGTGGTTTGTCTGGATGGTAAAGTGTCATATATGTTACCTGGTAGTTTGTCTGGATGGTAAAGTGTTACATATGTTACCTGGTGGTTTGTCTGGATGGTAAAGTGTTACATATGTTACCTGGTGGTTTGTCTGGATGGTAAAGTGTTACATATGTTACCTGGTGGTTTGTCTGGATGGTAAAGTGTTATATATGTTACCTAGTGGTTTGTCTGGATGGTAAAGTGTCATATATGTTACCTGGTAGTTTGTCTGGATGGTAAAGTGTTACATATGTTACCTGGTGGTTTATCTGGATGGTAAAGTGTCATATATGTTACCTGGTAGTTTGTCTGGATGGTAAAGTGTTACATATGTTACCTGGTGGTTTGTCTGGATGGTAAAGTGTCATATATGTTACCTGGTAGTTTGTCTGGATGGTAAAGTGTCATATATGTTACCTGGTGGTTTGTCTGGATGGTAAAGTTACCTGGTAGTTTGTCTGGATGGTAAAGTGTCATATATGTTACCTGGTAGTTTGTCTGGATGGTAAAGTGTTACATATGTTACCTGGTGGTTTGTCTGGATGGTAAAGTGTCATATATGTTACCTGGTAGTTTGTCTGGATGGTAAAGTGTCATATATGTTACCTGGTAGTTTGTCTGGATGGTAAAGTGTTATATATGTTACCTAGTGGTTTGTCTGGATGGTAAGGTGTCATATATGTTACCTGGTAGTTTGTCTGGATGGTAAAGTGTCATATATGTTACCTGGTAGTTTGTCTGGATGGTAAAGTGTCATATATGTTACCTGGTAGTTTGTCTGGATGGTAAAGTGTCATATATGTTACCTGGTGGTTTGTCTGGATGGTAAAGTTACCTGGTAGTTTGTCTGGATGGTAAAGTGTCATATATGTTACCTGGTGGTTTGTCTGGAAGGTAAAGTGTCATATATGTTACCTGGTGGTTTGTCTGGATGGTAAAGTTACCTGGTGGTTTGTCTGGATGGTAAAGTGTTATATATGTTACCTGGTAGTTTGTCTGGATGGTAAAGTGATATATATGTTACCTCGTAGTTTGTCTGGATGGTAAAGTGTCATATAAGTTACCTGATGGTTTGTCTGGAAGGTAAAGTGTCATATATGTTACCTGGTGGTTTGTCTGGATGGTAAAGTGTCATATATGTTACCTGGTGGTTTGTCTGGATGGTAAAGTGTCATATATGTTACCTTGTGGTTTGTCTGGATGGTAAAGTGTCATATATGTTACCTGGTGGTTTGACTGGATGGTAAAGTGTCATATATGTTACCTGGTGGTTTGTCTGGATGGTAAAGTGTTATATATGTTACCTGGTAGTTTGTCTGGATGGTAAAGTGTCATATATGTTACCTGGTGGTTTGTCTGGATGGTAAAGTGTCATATAAGTTACCAGGTGGTTTGTCTGGATGGTAAAGTGTCATATATGTTACCTGGTGGTTTGTCTGGATGGTAAAGTGTCATACATGTTACCTGGTGGTTTGTCTGGATGGTAAAGTGTCATATATGTTACCTGGTGGTTTGTCTGGATGGTAAAGTGTCATATATGTTACCTTGTGGTTTGTCTGGATGGTAAAGTGTCATATATGTTACCTGGTGGTTTGTCTGGAAGGTAAAGTGTCATATAAGTTACCTGGTAGTTTGTCTGGATGGTAAAGTGTTATATATGTTACCTGGTAGTTTGTCTGGATGGTAAAGTGTCATATATGTTACCTGGTGGTTTGTCTGGATGGTAAAGTGTCATATATGTTACCTGGTGGTTTGACTGGATGGTAAAGTGTCATATATGTTACCTGGTGGTTTGTCTGGATGGTAAAGTGTCATACATGTTACCTGGTGGTTTGTCTGGATGGTAAAGTTACCTGGTGGTTTGTCTGGATGGTAAAGTGTCATATATGTTACCTGGTGGTTTGTCTGGATGGTAAAGTGTCATATATGTTACCTGGTGGTTTGTCTGGATGGTAAAGTGTCATATATGTTACCTTGTGGTTTGTCTGGATGGTAAAGTGTCATATATGTTACCTGGTGGTTTGTCTGGATGGTAAAGTGTCATATATGTTACCTTGTGGTTTGTCTGGATGGTAAAGTGTCATATATGTTACCTGGTGGTTTGTCTGGAAGGTAAAGTGTCATATAAGTTACCTGGTAGTTTGTCTGGATGGTAAAGTGTTATATATGTTACCTGGTAGTTTGTCTGGATGGTAAAGTGTCATATATGTTACCTGGTGGTTTGTCTGGATGGTAAAGTGTCATACATGTTACCTGGTGGTTTGTCTGGATGGTAAAGTTACCTGGTGGTTTGTCTGGAAGGTAAAGTGTCATATATGTTACCTGGTGGTTTGTCTGGATGGTAAAGTGTCATACATGTTACCTGGTGGTTTGTCTGTATGGTAAAGTGTCATATATGTTACCTGGTGGTTTGTCTGGATGGTAAAGTGTCATATATGTTACGTGGTGGTTTGTCTGGATGGTAAAGTGTCATACATGTTACCTGGTGGTTTGTCTGGATGGTAAAGTTACCTGGTGGTTTGTCTGGAAGGTAAAGTGTCATATATGTTACCTGGTGGTTTGTCTGGATGGTAAAGTGTCATATATGTTACCTGGTGGTTTGTCTGGATGGTAAAGTGTCATATATGTTACCTGGTGGTTTGTCTGGATGGTAAAGTGTCATATATGGTACCTGGTGGTTTGTCTGGATGGTAAAGTGTCATATATGTTACCTGGTGGTTTGTCTGGATGGTAAAGTGTCATATATGTTACCTGGTGGTTTGTCTGGATGGTAAAGTGTTATATATGTTACCTGGTAGTTTGTCTGGATGGTAAAGTGTCATATATGTTACCTGGTGGTTTGTCTGGATGGTAAAGTGTTATATATGTTACCTGGTAGTTTGTCTGGATGGTAAAGTGTCATATAAGTTACCTGGTGGTTTGTCTGGATGGTAAAGTGTCATATATGTTACCTGGTGGTTTGCCTGGATGGGTAAGTTACCTGGTGGATTGACTGGATGGTAAAGTGTCATATATGTTACCTGGTGGTTTGTCTGGATGGTAAATTGTCATATATGTTACCTGGTGGTTTGTCTGGATGGTAAAGTGTCATATATGTTACCTGGTAGTTTGTCTGGATGGTAAAGTGTCATATATGTTACCTGGTAGTTTGTCTGGATGGTAAAGTGTCATATATGTTACCTGGTAGTTTGTCTGGATGGTAAAGTGTCATATATGTTACCTGGTAGTTTGTCTGGATGGTAAAGTGTCATATATGTTACCTGGTAGTTTGTCTGGATGGTAAAGTGTCAGATATGTTACCTGGTAGTTTGTCTGGATGGTAAAGTGTTATATATGTTACCTAGTGGTTTGTCTGGATGGTAAAGTGTCATATATGTTGCCTGGTAGTTTGTCTGGATGGTAAAGTGTCATATATGTTACCTGGTAGTTTGTCTGGATGGTAAAGTGTCATATATGTTACCTGGTAGTTTGTCTGGATGGTAAAGTGTTATATATGTTACCTGGTGGTTTGTCTGGATGGTAAAGTGTCATATATGTTACCTGGTAGTTTGTCTGGATGGTAAAGTGTCATATATGTTACCTGGTAGTTTGTCTGGATGGTAAAGTGTCATATATGTTACCTGGTAGTTTGTCTGGATGGTAAAGTGTCATATATGTTACCTGGTAGTTTGTCTGGATGGTAAAGTGTCATATAAGTTACCTGGTGGTTTGTCTGGATGGTAAAGTGTCATATATGTTACCTGGTGGTTTGTCTGGATGGTAAAGTGTCATATATGTTACCTGGTGGTTTGTCTGGATGGTAAAGTGTCATATAAGTTACCTGGTGGTTTGTCTGGATGGTAAAGTGTCATATATGTTACCTGGTAGTTTGTCTGGATGGTAAGGTTACCTGGTGGTTTGTCTGGATGGTAAAGTGTCATATATGTTACCTGGTAGTTTGTCTAGATGGTAAAGTGTCATATAAGTTACCTGGTGGTTTGTCTGGATGGTAAAGAGTTATATATGTTACCTGGTGGTTTGTCTGGATGGTAAAGTGTTATATATGTTACCTGGTAGTTTGTCTGGATGGTAAAGTGTCATATATGTTACCTGGTAGTTTGTCTGGATGGTAAAGAGTCATATATGTTACCTGGTAGTTTGTCTGGATGGTAAAGTGTCATATAAGTTACCTGGTAGTTTGTCTGGATGGTAAAGTGTCATATAAGTTACCTGGTAGTTTGTCTGGATGGTAAAGTGTTATATATATAACCTGGTAGTTTGTCTGGATGGTAAAGTGTCATATATGTTACCTGGTAGTTTGTCTGGATGGTTAAGTTACCTGTTAGTTTGTCTGGATGGTAAAGTGTCATACATGTTACCTGGTAGTTTGTCTGGATGGTAAAGTGTCATATATGTTACCTGGTGGTTTGTCTGGATGGTAAAGTGTTATATAAGTTACCTGGTGGTTTATCTGGATGGTAAAGTGTCATATATGTTACCTGGTGGTTTGTCTGGATGGTAAAGTGTCATATAAGTTACCTGGTGGTGTGTCTGGATTGTAAAGTGTCTTATATGTTACCTGGTGGTTTGTCTGGATGGTAAAGTGTCATATATGTTACCTGGTAGTTTGTCTGGATGGTAAAGTGTCATATATGTTACCTGGTAGTCTGTCTGGATGGTAAAGTGTCATATATGTTACCTGGTGGTTTGTCTGGATGGTAAAGTGTTATATATGTTACCTGGTAGTTTGTCTGGATGGTAAAGTGTCATATAAGTTACCTGGTGGTTTGTCTGGATGGTAAAGTGTCATATATGTTACCTGGTGGTTTGCCTGGATGGGTAAGTTACCTGGTGGATTGACTGGATGGTAAAGTGTCATATATGTTACCTGGTGGTTTGTCTGGATGGTAAATTGTCATATATGTTACCTGGTGGTTTGTCTGGATGGTAAAGTGTCATATATGTTACCTGGTAGTTTGTCTGGATGGTAAAGTGTCATATATGTTACCTGGTAGTTTGTCTGGATGGTAAAGTGTCATATATGTTACCTGGTAGTTTGTCTGGATGGTAAAGTGTCATATATGTTACCTGGTGGTTTGTCTGGATGGTAAAGTGTCATATATGTTACCTGGTAGTTTGTCTGGATGGTAAAGTGTCAGATATGTTACCTGGTAGTTTGTCTGGATGGTAAAGTGTTATATATGTTACCTAGTGGTTTGTCTGGATGGTAAAGTGTCATATATGTTGCCTGGTAGTTTGTCTGGATGGTAAAGTGTCATATATGTTACCTGGTAGTTTGTCTGGATGGTAAAGTGTCATATATGTTACCTGGTAGTTTGTCTGGATGGTAAAGTGTTATATATGTTACCTGGTGGTTTGTCTGGATGGTAAAGTGTCATATATGTTACCTGGTAGTTTGTCTGGATGGTAAAGTGTCATATATGTTACCTGGTAGTTTGTCTGGATGGTAAAGTGTCATATATGTTACCTGGTAGTTTGTCTGGATGGTAAAGTGTCATATATGTTACCTGGTAGTTTGTCTGGATGGTAAAGTGTCATATAAGTTACCTGGTGGTTTGTCTGGATGGTAAAGTGTCATATATGTTACCTGGTGGTTTGTCTGGATGGTAAAGTGTCATATATGTTACCTGGTGGTTTGTCTGGAAGGTAAAGTGTCATATAAGTTACCTGGTGGTTTGTCTGGATGGTAAAGTGTCATATATGTTACCTGGTAGTTTGTCTGGATGGTAAGGTTACCTGGTGGTTTGTCTGGATGGTAAAGTGTCATATATGTTACCTGGTAGTTTGTCTAGATGGTAAAGTGTCATATAAGTTACCTGGTGGTTTGTCTGGATGGTAAAGAGTTATATATGTTACCTGGTGGTTTGTCTGGATGGTAAAGTGTTATATATGTTACCTGGTAGTTTGTCTGGATGGTAAAGTGTTATATATGTTACCTGGTGGTTTGTCTGGATGGTAAAGTGTCATATATGTTACCTGGTAGTTTGTCTGGATGGTAAAGTGTCATATATGTTACCTGGTAGTTTGTCTGGATGGTAAAGTGTCATATATGTTACCTGGTAGTTTGTCTGGATGGTAAAGTGTCATATATGTTACCTGGTAGTTTGTCTGGATGGTAAAGTGTCATATAAGTTACCTGGTGGTTTGTCTGGATGGTAAAGTGTCATATATGTTACCTGGTGGTTTGTCTGGATGGTAAAGTGTCATATATGTTACCTGGTGGTTTGTCTGGATGGTAAAGTGTCATATAAGTTACCTGGTGGTTTGTCTGGATGGTAAAGTGTCATATATGTTACCTGGTAGTTTGTCTGGATGGTAAGGTTACCTGGTGGTTTGTCTGGATGGTAAAGTGTCATATATGTTACCTGGTAGTTTGTCTAGATGGTAAAGTGTCATATAAGTTACCTGGTGGTTTGTCTGGATGGTAAAGAGTTATATATGTTACCTGGTGGTTTGTCTGGATGGTAAAGTGTTATATATGTTACCTGGTAGTTTGTCTGGATGGTAAAGTGTCATATATGTTACCTGGTAGTTTGTCTGGATGGTAAAGAGTCATATATGTTACCTGGTAGTTTGTCTGGATGGTAAAGTGTCATATAAGTTACCTGGTAGTTTGTCTGGATGGTAAAGTGTCATATAAGTTACCTGGTAGTTTGTCTGGATGGTAAAGTGTTATATATATAACCTGGTAGTTTGTCTGGATGGTAAAGTGTCATATATGTTACCTGGTAGTTTGTCTGGATGGTTAAGTTACCTGTTAGTTTGTCTGGATGGTAAAGTGTCATACATGTTACCTGGTAGTTTGTCTGGATGGTAAAGTGTCATATATGTTACCTGGTGGTTTGTCTGGATGGTAAAGTGTTATATAAGTTACCTGGTGGTTTATCTGGATGGTAAAGTGTCATATATGTTACCTGGTGGTTTGTCTGGATGGTAAAGTGTCATATAAGTTACCTGGTGGTGTGTCTGGATTGTAAAGTGTCTTATATGTTACCTGGTGGTTTGTCTGGATGGTAAAGTGTCATATATGTTACCTGGTAGTTTGTCTGGATGGTAAAGTGTCATATATGTTACCTGGTAGTCTGTCTGGATGGTAAAGTGTCATATATGTTACCTGGTGGTTTGTCTGGATGGTAAAGTGTTATATATGTTACCTGGTAGTTTGTCTGGATGGTAAAGTGTCATATATGTTACCTGGTGGTTTGTCTGGATGGTAAAGTGTTATATATGTTACCTGGTAGTTTGTCTGGATGGTAAAGTGTCATATAAGTTACCTGGTGGTTTGTCTGGATGGTAAAGTGTCATATATGTTACCTGGTGGTTTGCCTGGATGGGTAAGTTACCTGGTGGATTGACTGGATGGTAAAGTGTCATATATGTTACCTGGTGGTTTGTCTGGATGGTAAATTGTCATATATGTTACCTGGTGGTTTGTCTGGATGGTAAAGTGTCATATATGTTACCTGGTAGTTTGTCTGGATGGTAAAGTGTCATATATGTTACCTGGTAGTTTGTCTGGATGGTAAAGTGTCATATATGTTACCTGGTAGTTTGTCTGGATGGTAAAGTGTCATATATGTTACCTGGTGGTTTGTCTGGATGGTAAAGTGTCATATATGTTACCTGGTAGTTTGTCTGGATGGTAAAGTGTCAGATATGTTACCTGGTAGTTTGTCTGGATGGTAAAGTGTTATATATGTTACCTAGTGGTTTGTCTGGATGGTAAAGTGTCATATATGTTGCCTGGTAGTTTGTCTGGATGGTAAAGTGTCATATATGTTACCTGGTAGTTTGTCTGGATGGTAAAGTGTCATATATGTTACCTGGTAGTTTGTCTGGATGGTAAAGTGTTATATATGTTACCTGGTGGTTTGTCTGGATGGTAAAGTGTCATATATGTTACCTGGTAGTTTGTCTGGATGGTAAAGTGTCATATATGTTACCTGGTAGTTTGTCTGGATGGTAAAGTGTCATATATGTTACCTGGTAGTTTGTCTGGATGGTAAAGTGTCATATATGTTACCTGGTAGTTTGTCTGGATGGTAAAGTGTCATATAAGTTACCTGGTGGTTTGTCTGGATGGTAAAGTGTCATATATGTTACCTGGTGGTTTGTCTGGATGGTAAAGTGTCATATATGTTACCTGGTGGTTTGTCTGGAAGGTAAAGTGTCATATAAGTTACCTGGTGGTTTGTCTGGATGGTAAAGTGTCATATATGTTACCTGGTAGTTTGTCTGGATGGTAAGGTTACCTGGTGGTTTGTCTGGATGGTAAAGTGTCATATATGTTACCTGGTAGTTTGTCTAGATGGTAAAGTGTCATATAAGTTACCTGGTGGTTTGTCTGGATGGTAAAGAGTTATATATGTTACCTGGTGGTTTGTCTGGATGGTAAAGTGTTATATATGTTACCTGGTAGTTTATCTGGATGGTAAAGTGTCATATATGTTACCTGGTAGTTTGTCTGGATGGTAAAGAGTCATATATGTTACCTGGTAGTTTGTCTGGATGGTAAAGTGTCATATAAGTTACCTGGTAGTTTGTCTGGATGGTAAAGTGTTATATATATAACCTGGTAGTTTGTCTGGATGGTAAAGTGTCATATATGTTACCTGGTAGTTTGTCTGGATGGTTAAGTTACCTGTTAGTTTGTCTGGATGGTAAAGTGTCATACATGTTACCTGGTAGTTTGTCTGGATGGTAAAGTGTCATATATGTTACCTGGTGGTTTGTCTGGATGGTAAAGTGTTATATAAGTTACCTGGTGGTTTATCTGGATGGTAAAGTGTCATATATGTTACCTGGTGGTTTGTCTGGATGGTAAAGTGTCTTATAAGTTACCTGGTGGTGTGTCTGGATGGTAAAGTGTCTTATATGTTACCTGGTGGTTTGTCTGGATGGTAAAGTGTCATATATGTTACCTGGTAGTTTGTCTGGATGGTAAAGTGTCATATATGTTACCTGGTAGTCTGTCTGGATGGTAAAGTGTCATATATGTTACCTGGTAGTTTGCCTGGATGGTAAAGTGTTATATATGTTACCTGGTGGTTTGTCTGGATGGTAAAGTGTCATATAAGTTACCTGGTGGTTTGTCTGGATGGTAAAGTGTTATATATGTTACCTGGTGGTTTGTCTGGATGGTAAAGTGTTATATATGTTACCTGGTGGTTTGTCTGGATGGTAAAGTGTCATATATGTTACCTGGTGGTTTGTCTGGATGGTAAAGTTACCTGGTAGTCTGTCTGGATGGTAAAGTGTCATATATGTTACCTGGTAGTTTGCCTGGATGGTAAAGTGTTATATATGTTACCTAGTGGTTTGTCTGGATGGAAAAGTGTCATATATGTTACCTGGTAGTTTATCTGGATGGTAAAGTGTCATATATGTTACCTGGTGGTTTGTCTGGATGGTAAAGTGTCATATATGTTACCTGGTGGTTTGTCTGGATGGTAAAGTGTCATATATGTTACCTGGTAGTTTGTCTGGATGGTAAAGTGTTACATATGTTACCTCGTAGTTTGTCTGGATGGTAAAGTGTCATATATGTTACCTGGTGGTTTGTCTGGATGGTAAAGTTACCTGGTAGTTTGTCTGGATGGTAAAGTGTCATATATGTTACCTGGTGGTTTGTCTGGAAGGTAAAGTGTCATATATGTTACCTGGTGGTTTGTCTGGATGGTAAAGAGTTATATATGTTACCTCGTAGTTTGTCTGGATGGTAAAGTGTCATATAAGTTACCTGGTGGTTTGTCTGGATGGTAAAGTGTCATATATGTTACCTGGTGGTTTGTCTGGATGGTAAAGTGTCATATATGTTACCTGGTGGTTTGTCTGGATAGTAAAGTGTCATATATGTTACCTGGTGGTTTGTCTGGATGGTAAAGTGTTATATATGTTACCTGGTAGTTTGTCTGGATGGTAAAGTGTCATATATGTTACCTGGTGGTTTGTCTGGATGGTAAAGTGTCATATAAGTTACCTGGTGGTTTGTCTGGATGGTAAAGTGTTATATATGTTACCTGGTAGGTTGTCTGGATGGTAAAGTGTCATATATGTTACCTGGTGGTTTGTCTGGATGGTAAAGTGTCATACATGTTACCTGGTGGGTTGTCTGGATGGTAAAGTTACCTGGTGGTTTGTCTGGATGGTAAAGTGTCCTATATGTTACCTGGTGGTTTGTCTGGATGGTAAGGTGTCATATATGTTACCTAGTGGTTTGTCTGGATGGTAAAGTGTCATATATGTTACCTGGTAGTTTGTCTGGATGGTAAAGTGTCATATATGTTACCTGGTGGTTTGTCTGGATGGTAAGGTGTCATATATGTTACCTAGTGGTTTGTCTGGATGGTAAAGTGTCATATATGTTACCTGGTGGTTTGTCTGGATGGTAAAGTGTCATACATGTTACCTGGTGGTTTGTCTGTATGGTAAAGTGTCATATATGTTACCTGGTGGTTTGTCTGGATGGTAAAGTGTCATATATGTTACGTGGTGGTTTGTCTGGATGGTAAAGTGTCATATATGGTACCTGGTGGTTTGTCTGGATGGTAAAGTGTCATATATGTTACCTGGTGGTTTGTCTGGATGGTAAAGTGTCATATATGTTACCTGGTGGTTTGTCTGGATGGTAAAGTTACCTGGTGGTTTGTCTGGATGGTAAAGTGTCATATATGTTACCTGGTAGTTTGTCTGGATGGTAAAGTGTCATATATGTTACCTGGTAGTTTGTCTGGATGGTAAAGTGTCATATATGTTACCTGGTAGTTTGACTGGATGGTAAAGTGTTATATATGTTACCTGGTGGTTTGTCTGGATGGTAAAGTGTCATATAAGTTACCTGGTGGTTTGTCTGGATGGTAAAGTGTTATATATGTTACCTGGTGGTTTGTCTGGATGGTAAAGTGTTATATATGTTACCTGGTGGTTTGTCTGGATGGTAAAGTGTCATATATGTTACCTGGTGGTTTGTCTGGATGGTAAAGTTACCTGGTAGTTTGTCTGGAAGGTAAAGTGTCATATATGTTACCTGGTAGTTTGTCTGGATGGTAAAGTGTTATATATGTTACCTAGTGGTTTGTCTGGATGGAAAAGTGTCATATATGTTACCTGGTAGTTTGTCTGGATGGTAAAGTGTCATATATGTTACCTGGTGGTTTGTCTGGATGGTAAAGTGTCATATATGTTACCTGGTGGTTTGTCTGGATGGTAAAGTGTCATATATGTTACCTGGTAGTTTGTCTGGATGGTAAAGTGTTACATATGTTACCTCGTAGTTTGTCTGGATAGTAAAGTGTCATATATGTTACCTGGTGGTTTGTCTGGATGGTAAAGTTACCTGGTAGTTTGTCTGGATGGTAAAGTGTCATATATGTTACCTGGTAGTTTGCCTGGATGGTAAAGTGTATATATGTTACCTGGTGGTTTGTCTGGATGGTAAAGTGTCATATAAGTTACCTGGTGGTTTGTCTGGATGGTAAAGTGTTATATATGTTACCTGGTGGTTTGTCTGGATGGTAAAGTGTTATATATGTTACCTGGTGGTTTGTCTGGATGGTAAAGTGTCATATATGTTACCTGGTGGTTTGTCTGGATGGTAAAGTTACCTGGTAGTTTGTCTGGATGGTAAAGTGTTATATATGTTACCTAGTGGTTTGTCTGGATGGAAAAGTGTCATATATGTTACCTGGTGGTTTGTCTGGATGGTAAAGTGTCATATATGTTACCTGGTGGTTTGTCTGGATGGTAAAGTGTCATATATGTTACCTGGTGGTTTGTCTGGATGGTAAAGTGTTATATAAGTTACCTGGTGGTTTATCTGGATGGTAAAGTGTCATATATGTTACCTGGTGGTTTGTCTGGATGGTAAAGTGTCATATATGTTACCTGGTAGTTTGTCTGGATGGTAAAGTGTCATATATGTTACCTGGTAGTTTGCCTGGATGGTAAAGTGTTATATATGTTACCTGGTGGTTTGTCTGGATGGTAAAGTGTCATATAAGTTACCTGGTGGTTTGTTTGGATGGTAAAGTGTTATATATGTTACCTGGTGGTTTGTCTGGATGGTAAAGTGTTATATATGTTACCTGGTGGTTTGTCTGGATGGTAAAGTGTCATATATGTTACCTGGTGGTTTGTCTGGATGGTAAAGTTACCTGGTAGTTTGTCTGGATGGTAAAGTGTTATATATGTTACCTAGTGGTTTGTCTGGATGGAAAAGTGTCATATATGTTACCTGGTAGTTTGTCTGGATGGTAAAGTGTCATATATGTTACCTGGTGGTTTGTCTGGATGGTAAAGTGTCATATATGTTACCTGGTGGTTTGTCTGGATGGTAAAGTGTCATATATGTTACCTGGTAGTTTGTCTGGATGGTAAAGTGTTACATATGTTACCTCGTAGTTTGTCTGGATGGTAAAGTGTCATATACGTTACCTGGTGGTTTGTCTGGATGGTAAAGTTACCTGGTAGTTTGTCTGGATGGTAAAGTGTCATATATGTTACCTGGTGGTTTGTCTGGAAGGTAAAGTTACCTGGTGGTTTGTCTGGATGGTAAAGTGTCCTATATGTTACCTGGTGGTTTGTCTGGATGGTAAGGTGTCATATATGTTACCTAGTGGTTTGTCTGGATGGTAAAGTGTCATATATGTTACCTGGTGGTTTGTCTGGATGGTAAAGTGTCATACATGTTACCTGGTGGTTTGTCTGTATGGTAAAGTGTCATATATGTTACGTGGTGGTTTGTCTGGATGGTAAAGTATCATATATGGTACCTGGTGGTTTGTCTGGATGGTAAAGTGTCATATATGTTACCTGGTGGTTTGTCTGGATGGTAAAGTGTCATATATGTTACCTGGTGGTTTGTCTGGATGGTAAAGTTACCTGGTGGTTTGTCTGGATGGTAAAGTGTCATATATGTTACCTGGTAGTTTGTCTGGATGGTAAAGTGTCATATATGTTACCTGGTAGTTTGTCTGGATGGTAAAGTGTCATATATGTTACCTGGTAGTTTGACTGGATGGTAAAGTGTTATATATGTTACCTGGTGGTTTGTCTGGATGGTAAAGTGTCATATAAGTTACCTGGTGGTTTGTCTGGATGGTAAAGTGTTATATATGTTACCTGGTGGTTTGTCTGGATGGTAAAGTGTTATATATGTTACCTGGTGGTTTGTCTGGATGGTAAAGTGTCATATATGTTACCTGGTGGTTTGTCTGGATGGTAAAGTTACCTGGTAGTTTGTCTGGAAGGTAAAGTGTCATATATGTTACCTGGTAGTTTGTCTGGATGGTAAAGTGTTATATATGTTACCTAGTGGTTTGTCTGGATGGAAAAGTGTCATATATGTTACCTGGTAGTTTGTCTGGATGGTAAAGTGTCATATATGTTACCTGGTGGTTTGTCTGGATGGTAAAGTGTCATATATGTTACCTGGTGGTTTGTCTGGATGGTAAAGTGTCATATATGTTACCTGGTAGTTTGTCTGGATGGTAAAGTGTTACATATGTTACCTCGTAGTTTGTCTGGATGGTAAAGTGTCATATATGTTACCTGGTGGTTTGTCTGGATGGTAAAGTGTCATATATGTTACCTGGTAGTTTGCCTGGATGGTAAAGTGTTATATATGTTACCTGGTGGTTTGTCTGGATGGTAAAGTGTCATATAAGTTACCTGGTGGTTTGTCTGGATGGTAAAGTGTTATATATGTTACCTGGTGGTTTGTCTGGATGGTAAAGTGTTATATATGTTACCTGGTGGTTTGTCTGGATGGTAAAGTGTCATATATGTTACCTGGTGGTTTGTCTGGATGGTAAAGTTACCTGGTAGTTTGTCTGGATGGTAAAGTGTTATATATATTACCTAGTGGTTTGTCTGGATGGAAAAGTGTCATATATGTTACCTGGTAGTTTGTCTGGATGGTAAAGTGTCATATATGTTACCTGGTGGTTTGTCTGGATGGTAAAGTGTCATATATGTTACCTGGTGGTTTGTCTGGATGGTAAAGTGTCATATATGTTACCTGGTAGTTTGTCTGGATGGTAAAGTGTTACATATGTTACCTCGTAGTTTGTCTGGATGGTAAAGTGTCATATATGTTACCTGGTGGTTTGTCTGGATGGTAAAGTTACCTGGTAGTTTGTCTGGATGGTAAAGTGTCATATATGTTACCTGGTGGTTTGTCTGGAAGGTAAAGTGTCATATATGTTACCTGGTGGTTTGTCTGGATGGTAAAGTGTTATATATGTTACCTCGTAGTTTGTCTGGATGGTAAAGTGTCATATAAGTTACCTGATGGTTTGTCTGGATGGTAAAGTGTCATATATCTTACCTGGTGGTTTGTCTGGATGGTAAAGTGTCATATATGTTACCTGGTGGTTTGTCTGGATGGTAAAGTGTCATATATGTTACCTGGTAGTTTGTCTGGATGGTAAAGTGTTATATATGTTACCTGGTAGTTTGTCTGGATGGTAAAGTGTCATATAAGTTACCTGGTGGTTTGTCTGGATGGTAAAGTGTTATATATGTTACCTGGTAGTTTGTCTGGATGGTAAAGTGTCATATATGTTACCTGGTGGTTTGTCTGGATGGTAAAGTGTCATAAATGTTACCTGGTGGTTTGTCTGGATGGTAAAGTTACCTGGTGGTTTGTCTGGATGGTAAAGTGTCCTATATGTTACCTGGTGGTTTGTCTGGATGGTAAGGTGTCATATATGTTACCTAGTGGTTTGTCTGGATGGTAAAGTGTCATATATGTTACCTGGTGGTTTGTCTGGATGGTAAAGTGTCATACACGTTACCTGGTGGTTTGTCTGTATGATAAAGTGTCATATATGTTACCTGGTGGTTTGTCTGGATGGTAAAGTGTCATATATGTTACGTGGTGGTTTGTCTGGATGGTAAAGTGTCATATATGGTACCTGGTGGTTTGTCTGGATGGTAAAGTGTCATATATGTTACCTGGTGGTTTGTCTGGATGGTAAAGTGTCATATATGTTACCTGGTGGTTTGTCTGGATGGTAAAGTTACCTGGTGGTTTGTCTGGATGGTAAAGTGTCATATATGTTACCTGGTAGTTTGTCTGGATGGTAAAGTGTCATATATGTTACCTGGTAGTTTGTCTGGATGGTAAAGTGTCATATATGTTACCTGGTAGTTTGACTGGATGGTAAAGTGTTATATATGTTACCTGGTGGTTTGTCTGGATGGTAAAGTGTCATATAAGTTACCTGGTGGTTTGTCTGGATGGTAAAGTGTTATATATTTTACCTGGTGGTTTGTCTGGATGGTAAAGTGTTATATATGTTACCTGGTGGTTTGTCTGGATGGTAAAGTGTCATATATGTTACCTGGTGGTTTGTCTGGATGGTAAAGTTACCTGGTAGTTTGTCTGGAAGGTAAAGTGTCATATATGTTACCTGGTAGTTTGTCTGGATGGTAAAGTGTTATATATGTTACCTAGTGGTTTGTCTGGATGGAAAAGTGTCATATATGTTACCTGGTAGTTTGTCTGGATGGTAAAGTGTCATATATGTTACCTGGTGGTTTGTCTGGATGGTAAAGTGTCATATATGTTACCTGGTGGTTTGTCTGGATGGTAAAGTGTCATATATGTTACCTGGTAGTTTGTCTGGATGGTAAAGTGTTACATATGTTACCTCGTAGTTTGTCTGGATGGTAAAGTGTCATATATGTTACCTGGTGGTTTGTCTGGATGGTAAAGTTACCTGGTAGTTTGTGTGGATGGTAAAGTGTCATATAAGTTACCTGGTGGTTTGTCTGGATGGTAAAGTGTTATATATGTTACCTAGTGGTTTGTCTGGATGGAAAAGTGTCATATATGTTACCTGGTAGTTTGTCTGGATGGTAAAGTGTCATATATGTTATCTGGTGGTTTGTCTGGATGGTAAAGTGTCATATATGTTACCTGGTAGTTTGACTGGATGGTAAAGTGTTATATATGTTACCTGGTGGTTTGTCTGGATGGTAAAGTGTCATATAAGTTACCTGGTGGTTTGTCTGGATGGTAAAGTGTTATATATGTTACCTGGTGGTTTGTCTGGATGGTAAAGTGTTATATATGTTACCTGGTGGTTTGTCTGGATGGTAAAGTGTCATATATGTTACCTGGTGGTTTGTCTGGATGGTAAAGTTACCTGGTAGTTTGTCTGGAAGGTAAAGTGTCATATATGTTACCTGGTAGTTTGTCTGGATGGTAAAGTGTTATATATGTTACCTAGTGGTTTGTCTGGATGGAAAAGTGTCATATATGTTACCTGGTAGTTTGTCTGGATGGTAAAGTGTCATATATGTTACCTGGTGGTTTGTCTGGATGGTAAAGTGTCATATATGTTACCTGGTGGTTTGTCTGGATGGTAAAGTGTCATATATGTTACCTGGTAGTTTGTCTGGATGGTAAAGTGTTACATATGTTACCTCGTAGTTTGTCTGGATGGTAAAGTGTCATATATGTTACCTGGTGGTTTGTCTGGATGGTAAAGTTACCTGGTAGTTTGTCTGGATGGTAAAGTGTCATATATGTTACCTGGTAGTTTGCCTGGATGGTAAAGTGTTATATGTTACCTGGTGGTTTGTCTGGATGGTAAAGTGTCATATAAGTTACCTGGTGGTTTGTCTGGATGGTAAAGTGTTATATATGTTACCTGGTGGTTTGTCTGGATGGTAAAGTGTTATATATGTTACCTGGTGGTTTGTCTGGATGGTAAAGTGTCATATATGTTACCTGGTGGTTTGTCTGGATGGTAAAGTTACCTGGTAGTTTGTCTGGATTGTAAAGTGTTATATATGTTACCTAGTGGTTTGTCTGGATGGAAAAGTGTCATATATGTTACCTGGTAGTTTGTCTGGATGGTAAAGTGTCATATATGTTACCTGGTGGTTTGTCTGGATGGTAAAGTGTCATATATGTTACCTGGTGGTTTGTCTGGATGGTAAAGTGTCATATAAGTTACCTGGTGGTTTATCTGGATGGTAAAGTGTCATATATGTTACCTGGTGGTTTGCCTGGATGGTAAAGTGTCATATAAGTTACCTGGTGGTTTGTCTGGATGGTAAAGTGTCATATATGTTACCTGGTGGTTTGTCTGGATGGTAAAGTGTCATATATGTTACCTGGTAGTTTGTCTGGATGGTAAAGTGTTATATATGTTACCTAGTGGTTTGTCTGGATGGAAAAGTGTCATATATGTTACCTGGTAGTTTGTCTGGATGGTAAAGTGTCATATATGTTACCTGGTGGTTTGTCTGGATGGTAAAGTGTCATATATGTTACCTGGTGGTTTGTCTGGATGGTAAAGTGTCATATATGTTACCTGGTAGTTTGTCTGGATGGTAAAGTGTTACATATGTTACCTCGTAGTTTGTCTGGATGGTAAAGTGTCATATATGTTACCTGGTGGTTTGTCTGGATGGTAAAGTTACTTGGTAGTTTGTGTGGATGGTAAAGTGTCATATAAGTTACCTGGTGGTTTGTCTGGAAGGTAAAGTGTCATATATGTTACCTGGTGGGCTGTCTGGATGGTAAAGTGTCATATATGTTACCTGGTGGTTTGTCTGGATGGTAAAGTGTCATATATGTTACCTGGTAGTTTGTCTGGATGGTAAAGTGTCATATATGTTACCTGGTAGTTTGACTGGATGGTAAAGTGTTATATATGTTACCTGGTGGTTTGTCTGGATGGTAAAGTGTCATATAAGTTACCTGGTGGTTTGTCTGGATGGTAAAGTGTTATATATGTTACCTGGTGGTTTGTCTGGATGGTAAAGTGTTATATATGTTACCTGGTGGTTTGTCTGGATGGTAAAGTGTCATATATGTTACCTGGTGGTTTGTCTGGATGGTAAAGTTACCTGGTAGTTTGTCTGGAAGGTAAAGTGTCATATATGTTACCTGGTAGTTTGTCTGGATGGTAAAGTGTTATATATGTTACCTAGTGGTTTGTCTGGATGGAAAAGTGTCATATATGTTACCTGGTAGTTTGTCTGGATGGTAAAGTGTCATATATGTTACCTGGTGGTTTGTCTGGATGGTAAAGTGTCATATATGTTACCTGGTGGTTTGTCTGGATGGTAAAGTGTCATATATGTTACCTGGTAGTTTGTCTGGATGGTAAAGTGTTACATATGTTACCTCGTAGTTTGTCTGGATGGTAAAGTGTCATATATGTTACCTGGTGGTTTGTCTGGATGGTAAAGTTACCTGGTAGTTTGTCTGGATGGTAAAGTGTCATATATGTTACCTGGTAGTTTGCCTGGATGGTAAAGTGTTATATATGTTACCTGGTGGTTTGTCTGGATGGTAAAGTGTCATATAAGTTACCTGGTGGTTTGTCTGGATGGTAAAGTGTTATATATGTTACCTGGTGGTTTGTCTGGATGGTAAAGTGTTATATTTGTTACCTGGTGGTTTGTCTGGATGGTAAAGTGTCATATAAGTTACCTGGTGGTTTGTCTGGATGGTAAAGTTACCTGGTAGTTTGTCTGGATGGTAAAGTGTCATATATGTTACCTAGTGGTTTGTCTGGATGGAAAAGTGTCATATATGTTACCTGGTAGTTTGTCTGGATGGTAAAGTGTCATATATGTTACCTGGTGGTTTGTCTGGATGGTAAAGTGTCATATATGTTACCTGGTGGTTTGTCTGGATGGTAAAGTGTCATATATGTTACCTGGTGGTTTGTCTGGATGGTAAAGTGTTATATAAGTTACCTGGTGGTTTATCTGGATGGTAAAGTGTCATATATGTTACCTGGTGGTTTGTCTGGATGGTAAAGTGTCATAATTTACCTGGTGGTTTGTCTGGATGGTAAAGTGTCATATATGTTACCTGGTGGTTTGTCTGGATGGTAAAGTGTCATATATGTTACCTGGTAGTTTGTCTGGATGGTAAAGTGTCATATATGTTACCTGGTAGTTTGTCTGGATGGTAAAGTGTCATATATGTTACCTGGTAGTTTGCCTGGATGGTAAAGTGTTATATATGTTACCTGGTGGTTTGTCTGGATAGTAAAGTGTCATATAAGTTACCTGGTGGTTTGTCTGGATGGTAAAATGTTATATATGTTACCTGGTGGTTTGTCTGGATGGTAAAGTTACCTGGTAGTTTGTCTGGATGGTAAAGTGTTATATATGTTACCTAGTGGTTTGTCTGGATGGAAAAGTGTCATATATGTTACCTGGTTGTTTGTCTGGATGGTAAAGTGTCATATATGTTACCTGGTGGTTTGTCTGGATGGTAAAGTGTCATATATGTTACCTGGTGGTTTGTCTGGATGGTAAAGTGTCATATATGTTACCTGGTAGTTTGTCTGGATGGTAAAGTGTTACATATGTTACCTCGTAGTTTGTCTGGATGGTAAAGTGTCATATATGTTACCTGGTGGTTTGTCTGGATGGTAAAGTTACCTGGTAGTTTGTCTGGATGGTAAAGTGTCATATATGTTACCTGGTGGTTTGTCTGGAAGGTAAAGTGTCATATATGTTACCTGGTGGTTTGTCTGGATGGTAAAGTGTTATATATGTTACCTCGTAGTTTGTCTGGATGGTAAAGTGTCATATAAGTTACCTGGTGGTTTGTCTGGATGGTAAAGTGTCATATATGTTACCTGGTAGTTTGTCTGGATGGTAAAGTGTCATATATGTTACCTGGTGGTTTGTCTGGATGGTAAAGTGTCATATAAGTTACCTGGTGGTTTGTCTGGATGGTAAAGTGTCATACATGTTACCTGGTGGTTTGTCTGGATGGTAAAGTTACCTGGTGGTTTGTCTGGATGGTAAAGTGTCCTATATGTTACCTGGTGGTTTGTCTGGATGGTAAGGTGTCATATATGTTACCTAGTGGTTTGTCTGGATGGTAAAGTGTCATATATGTTACCTGGTGGGTTGTCTGGATTGTAAAGTGTCATACATGTTACCTGGTGGTTTGTCTGTATGGTAAAGTGTCATATATGTTACCTGGTGGTTTGTCTGGATGGTAAAGTGTCATATATGTTACGTGGTGGTTTGTCTGGATGGTAAAGTATCATATATGGTACCTGGTGGTTTGTCTGGATGGTAAAGTGTCATATATGTTACCTGGTGGTTTGTCTGGATGGTAAAGTGTCATATATGTTACCTGGTGGTTTGTGTGGATGGTAAAGTTACCTGGTGGTTTGTCTGGATGGTAAAGTGTCATATATGTTACCTGGTAGTTTGTCTGGATGGTAAAGTGTCATATATGTTACCTGGTAGTTTGTCTGGATGGTAAAGTGTCATATATGTTACCTGGTAATTTGACTGAATGGTAAAGTGTTATATATGTTACCTGGTGGTTTGTCTGGATGGTAAAGTGTCATATAAGTTACCTGGTGGTTTGTCTGGATGGTAAAGTGTTATATATGTTACCTGGTGGTTTGTCTGGATGGTAAAGTGTTATATATGTTACCTGGTGGTTTGTCTGGATGGTAAAGTGTCATATATGTTACCTGGTGGTTTGTCTGGATGGTAAAGTTACCTGGTAGTTTGTCTGGAAGGTAAAGTGTCATATATGTTACCTGGTAGTTTGTCTGGATGGTAAAGTGTTATATATGTTACCTAGTGGTTTGTCTGGATGGAAAAGTGTCATATATGTTACCTGGTAGTTTGTCTGGATGGTAAAGTGTCATATATGTTACCTGGTGGTTTGTCTGGATGGTAAAGTGTCATATATGTTACCTGGTAGTTTGTCTGGATGGTAAAGTGTTACATATGTTACCTCGTAGTTTGTCTGGATGGTAAAGTGTCATATATGTTACCTGGTGGCTTGTCTGGATGGTAATGTGTCATATATGTTACCTGGTAGTTTGCCTGGATGGTAAAGTGTTATATATGTTACCTGGTGGTTTGTCTGGATGGTAAAGTGTCATATAAGTTACCTGGTGGTTTGTCTGGATGGTAAAGTGTTATATATGTTACCTGGTGGTTTGTCTGGATGGTAAAGTGTTATATATGTTACCTGGTGGTTTGTCTGGATGGTAAAGTGTCATATATGTTACCTGGTGGTTTGTCTGGATGATAAAGTTACCTGGTAGTTTGTCTGGATGGTAAAGTGTTATATATGTTACCTAGTGGTTTGTCTGGATGGAAAGGTGTCATATATGTTACCTGGTAGTTTGTCTGGATGGTAAAGTGTCATATATGTTACCTGGTGGTTTGTCTGGATGGTAAAGTGTCATATATGTTACCTGGTGGTTTGTCTGGATGGTAAAGTGTCATATATGTTACCTGGTAGTTTGTCTGGATGGTAAAGTGTTACATATGTTTCCTCGTAGTTTGTGTGGATGGTAAAGTGTCATATATGTTACCTGGTGGTTTGTCTGGATGGTAAAGTTACCTGGTAGTTTGTCTGGATGGTAAAGTGTCATATATGTTACCTGGTGGTTTGTCTGGAAGGTAAAGTGTCATATATGTTACCTGGTGGTTTGTCTGGATGGTAAAGTGTTATATATGTTACCTCGTAGTTTGTCTGGATGGTAAAGTGTCATATAAGTTACCTGGTGGTTTGTCTGGATGGTAAAGTGTCATATATGTTACCTGGTGGTTTGTCTGGATGGTAAAGTGTCATATATGTTACCTGGTGGTTTGTCTGGATGGTAAAGTGTCATATATGTTACCTGGTGGTTTGTCTGGATGGTAAAGTGTTATATATGTTACCTGGTAGTTTGTCTGGATGGTAAAGTGTCATATAAGTTACCTGGTGGTTTGTCTGGATGGTAAAGTGTTATATATGTTACCTGGTAGTTTGTCTGGATGGTAAAGTGTCATATATGTTACCTGGTGGTTTGTCTGGATGGTAAAGTGTCATACATGTTACCTGGTGGTTTGTCTGGATGGTAAAGTTACCTGGTGGTTTGTCTGGATGGTAAAGTTACCTGGTGGTTTGTCTGGATGGTAAAGTGTCCTATATGTTACCTGGTGGTTTGTCTGGATGGTAAGGTGTCATATATGTTACCTAGTGGTTTGTCTGGATGGTAAAGTGTCATATATGTTACCTGGTGGTTTGTCTGGATGGTAAAGTGTCATACATGTTACCTGGTGGTTTGTCTGTATGGTAAAGTGTCATATATGTTACCTGGTGGTTTGTCTGGATGGTAAAGTGTCATATATGTTACGTGGTGGTTTGTCTGGATGGTAAAGTGTCATATATGGTACCTGGTGGTTTGTCTGGATGGTAAAGTGTCCTATATGTTACCTGGTGGTTTGTCTGGATGGTAAGGTGTCATATATGTTACCTAGTGGTTTGTCTGGATGGTAAAGTGTCATATATGTTACCTGGTGGTTTGTCTGGATTGTAAAGTGTCATACATGTTACCTGGTGGTTTGTCTGTATGGTAAAGTGTCATATATGTTACCTGGTGGTTTGTCTGGATGGTAAAGTGTCATATATGTTACGTGGTGGTTTGTCTGGATGGTAAAGTATCATATATGGTACCTGGTGGTTTGTCTGGATGGTAAAGTGTCATATATGTTACCTGGTGGTTTGTCTGGATGGTAAAGTGTCATATATGTTACCTGGTGGTTTGTGTGGATGGTAAAGTTACCTGGTGGTTTGTCTGGATGGTAAAGTGTCATATATGTTACCTGGTAGTTTGTCTGGATGGTAAAGTGTCATATATGTTACCTGGTAGTTTGTCTGGATGGTAAAGTGTCATATATGTTACCTGGTAATTTGACTGAATGGTAAAGTGTTATATATGTTACCTGGTGGTTTGTCTGGATGGTAAAGTGTCATATAAGTTACCTGGTGGTTTGTCTGGATGGTAAAGTGTTATATATGTTACCTGGTGGTTTGTCTGGATGGTAAAGTGTTATATATGTTACCTGGTGGTTTGTCTGGATGGTAAAGTGTCATATATGTTACCTGGTGGTTTGTCTGGATGGTAAAGTTACCTGGTAGTTTGTCTGGAAGGTAAAGTGTCATATATGTTACCTGGTAGTTTGTCTGGATGGTAAAGTGTTATATATGTTACCTAGTGGTTTGTCTGGATGGAAAAGTGTCATATATGTTACCTGGTAGTTTGTCTGGATGGTAAAGTGTCATATATGTTACCTGGTGGTTTGTCTGGATGGTAAAGTGTCATATATGTTACCTGGTAGTTTGTCTGGATGGTAAAGTGTTACATATGTTACCTCGTAGTTTGTCTGGATGGTAAAGTGTCATATATGTTACCTGGTGGCTTGTCTGGATGGTAATGTGTCATATATGTTACCTGGTAGTTTGCCTGGATGGTAAAGTGTTATATATGTTACCTGGTGGTTTGTCTGGATGGTAAAGTCTCATATAAGTTACCTGGTGGTTTGTCTGGATGGTAAAGTGTTATATATGTTACCTGGTGGTTTGTCTGGATGGTAAAGTGTTATATATGTTACCTGGTGGTTTGTCTGGATGGTAAAGTGTCATATATGTTACCTGGTGGTTTGTCTGGATGATAAAGTTACCTGGTAGTTTGTCTGGATGGTAAAGTGTTATATATGTTACCTAGTGGTTTGTCTGGATGGAAAAGTGTCATATATGTTACCTGGTAGTTTGTCTGGATGGTAAAGTGTCATATATGTTACCTGGTGGTTTGTCTGGATGGTAAAGTGTCATATATGTTACCTGGTGGTTTGTCTGGATGGTAAAGTGTCATATATGTTACCTGGTAGTTTGTCTGGATGGTAAAGTGTTACATATGTTACCTCGTAGTTTGTGTGGATGGTAAAGTGTCATATATGTTACCTGGTGGTTTGTCTGGATGGTAAAGTTACCTGGTAGTTTGTCTGGATGGTAAAGTGTCATATATGTTACCTGGTGGTTTGTCTGGAAGGTAAAGTGTCATATATGTTACCTGGTGGTTTGTCTGGATGGTAAAGTGTTATATATGTTACCTCGTAGTTTGTCTGGATGGTAAAGTGTCATATAAGTTACCTGGTGGTTTGTCTGGATGGTAAAGTGTCATATATGTTACCTGGTGGTTTGTCTGGATGGTAAAGTGTCATATATGTTACCTGGTGGTTTGTCTGGATGGTAAAGTGTCATATATGTTACCTGGTGGTTTGTCTGGATGGTAAAGTGTTATATATGTTACCTGGTAGTTTGTCTGGATGGTAAAGTGTCATATAAGTTACCTGGTGGTTTGTCTGGATGGTAAAGTGTTATATATGTTACCTGGTAGTTTGTCTGGATGGTAAAGTGTCATATATGTTACCTGGTGGTTTGTCTGGATGGTAAAGTGTCATACATGTTACCTGGTGGTTTGTCTGGATGGTAAAGTTACCTGGTGGTTTGTCTGGATGGTAAAGTGTCCTATATGTTACCTGGTGGTTTGTCTGGATGGTAAGGTGTCATATATGTTACCTAGTGGTTTGTCTGGATGGTAAAGTGTCATATATGTTACCTGGTGGTTTGTCTGGATGGTAAAGTGTCATACATGTTACCTGGTGGTTTGTCTGTATGGTAAAGTGTCATATATGTTACCTGGTGGTTTGTCTGGATGGTAAAGTGTCATATATGTTACGTGGTGGTTTGTCTGGATGGTAAAGTGTCATATATGGTACCTGGTGGTTTGTCTGGATGGTAAAGTGTCATATATGTTACCTGGTGGTTTGTCTGGATGGTAAAGTGTCATATATGTTACCTGGTGGTTTGTGTGGATGGTAAAGTTACCTGGTGGTTTGTCTGGATGGTAAAGTGTCATATATGTTACCTGGTAGTTTGTCTGGATGGTAAAGTGTCATATATGTTACCTGGTAGTTTGTCTGGATGGTAAAGTGTCATATATGTTACCTGGTAGTTTGACTGGATGGTAAAGTGTTATATATGTTACCTGGTGGTTTGTCTGGATGGTAAAGTGTCATATAAGTTACCTGGTGGTTCGTCTGGATGGTAAAGTGTTATATATTTTACCTGGTGGTTTGTCTGGATGGTAAAGTGTTATATATGTTACCTGGTGGTTTGTCTGGATGGTAAAGTGTCATATATGTTACCTGGTGGTTTGTCTGGATGGTAAAGTTACCTGGTAGTTTGTCTGGAAGGTAAAGTGTCATATATGTTACCTGGTAGTTTGTCTGGATGGTAAAGTGTTATATATGTTACCTAGTGGTTTGTCTGGATGGAAAAGTGTCATATATGTTACCTGGTAGTTTGTCTGGATGGTAAAGTGTCATATATGTTACCTGGTGGTTTGTCTGGATGGTAAAGTGTCATATATGTTACCTGGTGGTTTGTCTTGATGGTAAAGTGTCATATATGTTACCTGGTAGTTTGTCTGGATGGTAAAGTGTTACATATGTTACCTCGTAGTTTGTCTGGATGGTAAAGTGTCATATATGTTACCTGGTGGTTTGTCTGGATGGTAAAGTTACCTGGTAGTTTGTGTGGATGGTAAAGTGTCATATAAGTTACCTGGTGGTTTGTCTGGAAGGTAAAGTGTCATATATGTTACCTGGTGGGCTGTCTGGATGGTAAAGTGTCATATATGTTACCTGGTGGTTTGTCTGGATGGTAAAGTGTCATATATGTTACCTGGTGGTTTGTCTGGATGGTAAAGTGTCATATATGTTACCTGGTGGTTTGTCTGGATGGTAAAGTGTCATATATGTTACCTGGTGGTTTGTCTGGATGGTAAAGTGTTATATATGTTACCTGGTAGTTTGTCTGGATGGTAAAGTGTCATATATGTTACCTGGTGGTTTGTCTGGATGGTAAAGTGTCATATAAGTTACCTGTTGGTTTGTCTGGATGGTAAAGTGTTATATATGTTACCTGGTAGTTTGTCTGGATGGTAAAGTGTCATATATGTTACCTGGTGGTTTGTCTGCATGGTAAAGTGTCATACATGTTACCTGGTGGTTTGTCTGGATGGTAAAGTTACCTGGTGGTTTGTCTGGATGGTAAAGTGTCCTATATGTTACCTGGTGGTTTGTCTGGATGGTAAAGTGTCATATATGTTACCTGGTAGTTTGTCTGGATGGTAAAGTGTCATATATGTTACCTGGTGGTTTGTCTGGATGGTAAAGTGTCATATATGTTACCTGGTGGTTTGTCTGGATGGTAAAGTGTCATATATGTTACCTGGTGGTTTGTCTGGATGGTAAAGTGTTATATAAGTTACCTGGTGGTTTATCTGGATGGTAAAGTGTCATATATGTTACCTGGTGGTTTGTCTGGATGGTAAAGTGTCATAATTTACCTGGTGGTTTGTCTGGATGGTAAAGTGTCATATATGTTACCTGGTGGTTTGTCTGGATGGTAAAGTGTCATATATGTTACCTGGTAGTTTGTCTGGATGGTAAAGTGTCATATATGTTACCTGGTAGTTTGTCTGGATGGTAAAGTGTCATATATGTTACCTGGTAGTTTGCCTGGATGGTAAAGTGTTATATATGTTACCTGGTGGTTTGTCTGGATAGTAAAGTGTCATATAAGTTACCTGGTGGTTTGTCTGGATGGTAAAATGTTATATATGTTACCTGGTGGTTTGTCTGGATGGTAAAGTTACCTGGTAGTTTGTCTGGATGGTAAAGTGTTATATATGTTACCTAGTGGTTTGTCTGGATGGAAAAGTGTCATATATGTTACCTGGTTGTTTGTCTGGATGGTAAAGTGTCATATATGTTACCTGGTGGTTTGTCTGGATGGTAAAGTGTCATATATGTTACCTGGTGGTTTGTCTGGATGGTAAAGTGTCATATATGTTACCTGGTAGTTTGTCTGGATGGTAAAGTGTTACATATGTTACCTCGTAGTTTGTCTGGATGGTAAAGTGTCATATATGTTACCTGGTGGTTTGTCTGGATGGTAAAGTTACCTGGTAGTTTGTCTGGATGGTAAAGTGTCATATATGTTACCTGGTGGTTTGTCTGGAAGGTAAAGTGTCATATATGTTACCTGGTGGTTTGTCTGGATGGTAAAGTGTTATATATGTTACCTCGTAGTTTGTCTGGATGGTAAAGTGTCATATAAGTTACCTGGTGGTTTGTCTGGATGGTAAAGTGTCATATATGTTACCTGGTAGTTTGTCTGGATGGTAAAGTGTCATATATGTTACCTGGTGGTTTGTCTGGATGGTAAAGTGTCATATAAGTTACCTGGTGGTTTGTCTGGATGGTAAAGTGTCATACATGTTACCTGGTGGTTTGTCTGGATGGTAAAGTTACCTGGTGGTTTGTCTGGATGGTAAAGTGTCCTATATGTTACCTGGTGGTTTGTCTGGATGGTAAGGTGTCATATATGTTACCTAGTGGTTTGTCTGGATGGTAAAGTGTCATATATGTTACCTGGTGGGTTGTCTGGATTGTAAAGTGTCATACATGTTACCTGGTGGTTTGTCTGTATGGTAAAGTGTCATATATGTTACCTGGTGGTTTGTCTGGATGGTAAAGTGTCATATATGTTACGTGGTGGTTTGTCTGGATGGTAAAGTATCATATATGGTACCTGGTGGTTTGTCTGGATGGTAAAGTGTCATATATGTTACCTGGTGGTTTGTCTGGATGGTAAAGTGTCATATATGTTACCTGGTGGTTTGTGTGGATGGTAAAGTTACCTGGTGGTTTGTCTGGATGGTAAAGTGTCATATATGTTACCTGGTAGTTTGTCTGGATGGTAAAGTGTCATATATGTTACCTGGTAGTTTGTCTGGATGGTAAAGTGTCATATATGTTACCTGGTAATTTGACTGAATGGTAAAGTGTTATATATGTTACCTGGTGGTTTGTCTGGATGGTAAAGTGTCATATAAGTTACCTGGTGGTTTGTCTGGATGGTAAAGTGTTATATATGTTACCTGGTGGTTTGTCTGGATGGTAAAGTGTTATATATGTTACCTGGTGGTTTGTCTGGATGGTAAAGTGTCATATATGTTACCTGGTGGTTTGTCTGGATGGTAAAGTTACCTGGTAGTTTGTCTGGAAGGTAAAGTGTCATATATGTTACCTGGTAGTTTGTCTGGATGGTAAAGTGTTATATATGTTACCTAGTGGTTTGTCTGGATGGAAAAGTGTCATATATGTTACCTGGTAGTTTGTCTGGATGGTAAAGTGTCATATATGTTACCTGGTGGTTTGTCTGGATGGTAAAGTGTCATATATGTTACCTGGTAGTTTGTCTGGATGGTAAAGTGTTACATATGTTACCTCGTAGTTTGTCTGGATGGTAAAGTGTCATATATGTTACCTGGTGGCTTGTCTGGATGGTAATGTGTCATATATGTCACCTGGTAGTTTGCCTGGATGGTAAAGTGTTATATATGTTACCTGGTGGTTTGTCTGGATGGTAAAGTGTCATATAAGTTACCTGGTGGTTTGTCTGGATGGTAAAGTGTTATATATGTTACCTGGTGGTTTGTCTGGATGGTAAAGTGTTATATATGTTACCTGGTGGTTTGTCTGGATGGTAAAGTGTCATATATGTTACCTGGTGGTTTGTCTGGATGATAAAGTTACCTGGTAGTTTGTCTGGATGGTAAAGTGTTATATATGTTACCTAGTGGTTTGTCTGGATGGAAAAGTGTCATATATGTTACCTGGTAGTTTGTCTGGATGGTAAAGTGTCATATATGTCACCTGGTGGTTTGTCTGGATGGTAAAGTGTCATATATGTTACCTGGTGGTTTGTCTGGATGGTAAAGTGTCATATATGTTACCTGGTAGTTTGTCTGGATGGTAAAGTGTTACATATGTTTCCTCGTAGTTTGTGTGGATGGTAAAGTGTCATATATGTTACCTGGTGGTTTGTCTGGATGGTAAAGTTACCTGGTAGTTTGTCTGGATGGTAAAGTGTCATATATGTTACCTGGTGGTTTGTCTGGAAGGTAAAGTGTCATATATGTTACCTGGTGGTTTGTCTGGATGGTAAAGTGTTATATATGTTACCTCGTAGTTTGTCTGGATGGTAAAGTGTCATATAAGTTACCTGGTGGTTTGTCTGGATGGTAAAGTGTCATATATGTTACCTGGTGGTTTGTCTGGATGGTAAAGTGTCATATATGTTACCTGGTGGTTTGTCTGGATGGTAAAGTGTCATATATGTTACCTGGTGGTTTGTCTGGATGGTAAAGTGTTATATATGTTACCTGGTAGTTTGTCTGGATGGTAAAGTGTCATATAAGTTACCTGGTGGTTTGTCTGGATGGTAAAGTGTTATATATGTTACCTGGTAGTTTGTCTGGATGGTAAAGTGTCATATATGTTACCTGGTGGTTTGTCTGGATGGTAAAGTGTCATACATGTTACCTGGTGGTTTGTCTGGATGGTAAAGTTACCTGGTGGTTTGTCTGGATGGTAAAGTTACCTGGTGGTTTGTCTGGATGGTAAAGTGTCCTATATGTTACCTGGTGGTTTGTCTGGATGGTAAGGTGTCATATATGTTACCTAGTGGTTTGTCTGGATGGTAAAGTGTCATATATGTTACCTGGTGGTTTGTCTGGATGGTAAAGTGTCATACATGTTACCTGGTGGTTTGTCTGTATGGTAAAGTGTCATATATGTTACCTGGTGGTTTGTCTGGATGGTAAAGTGTCATATATGTTACGTGGTGGTTTGTCTGGATGGTAAAGTGTCATATATGGTACCTGGTGGTTTGTCTGGATGGTAAAGTGTCCTATATGTTACCTGGTGGTTTGTCTGGATGGTAAGGTGTCATATATGTTACCTAGTGGTTTGTCTGGATGGTAAAGTGTCATATATGTTACCTGGTGGTTTGTCTGGATTGTAAAGTGTCATACATGTTACCTGGTGGTTTGTCTGTATGGTAAAGTGTCATATATGTTACCTGGTGGTTTGTCTGGATGGTAAAGTGTCATATATGTTACGTGGTGGTTTGTCTGGATGGTAAAGTATCATATATGGTACCTGGTGGTTTGTCTGGATGGTAAAGTGTCATATATGTTACCTGGTGGTTTGTCTGGATGGTAAAGTGTCATATATGTTACCTGGTGGTTTGTGTGGATGGTAAAGTTACCTGGTGGTTTGTCTGGATGGTAAAGTGTCATATATGTTACCTGGTAGTTTGTCTGGATGGTAAAGTGTCATATATGTTACCTGGTAGTTTGTCTGGATGGTAAAGTGTCATATATGTTACCTGGTAATTTGACTGAATGGTAAAGTGTTATATATGTTACCTGGTGGTTTGTCTGGATGGTAAAGTGTCATATAAGTTACCTGGTGGTTTGTCTGGATGGTAAAGTGTTATATATGTTACCTGGTGGTTTGTCTGGATGGTAAAGTGTTATATATGTTACCTGGTGGTTTGTCTGGATGGTAAAGTGTCATATATGTTACCTGGTGGTTTGTCTGGATGGTAAAGTTACCTGGTAGTTTGTCTGGAAGGTAAAGTGTCATATATGTTACCTGGTAGTTTGTCTGGATGGTAAAGTGTTATATATGTTACCTAGTGGTTTGTCTGGATGGAAAAGTGTCATATATGTTACCTGGTAGTTTGTCTGGATGGTAAAGTGTCATATATGTTACCTGGTGGTTTGTCTGGATGGTAAAGTGTCATATATGTTACCTGGTAGTTTGTCTGGATGGTAAAGTGTTACATATGTTACCTCGTAGTTTGTCTGGATGGTAAAGTGTCATATATGTTACCTGGTGGCTTGTCTGGATGGTAATGTGTCATATATGTTACCTGGTAGTTTGCCTGGATGGTAAAGTGTTATATATGTTACCTGGTGGTTTGTCTGGATGGTAAAGTCTCATATAAGTTACCTGGTGGTTTGTCTGGATGGTAAAGTGTTATATATGTTACCTGGTGGTTTGTCTGGATGGTAAAGTGTTATATATGTTACCTGGTGGTTTGTCTGGATGGTAAAGTGTCATATATGTTACCTGGTGGTTTGTCTGGATGATAAAGTTACCTGGTAGTTTGTCTGGATGGTAAAGTGTTATATATGTTACCTAGTGGTTTGTCTGGATGGAAAAGTGTCATATATGTTACCTGGTAGTTTGTCTGGATGGTAAAGTGTCATATATGTTACCTGGTGGTTTGTCTGGATGGTAAAGTGTCATATATGTTACCTGGTGGTTTGTCTGGATGGTAAAGTGTCATATATGTTACCTGGTAGTTTGTCTGGATGGTAAAGTGTTACATATGTTACCTCGTAGTTTGTGTGGATGGTAAAGTGTCATATATGTTACCTGGTGGTTTGTCTGGATGGTAAAGTTACCTGGTAGTTTGTCTGGATGGTAAAGTGTCATATATGTTACCTGGTGGTTTGTCTGGAAGGTAAAGTGTCATATATGTTACCTGGTGGTTTGTCTGGATGGTAAAGTGTTATATATGTTACCTCGTAGTTTGTCTGGATGGTAAAGTGTCATATAAGTTACCTGGTGGTTTGTCTGGATGGTAAAGTGTCATATATGTTACCTGGTGGTTTGTCTGGATGGTAAAGTGTCATATATGTTACCTGGTGGTTTGTCTGGATGGTAAAGTGTCATATATGTTACCTGGTGGTTTGTCTGGATGGTAAAGTGTTATATATGTTACCTGGTAGTTTGTCTGGATGGTAAAGTGTCATATAAGTTACCTGGTGGTTTGTCTGGATGGTAAAGTGTTATATATGTTACCTGGTAGTTTGTCTGGATGGTAAAGTGTCATATATGTTACCTGGTGGTTTGTCTGGATGGTAAAGTGTCATACATGTTACCTGGTGGTTTGTCTGGATGGTAAAGTTACCTGGTGGTTTGTCTGGATGGTAAAGTGTCCTATATGTTACCTGGTGGTTTGTCTGGATGGTAAGGTGTCATATATGTTACCTAGTGGTTTGTCTGGATGGTAAAGTGTCATATATGTTACCTGGTGGTTTGTCTGGATGGTAAAGTGTCATACATGTTACCTGGTGGTTTGTCTGTATGGTAAAGTGTCATATATGTTACCTGGTGGTTTGTCTGGATGGTAAAGTGTCATATATGTTACGTGGTGGTTTGTCTGGATGGTAAAGTGTCATATATGGTACCTGGTGGTTTGTCTGGATGGTAAAGTGTCATATATGTTACCTGGTGGTTTGTCTGGATGGTAAAGTGTCATATATGTTACCTGGTGGTTTGTGTGGATGGTAAAGTTACCTGGTGGTTTGTCTGGATGGTAAAGTGTCATATATGTTACCTGGTAGTTTGTCTGGATGGTAAAGTGTCATATATGTTACCTGGTAGTTTGTCTGGATGGTAAAGTGTCATATATGTTACCTGGTAGTTTGACTGGATGGTAAAGTGTTATATATGTTACCTGGTGGTTTGTCTGGATGGTAAAGTGTCATATAAGTTACCTGGTGGTTCGTCTGGATGGTAAAGTGTTATATATTTTACCTGGTGGTTTGTCTGGATGGTAAAGTGTTATATATGTTACCTGGTGGTTTGTCTGGATGGTAAAGTGTCATATATGTTACCTGGTGGTTTGTCTGGATGGTAAAGTTACCTGGTAGTTTGTCTGGAAGGTAAAGTGTCATATATGTTACCTGGTAGTTTGTCTGGATGGTAAAGTGTTATATATGTTACCTAGTGGTTTGTCTGGATGGAAAAGTGTCATATATGTTACCTGGTAGTTTGTCTGGATGGTAAAGTGTCATATATGTTACCTGGTGGTTTGTCTGGATGGTAAAGTGTCATATATGTTACCTGGTGGTTTGTCTTGATGGTAAAGTGTCATATATGTTACCTGGTAGTTTGTCTGGATGGTAAAGTGTTACATATGTTACCTCGTAGTTTGTCTGGATGGTAAAGTGTCATATATGTTACCTGGTGGTTTGTCTGGATGGTAAAGTTACCTGGTAGTTTGTGTGGATGGTAAAGTGTCATATAAGTTACCTGGTGGTTTGTCTGGAAGGTAAAGTGTCATATATGTTACCTGGTGGGCTGTCTGGATGGTAAAGTGTCATATATGTTACCTGGTGGTTTGTCTGGATGGTAAAGTGTCATATATGTTACCTGGTGGTTTGTCTGGATGGTAAAGTGTCATATATGTTACCTGGTGGTTTGTCTGGATGGTAAAGTGTCATATATGTTACCTGGTGGTTTGTCTGGATGGTAAAGTGTTATATATGTTACCTGGTAGTTTGTCTGGATGGTAAAGTGTCATATATGTTACCTGGTGGTTTGTCTGGATGGTAAAGTGTCATATAAGTTACCTGTTGGTTTGTCTGGATGGTAAAGTGTTATATATGTTACCTGGTAGTTTGTCTGGATGGTAAAGTGTCATATATGTTACCTGGTGGTTTGTCTGCATGGTAAAGTGTCATACATGTTACCTGGTGGTTTGTCTGGATGGTAAAGTTACCTGGTGGTTTGTCTGGATGGTAAAGTGTCCTATATGTTACCTGGTGGTTTGTCTGGATGGTAAAGTGTCATATATCTTACCTGGTGGTTTGTCTGGATGGTAAAGTGTCATATATGTTACCTGGTGGTTTGTCTGGATGGTAAAGTGTCATACATGTTACCTGGTGTTTTGTCTGTATGGTAAAGTGTCATATATGTTACCTGGTGGTTTGTCTGGATGGTAAAGTGTCATATATGTTACGTGGTGGTTTGTCTGGATGGTAAAGTGTCATATATGTTACCTGGTGGTTTGTCTGGATGGTAAAGTGTCATATATGTTACCTGGTGGTTTGTCTGGATGGTAAAGTGTCATATATGTTACCTGGTGGTTTGTCTGGATGGTAAAGTGTTATATATGTTACCTGGTGGTTTGTCTGGATGGTAAAGTGTCATATATCTTACCTGGTGGTTTGTCTGGATGGTAAAGTTACCTGGTAGTTTGTCTGGAAGGTAAAGTGTCATATATGTTACCTGGTAGTTTGTCTGGATGGTAAAGTGTTATATATGTTACCTAGTGGTTTGTCTGGATGGAAAAGTGTCATATATGTTACCTGGTAGTTTGTCTGGCTGGTAAAGTGTCATATATGTTACCTGGTGGTTTGTCTGGATGGTAAAGTGTCATATATGTTACCTGGTGGTTTGTCTGGATGGTAAAGTGTCATATATGTTACCTGGTAGTTTGCCTGGATGGTAAAGTGTTACATATGTTACCTCGTAGTTTGTCTGGATGGTAAAGTGTCATATATGTTACCTGGTTGTTTGTCTGGATGGTAAAGTTACCTGGTAGTTTGTGTGGATGGTAAAGTGTCATATAAGTTACCTGGTGGTTTGTCTGGAAGGTAAAGTGTCATATATGTTACCTGGTGGGCTGTCTGGATGGTAAAGTGTCATATATGTTACCTGGTGGTTTGTCTGGATGGTAAAGTGTCATATATGTTACCTGGTGGTTTGTCTGGATGGTAAAGTGTCATATATGTTACCTGGTGGTTTGTCTGGATGGTAAAGTGTTATATATGTTACCTGGTAGTTTGTCTGGATGGTAAAGTGTCATATATGTTACCTGGTGGTTTGTCTGGATGGTAAAGTGTCATATAAGTTACCTGTTGGTTTGTCTGGATGGTAAAGTGTTATATATGTTACCTGGTAGTTTGTCTGGATGGTAAAGTGTCATATATGTTACCTGGTGGTTTGTCTGCATGGTAAAGTGTCATACATGTTACCTGGTGGTTTGTCTGGATGGTAAAGTTACCTGGTGGTTTGTCTGGATGGTAAAGTGTCCTATATGTTACCTGGTGGTTTGTCTGGATGGTAAAGTGTCATATATGTTACCTGGTGGTTTGTCTGGATGGTAAAGTGTCATATATGTTACCTGGTGGTTTGTCTGGATGGTAAAGTGTCATACATGTTACCTGGTGGTTTGTCTGTATGGTAAAGTGTCATATATGTTACCTGGTGGTTTGTCTGGATGGTAAAGTGTCATATATGTTACGTGGTGGTTTGTCTGGATGGTAAAGTGTCATATATGGTACCTGGTGGTTTGTCTGGATGGTAAAGTGTCATATATGTTACCTGGTGGTTTGTCTGGATGGTAAAGTGTTATATATGTTACCTGGTGGTTTGTCTGGATGGTAAAGTGTCATATATGTTACCTGGTGGTTTGTCTGGATGGTAAAGTGTCATATATGTTACCTGGTAGTTTGTCTGGATGGTAAAGTGTTACATATGTTACCTCGTAGTTTGTCTGGATGGTAAAGTGTCATATATGTTACCTGGTGGTTTGTCTGGATGGTAAAGTTACCTGGTAGTTTGTGTGGATGGTAAAGTGTCATATAAGTTACCTGGTGGTTTGTCTGGAAGGTAAAGTGTCATATATGTTACCTGGTGGGCTGTCTGGATGGTAAAGTGTCATATATGTTACCTGGTGGTTTGTCTGGATGGTAAAGTGTCATATATGTTACCTGGTGGTTTGTCTGGATGGTAAAGTGTCATATAAGTTACCTGGTGGTTCGTCTGGATGGTAAAGTGTTATATATTTTACCTGGTGGTTTGTCTGGATGGTAAAGTGTTATATATGTTACCTGGTGGTTTGTCTGGATGGTAAAGTGTCATATATGTTACCTGGTGGTTTGTCTGGATGGTAAAGTTACCTGGTAGTTTGTCTGGAAGGTAAAGTGTCATATATGTTACCTGGTAGTTTGTCTGGATGGTAAAGTGTTATATATGTTACCTAGTGGTTTGTCTGGATGGAAAAGTGTCATATATGTTACCTGGTAGTTTGTCTGGATGGTAAAGTGTCATATATGTTACCTGGTGGTTTGTCTGGATGGTAAAGTGTCATATATGTTACCTGGTGGTTTGTCTGGATGGTAAAGTGTCATATATGTTACCTGGTAGTTTGTCTGGATGGTAAAGTGTTACATATGTTACCTCGTAGTTTGTCTGGATGGTAAAGTGTCATATATGTTACCTGGTGGTTTGTCTGGATGGTAAAGTTACCTGGTAGTTTGTGTGGATGGTAAAGTGTCATATAAGTTACCTGGTGGTTTGTCTGGAAGGTAAAGTGTCATATATGTTACCTGGTGGGCTGTCTGGATGGTAAAGTGTCATATATGTTACCTGGTGGTTTGTCTGGATGGTAAAGTGTCATATATGTTACCTGGTGGTTTGTCTGGATGGTAAAGTGTCATATATGTTACCTGGTGGTTTGTCTGGATGGTAAAGTGTCATATATGTTACCTGGTGATTTGTCTGGATGGTAAAGTGTTATATATGTTACCTGGTAGTTTCTCTGGATGGTAAAGTGTCATATATGTTACCTGGTGGTTTGTCTGGATGGTAAAGTGTCATATAAGTTACCTGTTGGTTTGTCTGGATGGTAAAGTGTTATATATGTTACCTGGTAGTTTGTCTGGATGGTAAAGTGTCATATATGTTACCTGGTGGTTTGTCTGCATGGTAAAGTGTCATACATGTTACCTGGTGGTTTGTCTGGATGGTAAAGTTACCTGGTGGTTTGTCTGGATGGTAAAGTGTCCTATATGCTACCTGGTGGTTTGTCTGGATGGTAAAGTGTCATATATGTTACCTGGTGGTTTGTCTGGATGGTAAAGTGTCATATATGTTACCTGGTGGTTTGTCTGGATGGTAAAGTGTCATACATGTTACCTGGTGGTTTGTCTGTATGGTAAAGTGTCATATATGTTACCTGGTGGTTTGTCTGGATGGTAAAGTGTTATATATGTTACGTGGTGGTTTGTCTGGATGGTAAAGTGTCATATATGGTACCTGGTGGTTTGTCTGGATGGTAAAGTGTCATATATGTTACCTGGTGGTTTGTCTGGATGGTAAAGTGTCATATATGTTACCTGGTGGTTTGTCTGGATGGTAAAGTGTTATATATGTTACTTGGTGGTTTGTCTGGATGGTAAAGTGTCATATATGTTACCTGGTGGTTTGTCTGGATGGTAAAGTTACCTGGTAGTTTGTCTGGAAGGTAAAGTGTCATATATGTTACCTGGTAGTTTGTCTGGATGGTAAAGTGTTATATATGTTACCTAGTGGTTTGTCTGGATGGAAAAGTGTCATATATGTTACCTGGTAGTTTGTCTGGATGGTAAAGTGTCATATATGTTACCTGGTGGTTTGTCTGGATGGTAAAGTGTCATATATGTTACCTGGTGGTTTGTCTGGATGGTAAAGTGTCATATATGTTACCTGGTAGTTTGTCTGGATGGTAAAGTGTTACATATGTTACCTCGTAGTTTGTCTGGATGGTAAAGTGTCATATATGTTACCTGGTTGTTTGTCTGGATGGTAAAGTTACCTGGTAGTTTGTGTGGATGGTAAAGTGTCATATAAGTTACCTGGTGGTTTGTCTGGAAGGTAAAGTGTCATATATGTTACCTGGTGGGCTGTCTGGATGGTAAAGTGTCATATATGTTACCTGGTGGTTTGTCTGGATGGTAAAGTGTCATATATGTTACCTGGTGGTTTGTCTGGATGGTAAAGTGTCATATATGTTACCTGGTGGTTTGTCTGGATGGTAAAGTGTCATATATGTTACCTGGTGGTTTGTCTGGATGGTAAAGTGTTATATATGTTACCTGGCAGTTTGTCTGGATGGTAAAGTGTCATATATGTTACCTGGTGGTTTGTCTGGATGGTAAAGTGTCATATAAGTTACCTGTTGGTTTGTCTGGATGGTAAAGTGTTATATATGTTACCTGGTAGTTTGTCTGGATGGTAAAGTGTCATATATGTTACCTGTTGGTTTGTCTGCATGGTAAAGTGTCATACATGTTACCTGGTGGTTTGTCTGGATGGTAAAGTTACCTGGTGGTTTGTCTGGATGGTAAAGTGTCCTATATGTTACCTGGTGGTTTGTCTGGATGGTAAAGTGTCATATATGTTACCTGGTGGTTTGTCTGGATGGTAAAGTGTCATATATGTTACCTGGTGGTTTGTCTGGATGGTAAAGTGTCATACATGTTACCTGGTGGTTTGTCTGTATGGTAAAGTGTCATATATGTTACCTGGTGGTTTGTCTGGATGGTAAAGTGTCATATATTTTACGTGGTGGTTTGTCTGGATGGTAAAGTGTCATATATGGTACCTGGTGGTTTGTCTGGATGGTAAAGTGTCATATATGTTACCTGGTGGTTTGTCTGGATGGTAAAGTGTTATATATGTTACCTGGTGGTTTGTCTGGATGGTAAAGTGTCATATATGTTACCTGGTGGTTTGTCTGGATGGTAAAGTGTCATATATGGTACCTGGTAGTTTGTCTGGATGGTAAAGTGTTACATATGTTACCTCGTAGTTTGTCTGGATGGTAAAGTGTCATATATGTTACCTGGTGGTTTGTCTGGATGGTAAAGTTACCTGGTAGTTTGTGTGGATGGTAAAGTGTCATATAAGTTACCTGGTGGTTTGTCTGGAAGGTAAAGTGTCATATATGTTACCTGGTGGGCTGTCTGGATGGTAAAGTGTCATATATGTTACCTGGTGGTTTGTCTGGATGGTAAAGTGTCATATATGTTACCTGGTGGTTTGTCTGGATGGTAAAGTGTCATATATGTTAGCTGGTGGTTTGTCTGGATGGTAAAGTGTCATATATGTTACCTGGTGGTTTGTCTGGATGGTAAAGTGTTATATATGTTACCTGGTAGTTTGTCTGGATGGTAAAGTGTCATATATGTTACCTGGTGGTTTGTCTGCATGGTAAAGTGTCATACATGTTACCTGGTGGTTTGTCTGGATGGTAAAGTTACCTGGTGGTTTGTCTGGATGGTAAAGTGTCCTATATGTTACCTGGTGGTTTGTCTGGATGGTAAAGTGTCATATATGTTACCTGGTGGTTTGTCTGGATGGTAAAGTGTCATATATGTTACCTGGTGGTTTGTCTGGATGGTAAAGTGTCATACATGTTACCTGGTGGTTTGTCTGTATGGTAAAGTGTCATATATGTTACCTGGTGGTTTGTCTGGATGGTAAAGTGTCATATATGTTACGTGGTGGTTTGTCTGGATGGTAAAGTGTCATATATGGTACCTGGTGGTTTGTCTGGATGGTAAAGTGTCATATATGTTACCTGGTGGTTTGTCTGGATGGTAAAGTGTCATATATGTTACCTGGTGGTTTGTCTGGATGGTAAAGTGTTATATATGTTACCTGGTAGTTTGTCTGGATGGTAAAGTGTCATATATGTTACCTGGTGGTTTGTCTGGATGGTAAAGTGTTATATATGTTACCTGGTAGTTTGTCTGGATGGTAAAGTGTCATATAAGTTACCTGGTGGTTTGTCTGCATGGTAAAGTGTCATATATGTTACCTGGTGGTTGTCTGGATGGTAAAGTGTCATATATGTTACCTGTGGTTTGTCTGGATGGTAAAGTGTCATATATGTTACCTGGTGGTTTGTCTGGATGGTAAAGTGTCATATATGTTACCTGGTAGTTTGTCTGGATGGTTAAGTTACCTGGTGGTTTGTCTGTATGGTAAAGTGTCATATATGTTACCTGGTGGTTTGTGTGGATGGTAAATTGTCATATATGTTACCTGGTAGTTTGTCTGGATGGTAAAGTGTTATATATGTTACCTGGTGGTTTGTCTGGATGGTAAAGTGTCATATATGTTACCTGGTAGTTTGTCTGGAAGGTAAAGTGTCATATATGTTACCAGGTAGTTTGTCTGGATGGTAAAGTGTCATATATGTTATCTGGTAGTTTGTCTGGATGGTAAAGTGTCATATATGTTACCTGGTAGTTTGTCTGGATGGTAAAGTGTCATATATGTTACCTGGTAGTTTGTCTGGATGGTAAAGTGTCATATATGTTACCTGGTAGTTTGTCTGGATGGTAAAGTGTTATATATGTTACCTAGTGGTTTGTGTGGATGGTAAAGTGTCATATATGTTACCTGGTAGTTTGTCTGGATGGTAAAGTGTCATATATGTTACCTGGTAGTTTGTCTGGATGGTAAAGTGTCATATATGTTACCTGGTAGTTTGTCTGGATGGTAAAGTGTTATATATGTTACCTGGTGGTTTGTCTGGATGGTAAAGTGTCATATATGTTACCTGGTAGTTTGTCTAGATGGTAAAGTGTCATATATGTTACCTGGTGGTTTGTCTGGATGGTAAAGTGTCCTATAAGTTACCTGGTGGTTTGTCTGGATGGTAAAGTGTCATATATGTTACCTGGTGGTTTGTTTGGATGGTAAATTGTCATATATTTTACCTGGTGGTTTGTCTGGATGGTAAAGTGTCATATATGTTACCTGGTAGTTTGTCTGGATGGTAAGGTTACCTGGTGGTTTGTCTGGATGGTAAAGTGTCATATATGTTACCTGGTAGTTTGTCTAGATGGTAAAGTGTCATATAAGTTACCTGGTGGTTTGTCTGGTTGGTAAAGTGTTATATATGTTACCTGGTGGTTTGTCTGGATGGTAAAGTGTTATATATGTTACCTGGTAGTTTGTCTGGATGGTAAGGTGTCATATATGTTACCTGGTAGTTTGTCTGGATGGTAAAGTGTCATATAAGTTACCTGGTATTTTGTCTGGATGGTAAAGTGTCATATAAGTTACCTGGTAGTTTGTCTGGATGGTAAAGTGTTATATATTTAACCTGGTAGTTTGTCTGGATGGTAAAGTGTCATATATGTTACCTGGTAGTTTGTCTGGATGGTAAAGTGTCATATATGTTACCTGGTGGTTTGTCTGGATGGTAAAGTGTTATATATTTAACCTGGTAGTTTGTCTGGATGGTTAAGTTACCTGGTCGTTTGTCTGGATGGTAAAGTGTCATATATGTTACCTGGTAGTTTGTCTGGATGGTTAAGTTACCTGTTGGTTTGTCTGGATGGTAAAGTGTCATACATGTTACCTGGTAGTTTGTCTGGATGGTAAAGTGTCATATATGTTACCTGGTGGTTTGTCTGGATGGTAAAGTGTCATATATGTTACCTGGTGGTTTGTCTGGATGGTAAAGTGTCATATATCTTACCTGATGGTTTGTCTGGATGGTCAAGTGTCATATATGTTACCTGGTAGTTTGTCTGGATGGTAAAGTGTCATATATGTTACCTGGTAGTTTGTCTGGATAGTAAAGTGTCATATATGTTACCTGGTAGTTTGTCTGGATGGTAAAGTGTCATATAAGTTACCTGGTGGTTTGTCTGGATGGTAAAGTGTTATATATGTTACCTGGTGGTTTGTCTGGATGGTAAAGTGTTATACATGTTACCTGGTGGTTTGTCTGGATGGTAAAGTGTAATATATGTTACCTGGTGGTTTGTCTGGATGGTAAAGTGTCATATATGTTACCTGGTAGTTTGTCTGGATGGTAAAGTGTTATATATGTTAACTAGTGGTTTGTCTGGATGGAAAAGTGTCATATATGTTACCTGGTAGTTTGTCTGGATGGTAAAGTGTCATATATGTTACCTGGTGGTTTGTCTGGATGGTAAAGTGTCATATATGTTACCTGGTGGTTTGTCTGGATGGTAAAGTGTCATATATGTTACCTGGTAGTTTGTCTGGATGGTAAAGTGTTACATATGTTACCTCGTAGTTTGTCTGGATGGTAAAGTGTCATATATGTTACCTGGTGGTTTGTCTGGATAGTAAAGTTATCTGGTAGTTTGTCTGGATGGTAAAATGTCATATAAGTTACCTCGTAGTTTGTCTGGATGGTAAAGTGTCATATAAGTTACCTGGTGGTTTGTCTGGAAGGTAAAGTGTCATATATGTTACCTGGTGGGCTGTCAGCATGGTAATTTGTCATATATGTTACCTGGTGGTTTGTCTGGATGGTAAAGTGTCATATATGTTACCTGGTGGTTTGTCTGGATGGTAAAGTGTCATATATGTTACCTGGTTGTTTGTCTGGATGGTAAAGTGTCATATATGTTACCTGGTGGTTTGTCTGGATGGTAAAGTGTTATATATGTTAGCTGGTAGTTTGTCTGGATGGTAAAGTGTCATATATGTTACCTGGTGGTTTGTCTGGATGGTAAAGTGTCATACATGTTACCTGGTGGTTTGTCTGGATGGTAAAGTTACCTGGTGGTTTGTCTGGATGGTAAAGTGTCATATATGTTACCTGGTGGTTTGTCTGGAAGTTAAAGTGTCATATAAGTTACCTGGTAGTTTGTCTGGATGGTAAAGTTACCTGGTGGTTTGTCTGGAAGGTAAATTGTCATATATGTTAACTGGTGGTTTGTCTGGATGGTAAAGTGTCATATATGTTACCTGGTGGTTTGTCTGGATGGTCAAGTGTCATATATGTTACCTGGTGGTTTGTCTGGATGGTAAAGTGTCATACATGTTACCTGGTGGTTTGTCTGTATGGTAAAGTGTCATATACGTTACCTGGTGGTTTGTCTGGATGGTAAAGTGTCATATATGTTACCTGGTGGCTTGTCTGGATGGTAAAGTGTCATATATGTTACCTGGTGCTTTGTCTGGATGGTAAAGTGTCACATATGTTACCTGGTGGTTTGTCTGGATGGTAAAGTGTCATATATGTTACCTGGTGGTTTGTCTGGATGGTAAAGTGTCATATATGTTACCTGGTGGTTTGTCTGGATGGTAAAGTGTTATATATGTTATCTGGTAGTTTGTCTGGATGGTAAAGTGTCATATATGTTACCTGGTGGTTTGTCTGGATGGTAAAGTGTTATATAAGTTACCTGGTAGATTGTCTGGATGGTAAAGTGTCATATAAGTTACCTGGTGGTTTGTCTGGATGTTAAAGTGTCATATATGTTACCTGGTGGTTTGTCTGGATGGTAAAGTGTCATATATGTTACCTGGTGGTTTGTCTGGATGGTAAAGTATCATATATGTTACCTGGTAGTTTGTCTGGATGGTAGAGTGTTATATATGTTACCTGGTGGTTTGTCTGGATGGTAAAGTGTCATATATGTTACCTGGTAGTTTGTCTGGATGGTAAAGTGTCATATATGTTACCTGGTAGTTTGTCTGGATGGTAAAGTGTCATATATGTTACCTGGTGGTTTGTCTGGATGGTAAAGTGTCATATATGTTACCTGGTAGTTTGTCTGGATGGTAAAGTGTCATATATGTTACCTGGTAGTTTGTCTGGATGGTAAAGTGTCATATATGTTACCTGGTAGTTTGTCTGGATGGTAAAGTGTCATATATGTTACCTGGTAGTTTGTCTGGATGGTAAAGTGTTACATATGTTACCTGGTGGATTTTCTGGATGGTAAAGTGTCATATATGTTACCTGGTGGTTTGTCTGGATGGTAAAGTTACCTGGTAATTTGTCTGGATGGTAAAGTGTCATATATGTTACCTGGTGGTTTGTCTGGATGGTAAAGTGTCATATATGTTACCTGGTGGTTTGTATGGATGGTAAAGTGTCATATATGTTACCTGGTGGTTTGTCTGGATGGTAAAGTGTCATATATGTTACCTGGTAGTTTGTCTGGATGGTAAAGTGTCATATAAGTTACCTGGTGGTTTGTCTGGATGGTAAAGTGTTATATATGTTACCTGGTGGTTTGTCTGGATGGTAAAGTGTCATATATGTTACCTGGTGGTTTGTCTGGATGGTAAAGTTACCTGGTAGTTTGTCTGGATGGTAAAGTGTCATATATGTTACCTGGTAATTTGTCTGGATGGTAAAGTGTTATATATGTTAACTAGTGGTTTGTCTGGATGGAAAAGTGTCATATATGTTACCTGGTAGTTTGTCTGGATGGTAAAGTGTCATATATGTTACCTGGTGGTTTGTCTGGATGGTAAAGTGTCATATATGTTACCTGGTGGTTTGTCTGGATGGTAAAGTGTCATATATGTTACCTGGTAGTTTGTCTGGATGGTAAAGTGTTACATATGTTACCTCATAGTTTGTCTGGATGGTAAAGTGTCATATATGTTACCTGGTGGTTTGTCTGGATGGTAAAGTTACCTGCTAGTTTGTCTGGATGGTAAAATGTCATATAAGTTACCTCGTAGTTTGTCTGGATGGTAAAGTGTCATATATGTTACCTGGTGGTTTGTCTGGAAGGTAAAGTGTCATATATGTTACCTGGTGGTTTGTCTGGATGGTAAAGTGTTATATATGTTACCTCGTAGTTTGTCTGGATGGTAAAGTGTCATATAAGTTACCTGGTGGTTTGTCTGGAAGGTAAAGTGTCATATATGTTACCTGGTGGGCTGTCTGGATGGTAAAGTGTCATATATGTTACCTGGTGGTTTGTCTGGATGGTAAAGTGTCATATATGTTACCTGGTGGTTTGTCTGGATGGTAAAGTGTCATATATGTTACCTGGTTGTTTGTCTGGATGGTAAAGTGTCATATATGTTACCTGGTGGTTTTTCTGGATGGTAAAGTGTTATATATGTTACCTGGTAGTTTGTCTGGATGGTAAAGTGTCATATATGTTACCTGGTGGTTTGTCTGGATGGTAAAGTGTCATATAAGTTACCTGGTGGTTTGTCTGGATGGTAAAGTGTTATATATGTTACCTGGTAGTTTGTCTGGATGGTAAAGTGTCATATATGTTACCTGGTGGTTTGTCTGGATGGTAAAGTGTCATACATGTTACCTGGTGGTTTGTCTGGATGGTAAAGTGTCATATATGTTACCTGGTGGTTTGTCTGGAAGTTAAAGTGTCATATAAGTTACCTGGTAGTTTGTCTGGATGGTAAAGTTACCTGGTGGTTTGTCTGGAAGGTAAAGTGTTATATATGTTACCTGGTGGTTTGTCTGGATGGTAAAGTGTCATATATGTTACCTGGTGGTTTGTCTGGATGGTCAAGTGTCATATATGTTACCTGGTGGTTTGTCTGGATGGTAAAGTGTCATACATGTTACCTGGTGGTTTGTCTGTATGGTAAAGTGTCATATATGTTACCTGGTGGTTTGTCTGAATGGTAAAGTGTCATATATGTTACCTGGTGGCTTGTCTGGATGGTAAAGTGTCATATATGTTACCTGGTGCTTTGTCTGGATGGTAAAGTGTCACATATGTTACCTGGTAGTTTGTCTGGATGGTAAAGTGTCATATATGTTACCTGGTGGTTTGTCTGGATGGTAAAGTGTCATATATGTTACCTGGTGGTTTGTCTGGATGGTAAAGTGTTATATATGTTACTTGGTGGTTTGTCTGGATGGTAAAGTTACCTGGAAGTTTGTCTGGATGGTAAAGTGTCATATATGTTACCTGGTGGTTTGTCTGGATGGTAAAGTGTTATATATGTTACCTCGTAGTTTGTCTGGATGGTAAAGTGTCATATAAGTTACCTGGTGGTTTGTCTGGAAGGTAAAGTGTCATATATGTTACCTGGTGGGCTGTCTGGATGGTAAAGTGTCATATATGTTACCTGGTGGTTTGACTGGATGGTAAAGTGTCATATATGTTACCTGGTGGTTTGTCTGGATGGTAAAGTGTCATATATGTTACCTGGTTGTTTGTCTGGATGGTAAAGTGTCATATATGTTACCTGGTGGTTTGTCTGGATGGTAAAGTGTTATATATGTTACCTGGTAGTTTGTCTGGATGGTAAAGTGTCATATATGTCACCTGGTGGTTTGTCTGGATGGTAAAGTGTCATATAAGTTACCTGGTGGTTTGTCTGGATGGTAAAGTGTTATATATGTTACCTGGTAGTTTGTCTTGATGGTAAAGTGTCATATATGTTACCTGGTGGTTTGTATGGATGGTAAAGTGTCATACATGTTACCTGGTGGTTTGTCTGGATGGTAAAGTGCCCTATATGTTACCTGGTGGTTTGTCTGGAAGGTAAAGTGTCATATAAGTTACCTGATAGTTTGTCTGGATGCTAAAGTGTCATATATGTTACCTGGTGGTTTGTCTGGATGGTAAAGTGTCATATATGTTACCTGGTGGTTTGTCTGGAAGTTAAAGTGTCATATAAGTTACCTGGTAGTTTGTCTGGATGGTAAAGTTACCTGGTGGTTTGTCTGGGAGGTAAAGTGTCATATATGTTACATGGTGGTTTGTCTGGATGGTAAAGTGTCATATATGTTACCTGGTGGTTTGTCTGGATGGTAAAGTGTCATACATGTTACCTGGTGGTTTGTCTGTATGGTAAAGTGTCATATATGTTACCTGGTGGTTTGTCTGAATGGTAAAGTGTCATATATGTTACCTGGTGGCTTGTCTGGATGGTAAAGTGTCATATATGTTACCTGGTGCTTTGTCTGGATGGTAAAGTGTCACATATGTTACCTGGTGGTTTGTCTGGATGGTAAAGTGTCATATATGTTACCTGGTGGTTTGTCTGGATGGTAAAGTGTCATATATGTTACCTGGTGGTTTGTCTGGATGGTAAAGTGTTATATATGTTACCTGGTAGTTTGTCTGGATGGTAAAGTGTCATATATGTTACCTGGTGGTTTGTCTGGATGGTAAAGTGTTATATATGTTACCTGGTAGTTTGTCTGGATGGTAAAGTGTCATATAAGTTACCTGGTGGTTTGTCTGGATGGTAAAGTGTCATATATGTTACCTGGTGGTTTGTCTGGATGGTAAAGTGTCATATATGTTACCTGGTGGTTTGTCTGGATGGTAAAGTGTCATATATGTTACCTGGTGGTTTGTCTGGATGGTAAAGTGTCATATATGTTACCTGGTAGTTTGTCTGGATGGTTAAGTTACATGGTGGTTTGTCTGGATGGTAAAGTGTCATATATGTTACCTGGTAGTTTGTCTGGATGGTAAAGTGTCATATATGTTACCTGGTAGTTTGTCTGGATAGTAAAGTGTCATATATGTTACCTGGTAGTTTGTCTGGATGGTAAAGTGTCATATAAGTTACCTGGTGGTTTGTCTGGATGGTAAAGTGTTATATATGTTACCTGGTGGTTTGTCTGGATGGTAAAGTGTTATACATGTTACCTGGTGGTTTGTCTGGATGGTAAAGTGTAATATATGTTACCTGGTGGTTTGTCTGGATGGTAAAGTGTCATATATGTTACCTGGTAGTTTGTCTGGATGGTAAAGTGTTATATATGTTAACTAGTGGTTTGTCTGTATGGAAAAGTGTCATATATGTTACCTGGTAGTTTGTCTGGATGGTAAAGTGTCATATATGTTACCTGGTAGTTTGTCTGGATGGTAAAGTGTTACATATGTTACCTCGTAGTTTGTCTGGATGGTAAAGTGTCATATATGTTACCTGGTGGTTTGTCTGGATGGTATAGTTACCTGGTAGTTTGTCTGGATGGTAAAATGTCATATAAGTTACCTCGTAGTTTGTCTGGATGGTAAAGTGTCATATAAGTTACCTGGTGGTTTGTCTGGATGGTAAAGTGTTATATATGTTACCTGGTAGTTTGTCTGGATGGTAAAGTGTCATATATGTTACCTGGTGGTTTGTTTGGATGGTAAATTGTCATATATTTTACCTGGTGGTTTGTCTGGATGGTAAAGTGTCATATATGTTACCTGGTAGTTTGTCTGGATGGTAAGGTTACCTGGTGGTTTGTCTGGATGGTAAAGCGTCATATATGTTACCTGGTAGTATGTCTAGATGGTAAAGTGTCATATAAGTTACCTGGTGGTTTGTCTGGATGGTAAAGTGTTATATATGTTACCTGGTGGTTTGTCTGGATGGTAAAGTGTTATATATGTTACCTGGTAGTTTGTCTGGATGGTAAGGTGTCATATATGTTACCTGGTAGTTTGTCTGGATGGTAAAGTGTCATATAAGTTACCTGGTATTTTGTCTGGATGGTAAAGTGTCATATAAGTTACCTGGTAGTTTGTCTGGATGGTAAAGTGTTATATATTTAACCTGGTAGTTTGTCTGGATGGTAAAGTGTCATATATGTTACCTGGTAGTTTGTCTGGATGGTAAAGTGTCATATATGTTACCTGGTGGTTTGTCTGGATGGTAAAGTGTTATATATTTAACCTGGTAGTTTGTCTGGATGGTTAAGTTACCTGGTCGTTTGTCTGGATGGTAAAGTGTCATATATGTTACCTGGTAGTTTGTCTGGATGGTTAAGTTACCTGTTGGTTTGTCTGGATGGTAAAGTGTCATACATGTTACCTGGTAGTTTGTCTGGATGGTAAAGTGTCATACATGTTACCTGGTGGTTTGTCTGGATGGTAAAGTGTCATATATGTTACCTGGTGGTTTGTCTGGATGGTAAAGTGTCATATATGTTACCTGGTGGTTTGTCTGGATGGTAAAGTGTCATATATGTTACCTGGTAGTTTGTCTGGATGGTAAAGTGTCATATACGTTACCTGGTAGTTTGTCTGGATAGTAAAGTGTCATATATGTTACCTGGTAGTTTGTCTGGATGGTAAAGTGTCATATAAGTTACCTGGTGGTTTGTCTGGATGGTAAAGTGTTATATATGTTACCTGGTGGTTTGTCTGGATGGTAAAGTGTTATACATGTTACCTGGTGGTTTGTCTGGATGGTAAAGTGTAATATATGTTACCTGGTGGTTTGTCTGGATGGTAAAGTGTCATATATGTTACCTGGTAGTTTGTCTGGATGGTAAAGTGTTATATATGTTAACTAGTGGTTTGTCTGGATGGAAAAGTGTCATATATGTTACCTGGTAGTTTGTCTGGATGGTAAAGTGTCATATATGTTACCTGGTGGTTTGTCTGGATGGTAAAGTGTCATATATGTTACCTGGTGGTTTGTCTGGATGGTAAAGTGTCATATATGTTACCTGGTAGTTTGTCTGGATGGTAAAATGTCATATAAGTTACCTCGTAGTTTGTCTGGATGGTAAAGTGTCATATAAGTTACCTGGTGGTTTGTCTAGAAGGTAAAGTGTCATATATGTTACCTGGTGGGCTGTCAGCATGGTAATTTGTCATATATGTTACCTGGTGGTTTGTCTGGATGGTAAAGTGTCATATATGTTACCTGGTGGTTTGTCTGGATGGTAAAGTGTCATATATGTTACCTGGTTGTTTGTCTGGATGGTAAAGTGTCATATATGTTACCTGGTGGTTTGTCTGGATGGTAAAGTGTTATATATGTTAGCTGGTAGTTTGTCTGGATGGTAAAGTGTCATATATGTTACCTGGTGGTTTGTCTGGATGGTAAAGTGTCATACATGTTACCTGGTGGTTTGTCTGGATGGTAAAGTTACCTGGTGGTTTGTCTGGATGGTAAAGTGTCATATATGTTACCTGGTGGTTTGTCTGGAAGTTAAAGTGTCATATAAGTTACCTGGTAGTTTGTCTGGATGGTAAAGTTACCTGGTGGTTTGTCTGGAAGGTAAAGTGTCATATATGTTAACTGGTGGTTTGTCTGCATGGTAAAGTGTCATATATGTTACCTGGTGGTTTGTCTGGATGGTCAAGTGTCATATATGTTACCTGGTGGTTTGTCTGGATGGTAAAGTGTCATACATGTTACCTGGTGGTTTGTCTGTATGGTAAAGTGTCATATACGTTACCTGGTGGTTTGTCTGGATGGTAAAGTGTCATATATGTTACCTGGTGGCTTGTCTGGATGGTAAAGTGTCATATATGTTACCTGGTGCTTTGTCTGGATGGTAAAGTGTCACATATGTTACCTGGTGGTTTGTCTGGATGGTAAAGTGTCATATATGTTACCTGGTGGTTTGTCTGGATGGTAAAGTGTCATATATGTTACCTGGTGGTTTGTCTGGATGGTAAAGTGTTATATATGTTATCTGGTAGTTTGTCTGGATGGTAAAGTGTTATATATGTTACCTGGTGGTTTGTCTGGATGGTAAAGTGTTATATAAGTTACCTGGTAGATTGTCTGGATGGTAAAGTGTCATATAAGTTACCTGGTGGTTTGTCTGGATGGTAAAGTGTCATATATGTTACCTGGTGGTTTGTCTGGATGGTAAAGTGTCATATATGTTACCTGGTGGTTTGTCTGGATGGTAAAGTGTCATATATGTTACCTGGTGGTTTGTCTGGATGGTAAAGTGTCATATATGTTACCTGGTAGTTTGTCAGTATGGTTAAGTTACCTGGTGGTTTGTCTGGATGGTAAAGTGTCATATATGTTACCTGGTGGTTTGTCTGGATGGTAAAGTGTCATATATGTTACCTGGTAGTTTGTCTGGATGGTAGAGTGTTATATATGTTACCTGGTGGTTTGTCTGGATGGTAAAGTGTCATATATGTTACCTGGTAGTTTGTCTGGATGGTAAAGTGTCATATATGTTACCTGGTAGTTTGTCTGGATGGTAAAGTGTCATATATGTTACCTGGTGGTTTGTCTGGATGGTAAAGTGTCATATATGTTACCTGGTAGTTTGTCTGGATGGTAAAGTGTCATATATGTTACCTGGTAGTTTGTCTGGATGGTAAAGTGTCATATATGTTACCTGGTAGTTTGTCTGGATGGTAAAGTGTCATATATGTTACCTGGTAGTTTGTCTGGATGGTAAAGTGTTACATATGTTACCTGGTGGATTTTCTGGATGGTAAAGTGTCATATATGTTACCTGGTGGTTTGTCTGGATGGTAAAGTTACCTGGTAATTTGTCTGGATGGTAAAGTGTCATATATGTTACCTGGTGGTTTGTCTGGATGGTAAAGTGTCATATATGTTACCTGGTGGTTTGTCTGGATGGTAAAGTGTCATATATGTTACCTGGTGGTTTGTCTGGATGGTAAAGTGTCATATATGTTACCTGGTAGTTTGTCTGGATGGTAAAGTGTCATATAAGTTACCTGGTGGTTTGTCTGGATGGTAAAGTGTTATATATGTTACCTGGTGGTTTGTCTGGATGGTAAAGTGTCATATATGTTACCTGGTGGTTTGTCTGGATGGTAAAGTTACCTGGTAGTTTGTCTGGATGGTAAAGTGTCATATATGTTACCTGGTAGTTTGTCTGGATGGTAAAGTGTTATATATGTTAACTAGTGGTTTGTCTGGATGGAAAAGTGTCATATATGTTACCTGGTAGTTTGTCTGGATGGTAAAGTGTCATATATGTTACCTGGTGGTTTGTCTGGATGGTAAAGTGTTACATATGTTACCTCATAGTTTGTCTGGATGGTAAAGTGTCATATATGTTACCTGGTGTTTGTCTGGATGGTAAAGTTACCTGCTAGTTTGTCTGGATGGTAAAATGTCATATAAGTTACATCGTAGTTTGTCTGGATGGTAAAGTGTCATATATGTTACCTGGTGGTTTGTCTGGAAGGTAAAGTGTCATATATGTTACCTGGTGGTTTGTCTGGATGGTAAAGTGTTATATATGTTACCTCCTAGTTTGTCTGGATGGTAAAGTGTCATATAAGTTACCTGGTGGTTTGTCTGGAAGGTAAAGTGTCATATATGTTACCTGGTGGGCTGTCTGGATGGTAAAGTGTCATATATGTTACCTGGTGGTTTGTCTGGATGGTAAAGTGTCATATATGTTACCTGGTTGTTTGGCTGGATGGTAAAGTGTCATATATGTTACCTGGTGGTTTTTCTGGATGGTAAAGTGTTATATATGTTACCTGGTAGTTTGTCTGGATGGTAAAGTGTCATATATGTTACCTGGTGGTTTGTCTGGATGGTAAAGTGTCATATAAGTTACCTGGTGGTTTGTCTGGATGGTAAAGTGTTATATATGTTACCTGGTAGTTTGTCTGGATGGTAAAGTGTCATATATGTTACCTGGTGGTTTGTCTGGATGGTAAAGTGTCATACATGTTACCTGGTGGTTTGTCTGGATGGTAAAGTGTCATATATGTTACCTGGTGGTTTGTCTGGAAGTTAAAGTGTCATATAAGTTACCTGGTAGTTTGTCTGGATGGTAAAGTTACCTGGTGGTTTGTCTGGAAGGTAAAGTGTTATATATGTTACCTGGTGGTTTGTCTGGATGGTAAAGTGTCATATATGTTACCTGGTGGTTTGTCTGGATGGTCAAGTGTCATATATGTTACCTGGTGGTTTGTCTGGATGGTAAAGTGTCATACATGTTACCTGGTGGTTTGTCTGTATGGTAAAGTGTCATATATGTTACCTGGTGGTTTGTCTGAATGGTAAAGTGTCATATATGTTACCTGGTGGCTTGTCTGGATGGTAAAGTGTCATATATGTTACCTGGTGGTTTGTCTGGATGGTAAAGTGTCACATATGTTACCTGGTAGTTTGTCTGGATGGTAAAGTGTCATATATGTTACCTGGTGGTTTGTCTGGATGGTAAAGTGTTATATATGTTACCTGGTGGTTTGTCTGGATGGTAAAGTTACCTGGAAGTTTGTCTGGATGGTAAAGTGTCATATATGTTACCTGGTGGTTTGTCTGGATGGTAAAGTGTTATATATGTTACCTCGTAGTTTGTCTGGATGGTAAAGTGTCATATAAGTTACCTGGTGGTTTGTCTGGAAGGTAAAGTGTCATATATGTTACCTGGTGGGCTGTCTGGATGGTAAAGTGTCATATATGTTACCTGGTTGTTTGACTGGATGGTAAAGTGTCATATATGTTACCTGGTGGTTTGTCTGGATGGTAAAGTGTCATATATGTTACCTGGTTGTTTGTCTGGATGGTAAAGTGTCATATATGTTACCTGGTGGTTTGTCTGGATGGTAAAGTGTTATATATGTTACCTGGTAGTTTGTCTGGATGGTAAAGTGTCATATATGTTACCTGGTGGTTTGTCTGGATGGTAAAGTGTCATATAAGTTACCTGGTGATTTGTCTGGATGGTAAAGTGTTATATATGTTACCTGGTAGTTTGTCTTGATGGTAAAGTGTCATATATGTTACCTGGTGGTTTGTCTGGATGGTAAAGTGTCATACATGTTACCTGGTGGTTTGTCTGGATGGTAAAGTGCCCTATATGTTACCTGGTGGTTTGTCTGGAAGGTAAAGTGTCATATAAGTTACCTGATAGTTTGTCTGGATGCTAAAGTGTCATATATGTTACCTGGTGGTTTGTCTGGATGGTAAAGTGTCATATATGTTACCTGGTGGTTTGTCTGGAGGTTAAAGTGTCATATAAGTTACCTGGTAGTTTGTCTGGATGGTAAAGTTACCTGGTGGTTTGTCTGGGAGGTAAAGTGTCATATATGTTACCTGGTGGTTTGTCTGGATGGTAAAGTGTCATACATGTTACCTGGTGGTTTGTCTGTATGGTAAAGTGTCATATATGTTACCTGGTGGTTTGTCTGAATGGTAAAGTGTCATATATGTTACCTGGTGGCTTGTCTGGATGGTAAAGTGTCATATATGTTACCTGGTGCTTTGTCTGGATGGTAAAGTGTCACATATGTTACCTGGTGGTTTGTCTGGATGGTAAAGTGTCATATATGTTACCTGGTGGTTTGTCTGGATGGTAAAGTGTCATATATGTTACCTGGTGGTTTGTCTGGATGGTAAAGTGTTATATATGTTACCTGGTAGTTTGTCTGGATGGTAAAGTGTCATATATGTTACCTGGTGGTTTGTCTGGATGGTAAAGTGTTATATATGTTAGCTGGTAGTTTGTCTGGATGGTAAAGTGTCATATAAGTTACCTGGTGGTTTGTCTGGATGGTAAAGTGTCATATATGTTACCTGGTGGTTTGTCTGGATGGTAAAGTGTCATATATGTTACCTGGTGGTTTGTCTGGATGGTAAAGTGTCATATATGTTACCTGGTGGTTTGTCTGGATGGTAAAGTGTCATATATGTTACCTGGTAGTTTGTCTGGATGGTAAAGTGTTACATATGTTACCTAGTGGATTTTCTGGATGGTAAAGTGTCATATATGTTACCTGGTGGTTTGTCTGGATGGTAAAGTTACCTGGAAGTTTGTCTGGATGGTAAAGTGTCATATATGTTACCTGGTGGTTTGTCTGGATGGTAAAGTGTTATATATGTTACCTCGTAGTTTGTCTGGATGGTAAAGTGTCATATAAGTTACCTGGTGGTTTGTCTGGAAGGTGAAGTGTCATATATGTTACCTGGTGGGCTGTCTGGATGGTAAAGTGTCATATATGTTACCTGGTGGTTTGACTGGATGGTAAAGTGTCATATATGTTACCTGGTGGTTTGTCTGGATGGTAAAGTGTCATATATGTTACCTGGTTGTTTGTCTGGATGGTAAAGTGTCATATATGTTACCTGGTGGTTTGTCTGGATGGTAAAGTGTTATATATGTTACCTGGTAGTTTGTCTGGATGGTAAAGTGTCATATATGTTACCTGGTGTTTTGTCTGGATGGTAAAGTGTCATATAAGTTACCTGGTGGTTTGTCTGGATGGTAAAGTGTTATATATGTTACCTGGTAGTTTGTCTTGATGGTAAAGTATCATATATGTTACCTGGTGGTTTGTCTGGATGGTAAAGTTTCATACATGTTACCTGGTGGTTTGTCTGGATGGTAAAGTTACCTGGTGGTTTGTCTGGATGGTAAAGTGTCATATATGTTACCTGGTGGTTTGTCTGGAAGTTAAAGTGTCATATAAGTTACCCGGTAGTTTGTCTGGATGGTAAAGTTACCTGGTGGTTTGTCTGGGAGGTAAAGTGTCATATATGTTACCTGGTGGTTTGTCTGGATGGTAAAGTGTCATATATGTTACCTGGTGGTTTGTCTGGATGGTCAAGTGTCATATATGTTACCTGGTGGTTTGTCTGGATGGTAAAGTGTCATATATGTTACCTGGTGGTTTGTCTGTATGGTAAAGTGTCATACATGTTACCTGGTGGTTTGTCTGTATGGTAAAGTGTCATATATGTTACCTGGTGGTTTGTCTGGGAGGTAAAGTGTCATATATGTTACCTGGTGGGCTGTCTGGATGGTAAAGTGTCATATATGTTACCTGGTGGTTTGTCTGTATGGTAAAGTGTCATACATGTTACCTGGTGGTTTGTCTGTATGGTAAAGTGTCATATATGTTACCTGGTGGTTTGTCTGGATGGTAAAGTGTCATATATGTTACCTGGTGGCTTGTCTGGATGGTAAAGTGTCATATATGTTACCTGGTGGTTTGTCTGGATGGTAAAGTGTCATATATGTTACCTGGTGGTTTGTCTGGATGGTAAAGTGACATATATGTTACCTGGTAGTTTGTCTGGATGGTAAAGTGTCATATATGTTACCTGGTGGTTTGTCTGGATGGTAAAGTGTTATATATGTTACCTGGTAGTTTGTCTGGATGGTAAAGTGTCATATAAGTTACCTGGTGGTTTGTCTGGATGGTAAAGTGTCATATATGTTACCTGGTGGTTTGTCTGGATGGTAAAGTGTCATATATGTTACCTGGTGGTTTGTCTGGATGGTAAAGTGACATATATGTTACCTGGTGATTTGTCTGGATGGTAAAGTGTCATATATTTTACCTGGTAGTTTGTCTGGATGGTTAAGTTACCTGGTGGTTTGTCTGGATGGTAAAGTGTCATATATGTTACCTGGTAGTTTGTCTGGATGGTAGAGTGTTATATATGTTACCTGGTGGTTTGTCTGGATGGTAAAGTGTCATATATGTTACCTGGTAGTTTGTCTGGATGGTAAAGTGTCATATATGTTACCTGGTAGTTTGTCTGGATGGTAAAGTGTCATATATGTTACCTGGTTGTTTGTCTGGATGGTAAAGTGTCATATATGTTACCTGGTGGTTTGTCTGGATGGTAAAGTGTCATATATGTTACCTGGTAGTTTGTCTGGATGGTAAAGTGTCATATATTTTACCTGGTGGTTTGTCTGGATGGTAAAGTGTCATATAATTTACCTGGTGGTTTGTCTGGATGGTAAAGTGTTATATATGTTACCTGGTGGTTTGTCTGGATGGTAAAGTGTCATACATGTTACCTGGAGGTTTGTCTGGATGGTAAAGTTACCTGGTTGTTTGTCTGGATGGTAAAGTGTCCTATATGTTGCCTGGTGGTTTGTCTGGAAGGTAAAGTGTCATATAAGTTACCTGATAGTTTGTCTGGATGCTAAAGTGTCATATATGTTACCTGGTGGTTTGTCTGGATGGTAAAGTGTCATATATGTTACCTGGTGGTTTGTCTGGAAGTTAAAGTGTCATATAAGTTACCTGGTAGTTTGTCTGGATGGTAAAGTTACTTGGTGGTTTGTCTGGAAGGTAAAGTGTCATATATGTTACCTGGTGGTTTGTCTGGATGGTAAAGTGTCATATATGTTACCTGGTGGTTTGTCTGGATGGTCAAGTGTCATATATGTTACCTGGTGGTTTGTCTGGATGGTAAAGTGTCATACATGTTACCTGGTGGTTTGTCTGTATGGTAAAGTGTCATATATGTTACCTGGTGGTTTGTCTGGATGGTAAAGTGTCATATATGTTACCTGGTGGCTTGTCTGGATGGTAAAGTGTCATATATGTTACCTGGTGCTTTGTCTGGATGGTAAAGTGTCACATATGTTACCTGGTGGTTTGTCTGGATGGCAAAGTGTCATATATGTTACCTGGTGGTTTGTCTGGATGGTAAAGTGTTATATATGTTACTTGGTAGATTGTCTGGATGGTAAAGTGTCATATATGTTACCTGGTGGTTTGTCTGGATGGTAAAGTGTTATATATGTTACCTGGTAGTTTGTTTGGATGGTAAAGTGTCATATAAGTTACTTGGTGGTTTGTCTGGACGGTAAAGTGTCATATATGTTACCTGGTGGTTTGTCTGGATGGTAAAGTGTTATATATGTTACCTGGTAGTTTGTCTGGATGGTAAAGTGTTATATATGTTACCTGGTAGTTTGTCTGGATGGTAAAGTGTCATATAAGTTACTTGGTGGTTTGTCTGGATGGTAAAGTGTCATATATGTTACCTGGTGGTTTGTCTGGATGGTGAAGTGTCATATATGTTACCTGGTAGTTTGTCTGGATGGTAGAGTGTTATATATGTTACCTGGTGGTTTGTCTGGATGGTAAAGTGTCATATATGTTACCTGGTAGTTTGTCTGGATGGTAAAGTGTCATATATGTTACCTGGTAGTTTGTCTGGATGGTAAAGTGTCATATATGTTACCTGGTAGTTTGTCTGGATGGTAAAGTGTCATATATGTTACCTGGTAGTTTGTCTGGATGGTAAAGTGTCATATATGTTACCTGGTAGTTTGTCTGGATGGTAAAGTGTCATATATGTTACCTGGTAGTTTGTCTGGATGGTAAAGTGTCATATATGTTACCTGGTAGTTTGTCTGGATGGTAAAGTGTTACATATGTTACCTGGTGGATTTTCTGGATGGTAAAGTGTCATATATGTTACCTGGTGGTTTGTCTGGATGGTAAAGTGTCATATAAGTTACCTGGTGGTTTGTCTGGATGGTAAAGTGTTATATATGTTACCTGGTAATTTGTCTGGATGGTAAAGTGTCATATATGTTACCTGGTGGTTTGTCTGGATGGTAAAGTGTCATACATGTTACCTGGTGGTTTGTCTGGATGGTAAAGTTACCTGGTGGTTTGTCTGGATTGTAAAGTGTCATATATGTTACCTGGTGGTTTGTCTGGAAGGTAAAGTGTCATATAAGTTACCTGATAGTTTGTCTGGATGGTAAAGTGTCATATATGTTACCTGGTGGTTTGTCTGGATAGTAAAGTGTCATATATGTTACCTGGTGGTTTGTCTGGAAGGTAAAGTGTCATATAAGTTACCTGGTAGTTTGTCTGGATGGTAAAGTTACCTGGTGGTTTGTCTGGAAGGTAAATTGTCATATATGTTACCTGGTGGTTTGTCTGGATGGTAAAGTGTCATATATGTTACCTGGTGGTTTGTCTGGATGGTAAAGTGTCATATAAGTTACCTGGTGGTTTGTCTGGATGGTAAAGTGTCATATATGTTACCTGGTAGTTTGTCTGGATGGTAAAGTGTCATATATGTTACCTGGTAGTTTGTCTGGATGGTAAAGTGTCATATATGTTACCTGGCAGTTTGTCTGGATGGTAAAGTGTTATATATGTTACCTGGTGGTTTGTCTGGATGGTAAAGTGTCATATAAGTTACCTGCTGGTTTGTCTGGATGGTAAAGTGTTATAAATGTTACCTGGTGTTTTGTCTGGATGGTAAAGTGTTATATATGTTACATGGTGGTTTGTCTGGATGGTAAAGTGTCATATATGTTACCTGGTGGTTTGTCTGGATGGTAAAGTTACCTGGTAGTTTGTCTGGATGGTAAAGTGTCATATATGTTACCTGGTAGTTTGTCTGGATGGTAAAGTGTTATATATGTTAACTAGTGGTTTGTCTGGATGGAAAAGTGTCATATATGTTACCTGGTGGTTTGTCTGGATGGTAAAGTTACCTGGTGGTTTGTCTGGATGGTAAAGTGTTATATATGTTACATGGTGGTTTGTCTGGAAGGTAAAGTGTCATATATGTTACCTGGTAGTTTGTCTGGATGGTAGAGTGTTATATATGTTACCTGGTTGTTTGTCTGGATGGTAAAGTGTCATATATGTTACCTGGTAGTTTGTCTGGATGGTAAAGTATCATATATGTTACCTGGTAGTTTGTCTGGATGGTAAAGTGTCATATATGTTACCTGGTAGTTTGCCTGGATGGTAAAGTGTCATATATGTTACCTGGTAATTTGTCTGGATGGTAAAGTGTCATATATGTTACCTGGTAGTTTGTCTGGATGGTAAAGTGTCATATATGTTACCTGGTATTTTGTGTGGATGGTAAAGTGTCATATATGTTACCTGGTAGTTTGTCTGAATGGTAAAGTGTTATATATGTTACCTAGTGGTTTGTCTGGATGGTAAAGTGTCATATATGTTACCTGGTAGTTTGTCTGGATGGTAAAGTGTCATATGTGTTACCTGGTGGTTTGTCTGGATGGTAAAGTGTCATATATGTTACCTAGTAGTTTGTCTGGATGGTAAAGTGTTACATATGTTACCTCATAGCTTGTCTGGATGGTAAAGTGTCATATATGTTACCTGGTGGTTTGTCTGGATGGTAAAGTTACCTGGTAGTTTGTCTGGATGGTAAAGTGTCATATATGTTACCTGGTGATTTGGCTGGAAGGTAAAGTGTCATATATGTTACCTGGTGGTTTGTCTGGATGGTAAAGTGTTACATATGTTACCTGGTAGTTTGTCTGTATGGTAAAGTGTCATATATGTTACCTGGTGGTTTGTCTGGATGGTAAAGTGTCATATAAGTTCCCTGGTGGTTTGTCTGGATGGTAAAGTGTTATATATGTTACCTGGTAGTTTGTCTGGATGGTAAAGTGTCATATATGTTACCTGGTGGTTTGTCTGGATGGTAAAGTGTCATACATGTTACCTGGTGGTTTGTCTGGATGGTAAAGTGTCATATATGTTATCTGGTGGTTTGTCTGGAAGGTAAAGTGTCATATAAGTTACCTGATAGATTGTCTGGATGGTAAAGTGTCATATATGTTACCTGGTGGTTTGTCTGGATGGTAAAGTGTAATATATGTTACCTGGTGGTTTGTCTGGAAGGTAAAGTGTCATATAAGTTACCTGGTAGTTTGTCTGGATGGTAAAGATACCTGGTGGTTTGTCTGGAAGGTAAAGTGTCATATATATTACCTGGTGGTTTGTCTGGATGGTAAAGTGTCATATATGTTACCTGGTGGTTTGTCTGGATGGTAAAGTGTCATATATGTTACCTGGTGGTTTGTATGGATGGTAAATTGTCATACATATTACCTGGTGGTTTGTCTGTATGGTAAAGTGTCATATATGTTACCTGGTGGTTTGTCTGGATGGTAAAGTGTCATATATGTTACCTGGTGGTTTGTCTGGATGGTAAAGTGTCATATATGTTACCTGGTGGTTTGTCTGGATGGTAAAGTGTCATATATGTTACCTGGTGGTTTGTCTGGATGGTAAAGTGTCATATATGTTACCTGGTGGTTTGTCTGGATGGTAAAGTGTCATATATGTTACCTGGTAGTTTGTCTGGATGGTAAAGTGTCATATATGTTAGCTGGTGGTTTGTCTGGATGGTAAAGTGTTATATATGTTACCTGGTAGTTTGTCTGGATGGTAAAGTGTCATATACGTTACGTGGTGGTTTGTCTGGATGGTAAAGTGTTATATATGTTACCTGGTAGTTTGTCTGGATGGTAAAGTGTCATATAAGTCACCTGGTGGTTTGTCTGGATGGTAAAGTGTCATATATGTTACCTGGTAGTTTGTCTGGATGGTAAAGTGTTATATATGTTACCTGGTGGTTTGTCTGGAAGGTAAAGTGTCATATAAGTTACCTGATAGATTGTCTGGATGGTAAAGTGTCATATATGTTACCTGGTGGTTTGTCTGGATGGTAAAGTGTCATATATGTTACCTGGTGGTTTGTCTGGAAGGTAAAGTGTCTTATAAGTTACCTGGTAGTTTGTCTGGATGGTAAAGATACCTGGTGGTTTGTCTGGAAGGTAAAGTGTCATATATATTACCTGGTGGTTTGTCTGGATGGTAAAGTGTCATATATGTTACCTGGTGGTTTGTCTGGATGGTGAAGTGTCATATATGTTACCTGGTGGTTTGTATGGATGGTAAAGTGTCATACATATTACCTGGTGGTTTGTCTGTATGGTAAAGTGTCATATATGTTACCTGGTGGTTTGTCTGGATGGTAAAGTGTCATATATGTTACCTGGTGGTTTGTCTGGATGGTAAAGTGTCATATATGTTACCTGGTGGTTTGTCTGGATGGTAAAGTGTCATATATGTTACCTGGTGGTTTGTCTGGATGGTAAAGTGTCATATATGTTACCTGGTGGTTTGTCTGGATGGTAAAGTGTCATATATGTTACCTGGTAGTTTGTCTGGATGGTAAAGTGTCATATATGTTAGCTGGTGGTTTGTCTGGATGGTAAAGTGTTATATATGTTACCTGGTAGTTTGTCTGGATGGTAAAGTGTCATATACGTTACGTGGTGGTTTGTCTGGATGGTAAAGTGTTATATATGTTACCTGGTAGTTTGTCTGGATGGTAAAGTGTCATATAAGTCACCTGGTGGTTTGTCTGGATGGTAAAGTGTCATATATGTTACGTGGTGGTTTGTCTGGATGGTAAAGTGTCATATATGTTACCTGGTGGTTTGTCGAGATGGTAAAGTGTCATATATGTTACCTGGTGGTTTGTCTGGATGGTAAAGTGTCATATATGTTACCTGGTAGTTTGTCTGGATGGTAAAGTGTTATATATGTTACCTGGTGGTTTGTCTGGATGGTAAAGTGTCATATATGTTACCTGGTGGTTTGTCTGGATGGTAAAGTTACCTGGTAGTTTGTCTGGATGGTAAAGTGTTATATATGTTACCTGGTGGTTTGTCTGGATGGTAAAGTGTCATATATGTTACCTGGTAGTTTGTCTGGATGGTAAAGTGTCATATATGTTAGCTGGTGGTTTGTCTGGATGGTAAAGTGTTATATATGTTACCTGGTAGTTTGTCTGGATGGTAAAGTGTCATATATGTTACCTGGTGGTTTGTCTGGAAGGTAAAGTGTCATATAAGTTACCTGATAGATTATCTGGATGGTAAAGTGTCATATATGTTACCTGGTGGTTTGTCTGGATGGTAAAGTGTCATATATGTTACCTGGTGGTTTGTCTGGAAGGTAAAGTGTCATATAAGTTACCTGGTAGTTTGTCTGGATGGTAAAGATACCTGGTGGTTTGTCTGGAAGGTAAAGTGTCATATATATTACCTGGTGGTTTGTCTGGATGGTAAAGTGTCATATATGTTACCTGGTGGTTTGTCTGGATGGTAAAGTGTCATATATGTTACCTGGTGGTTTGTATGGATGGTAAAGTGTCATACATATTACCTGGTGGTTTGTCTGTATGGTAAAGTGTCATATATGTTACCTGGTGGTTTGTCTGGATGGTAAAGTGTCATATATGTTACCTGGTGGTTTGTCTGGATGGTAAAGTGTCATATATGTTACCTGGTGGTTTGTCTGGATGGTAAAGTGTCATATATGTTATCTGGTGGTTTGTCTGGATGGTAAAGTGTCATATATGTTACCTGGTGGTTTGTCTGGATGGTAAAGTGTCATATATGTTACCTGGTGGTTTGTCTGGATGGTAAAGTGTCATATATGTTAGCTGGTGGTTTGTCTGGATGGTAAAGTGTTATATATGTTACCTGGTAGTTTATCTGGATGGTAAAGTGTCATATACGTTACGTGGTGGTTTGTCTGGATGGTAAAGTGTTATATATGTTACCTGGTAGTTTGTCTGGATGGTAAAGTGTCATATAAGTCACCTGGTGGTTTGTCTGGATGGTAAAGTGTCATATATGTTACGTGGTGGTTTGTCTGGATGGTAAAGTGTCATATATGTTACCTGGTGGTTTGTCGAGATGGTAAAGTGTCATATATGTTACCTGGTGGTTTGTCTGGATGGTAAAGTGTCATATATGTTACCTGGTAGTTTGTCTGGATGGTAAAGTGTTATGTATGTTACCTGGTGGTTTGTCTGGATGGTAAAGTGTCATATATGTTACCTGGTAGTTTGTCTGGATGGTAAAGTGTCATATATGTTACCTGGTAGTTTGTCTGGATGGTAAAGTGTCATATATTTTATCTGGCAGTTTGTCTGGATGGTAAAGTGTCATATATGTTACCTGGTAGTTTGTCTGGATGGTAAAGTGTCATATATGTTACCTGGTAGTTTGTGTGGATGGTAAAGTGTCATATATGTTACCTGGTAGAATGTCTGGATGGTAAAGTGTCATATAAGTTACCTGGTAGTTTGTCTGGATTGTAAAGTGTTACATATGTTACCTGGTGGTTTGTCTGGATGGTAAAGTGTCATATATGTTACCTGGTGCTTTGTCTGGATGGTAAAGTTACCTGGTAGTTTGTCTGGATGGTAAAGTGTTATATATGTTACCTGGTAGTTTGTCTGGATGGTAAAGTGTCATATATGTTACCTGGTAATTTGTCTGGATGGTAAAGTGTCATATATGTTACCTGGTAGTTTGTCTGGATGGTAAAGTGTCATATATGTTACCTGGTAGTTTATCTGGATGGTAAAGTGTCATATATGTTACCTAGTGGTTTGTCTGGATGGTAAAGTGTCATAATCATACCTGGTAGTTTGTCTGGATGGTAAAGTGTCATATATGTTACCTGGTAGTTTGTCTGGATGGTAATGTGTCATATATGTTACCTGGTAGTTTGTCTGGATGGTAAAGTGTTACATATGTTACCTCGTAGTTTGTCTGGATGGTAAAGTGTCATATATGTTACCTGGTGGTTTGTCTGGATGGTAAAGTTACCTGGTAGTTTGTTTGGATGTTAAAGTGTCATATAAGTTACCTCGTAGTTTGTCTGGATGGTAAAGTGTCATATATGTTACCTGGTGGTTTGTCTGGAAGGTAAAGTGTCATATATGTTACCTGGTGGTTTGTCTGGATGGTAAAGTGTTATATATGTTACCTCGTAGTTTGTCTCGATGGTAAAGTTTCATATAAGTTCCCTGGTGGTTTGTCTGGAGGGTAAAGTGTCATATATGTTACGTAGTGGGCTGTCTGGATGGTAAAGTGTCATATATGTTACCTGGTGGTTTGTCTGGATGGTAAAGTGTCATATATGTTACCTGGTGGTTTGTCTGGATGGTAAAGTGTCATATATATTACCTGGTGGTTTGTCTGGAGGGTAAAGTGTCATATAAGTTACCTGGTGGTTTGTTTGGATGCTAAAGTGTTATATATGTTACCTGGTAGTTTGTCTGGATGGTAAAGTGTCATATATGTTACCTGGTGGTTTGTCTGGATGGTAAAGTGTCATACATGTTACCTGGTGGTTTGTCTGGATGGTAAAGTTACCTGGTGGTTTGTCTGGATGGTAAAGTGTCATATATGTTACCTGGTGGTTTGTCTGGATGGTAAAGTGTTATATATGTTACCTGGTAGTTTGTCTGGATGGTAAAGTGTCATATATGTTACCTGGTGGGTTGTCTGGATGGTAAAGTGTCATATATGTTACCTGGTAGTTTGTCTGGATGGTAAAGTGTCATATAAGTCACCTGGTGGTTTGTCTGGATGGTAAAGTATCATATATGTTACCTGGTGGTTTGTCTGGATGGTAAAGTGTCATATATGTTACCTGGTGGTTTGTCTGGATGGTAAAGTGTCATATATGTTACCTGGTGGTTTGTCTGGATGGTAAAGTGTCATATATGTTACCTGGTAGTTTGTCTGGATGGTAAAGTGTCATATATGTTACCTAGTGGTTTGTCTGGATGGTAAAGTGTCATAATCATACCTGGTAGTTTGTCTGGATGGTAAAGTGTCATATATGTTACCTGGTAGTTTGTCTGGATGGTAATGTGTCATATATGTTACCTGGTAGCTTGTCTGGATGGTAAAGTGTTACATATGTTACCTCGTAGTTTGTCTGGATGGTAAAGTGTCATATATGTTACCTGGTGGTTTGTCTGGATGGTAAAGTTACCTGGTAGTTTGTTTGGATGTTAAAGTGTCATATAAGTTACCTCGTAGTTTGTCTGGATGGTAAAGTTTCATATAAGTTCCCTGGTGGTTTGTCTGGAAGGTAAAGTGTCATATATGTCACCTGGTGGTTTGTCTGGATGGTAAAGTGTCATATATGTTACCTGGTGGTTTGTCTGGATGGTAAAGTGTCATATATGTTACCTGGTGGTTTGTCTGGATGGTAAAGTGTCATATATGTTACCTGGTGGTTTGTCTGGATGGTAAAGTGTCATATAAGTTACCTGGTGGTTTGTCTAGAAGGTAAAGTGTCATATATGTTACCTGGTGGGCTGTCAGCATGGTAATTTGTCATATATGTTACCTGGTGGTTTGTCTGGATGGTAAAGTGTCATATATGTTACCTGGTGGTTTGTCTGGATGGTAAAGTGTCATATATGTTACCTGGTTGTTTGTCTGGATGGTAAAGTGTCATATATGTTACCTGGTGGTTTGTCTGGATGGTAAAGTGTTATATATGTTAGCTGGTAGTTTGTCTGGATGGTAAAGTGTCATATATGTTACCTGGTGGTTTGTCTGGATGGTAAAGTGTCATACATGTTACCTGGTGGTTTGTCTGGATGGTAAAGTTACCTGGTGGTTTGTCTGGATGGTAAAGTGTCATATATGTTACCTGGTGGTTTGTCTGGAAGTTAAAGTGTCATATAAGTTACCTGGTAGTTTGTCTGGATGGTAAAGTTACCTGGTGGTTTGTCTGGAAGGTAAAGTGTCATATATGTTAACTGGTGGTTTGTCTGCATGGTAAAGTGTCATATATGTTACCTGGTGGTTTGTCTGGATGGTCAAGTGTCATATATGTTACCTGGTGGTTTGTCTGGATGGTAAAGTGTCATACATGTTACCTGGTGGTTTGTCTGTATGGTAAAGTGTCATATACGTTACCTGGTGGTTTGTCTGGATGGTAAAGTGTCATATATGTTACCTGGTGGCTTGTCTGGATGGTAAAGTGTCATATATGTTACCTGGTGCTTTGTCTGGATGGTAAAGTGTCACATATGTTACCTGGTGGTTTGTCTGGATGGTAAAGTGTCATATATGTTACCTGGTGGTTTGTCTGGATGGTAAAGTGTCATATATGTTACCTGGTGGTTTGTCTGGATGGTAAAGTGTTATATATGTTATCTGGTAGTTTGTCTGGATGGTAAAGTGTTATATATGTTACCTGGTGGTTTGTCTGGATGGTAAAGTGTTATATAAGTTACCTGGTAGATTGTCTGGATGGTAAAGTGTCATATAAGTTACCTGGTGGTTTGTCTGGATGGTAAAGTGTCATATATGTTACCTGGTGGTTTGTCTGGATGGTAAAGTGTCATATATGTTACCTGGTGGTTTGTCTGGATGGTAAAGTGTCATATATGTTACCTGGTGGTTTGTCTGGATGGTAAAGTGTCATATATGTTACCTGGTAGTTTGTCAGTATGGTTAAGTTACCTGGTGGTTTGTCTGGATGGTAAAGTGTCATATATGTTACCTGGTGGTTTGTCTGGATGGTAAAGTGTCATATATGTTACCTGGTAGTTTGTCTGGATGGTAGAGTGTTATATATGTTACCTGGTGGTTTGTCTGGATGGTAAAGTGTCATATATGTTACCTGGTAGTTTGTCTGGATGGTAAAGTGTCATATATGTTACCTGGTAGTTTGTCTGGATGGTAAAGTGTCATATATGTTACCTGGTGGTTTGTCTGGATGGTAAAGTGTCATATATGTTACCTGGTAGTTTGTCTGGATGGTAAAGTGTCATATATGTTACCTGGTAGTTTGTCTGGATGGTAAAGTGTCATATATGTTACCTGGTAGTTTGTCTGGATGGTAAAGTGTCATATATGTTACCTGGTAGTTTGTCTGGATGGTAAAGTGTTACATATGTTACCTGGTGGATTTTCTGGATGGTAAAGTGTCATATATGTTACCTGGTGGTTTGTCTGGATGGTAAAGTTACCTGGTAATTTGTCTGGATGGTAAAGTGTCATATATGTTACCTGGTGGTTTGTCTGGATGGTAAAGTGTCATATATGTTACCTGGTGGTTTGTCTGGATGGTAAAGTGTCATATATGTTACCTGGTGGTTTGTCTGGATGGTAAAGTGTCATATATGTTACCTGGTAGTTTGTCTGGATGGTAAAGTGTCATATAAGTTACCTGGTGGTTTGTCTGGATGGTAAAGTGTTATATATGTTACCTGGTGGTTTGTCTGGATGGTAAAGTGTCATATATGTTACCTGGTGGTTTGTCTGGATGGTAAAGTTACCTGGTAGTTTGTCTGGATGGTAAAGTGTCATATATGTTACCTGGTAGTTTGTCTGGATGGTAAAGTGTTATATATGTTAACTAGTGGTTTGTCTGGATGGAAAAGTGTCATATATGTTACCTGGTAGTTTGTCTGGATGGTAAAGTGTCATATATGTTACCTGGTGGTTTGTCTGGATGGTAAAGTGTTACATATGTTACCTCATAGTTTGTCTGGATGGTAAAGTGTCATATATGTTACCTGGTGTTTGTCTGGATGGTAAAGTTACCTGCTAGTTTGTCTGGATGGTAAAATGTCATATAAGTTACATCGTAGTTTGTCTGGATGGTAAAGTGTCATATATGTTACCTGGTGGTTTGTCTGGAAGGTAAAGTGTCATATATGTTACCTGGTGGTTTGTCTGGATGGTAAAGTGTTATATATGTTACCTCCTAGTTTGTCTGGATGGTAAAGTGTCATATAAGTTACCTGGTGGTTTGTCTGGAAGGTAAAGTGTCATATATGTTACCTGGTGGGCTGTCTGGATGGTAAAGTGTCATATATGTTACCTGGTGGTTTGTCTGGATGGTAAAGTGTCATATATGTTACCTGGTTGTTTGGCTGGATGGTAAAGTGTCATATATGTTACCTGGTGGTTTTTCTGGATGGTAAAGTGTTATATATGTTACCTGGTAGTTTGTCTGGATGGTAAAGTGTCATATATGTTACCTGGTGGTTTGTCTGGATGGTAAAGTGTCATATAAGTTACCTGGTGGTTTGTCTGGATGGTAAAGTGTTATATATGTTACCTGGTAGTTTGTCTGGATGGTAAAGTGTCATATATGTTACCTGGTGGTTTGTCTGGATGGTAAAGTGTCATACATGTTACCTGGTGGTTTGTCTGGATGGTAAAGTGTCATATATGTTACCTGGTGGTTTGTCTGGAAGTTAAAGTGTCATATAAGTTACCTGGTAGTTTGTCTGGATGGTAAAGTTACCTGGTGGTTTGTCTGGAAGGTAAAGTGTTATATATGTTACCTGGTGGTTTGTCTGGATGGTAAAGTGTCATATATGTTACCTGGTGGTTTGTCTGGATGGTCAAGTGTCATATATGTTACCTGGTGGTTTGTCTGGATGGTAAAGTGTCATACATGTTACCTGGTGGTTTGTCTGTATGGTAAAGTGTCATATATGTTACCTGGTGGTTTGTCTGAATGGTAAAGTGTCATATATGTTACCTGGTGGCTTGTCTGGATGGTAAAGTGTCATATATGTTACCTGGTGGTTTGTCTGGATGGTAAAGTGTCACATATGTTACCTGGTAGTTTGTCTGGATGGTAAAGTGTCATATATGTTACCTGGTGGTTTGTCTGGATGGTAAAGTGTTATATATGTTACCTGGTGGTTTGTCTGGATGGTAAAGTTACCTGGAAGTTTGTCTGGATGGTAAAGTGTCATATATGTTACCTGGTGGTTTGTCTGGATGGTAAAGTGTTATATATGTTACCTCGTAGTTTGTCTGGATGGTAAAGTGTCATATAAGTTACCTGGTGGTTTGTCTGGAAGGTAAAGTGTCATATATGTTACCTGGTGGGCTGTCTGGATGGTAAAGTGTCATATATGTTACCTGGTTGTTTGACTGGATGGTAAAGTGTCATATATGTTACCTGGTGGTTTGTCTGGATGGTAAAGTGTCATATATGTTACCTGGTTGTTTGTCTGGATGGTAAAGTGTCATATATGTTACCTGGTGGTTTGTCTGGATGGTAAAGTGTTATATATGTTACCTGGTAGTTTGTCTGGATGGTAAAGTGTCATATATGTTACCTGGTGGTTTGTCTGGATGGTAAAGTGTCATATAAGTTACCTGGTGATTTGTCTGGATGGTAAAGTGTTATATATGTTACCTGGTAGTTTGTCTTGATGGTAAAGTGTCATATATGTTACCTGGTGGTTTGTCTGGATGGTAAAGTGTCATACATGTTACCTGGTGGTTTGTCTGGATGGTAAAGTGCCCTATATGTTACCTGGTGGTTTGTCTGGAAGGTAAAGTGTCATATAAGTTACCTGATAGTTTGTCTGGATGCTAAAGTGTCATATATGTTACCTGGTGGTTTGTCTGGATGGTAAAGTGTCATATATGTTACCTGGTGGTTTGTCTGGAGGTTAAAGTGTCATATAAGTTACCTGGTAGTTTGTCTGGATGGTAAAGTTACCTGGTGGTTTGTCTGGGAGGTAAAGTGTCATATATGTTACCTGGTGGTTTGTCTGGATGGTAAAGTGTCATACATGTTACCTGGTGGTTTGTCTGTATGGTAAAGTGTCATATATGTTACCTGGTGGTTTGTCTGAATGGTAAAGTGTCATATATGTTACCTGGTGGCTTGTCTGGATGGTAAAGTGTCATATATGTTACCTGGTGCTTTGTCTGGATGGTAAAGTGTCACATATGTTACCTGGTGGTTTGTCTGGATGGTAAAGTGTCATATATGTTACCTGGTGGTTTGTCTGGATGGTAAAGTGTCATATATGTTACCTGGTGGTTTGTCTGGATGGTAAAGTGTTATATATGTTACCTGGTAGTTTGTCTGGATGGTAAAGTGTCATATATGTTACCTGGTGGTTTGTCTGGATGGTAAAGTGTTATATATGTTAGCTGGTAGTTTGTCTGGATGGTAAAGTGTCATATAAGTTACCTGGTGGTTTGTCTGGATGGTAAAGTGTCATATATGTTACCTGGTGGTTTGTCTGGATGGTAAAGTGTCATATATGTTACCTGGTGGTTTGTCTGGATGGTAAAGTGTCATATATGTTACCTGGTGGTTTGTCTGGATGGTAAAGTGTCATATATGTTACCTGGTAGTTTGTCTGGATGGTAAAGTGTTACATATGTTACCTAGTGGATTTTCTGGATGGTAAAGTGTCATATATGTTACCTGGTGGTTTGTCTGGATGGTAAAGTTACCTGGAAGTTTGTCTGGATGGTAAAGTGTCATATATGTTACCTGGTGGTTTGTCTGGATGGTAAAGTGTTATATATGTTACCTCGTAGTTTGTCTGGATGGTAAAGTGTCATATAAGTTACCTGGTGGTTTGTCTGGAAGGTGAAGTGTCATATATGTTACCTGGTGGGCTGTCTGGATGGTAAAGTGTCATATATGTTACCTGGTGGTTTGACTGGATGGTAAAGTGTCATATATGTTACCTGGTGGTTTGTCTGGATGGTAAAGTGTCATATATGTTACCTGGTTGTTTGTCTGGATGGTAAAGTGTCATATATGTTACCTGGTGGTTTGTCTGGATGGTAAAGTGTTATATATGTTACCTGGTAGTTTGTCTGGATGGTAAAGTGTCATATATGTTACCTGGTGTTTTGTCTGGATGGTAAAGTGTCATATAAGTTACCTGGTGGTTTGTCTGGATGGTAAAGTGTTATATATGTTACCTGGTAGTTTGTCTTGATGGTAAAGTATCATATATGTTACCTGGTGGTTTGTCTGGATGGTAAAGTTTCATACATGTTACCTGGTGGTTTGTCTGGATGGTAAAGTTACCTGGTGGTTTGTCTGGATGGTAAAGTGTCATATATGTTACCTGGTGGTTTGTCTGGAAGTTAAAGTGTCATATAAGTTACCCGGTAGTTTGTCTGGATGGTAAAGTTACCTGGTGGTTTGTCTGGGAGGTAAAGTGTCATATATGTTACCTGGTGGTTTGTCTGGATGGTAAAGTGTCATATATGTTACCTGGTGGTTTGTCTGGATGGTCAAGTGTCATATATGTTACCTGGTGGTTTGTCTGGATGGTAAAGTGTCATATATGTTACCTGGTGGTTTGTCTGTATGGTAAAGTGTCATACATGTTACCTGGTGGTTTGTCTGTATGGTAAAGTGTCATATATGTTACCTGGTGGTTTGTCTGGGAGGTAAAGTGTCATATATGTTACCTGGTGGGCTGTCTGGATGGTAAAGTGTCATATATGTTACCTGGTGGTTTGTCTGTATGGTAAAGTGTCATACATGTTACCTGGTGGTTTGTCTGTATGGTAAAGTGTCATATATGTTACCTGGTGGTTTGTCTGGATGGTAAAGTGTCATATATGTTACCTGGTGGCTTGTCTGGATGGTAAAGTGTCATATATGTTACCTGGTGGTTTGTCTGGATGGTAAAGTGTCATATATGTTACCTGGTGGTTTGTCTGGATGGTAAAGTGACATATATGTTACCTGGTAGTTTGTCTGGATGGTAAAGTGTCATATATGTTACCTGGTGGTTTGTCTGGATGGTAAAGTGTTATATATGTTACCTGGTAGTTTGTCTGGATGGTAAAGTGTCATATAAGTTACCTGGTGGTTTGTCTGGATGGTAAAGTGTCATATATGTTACCTGGTGGTTTGTCTGGATGGTAAAGTGTCATATATGTTACCTGGTGGTTTGTCTGGATGGTAAAGTGACATATATGTTACCTGGTGATTTGTCTGGATGGTAAAGTGTCATATATTTTACCTGGTAGTTTGTCTGGATGGTTAAGTTACCTGGTGGTTTGTCTGGATGGTAAAGTGTCATATATGTTACCTGGTAGTTTGTCTGGATGGTAGAGTGTTATATATGTTACCTGGTGGTTTGTCTGGATGGTAAAGTGTCATATATGTTACCTGGTAGTTTGTCTGGATGGTAAAGTGTCATATATGTTACCTGGTAGTTTGTCTGGATGGTAAAGTGTCATATATGTTACCTGGTTGTTTGTCTGGATGGTAAAGTGTCATATATGTTACCTGGTGGTTTGTCTGGATGGTAAAGTGTCATATATGTTACCTGGTAGTTTGTCTGGATGGTAAAGTGTCATATATTTTACCTGGTGGTTTGTCTGGATGGTAAAGTGTCATATAATTTACCTGGTGGTTTGTCTGGATGGTAAAGTGTTATATATGTTACCTGGTGGTTTGTCTGGATGGTAAAGTGTCATACATGTTACCTGGAGGTTTGTCTGGATGGTAAAGTTACCTGGTTGTTTGTCTGGATGGTAAAGTGTCCTATATGTTGCCTGGTGGTTTGTCTGGAAGGTAAAGTGTCATATAAGTTACCTGATAGTTTGTCTGGATGCTAAAGTGTCATATATGTTACCTGGTGGTTTGTCTGGATGGTAAAGTGTCATATATGTTACCTGGTGGTTTGTCTGGAAGTTAAAGTGTCATATAAGTTACCTGGTAGTTTGTCTGGATGGTAAAGTTACTTGGTGGTTTGTCTGGAAGGTAAAGTGTCATATATGTTACCTGGTGGTTTGTCTGGATGGTAAAGTGTCATATATGTTACCTGGTGGTTTGTCTGGATGGTCAAGTGTCATATATGTTACCTGGTGGTTTGTCTGGATGGTAAAGTGTCATACATGTTACCTGGTGGTTTGTCTGTATGGTAAAGTGTCATATATGTTACCTGGTGGTTTGTCTGGATGGTAAAGTGTCATATATGTTACCTGGTGGCTTGTCTGGATGGTAAAGTGTCATATATGTTACCTGGTGCTTTGTCTGGATGGTAAAGTGTCACATATGTTACCTGGTGGTTTGTCTGGATGGCAAAGTGTCATATATGTTACCTGGTGGTTTGTCTGGATGGTAAAGTGTTATATATGTTACTTGGTAGATTGTCTGGATGGTAAAGTGTCATATATGTTACCTGGTGGTTTGTCTGGATGGTAAAGTGTTATATATGTTACCTGGTAGTTTGTTTGGATGGTAAAGTGTCATATAAGTTACTTGGTGGTTTGTCTGGACGGTAAAGTGTCATATATGTTACCTGGTGGTTTGTCTGGATGGTAAAGTGTTATATATGTTACCTGGTAGTTTGTCTGGATGGTAAAGTGTTATATATGTTACCTGGTAGTTTGTCTGGATGGTAAAGTGTCATATAAGTTACTTGGTGGTTTGTCTGGATGGTAAAGTGTCATATATGTTACCTGGTGGTTTGTCTGGATGGTGAAGTGTCATATATGTTACCTGGTAGTTTGTCTGGATGGTAGAGTGTTATATATGTTACCTGGTGGTTTGTCTGGATGGTAAAGTGTCATATATGTTACCTGGTAGTTTGTCTGGATGGTAAAGTGTCATATATGTTACCTGGTAGTTTGTCTGGATGGTAAAGTGTCATATATGTTACCTGGTAGTTTGTCTGGATGGTAAAGTGTCATATATGTTACCTGGTAGTTTGTCTGGATGGTAAAGTGTCATATATGTTACCTGGTAGTTTGTCTGGATGGTAAAGTGTCATATATGTTACCTGGTAGTTTGTCTGGATGGTAAAGTGTCATATATGTTACCTGGTAGTTTGTCTGGATGGTAAAGTGTTACATATGTTACCTGGTGGATTTTCTGGATGGTAAAGTGTCATATATGTTACCTGGTGGTTTGTCTGGATGGTAAAGTGTCATATAAGTTACCTGGTGGTTTGTCTGGATGGTAAAGTGTTATATATGTTACCTGGTAATTTGTCTGGATGGTAAAGTGTCATATATGTTACCTGGTGGTTTGTCTGGATGGTAAAGTGTCATACATGTTACCTGGTGGTTTGTCTGGATGGTAAAGTTACCTGGTGGTTTGTCTGGATTGTAAAGTGTCATATATGTTACCTGGTGGTTTGTCTGGAAGGTAAAGTGTCATATAAGTTACCTGATAGTTTGTCTGGATGGTAAAGTGTCATATATGTTACCTGGTGGTTTGTCTGGATAGTAAAGTGTCATATATGTTACCTGGTGGTTTGTCTGGAAGGTAAAGTGTCATATAAGTTACCTGGTAGTTTGTCTGGATGGTAAAGTTACCTGGTGGTTTGTCTGGAAGGTAAATTGTCATATATGTTACCTGGTGGTTTGTCTGGATGGTAAAGTGTCATATATGTTACCTGGTGGTTTGTCTGGATGGTAAAGTGTCATATAAGTTACCTGGTGGTTTGTCTGGATGGTAAAGTGTCATATATGTTACCTGGTAGTTTGTCTGGATGGTAAAGTGTCATATATGTTACCTGGTAGTTTGTCTGGATGGTAAAGTGTCATATATGTTACCTGGCAGTTTGTCTGGATGGTAAAGTGTTATATATGTTACCTGGTGGTTTGTCTGGATGGTAAAGTGTCATATAAGTTACCTGCTGGTTTGTCTGGATGGTAAAGTGTTATAAATGTTACCTGGTGTTTTGTCTGGATGGTAAAGTGTTATATATGTTACATGGTGGTTTGTCTGGATGGTAAAGTGTCATATATGTTACCTGGTGGTTTGTCTGGATGGTAAAGTTACCTGGTAGTTTGTCTGGATGGTAAAGTGTCATATATGTTACCTGGTAGTTTGTCTGGATGGTAAAGTGTTATATATGTTAACTAGTGGTTTGTCTGGATGGAAAAGTGTCATATATGTTACCTGGTGGTTTGTCTGGATGGTAAAGTTACCTGGTGGTTTGTCTGGATGGTAAAGTGTTATATATGTTACATGGTGGTTTGTCTGGAAGGTAAAGTGTCATATATGTTACCTGGTAGTTTGTCTGGATGGTAGAGTGTTATATATGTTACCTGGTTGTTTGTCTGGATGGTAAAGTGTCATATATGTTACCTGGTAGTTTGTCTGGATGGTAAAGTATCATATATGTTACCTGGTAGTTTGTCTGGATGGTAAAGTGTCATATATGTTACCTGGTAGTTTGCCTGGATGGTAAAGTGTCATATATGTTACCTGGTAATTTGTCTGGATGGTAAAGTGTCATATATGTTACCTGGTAGTTTGTCTGGATGGTAAAGTGTCATATATGTTACCTGGTATTTTGTGTGGATGGTAAAGTGTCATATATGTTACCTGGTAGTTTGTCTGAATGGTAAAGTGTTATATATGTTACCTAGTGGTTTGTCTGGATGGTAAAGTGTCATATATGTTACCTGGTAGTTTGTCTGGATGGTAAAGTGTCATATGTGTTACCTGGTGGTTTGTCTGGATGGTAAAGTGTCATATATGTTACCTAGTAGTTTGTCTGGATGGTAAAGTGTTACATATGTTACCTCATAGCTTGTCTGGATGGTAAAGTGTCATATATGTTACCTGGTGGTTTGTCTGGATGGTAAAGTTACCTGGTAGTTTGTCTGGATGGTAAAGTGTCATATATGTTACCTGGTGATTTGGCTGGAAGGTAAAGTGTCATATATGTTACCTGGTGGTTTGTCTGGATGGTAAAGTGTTACATATGTTACCTGGTAGTTTGTCTGTATGGTAAAGTGTCATATATGTTACCTGGTGGTTTGTCTGGATGGTAAAGTGTCATATAAGTTCCCTGGTGGTTTGTCTGGATGGTAAAGTGTTATATATGTTACCTGGTAGTTTGTCTGGATGGTAAAGTGTCATATATGTTACCTGGTGGTTTGTCTGGATGGTAAAGTGTCATACATGTTACCTGGTGGTTTGTCTGGATGGTAAAGTGTCATATATGTTATCTGGTGGTTTGTCTGGAAGGTAAAGTGTCATATAAGTTACCTGATAGATTGTCTGGATGGTAAAGTGTCATATATGTTACCTGGTGGTTTGTCTGGATGGTAAAGTGTAATATATGTTACCTGGTGGTTTGTCTGGAAGGTAAAGTGTCATATAAGTTACCTGGTAGTTTGTCTGGATGGTAAAGATACCTGGTGGTTTGTCTGGAAGGTAAAGTGTCATATATATTACCTGGTGGTTTGTCTGGATGGTAAAGTGTCATATATGTTACCTGGTGGTTTGTCTGGATGGTAAAGTGTCATATATGTTACCTGGTGGTTTGTATGGATGGTAAATTGTCATACATATTACCTGGTGGTTTGTCTGTATGGTAAAGTGTCATATATGTTACCTGGTGGTTTGTCTGGATGGTAAAGTGTCATATATGTTACCTGGTGGTTTGTCTGGATGGTAAAGTGTCATATATGTTACCTGGTGGTTTGTCTGGATGGTAAAGTGTCATATATGTTACCTGGTGGTTTGTCTGGATGGTAAAGTGTCATATATGTTACCTGGTGGTTTGTCTGGATGGTAAAGTGTCATATATGTTACCTGGTAGTTTGTCTGGATGGTAAAGTGTCATATATGTTAGCTGGTGGTTTGTCTGGATGGTAAAGTGTTATATATGTTACCTGGTAGTTTGTCTGGATGGTAAAGTGTCATATACGTTACGTGGTGGTTTGTCTGGATGGTAAAGTGTTATATATGTTACCTGGTAGTTTGTCTGGATGGTAAAGTGTCATATAAGTCACCTGGTGGTTTGTCTGGATGGTAAAGTGTCATATATGTTACCTGGTAGTTTGTCTGGATGGTAAAGTGTTATATATGTTACCTGGTGGTTTGTCTGGAAGGTAAAGTGTCATATAAGTTACCTGATAGATTGTCTGGATGGTAAAGTGTCATATATGTTACCTGGTGGTTTGTCTGGATGGTAAAGTGTCATATATGTTACCTGGTGGTTTGTCTGGAAGGTAAAGTGTCTTATAAGTTACCTGGTAGTTTGTCTGGATGGTAAAGATACCTGGTGGTTTGTCTGGAAGGTAAAGTGTCATATATATTACCTGGTGGTTTGTCTGGATGGTAAAGTGTCATATATGTTACCTGGTGGTTTGTCTGGATGGTGAAGTGTCATATATGTTACCTGGTGGTTTGTATGGATGGTAAAGTGTCATACATATTACCTGGTGGTTTGTCTGTATGGTAAAGTGTCATATATGTTACCTGGTGGTTTGTCTGGATGGTAAAGTGTCATATATGTTACCTGGTGGTTTGTCTGGATGGTAAAGTGTCATATATGTTACCTGGTGGTTTGTCTGGATGGTAAAGTGTCATATATGTTACCTGGTGGTTTGTCTGGATGGTAAAGTGTCATATATGTTACCTGGTGGTTTGTCTGGATGGTAAAGTGTCATATATGTTACCTGGTAGTTTGTCTGGATGGTAAAGTGTCATATATGTTAGCTGGTGGTTTGTCTGGATGGTAAAGTGTTATATATGTTACCTGGTAGTTTGTCTGGATGGTAAAGTGTCATATACGTTACGTGGTGGTTTGTCTGGATGGTAAAGTGTTATATATGTTACCTGGTAGTTTGTCTGGATGGTAAAGTGTCATATAAGTCACCTGGTGGTTTGTCTGGATGGTAAAGTGTCATATATGTTACGTGGTGGTTTGTCTGGATGGTAAAGTGTCATATATGTTACCTGGTGGTTTGTCGAGATGGTAAAGTGTCATATATGTTACCTGGTGGTTTGTCTGGATGGTAAAGTGTCATATATGTTACCTGGTAGTTTGTCTGGATGGTAAAGTGTTATATATGTTACCTGGTGGTTTGTCTGGATGGTAAAGTGTCATATATGTTACCTGGTGGTTTGTCTGGATGGTAAAGTTACCTGGTAGTTTGTCTGGATGGTAAAGTGTTATATATGTTACCTGGTGGTTTGTCTGGATGGTAAAGTGTCATATATGTTACCTGGTAGTTTGTCTGGATGGTAAAGTGTCATATATGTTAGCTGGTGGTTTGTCTGGATGGTAAAGTGTTATATATGTTACCTGGTAGTTTGTCTGGATGGTAAAGTGTCATATATGTTACCTGGTGGTTTGTCTGGAAGGTAAAGTGTCATATAAGTTACCTGATAGATTATCTGGATGGTAAAGTGTCATATATGTTACCTGGTGGTTTGTCTGGATGGTAAAGTGTCATATATGTTACCTGGTGGTTTGTCTGGAAGGTAAAGTGTCATATAAGTTACCTGGTAGTTTGTCTGGATGGTAAAGATACCTGGTGGTTTGTCTGGAAGGTAAAGTGTCATATATATTACCTGGTGGTTTGTCTGGATGGTAAAGTGTCATATATGTTACCTGGTGGTTTGTCTGGATGGTAAAGTGTCATATATGTTACCTGGTGGTTTGTATGGATGGTAAAGTGTCATACATATTACCTGGTGGTTTGTCTGTATGGTAAAGTGTCATATATGTTACCTGGTGGTTTGTCTGGATGGTAAAGTGTCATATATGTTACCTGGTGGTTTGTCTGGATGGTAAAGTGTCATATATGTTACCTGGTGGTTTGTCTGGATGGTAAAGTGTCATATATGTTATCTGGTGGTTTGTCTGGATGGTAAAGTGTCATATATGTTACCTGGTGGTTTGTCTGGATGGTAAAGTGTCATATATGTTACCTGGTGGTTTGTCTGGATGGTAAAGTGTCATATATGTTAGCTGGTGGTTTGTCTGGATGGTAAAGTGTTATATATGTTACCTGGTAGTTTATCTGGATGGTAAAGTGTCATATACGTTACGTGGTGGTTTGTCTGGATGGTAAAGTGTTATATATGTTACCTGGTAGTTTGTCTGGATGGTAAAGTGTCATATAAGTCACCTGGTGGTTTGTCTGGATGGTAAAGTGTCATATATGTTACGTGGTGGTTTGTCTGGATGGTAAAGTGTCATATATGTTACCTGGTGGTTTGTCGAGATGGTAAAGTGTCATATATGTTACCTGGTGGTTTGTCTGGATGGTAAAGTGTCATATATGTTACCTGGTAGTTTGTCTGGATGGTAAAGTGTTATGTATGTTACCTGGTGGTTTGTCTGGATGGTAAAGTGTCATATATGTTACCTGGTAGTTTGTCTGGATGGTAAAGTGTCATATATGTTACCTGGTAGTTTGTCTGGATGGTAAAGTGTCATATATTTTATCTGGCAGTTTGTCTGGATGGTAAAGTGTCATATATGTTACCTGGTAGTTTGTCTGGATGGTAAAGTGTCATATATGTTACCTGGTAGTTTGTGTGGATGGTAAAGTGTCATATATGTTACCTGGTAGAATGTCTGGATGGTAAAGTGTCATATAAGTTACCTGGTAGTTTGTCTGGATTGTAAAGTGTTACATATGTTACCTGGTGGTTTGTCTGGATGGTAAAGTGTCATATATGTTACCTGGTGCTTTGTCTGGATGGTAAAGTTACCTGGTAGTTTGTCTGGATGGTAAAGTGTTATATATGTTACCTGGTAGTTTGTCTGGATGGTAAAGTGTCATATATGTTACCTGGTAATTTGTCTGGATGGTAAAGTGTCATATATGTTACCTGGTAGTTTGTCTGGATGGTAAAGTGTCATATATGTTACCTGGTAGTTTATCTGGATGGTAAAGTGTCATATATGTTACCTAGTGGTTTGTCTGGATGGTAAAGTGTCATAATCATACCTGGTAGTTTGTCTGGATGGTAAAGTGTCATATATGTTACCTGGTAGTTTGTCTGGATGGTAATGTGTCATATATGTTACCTGGTAGTTTGTCTGGATGGTAAAGTGTTACATATGTTACCTCGTAGTTTGTCTGGATGGTAAAGTGTCATATATGTTACCTGGTGGTTTGTCTGGATGGTAAAGTTACCTGGTAGTTTGTTTGGATGTTAAAGTGTCATATAAGTTACCTCGTAGTTTGTCTGGATGGTAAAGTGTCATATATGTTACCTGGTGGTTTGTCTGGAAGGTAAAGTGTCATATATGTTACCTGGTGGTTTGTCTGGATGGTAAAGTGTTATATATGTTACCTCGTAGTTTGTCTCGATGGTAAAGTTTCATATAAGTTCCCTGGTGGTTTGTCTGGAGGGTAAAGTGTCATATATGTTACGTAGTGGGCTGTCTGGATGGTAAAGTGTCATATATGTTACCTGGTGGTTTGTCTGGATGGTAAAGTGTCATATATGTTACCTGGTGGTTTGTCTGGATGGTAAAGTGTCATATATATTACCTGGTGGTTTGTCTGGAGGGTAAAGTGTCATATAAGTTACCTGGTGGTTTGTTTGGATGCTAAAGTGTTATATATGTTACCTGGTAGTTTGTCTGGATGGTAAAGTGTCATATATGTTACCTGGTGGTTTGTCTGGATGGTAAAGTGTCATACATGTTACCTGGTGGTTTGTCTGGATGGTAAAGTTACCTGGTGGTTTGTCTGGATGGTAAAGTGTCATATATGTTACCTGGTGGTTTGTCTGGATGGTAAAGTGTTATATATGTTACCTGGTAGTTTGTCTGGATGGTAAAGTGTCATATATGTTACCTGGTGGGTTGTCTGGATGGTAAAGTGTCATATATGTTACCTGGTAGTTTGTCTGGATGGTAAAGTGTCATATAAGTCACCTGGTGGTTTGTCTGGATGGTAAAGTATCATATATGTTACCTGGTGGTTTGTCTGGATGGTAAAGTGTCATATATGTTACCTGGTGGTTTGTCTGGATGGTAAAGTGTCATATATGTTACCTGGTGGTTTGTCTGGATGGTAAAGTGTCATATATGTTACCTGGTAGTTTGTCTGGATGGTAAAGTGTCATATATGTTACCTAGTGGTTTGTCTGGATGGTAAAGTGTCATAATCATACCTGGTAGTTTGTCTGGATGGTAAAGTGTCATATATGTTACCTGGTAGTTTGTCTGGATGGTAATGTGTCATATATGTTACCTGGTAGCTTGTCTGGATGGTAAAGTGTTACATATGTTACCTCGTAGTTTGTCTGGATGGTAAAGTGTCATATATGTTACCTGGTGGTTTGTCTGGATGGTAAAGTTACCTGGTAGTTTGTTTGGATGTTAAAGTGTCATATAAGTTACCTCGTAGTTTGTCTGGATGGTAAAGTTTCATATAAGTTCCCTGGTGGTTTGTCTGGAAGGTAAAGTGTCATATATGTCACCTGGTGGTTTGTCTGGATGGTAAAGTGTCATATATGTTACCTGGTGGTTTGTCTGGATGGTAAAGTGTCATATATGTTACCTGGTGGTTTGTCTGGATGGTAAAGTGTCATATATGTTACCTGGTGGTTTGTCTGGAGGGTAAAGTGTCATATAAGTTACCTGGTGGTTTGTTTGGATGCTAAAGTGTTATATATGTTACCTGGTAGTTTGTCTGGATGGTAAAGTGTCATATATGTTACCTGGTGGTTTGTCTGGATGGTAAAGTGTCATACATGTTACCTGGTGGTTTGTCTGGATGGTAAAGTTACCTGGTGGTTTGTCTGGATGGTAAAGTGTCATATATGTTACCTGGTGGTTTGTCTGGATGGTAAAGTGTTATATATGTTACCTGGTAGTTTGTCTGGATGGTAAAGTGTCATATATGTTACCTGGTGGGTTGTCTGGATGGTAAAGTGTCATATATGTTACCTGGTAGTTTGTCTGGATGGTAAAGTGTCATATAAGTCACCTGGTGGTTTGTCTGGATGGTAAAGTGTCATATATGTTACCTGGTGGTTTGTCTGGATGGTAAAGTGTCATATATGTTACCTGGTGGTTTGTCTGGATGGTAAAGTGTCATATATGTTACCTGGTGGTTTGTCTGGATGGTAAAGTGTCATATATGTTACCTGGTAGTTTGTCTGGATGGTAAAGTGTCATATATGTTACCTGGTAGTTTGTCTGGATGGTAAAGTGTCATATATGTTACCTGGCAGTTTGTCTGGATGGTAAAGTGTCATATATGTTACCTGGTAGTTTGTCTGGATGGTAAAGTGTCATATATGTTACCTGGTTGTTTGTCTGGATGGTAAAGTGTCATATATGTTACCTGGTAGTTTGTCTGGATGGTAAAGTGTCATATATGTTACCTGGTAGTTTGTCTGGATGGTAAAGTGTCATATATGTTACCTGGTAGTTTGTCTGGATGGTAAAGTGTTACATATGTTACCTGGTAGTTTGTCTGGATGGTAAAGTGTCATATATGTTACCTGGTGGTTTGTCTGGATGGTAAAGTTACCTGGTAGTTTGCCTGGATGGTAAAGTGTCATATATGTTGCCTGGTAGTTTGTCTGGATGCTAAAGTGTCATATATGTTACCTGGTAGTTTGTCTGGATGGTAAAGTGTCATATATGTTACCTGGTAGTTTGTCTGGATGGTAAAGTGTCATATATGTTACCTGGTAGTTTATCTGGATGGTAAAGTGTTATATATGTTACCTAGTGGTTTGTCTGGATGGTAAAGTGTCATAATCATACCTGGTAGTTTGTCTGGATGGTAAAGTGTCATATATGTTACCTGGTAGTTTGTCTGGATTGTAAAGTGTTACATATGTTACCTCGTAGTTTGTTTGGATAGTAAAGTGTCATATATGTTACCTGGTGGTTTGTCTGGATGGTAAAGTTACCTGGTAGTTTGTCTGGATGTTAAAGTGTCATATAAGTTACCTCGTAGTTTGTCTGGATGGTAAAGTGTCATATATGTTACCTGGTGGTTTGTCTGGAAGGTAAAGTGTCATATATGTTACCTGGTGGTTTGTCTGGATGGTAAAGTGTTATATATGTTGCCTCGTAGTTTGTCTGGATGGTAAAGTGTCATATAAGTTGCCTGTTGGTTTGTCTGGAAGGTAAAGTGTCATATATGTTACCCAGTGGGCTGTCTGGATGGTAAAGTGTCATATATGTTACCTGGTGATTTGTCTGGATGGTAAAGTGTCATATATGTTACCTGGTGGTTTGTCTGGATGGTAAAGTGTCATATATATTACGTGGTGGTTTGTCTGGATGGTAAAGTGTCATATAAGTTACCTGGTGGTTTGTTTGGATGGTAAAGTGTTATATATGTTACCTGGTAGTTTTTCTGGATGGTAAAGTGTAATATATGTTACCTGGTGGTTTGTCTGGATGGTAAAGTGTCATACATGTTACCTGGTGGTTTGTCTGGATGGTAAAGTTACCTGGTGGTTCGTCTGGATGGTAAAGTGTCATATATGTTACCTGGTGGTTGGTCTGGAAGGTAAAGCTTCATATAAGTTACCTGATAGTTTGTCTGGATGGTAAAGTGTCATATATGTTACCTGGTGGTTTGTCTGGATGGTAAAGTGTCATATATGTTACCTGGTGGTTTGTCTGGAAGGTAAAGTGTCATATAAGTTACCTGGTAGTTTGTCTGGATGGTAAAGTTACCTGGTGGTTTGACTGGAAGGTAAAGTGTCATATATGTTACCTGGTGGTTTGTCTGGATGGTAAAGTGTCATATATGTTACCTGGTGGTTTGTCTGGATGGTAAAGTGTCATATATGTAACCTGGTGGTTTGTCTGGATGGTAAAGTGTCATATATGTTACCTGGTGGTTTGTCTGGATGGTAAAGTGTCATATATGTTACCTGGTGGTTTGTCTGGATGGTAAAGTGTCATATCTGTTACCTGGTGGTTTGTCTAGATGGTAAAGTGTCTTATATGTTACCTGGTGGTTTGTCTGGATGGTAAAGTGTCATATATGTTACCTGGTGGTTTGTCCGGATGGTAAAGTGTTATATATGTTACCTGGTAGTTTGTCTGGATGGTAAAGTGTCATATATGTTACCTGGTGGTTTGTCTGGATGGTAAAGTGTTATATATGTTACCTGGTAGTTTGTCTGGATGGTAAAGTGTCATATATGTTACCTGGTGGTTTGTCTGGATGGTAAAGTGTTATATATGTTACCTGGTAGATTGTCTGGATGGTAAAGTGTCTTATAAGTTACCTGGTGGTTTGTCTGGATGGTAAAGTGTCATATATGTTACCTGGTGGTTTGTCTGGATGGTAAAGTGTCATATATGTTAGCTGGTGGTTTGTCGGGATGGTAAAGTGTCATATATGTTACCTGGTGGTTTGTCTGGATGGTAAAGTGTCATATATGTTACCTGGTAGTTTGTCTGGATGGTTAAGTTACCTGGTGGTTTGTCTGGATGGTAAAGTGTCATATATGTTACCTGGTGGTTTGTCTGGATGGTAAAGTGTTATATATGTTACCTGGTGGTTTGTCTGGATGGTAAAGTTACCTGGTGGTTTGTCTGGATGGTAAAGTGTTATATATGTTACCTGGTAGTTTGTCTGGATGGTAAAGTTACCTGGTAGTTTGTCTGGATGGTAAAGTTACCTGGTAGTTTGTCTGGATTGTAAAGTTACCTGGTGGTTTGTCTGGATGGTAAAGTGTTATATATGTTACCTGGTAGTTTGTCTGGATGGTAAAGTGTTATATATGTTACCTGTTGGTTTGTCTGGATGTTAAAGTGTCATACATGTTACCTGGTGGTTTGTCTGGATGGTAAAGTGTCATATATGTTACCTGGTGGGTTGTCTGGATGGTAAAGTGTTATATATGTTACCTGGTAATTTGTCTGGATGGTAAAATGTCATATAAGTTACCTGGTGGTTTGTCTGGATGGTATAGTGTCATATATGTTACCTGGTGGTTTGTCTGGATGGTAAAGTGTCATATATGTTACCTGGTGGTTTGTCTGGATGGTAAAGTGTCATATATGTTACCTGGTGGTTTGTCTGGATGGTAAAGTGTCATATATGTTACCTGGTAGTTTGTCTGGATGGTAAAGTGTTATATATGTTACCTGGTGGTTTGTCTGGATGGTAAAGTGTCATATATGTTACCTGGTAGTTTGTCTGGATGGTAAAGTGTCATATATGTTACCTGGTAGTTTGTCTGGATGGTAAAGTGTCATATATGTTACCTGGTAGTTTGTCTGGATGGTAAAGTGTCATATATGTTACCTGGTAGTTTGTCTGGATGGTAAAGTGTCATATATGTTACCTGGTAGTTTGTCTGGATGGTAAAGTGTGATATATGTTACCTGGTAGTTTGTCTGGATGGTAAAGTGTCATATATGTTACCTGGTAGTTTGTCTGGATGGTAAAGTGTTACATATGTCACCTGGTGGTTTGTCTGGATGGTAAAGTGTCATATATGTTACCTGGTGGTTTGTCTGGATGGTAAAGTGTTATATATGTTACCTGGTAGTTTGTCTGGATGGTAAAGTGTCATATATGTTACCTGGTGATTTGTCTGGATGGTAAAGTGTTATATATGTTACCTGGTAGATTGTCTGGATGGTAAAGTGTCTTATAAGTTACCTGGTGGTTTGTCTGGATGGTAAAGTGTCATATATGTTACCTGGTGGTTTGTCTGGATGGTAAAGTGTCATATATGTTAGCTGGTGGTTTGTCTGGATGGTAAAGTGTCATATATGTTACCTGGTGGTTTGTCTGGATGGTAAAGTGTCATATATGTTACCTGGTAGTTTGTCTGGATGGTTAAGTTACCTGGTGGTTTGTCTGGATGGTAAAGTGTCATATATGTTACCTGGTGGTTTGTCTGGATGGTAAAGTGTTATATATGTTACCTGGTGGTTTGTCTGGATGGTAAAGTTACCTGGTGGTTTGTCTGGATGGTAAAGTGTTATATATGTTACCTGGTAGTTTGTCTGGATGGTAAAGTTACCTGGTAGTTTGTCTGGATGGTAAAGTTACCTGGTAGTTTGTCTGGATTGTAAAGATACCTGGTGGTTTGTCTGGATGGTAAAGTGTTATATATGTTACCTGGTAGTTTGTCTGGATGGTAAAGTGTTATATATGTTACCTGTTGGTTTGTCTGGATGTTAAAGTGTCATACATGTTACCTGGTGGTTTGTCTGGATGGTAAAGTGTCATACATGTTACCTGGTGGGTTGTCTGGATGGTAAAGTGTCATATATGTTACCTGGTAGTTTGTCTGGATGGTAAAGTGTCATATATGTTACCTGGTAGTTTGTCTGGATGGTAAAGTGTCATATATGTTACCTGGTAGTTTGTCTGGATGGTAAAGTGTGATATATGTTACCTGGTAGTTTGTCTGGATGGTAAAGTGTCATATATGTTACCTGGTAGTTTGTCTGGATGGTAAAGTGTTACATATGTCACCTGGTGGTTTGTCTGGATGGTAAAGTGTCATATATGTTACCTGGTGGTTTGTCTGGATGGTAAAGTTACCTGGTAGTTTGTCTGGCTGGTAAAGTGTCATATATGTTACCTGGTAGATTGTCTGGATGGTAAAGTGTCATATATGTTATCTGGTAGTTTGTCTGGATGGTAAAGTGTCATATATGTTACCTAGTAGTTTATCTGGATGGTAAAGTGTTATATATGTTACGTAGTGGGCTGTCTGGATGGTAAAGTGTCATATATGTTACCTGGTGGTTTGTCTGGATGGTAAAGTGTCATATATGTTACCTGGTGGTTTGTCTGGATGGTAAAGTGTCATATATGTTACCTGGTGGTTTGTCTGGAGGGTAAAGTGTCATATAAGTTACCTGGTGGTTTGTTTGGATGCTAAAGTGTTATATATGTTACCTGGTAGTTTGTCTGGATGGTAAAGTGTCATATATGTTACCTGGTGGTTTGTCTGGATGGTAAAGTGTCATACATGTTACCTGGTGGTTTGTCTGGATGGTAAAGTTACCTGGTGGTTTGTCTGGATGGTAAAGTGTCATATATGTTACCTGGTGGTTTGTCTGGATGGTAAAGTGTTATATATGTTACCTGGTAGTTTGTCTGGATGGTAAAGTGTCATATATGTTACCTGGTGGGTTGTCTGGATGGTAAAGTGTCATATATGTTACCTGGTAGTTTGTCTGGATGGTAAAGTGTCATATAAGTCACCTGGTGGTTTGTCTGGATGGTAAAGTGTCATATATGTTACCTGGTGGTTTGTCTGGATGGTAAAGTGTCATATATGTTACCTGGTGGTTTGTCTGGATGGTAAAGTGTCATATATGTTACCTGGTGGTTTGTCTGGATGGTAAAGTGTCATATATGTTACCTGGTAGTTTGTCTGGATGGTAAAGTGTCATATATGTTACCTGGTAGTTTGTCTGGATGGTAAAGTGTCATATATGTTACCTGGCAGTTTGTCTGGATGGTAAAGTGTCATATATGTTACCTGGTAGTTTGTCTGGATGGTAAAGTGTCATATATGTTACCTGGTTGTTTGTCTGGATGGTAAAGTGTCATATATGTTACCTGGTAGTTTGTCTGGATGGTAAAGTGTCATATATGTTACCTGGTAGTTTGTCTGGATGGTAAAGTGTCATATATGTTACCTGGTAGTTTGTCTGGATGGTAAAGTGTTACATATGTTACCTGGTGGTTTGTCTGGATGGTAAAGTGTCATATATGTTACCTGGTGGTTTGTCTGGATGGTAAAGTTACCTGGTAGTTTGCCTGGATGGTAAAGTGTCATATATGTTGCCTGGTATTTTGTCTGGATGCTAAAGTGTCATATATGTTTCCTGGTAGTTTGTCTGGATGGTAAAGTGTCATATATGTTACCTGGTAGTTTGTCTGGATGGTAAAGTGTCATACATGTTACCTGGTAGTTTATCTGGATGGTAAAGTGTTATATATGTTACCTAGTGGTTTGTCTGGATGGTAAAGTGTCATAATCATACCTGGTAGTTTGTCTGGATGGTAAAGTGTCATATATGTTACCTGGTAGTTTGTCTGGATTGTAAAGTGTTACATATGTTACCTCGTAGTTTGTTTGGATGGTAAAGTGTCATATATGTTACCTGGTGGTTTGTCTGGATGGTAAAGTTACCTGGTAGTTTGTCTGGATGTTAAAGTGTCATATAAGTTACCTCGTAGTTTGTCTGGATGGTAAAGTGTCATATATGTTACCTGGTGGTTTGTCTGGAAGGTAAAGTGTCATATATGTTACCTGGTGGTTTGTCTGGATGGTAAAGTGTTATATATGTTGCCTCGTAGTTTGTCTGGATGGTAAAGTGTCATATAAGTTGCCTGTTGGTTTGTCTGGAAGGTAAAGTGTCATATATGTTACCCAGTGGGCTGTCTGGATGGTAAAGTGTCATATATGTTACCTGGTGATTTGTCTGGATGGTAAAGTGTCATATATGTTACCTGGTGGTTTGTCTGGATGGTAAAGTGTCATATATATTACGTGGTGGTTTGTCTGGATGGTAAAGTGTCATATAAGTTACCTGGTGGTTTGTTTGGATGGTAAAGTGGTATATATGTTACCTGGTAGTTTTTCTGGATGGTAAAGTCTCATATATGTTACCTGGTGGTTTGTCTGGATGGTAAAGTGTCATACATGTTACCTGGTGGTTTGTCTGGATGGTAAAGTTACCTGGTGGTTCGTCTGGATGGTAAAGTGTCATATATGTTACCTGGTGGTTGGTCTGGAAGGTAAAGTTTCATATAAGTTACCTGATAGTTTGTCTGGATGGTAAAGTGTCATATATGTTACCTGGTGGTTTGTCTGGATGGTAAAGTGTCATATATGTTACCTGGTGGTTTGTCTGGAAGGTAAAGTGTCATATAAGTTACCTGGTAGTTTGTCTGGATGGTAAAGTTACCTGGTGGTTTGTCTGGAAGGTAAAGTGTCATATATGTTACCTGGTGGTTTGTCTGGATGGTAAAGTGTCATATATGTTACCTGGTGGTTTGTCTGGATGGTAAAGTGTCATATATGTAACCTGGTGGTTTGTCTGGATGGTAAAGTGTCATATATGTTACCTGGTGGTTTGTCTGGATGGTAAAGTGTCATATATGTTACCTGGTGGTTTGTCTGGATGGTAAAGTGTCATATCTGTTACCTGGTGGTTTGTCTAGATGGTAAAGTGTCTTATATGTTACCTGGTGGTTTGTCTGGATGGTAAAGTGTCATATATGTTACCTGGTGGTTTGTCCGGATGGTAAAGTGTTATATATGTTACCTGGTAGTTTGTCTGGATGGTAAAGTGTCATATATGTTACCTGGTGGTTTGTCTGGATGGTAAAGTGTTATATATGTTACCTGGTAGTTTGTCTGGATGGTAAAGTGTCATATATGTTACCTGGTGGTTTGTCTGGATGGTAAAGTGTTATATATGTTACCTGGTAGATTGTCTGGATGGTAAAGTGTCTTATAAGTTACCTGGTGGTTTGTCTGGATGGTAAAGTGTCATATATGTTACCTGGTGGTTTGTCTGGATGGTAAAGTGTCATATATGTTAGCTGGTGGTTTGTCTGGATGGTAAAGTGTCATATATGTTACCTGGTGGTTTGTCTGGATGGTAAAGTGTCATATATGTTACCTGGTAGTTTGTCTGGATGGTTAAGTTACCTGGTGGTTTGTCTGGATGGTAAAGTGTCATATATGTTACCTGGTGGTTTGTCTGGATGGTAAAGTGTTATATATGTTACCTGGTGGTTTGTCTGGATGGTAAAGTTACCTGGTGGTTTGTCTGGATGGTAAAGTGTTATATATGTTACCTGGTAGTTTGTCTGGATGGTAAAGTTACCTGGTAGTTTGTCTGGATGGTAAAGTTACCTGGTAGTTTGTCTGGATTGTAAAGTTACCTGGTGGTTTGTCTGGATGGTAAAGTGTTATATATGTTACCTGGTAGTTTGTCTGGATGGTAAAGTGTTATATATGTTACCTGTTGGTTTGTCTGGATGTTAAAGTGTCATACATGTTACCTGGTGGTTTGTCTGGATGGTAAAGTGTCATACATGTTACCTGGTGGGTTGTCTGGATGGTAAAGTGTTATATATGTTACCTGGTAATTTGTCTGGATGGTAAAATGTCATATAAGTTACCTGGTGTTTTGTCTGGATGGTATAGTGTCATATATGTTACCTGGTGGTTTGTCTGGATGGTAAAGTGTCATATATGTTACCTGGTGGTTTGTCTGGATGGTAAAGTGTCATATATGTTACCTGGTGGTTTGTCTGGATGGTAAAGTGTCATATATGTTACCTGGTAGTTTGTCTGGATGGTTAAGTTACCTGGTGGTTTGTCTGGATGGTAAAGTGTCATATATGTTACCTGGTGGTTTGTCTGGATGGTAAAGTGTTATATATGTTACCTGGTGGTTTGTCTGGATGGTAAAGTTACCTGGTGGTTTGTCTGGATGGTAAAGTGTTATATATGTTACCTGGTAGTTTGTCTGGATGGTAAAGTTACCTGGTAGTTTGTCTGGATGGTAAAGTTACCTGGTAGTTTGTCTGGATTGTAAAGTTACCTGGTGGTTTGTCTGGATGGTAAAGTGTTATATATGTTACCTGGTAGTTTGTCTGGATGGTAAAGTGTTATATATGTTACCTGTTGGTTTGTCTGGATGTTAAAGTGTCATACATGTTACCTGGTGGTTTGTCTGGATGGTAAAGTGTCATACATGTTACCTGGTGGGTTGTCTGGATGGTAAAGTGTTATATATGTTACCTGGTAATTTGTCTGGATGGTAAAATGTCATATAAGTTACCTGGTGGTTTGTCTGGATGGTGTAGTGTCATATATGTTACCTGGTGGTTTGTCTGGATGGTAAAGTGTCATATATGTTACCTGGTGGTTTGTCTGGATGGTAAAGTGTCATATATGTTACCTGGTGGTTTGTCTGGATGGTAAAGTGTCATATATGTTACCTGGTAGTTTGTCTGGATGGTAAAGTGTTATATATGTTACCTGGTGGTTTGTCTGGATGGTAAAGTGTCATATATGTTACCTGGTAGTTTGTCTGGATGGTAAAGTGTCATATATGTTACCTGGTAGTTTGTCTGGATGGTAAAGTGTCATATATGTTACCTGGTAGTTTGTCTGGATGGTAAAGTGTCATATATGTTACCTGGTAGTTTGTCTGGATGGTAAAGTGTCATATATGTTACCTGGTAGTTTGTCTGGATGGTAAAGTGTGATATATGTTACCTGGTAGTTTGTCTGGATGGTAAAGTGTCATATATGTTACCTGGTAGTTTGTCTGGATGGTAAAGTGTTACATATGTCACCTGGTGGTTTGTCTGGATGGTAAAGTGTCATATATGTTACCTGGTGGTTTGTCTGGATGGTAAAGTTACCTGGTAGTTTGTCTGGCTGGTAAAGTGTCATATATGTTACCTGGTAGATTGTCTGGATGGTAAAGTGTCATATATGTTATCTGGTAGTTTGTCTGGATGGTAAAGTGTCATATATGTTACCTGGTAGTTTGTCTGGATGGTAAAGTGTCATATATGTTACCTAGTAGTTTATCTGGATGGTAAAGTGTTATATATGTTACCTAGTGGTTTGTCTGGATGGTAAAGTGTCATATATCATACCTGGTAGTTTGTCTGGATGGTAAAGTGTCATATATGTTACCTGGTGGTTTGTCTGGATGGTAAAGTTACCTGGTGGTTTGTCTGGATGGTAAAGTGTTATATATGTTACCTGGTAGTTTGTCTGGATGGTAAAGTTACCTGGTAGTTTGTCTGGATGGTAAAGTTACCTGGTAGTTTGTCTGGATTGTAAAGTTACCTGGTGGTTTGTCTGGATGGTAAAGTGTTATATATGTTACCTGGTAGTTTGTCTGGATGGTAAAGTGTTATATATGTTACCTGTTGGTTTGTCTGGATGTTAAAGTGTCATACATGTTACCTGGTGGTTTGTCTGGATGGTAAAGTGTCATACATGTTACCTGGTGGGTTGTCTGGATGGTAAAGTGTTATATATGTTACCTGGTAATTTGTCTGGATGGTAAAATGTCATATAAGTTACCTGGTGGTTTGTCTGGATGGTATAGTGTCATATATGTTACCTGGTGGTTTGTCTGGATGGTAAAGTGTCATATATGTTACCTGGTGGTTTGTCTGGATGGTAAAGTGTCATATATGTTACCTGGTGGTTTGTCTGGATGGTAAAGTGTCATATATGTTACCTGGTAGTTTGTCTGGATGGTAAAGTGTTATATATGTTACCTGGTGGTTTGTCTGGATGGTAAAGTGTCATATATGTTACCTGGTAGTTTGTCTGGATGGTAAAGTGTCATATATGTTACCTGGTAGTTTGTCTGGATGGTAAAGTGTCATATATGTTACCTGGTAGTTTGTCTGGATGGTAAAGTGTCATATATGTTACCTGGTAGTTTGTCTGGATGGTAAAGTGTCATATATGTTACCTGGTAGTTTGTCTGGATGGTAAAGTGTGATATATGTTACCTGGTAGTTTGTCTGGATGGTAAAGTGTCATATATGTTACCTGGTAGTTTGTCTGGATGGTAAAGTGTTACATATGTCACCTGGTGGTTTGTCTGGATGGTAAAGTGTCATATATGTTACCTGGTGGTTTGTCTGGATGGTAAAGTTACCTGGTAGTTTGTCTGGCTGGTAAAGTGTCATATATGTTACCTGGTAGATTGTCTGGATGGTAAAGTGTCATATATGTTATCTGGTAGTTTGTCTGGATGGTAAAGTGTCATATATGTTACCTGGTAGTTTGTCTGGATGGTAAAGTGTCATATATGTTACCTAGTAGTTTATCTGGATGGTAAAGTGTTATATATGTTACCTAGTGGTTTGTCTGGATGGTAAAGTGTCATATATCATACCTGGTAGTTTGTCTGGATGGTAAAGTGTCATATATGTTACCTGGTAGTTTGTCTGGATGGTAAAGTGTCATATATGTTACCTGGTAGTTTGTCTGGATGGTAAAGTGTTACATATGTTACCTCGTAGTTTGTCTGGATGGTAAAGTGTCATATATGTTACCTGGTGGTTTGTCTGGATGGTAAAGTTACCTGGTAGTTTGTCTGGATGTTAAAGTGTCATATAAGTTACCTCGTAGTTTGTCTGGATGGTAAAGTGTCATATATGTTACCTGGTGGTTTGTCTGGAAGGTAAAGTGTCATATATGTTACCTGGTGGTTTGTCTGGATGGTAAAGTGTTATATATGTTACCTCGTAGTTTGTCTGGATGGTAAAGTGTCATATATGTTACCTGGTGGTTTGTCTGGATGGTAAAGTGTCATATATGTTACCTGGTGGTTTGTCTGGATGGTAAAGTGTCATATAAGTTACCTGGTGGTTTGTTTGGATGGTAAAGTGTTATATATGTTACCTGGTAGTTTTTCTGGATGGTAAAGTGTCATATAAGTTACCTGGTGGTTTGTCTGGATGGTAAAGTGTCATACATTTTACCTGGTGGTTTGTCTGGATGGTAAAGTTACCTGGTGGTTTGTCTGGATGGTAAAGGGTCATATATGTTACCTGGTGGTTTGTCTGGAAGGTAAAGTGTCATATAAGTTACCTGATAGTTTGTCTGGATGGTAAAGTTACCTGGTGGTTTGTCTGGCTGGTAAAGTGTCATATATGTTACCTGGTGGTTTGTCTGGATGGTAAAGTGTCATATATGTTACCTGGTGGTTTGTCTGGATGGTAAAGTGTCATATATGTTACCTGGTGGTTTGTCTGGAAGGTAAAGTGTCATATAAGTTACCTGGTAGTTTGTCTGGATGGTAAAGTTACCTGGTGGTTTGTCTGGAAGGTAAAGTGTCATATATGTTACCTGGTGGTTTGTCTGGCTGGTAAAGTGTCATATATGTTACCTGGTGGTTTGTCTGGATGGTAAAGTGTCATATATGTTACCTGTTGGTTTGTATGGATGGTAAAGTGTCATACATGTTACCTGGTGGTTTGTCTGTATGGTAAAGTGTCATATATGTTACCTGGTGGTTTGTCTGGATGGTAAAGTGTCATATATGTTACCTGGTGGTTTGTCTGGATGGTAAAGTGTCATATATGTTACCTGGTGGTTTGTCTGGATGGTAAAGTGTCATATATGTTAACTGGTGGTTTGTCTGGATGGTAAAGTGTCATATATGTTACCTGGTGGTTTGTCTGGATGGTAAAGTGTCATACATGTTACCTGGTGGTTTGTCTGGATGGTAAAGTTACCTGGTGGTTCGTCTGGATGGTAAAGTGTCATATATGTTACCTGGTGGTTGGTCTGGAAGGTAAAGTTTCATATAAGTTACCTGATAGTTTGTCTGGATGGTAAAGTGTCATATATGTTACCTGGTGGTTTGTCTGGATGGTAAAGTGTCATATATGTTACCTGGTGGTTTGTCTGGAAGGTAAAGTGTCATATAAGTTACCTGGTAGTTTGTCTGGATGGTAAAGTTACCTGGTGGTTTGTCTGGAAGGTAAAGTGTCATATATGTTACCTGGTGGTTTGTCTGGATGGTAAAGTGTCATATATGTTACCTGGTGGTTTGTCTGGATGGTAAAGTGTCATATATGTAACCTGGTGGTTTGTCTGGATGGTAAAGTGTCATATATGTTACCTGGTGGTTTGTCTGGATGGTAAAGTGTCATATATGTTACCTGGTGGTTTGTCTGGATGGTAAAGTGTCATATCTGTTACCTGGTGGTTTGTCTAGATGGTAAAGTGTCTTATATGTTACCTGGTGGTTTGTCTGGATGGTAAAGTGTCATATATGTTACCTGGTGGTTTGTCCGGATGGTAAAGTGTTATATATGTTACCTGGTAGTTTGTCTGGATGGTAAAGTGTCATATATGTTACCTGGTGGTTTGTCTGGATGGTAAAGTGTTATATATGTTACCTGGTAGTTTGTCTGGATGGTAAAGTGTCATATATGTTACCTGGTGGTTTGTCTGGATGGTAAAGTGTTATATATGTTACCTGGTAGATTGTCTGGATGGTAAAGTGTCTTATAAGTTACCTGGTGGTTTGTCTGGATGGTAAAGTGTCATATATGTTACCTGGTGGTTTGTCTGGATGGTAAAGTGTCATATATGTTAGCTGGTGGTTTGTCTGGATGGTAAAGTGTCATATATGTTACCTGGTGGTTTGTCTGGATGGTAAAGTGTCATATATGTTACCTGGTAGTTTGTCTGGATGGTTAAGTTACCTGGTGGTTTGTCTGGATGGTAAAGTGTCATATATGTTACCTGGTGGTTTGTCTGGATGGTAAAGTGTTATATATGTTACCTGGTGGTTTGTCTGGATGGTAAAGTTACCTGGTGGTTTGTCTGGATGGTAAAGTGTTATATATGTTACCTGGTAGTTTGTCTGGATGGTAAAGTTACCTGGTAGTTTGTCTGGATGGTAAAGTTACCTGGTAGTTTGTCTGGATTGTAAAGTTACCTGGTGGTTTGTCTGGATGGTAAAGTGTTATATATGTTACCTGGTAGTTTGTCTGGATGGTAAAGTGTTATATATGTTACCTGTTGGTTTGTCTGGATGTTAAAGTGTCATACATGTTACCTGGTGGTTTGTCTGGATGGTAAAGTGTCATACATGTTACCTGGTGGGTTGTCTGGATGGTAAAGTGTTATATATGTTACCTGGTAATTTGTCTGGATGGTAAAATGTCATATAAGTTACCTGGTGGTTTGTCTGGATGGTATAGTGTCATATATGTTACCTGGTGGTTTGTCTGGATGGTAAAGTGTCATATATGTTACCTGGTGGTTTGTCTGGATGGTAAAGTGTCATATATGTTACCTGGTGGTTTGTCTGGATGGTAAAGTGTCATATATGTTACCTGGTAGTTTGTCTGGATGGTAAAGTGTTATATATGTTACCTGGTGGTTTGTCTGGATGGTAAAGTGTCATATATGTTACCTGGTAGTTTGTCTGGATGGTAAAGTGTCATATATGTTACCTGGTAGTTTGTCTGGATGGTAAAGTGTCATATATGTTACCTGGTAGTTTGTCTGGATGGTAAAGTGTCATATATGTTACCTGGTAGTTTGTCTGGATGGTAAAGTGTCATATATGTTACCTGGTAGTTTGTCTGGATGGTAAAGTGTGATATATGTTACCTGGTAGTTTGTCTGGATGGTAAAGTGTCATATATGTTACCTGGTAGTTTGTCTGGATGGTAAAGTGTTACATATGTCACCTGGTGGTTTGTCTGGATGGTAAAGTGTCATATATGTTACCTGGTGGTTTGTCTGGATGGTAAAGTTACCTGGTAGTTTGTCTGGCTGGTAAAGTGTCATATATGTTACCTGGTAGATTGTCTGGATGGTAAAGTGTCATATATGTTATCTGGTAGTTTGTCTGGATGGTAAAGTGTCATATATGTTACCTGGTAGTTTGTCTGGATGGTAAAGTGTCATATATGTTACCTAGTAGTTTATCTGGATGGTAAAGTGTTATATATGTTACCTAGTGGTTTGTCTGGATGGTAAAGTGTCATATATCATACCTGGTAGTTTGTCTGGATGGTAAAGTGTCATATATGTTACCTGGTAGTTTGTCTGGATGGTAAAGTGTCATATATGTTACCTGGTAGTTTGTCTGGATGGTAAAGTGTCATATATGTTACCTGGTAGTTTGTCTGGATGGTAAAGTGTTACATATGTTACCTCGTAGTTTGTCTGGATGGTAAAGTGTCATATATGTTACCTGGTGGTTTGTCTGGATGGTAAAGTTACCTGGTAGTTTGTCTGGATGTTAAAGTGTCATATAAGTTACCTCGTAGTTTGTCTGGATGGTAAAGTGTCATATATGTTACCTGGTGGTTTGTCTAGAAGGTAAAGTGTCATATATGTTACCTGGTGGTTTGTCTGGATGGTAAAGTGTTATATATGTTACCTCGTAGTTTGTCTGGATGGTAAAGTGTCATATATGTTACCTGGTGGTTTGTCTGGATGGTAAAGTGTCATATATGTTACCTGGTGGTTTGTCTGGATGGTAAAGTGTCATATAAGTTACCTGGTGGTTTGTTTGGATGGTAAAGTGTTATATATGTTACCTGGTAGTTTTTCTGGATGGTAAAGTGTCATATAAGTTACCTGGTAGTTTGTCTGGATGGTAAAGTATCATACATTTTACCTGGTGGTTTGTCTGGATGGTAAAGTTACCTGGTGGTTTGTCTGGATGGTAAAGGGTCATATATGTTACCTGGTGGTTTGTCTGGAAGGTAAAGTGTCATATAAGTTACCTGATAGTTTGTCTGGATGGTAAAGTTACCTGGTGGTTTGTCTGGCTGGTAAAGTGTCATATATGTTACCTGGTGGTTTGTCTGGATGGTAAAGTGTCATATATGTTACCTGGTGGTTTGTCTGGATGGTAAAGTGTCATATATGTTACCTGGTGGTTTGTCTGGAAGGTAAAGTGTCATATAAGTTACCTGGTAGTTTGTCTGGATGGTAAAGTTACCTGGTGGTTTGTCTGGAAGGTAAAGTGTCATATATGTTACCTGGTGGTTTGTCTGGCTGGTAAAGTGTCATATATGTTACCTGGTGGTTTGTCTGGATGGTAAAGTGTCATATATGTTACCTGGTGGTTTGTATGGATGGTAAAGTGTCATACATGTTACCTGGTGGTTTGTCTGTATGGTAAAGTGTCATATATGTTACCTGGTGGTTTGTCTGGATGGTAAAGTGTCATATATGTTACCTGGTGGTTTGTCTGGATGGTAGTGTCATATATGTTACCTGGTGGTTTGTCTGGATGGTAAAGTGTCATATATGTTAACTGGTGGTTTGTCTGGATGGTAAAGTGTCATATATGTTACCTGGTGGTTTGTCTGGATGGTAAAGTGTCATATATGTTACCTGGTAGTTTGTCTGGATGGTAAAGTGTCATATACGTTACCTGGTGGTTTGTCTGGATGGTAAAGTGTTATATATGTTAGCTGGTAGTTTGTCTGGATGGTAAAGTGTCATATAAGTCACCTGGTGGTTTGTCTGGATGGTAAAGTCTCATATATGTTACGTGGTGGTTTGTCTGGATGGTAAAGTGTCATATATGTTACCTGGTGGTTTGTCGGGATGGTAAAGTGTCATATATGTTACCTGGTGGTTTGTCTGGATGGTAAAGTGTCATATATGTTACCTGGTAGTTTGTCTGGATGGTAAAGTGTTATATATGTTACCTGGTGGTTTGTCTGGATGGTAAAGTGTCATATATGTTACCTGGTAGTTTGTCTGGATGGTAAAGTGTCATATATGTTACCTGGTAGTTTGTCTGGATGGTAAAGTGTCATATATTTTATCTGGCAGTTTGTCTGGATGGTAAAGTGTCATATATGTTACCTGGTAGTTTGTCTGGATGGTAAAGTGTCATATATGTTACCTGGTAGTTTGTCTGAATGGTAAAGTGTCATATATGTTACCAGGTAGTTTGTCTGGATGGTAAAGTGTCATATAAGTTACCTGGTAGTTTGTCTGGATGGTAAAGTGTTACATATGTTACCTGGTGGTTTGTCTGGATGGTAAAGTGTCATATATGTTACCTGGTGGTTTGTCTGGATGGTAAAGTTACCTGGTAGTTTGTCTGGATGGTAAAGTGTCATATATGTTACCTGGTAGTTTGTCTGGATGGTAAAGTGTCATATATGTTACCTGGTAGTTTGTCTGGATGGTAAAGTGTCATATATGTTACCTGGTAGTTTGTCTGGATGGTAAAGTGTCATATATGTTACCCGGTAGTTTATCTGGATGGTAAAGTGTCATATATGTTACCTAGTGGTTTGTCTGGATGGTAAAGTGTCATAATCATACCTGGTAGTTTGTCTGGATGGTAAAGTGTCATATATGTTACCTGGTAGTTTGTCTGGATGGTAAAGTGTCATATATGTTACCTGGTAGTTTGTCTGGATGGTAAAGTGTTACATATGTTACCTCGTAGTTTGTCTGGATGGTAAAGTGTCATATATGTTACCTGGTGGTTTGTCTGGATGGTAAAGTTACCTGGTATTTTGTTTGGATGTTAAAGTGTCATATAAGCTATCTCGTAGTTTGTCTGGTTGGTAAAGTGTCATATATGTTACCTGGTGGTTTGTCTGGAAGGTAAAGTGTCATATATGTTACCTGGTAGTTTGTCTGGATGGTAAAGTGTTATATATGTTACCTCGTAGTTTGTCTGGATGGTAAAGTGTCATATAAGTTACCTGGTGGTTTGTCTGGAAGGTAAAGTGTCATATATGTTACGTAGTGGGCTGTCTGGATGGTAAAGTGTCATATATGTTACCTGGTGGTTTGTCTGGATGGTAAAGTGTCATATATGTTACCTGGTGGTTTGTCTGGATGGTAAAGTGTCATATATGTTACCTGGTGGTTTGTCTGGATGGTAATGTGTCATATAAGTTACCTGGTGGTTTGTTTGGATGCTAAAGTGTTATATATGTTACCTGGTAGTTTGTCTGGATGGTAAAGTGTCATATATGTTACCTGGTGGTTTGTCTGGATGGTAAAGTGTCATACATGTTACCTGGTGGTTTGTCTGGATGGTAAAGTTACCTGGTGGTTTGTCTGGATGGTAAAGTGTCATATATGTTACCTGGTGGTTTGTCTGGATGGTAAAGTGTTATATATGTTACCTGGTAGTTTGTGTGGATGGTAAAGTGTCATATATGTTACCTGGTGGGTTGTCTGGATGGTAAAGTGTCATATATGTTACCTGGTGGGTTGTCTGGATGGTAAAGTGTTATATATGTTACCTGGTAGTTTGTCTGGATGGTAAAGTGTCATATATGTTACCTGGTGGTTTGTCTGGATGGTAAAGTGTCATATATGTTAGCTGGTGGTTTGTCTGGATGGTAAAGTGTCATATATGTTACCTGGTGGTTTGTCTGGATGGTAAAGTGTCATATATGTTACCTGGTAGTTTGTCTGGATGGTAAAGTGTCATATATTTTACCTGGTAGTTTGTCTGGATGGTAAAGTGTCATATATGTTACCTGGTAGTTTGTCTGGATGGTAAAGTGTCATATATGTTACCTGGTAGTTTGTCTGGATGGTAAAGTGTCATATATGTTACCTGGTAGTTTGTCTGGATGGTAAAGTGTCATATATGTTACCTGGTAGTTTGTCTGGATGGTAAAGTGTCATATATGTTACCTGGTAGTTTGTCTGGATGGTAAAGTGTCATATATGTTACCTGGTAGTTTGTCTGGATGGTAAAGTGTTACATATGTTACCTGGTGGTTTGTCTGGATGGTAAAGTGTCATATATGTTACCTGGTGGTTTGTCTGGATGGTAAAGTTACCTGGTAGTTTGCCTGGATGGTAAAGTGTCATATATGTTACCTGGTAGTTTGTCTCGATGCTAAAGTGTCATATATGTTACCTGGTAGTTTGTCTGGATGGTAAAGTGTCATATATGTTACCTGGTAGTTTGTCTGGATGGTAAAGTGTAATATATGTTACCTGGTAGTTTGTCTGGATGGTAAAGTGTCATATATGTTACCTGGTAGTTTGTCTGGATGGTAAAGTGTTACATATGTTACCTCGTAGTTTGTCTGGATGGTAAAGTGTCATATATGTTACCTGGTGGTTTGTCTGGAGGTAAAGTGTCATATATGTTACCTAGTGGTTTGTCTGGATGGTAAAGTGTCATAATCATACCTGGTAGTTTGTCTGGATGGTAAAGTGTCATATATGTTACCTGGTAGTTTGTCTGGATGGTAAAGTGTCATATATGTTACCTGGTAGTTTGTCTGGATGGTAAAGTGTTACATATGTTACCTCGTAGTTTGTCTGGATGGTAAAGTGTCATATATGTTACCTGGTGGTTTGTCTGGATGGTAAAGTTACCTGGTAGTTTGTTTGGATGTTAAAGTGTCATATAAGTTACCTCGTAGTTTGTCTGGTTGGTAAAGTGTCATATATGTTACCTGGTGGTTTGTCTGGAAGGTAAAGTGTCATATATGTTACCTGGTAGTTTGTCTGGATGGTAAAGTGTTATATATGTTACCTCGTAGTTTGTCTGGATGGTAAAGTGTCATATAAGTTACCTGGTGGTTTGTCTGGAAGGTAAAGTGTCATATATGTTACGTAGTGGGCTGTCTGGATGGTAAAGTGTCATCTATGTTACCTGGTGGTTTGTCTGGATGGTAAAGTGTCATATATGTTACCTGGTGGTTTGTCTGGATGGTAAAGTGTCATATATGTTACCTGGTGGTTTGTCTGGATGGTAATGTGTCATATAAGTTACCTGGTGGTTTGTTTGGATGCTAAAGTGTTATATATGTTACCTGGTAGTTTGTCTGGATGGTAAAGTGTCATATATGTTACCTGGTGGTTTGTCTGGATGGTAAAGTGTCATACATGTTACCTGGTGGTTTGTCTGGATGGTAAAGTTACCTGATGGTTTGTCTGGATGGTAAAGTGTCATATATGTTACCTGGTGGTTTGTCTGGATGGTAAAGTGTTATATATGTTACCTGGTAGTTTGTCTGGATGGTAAAGTGTCATATATGTTACCTGGTGGGTTGTCTGGATGGTAAAGTGTCATATATGTTACCTGGTGGGTTGTCTGGATGGTAAAGTGTTATATATGTTACCTGGTAGTTTGTCTGGATGGTAAAGTGTCATATATGTTACCTGGTGGTTTGTCTGGATGGTAAAGTGTCATATATGTTAGCTGGTGGTTTGTCTGGATGGTAAAGTGTCATATATGTTACCTGGTGGTTTGTCTGGATGGTAAAGTGTCATATATGTTACCTGGTAGTTTGTCTGGATGGTAAAGTGTCATATATGTTAACTGGTAGTTTGTCTGGATGGTAAAGTGTCATATATGTTACCTGGTAGTTTGTCTGGATGGTAAAGTGTCATATATGTTATCTGGTAGTTTGTCTGGATGGTAAAGTGTCATATATGTTACCTGGTAGTTTGTCTGGATGGTAAAGTGTCATATATGTTACCTGGTAGTTTGTCTGGATGGTAAAGTGTCATATATGTTACCTGGTAGTTTGTCTGGATGGTAAAGTGTCATATATGTTACCTGGTAGTTTGTCTGGATGGTAAAGTGTCATATATGTTACCTGGTAGTTTGTCTGGATGGTAAAGTGTTACATATGTTACCTGGTGGTTTGTCTGGATGGTAAAGTGTCATATATGTTACCTGGTGGTTTGTCTGGATGGTAAAGTTACCTGGTAGTTTGCCTGGATGGTAAAGTGTCATATATGTTACCTGGTAGTTTGTCTGGATGCTAAAGTGTCATATATGTTACCTGGTAGTTTGTCTGGATGGTAAAGTGTCATATATGTTACCTGGTAGTTTGTCTGGATGGTAAAGTGTAATATATGTTACCTGGTAGTTTGTCTGGATGGTAAAGTGTCATATATGTTACCTGGTAGTTTGTCTGGATGGTAAAGTGTTACATATGTTACCTCGTAGTTTGTCTGGATGGTAAAGTGTCATATATGTTACCTGGTGGTTTGTCTGGATGGTAAAGTTACCTGGTAGTTTGTCTGGATGTTAAAGTGTCATATAAGTTACATCGTAGTTTGTCTGGATGGTAAAGTGTCATATATGTTACCTGGTGGTTTGTCTGGAAGGTAAAGTGTCATATATGTTACCTGGTGGTTTGTCTGGATGGTAAAGTGTTATATATGTTACCTCGTAGTTTGTCTGGATGGTAAAGTGTCATATAAGTTGCCTGTTGCTTTGTCTGGAAGGTAAAGTGTCATATATGTTACCCAGTGGGCTGTCTGGATGGTAAAGTGTCATATATGTTACCTGGTGATTTGTCTGGATGGTAAAGTGTCATATATGTTACCTGGTGGTTTGTCTGGATGGTAAAGTGTCATATATATTACCTGGTGATTTGTCTGGATGGTAAAGTGTCATATAAGTTACCTGGTGGTTTGTTTGGATGGTAAAGTGTTATATATGTTACCTGGTAGTTTTTCTGGATGGTAAAGTGTCATATATGTTACCTGGTGCTTTGTCTGGATGGTAAAGTGTCATACATGTTACCTGGTGGTTTGTCTGGATGGTAAAGTTACCTGGTGGTTTGTCTGGATGGTAAAGTGTCATATATGTTACCTGGTGGTTTGTCTGGAAGGTAAAGTGTCATATAAGTTACCTGATAGTTTGTCTGGATGGTAAAGTGTCATATATGTTACCTGGTGGTTTGTCTGGATGGTAAAGTGTCATATATGTTACCTGGTGGTTTGTCTGGAAGGTAAAGTGTCATATAAGTTACCTGGTAGTTTGTCTGGATCGTAAAGTTACCTGGTGGTTTGTCTGGAAGGTAAAGTGTCATATATGTTACCTGGTGGTTTGTCTGGATGGTAAAGTGTCATATATGTTACCTGGTGGTTTGTCTGGATGGTAAAGTCTCATATATGTTACGTGGTGGTTTGTCTGGATGGGAAAGTGTCATATATGTTACCTGGTGGTTTGTCGGGATGGTAAAGTGTCATATATGTTACCTGGTGGTTTGTCTGGATGGTAAAGTGTCATATATGTTACCTGGTAGTTTGTCTGGATGGTAAAGTGTTATATATGTTACCTGGTGGTTTGTCTGGATGGTAAAGTGTCATATATGTTACCTGGTAGTTTGTCTGGATGGTAAAGTGTCATATATGTTACCTGGTAGTTTGTCTGGATGGTAAAGTGTCATATATTTTATCTGGCAGTTTGTCTGGATGGTAAAGTGTCATATATGTTACCTGGTAGTTTGTCTGGATGGTAAAGTGTCATATATGTTACCTGGTAGTTTGTCTGAATGGTAAAGTGTCATATATGTTACCAGGTAGTTTGTCTGGATGGTAAAGTGTCATATAAGTTACCTGGTAGTTTGTCTGGATGGTAAAGTGTTACATATGTTACCTGGTGGTTTGTCTGGATGGTAAAGTGTCATATATGTTACCTGGTGGTTTGTCTGGATGGTAAAGTTACCTGGTAGTTTGTCTGGATGGTAAAGTGTCATATATGTTACCTGGTAGTTTGTCTGGATGGTAAAGTGTCATATATGTTACCTGGTAGTTTGTCTGGATGGTAAAGTGTCATATATGTTACCTGGTAGTTTGTCTGGATGGTAAAGTGTCATATATGTTACCCGGTAGTTTATCTGGATGGTAAAGTGTCATATATGTTACCTAGTGGTTTGTCTGGATGGTAAAGTGTCATAATCATACCTGGTAGTTTGTCTGGATGGTAAAGTGTCATATATGTTACCTGGTAGTTTGTCTGGATGGTAAAGTGTCATATATGTTACCTGGTAGTTTGTCTGGATGGTAAAGTGTTACATATGTTACCTCGTAGTTTGTCTGGATGGTAAAGTGTCATATATGTTACCTGGTGGTTTGTCTGGATGGTAAAGTTACCTGGTATTTTGTTTGGATGTTAAAGTGTCATATAAGTTATCTCGTAGTTTGTCTGGTTGGTAAAGTGTCATATATGTTACCTGGTGGTTTGTCTGGAAGGTAAAGTGTCATATATGTTACCTGGTAGTTTGTCTGGATGGTAAAGTGTTATATATGTTACCTCGTAGTTTGTCTGGATGGTAAAGTGTCATATAAGTTACCTGGTGGTTTGTCTGGAAGGTAAAGTGTCATATATGTTACGTAGTGGGCTGTCTGGATGGTAAAGTGTCATATATGTTACCTGGTGGTTTGTCTGGATGGTAAAGTGTCATATATGTTACCTGGTGGTTTGTCTGGATGGTAAAGTGTCATATATGTTACCTGGTGGTTTGTCTGGATGGTAATGTGTCATATAAGTTACCTGGTGGTTTGTTTGGATGCTAAAGTGTTATATATGTTACCTGGTAGTTTGTCTGGATGGTAAAGTGTCATATATGTTACCTGGTGGTTTGTCTGGATGGTAAAGTGTCATACATGTTACCTGGTGGTTTGTCTGGATGGTAAAGTTACCTGGTGGTTTGTCTGGATGGTAAAGTGTCATATATGTTACCTGGTGGTTTGTCTGGATGGTAAAGTGTTATATATGTTACCTGGTAGTTTGTGTGGATGGTAAAGTGTCATATATGTTACCTGGTGGGTTGTCTGGATGGTAAAGTGTCATATATGTTACCTGGTGGGTTGTCTGGATGGTAAAGTGTTATATATGTTACCTGGTAGTTTGTCTGGATGGTAAAGTGTCATATATGTTACCTGGTGGTTTGTCTGGATGGTAAAGTGTCATATATGTTAGCTGGTGGTTTGTCTGGATGGTAAAGTGTCATATATGTTACCTGGTGGTTTGTCTGGATGGTAAAGTGTCATATATGTTACCTGGTAGTTTGTCTGGATGGTAAAGTGTCATATATTTTACCTGGTAGTTTGTCTGGATGGTAAAGTGTCATATATGTTACCTGGTAGTTTGTCTGGATGGTAAAGTGTCATATATGTTACCTGGTAGTTTGTCTGGATGGTAAAGTGTCATATATGTTACCTGGTAGTTTGTCTGGATGGTAAAGTGTCATATATGTTACCTGGTAGTTTGTCTGGATGGTAAAGTGTCATATATGTTACCTGGTAGTTTGTCTGGATGGTAAAGTGTCATATATGTTACCTGGTAGTTTGTCTGGATGGTAAAGTGTTACATATGTTACCTGGTGGTTTGTCTGGATGGTAAAGTGTCATATATGTTACCTGGTGGTTTGTCTGGATGGTAAAGTTACCTGGTAGTTTGCCTGGATGGTAAAGTGTCATATATGTTACCTGGTAGTTTGTCTCGATGCTAAAGTGTCATATATGTTACCTGGTAGTTTGTCTGGATGGTAAAGTGTCATATATGTTACCTGGTAGTTTGTCTGGATGGTAAAGTGTAATATATGTTACCTGGTAGTTTGTCTGGATGGTAAAGTGTCATATATGTTACCTGGTAGTTTGTCTGGATGGTAAAGTGTTACATATGTTACCTCGTAGTTTGTCTGGATGGTAAAGTGTCATATATGTTACCTGGTGGTTTGTCTGGAGGTAAAGTGTCATATATGTTACCTAGTGGTTTGTCTGGATGGTAAAGTGTCATAATCATACCTGGTAGTTTGTCTGGATGGTAAAGTGTCATATATGTTACCTGGTAGTTTGTCTGGATGGTAAAGTGTCATATATGTTACCTGGTAGTTTGTCTGGATGGTAAAGTGTTACATATGTTACCTCGTAGTTTGTCTGGATGGTAAAGTGTCATATATGTTACCTGGTGGTTTGTCTGGATGGTAAAGTTACCTGGTAGTTTGTTTGGATGTTAAAGTGTCATATAAGTTACCTCGTAGTTTGTCTGGTTGGTAAAGTGTCATATATGTTACCTGGTGGTTTGTCTGGAAGGTAAAGTGTCATATATGTTACCTGGTAGTTTGTCTGGATGGTAAAGTGTTATATATGTTACCTCGTAGTTTGTCTGGATGGTAAAGTGTCATATAAGTTACCTGGTGGTTTGTCTGGAAGGTAAAGTGTCATATATGTTACGTAGTGGGCTGTCTGGATGGTAAAGTGTCATATATGTTACCTGGTGGTTTGTCTGGATGGTAAAGTGTCATATATGTTACCTGGTGGTTTGTCTGGATGGTAAAGTGTCATATATGTTACCTGGTGGTTTGTCTGGATGGTAATGTGTCATATAAGTTACCTGGTGGTTTGTTTGGATGCTAAAGTGTTATATATGTTACCTGGTAGTTTGTCTGGATGGTAAAGTGTCATATATGTTACCTGGTGGTTTGTCTGGATGGTAAAGTGTCATACATGTTACCTGGTGGTTTGTCTGGATGGTAAAGTTACCTGATGGTTTGTCTGGATGGTAAAGTGTCATATATGTTACCTGGTGGTTTGTCTGGATGGTAAAGTGTTATATATGTTACCTGGTAGTTTGTCTGGATGGTAAAGTGTCATATATGTTACCTGGTGGGTTGTCTGGATGGTAAAGTGTCATATATGTTACCTGGTGGGTTGTCTGGATGGTAAAGTGTTATATATGTTACCTGGTAGTTTGTCTGGATGGTAAAGTGTCATATATGTTACCTGGTGGTTTGTCTGGATGGTAAAGTGTCATATATGTTAGCTGGTGGTTTGTCTGGATGGTAAAGTGTCATATATGTTACCTGGTGGTTTGTCTGGATGGTAAAGTGTCATATATGTTACCTGGTAGTTTGTCTGGATGGTAAAGTGTCATATATGTTAACTGGTAGTTTGTCTGGATGGTAAAGTGTCATATATGTTACCTGGTAGTTTGTCTGGATGGTAAAGTGTCATATATGTTATCTGGTAGTTTGTCTGGATGGTAAAGTGTCATATATGTTACCTGGTAGTTTGTCTGGATGGTAAAGTGTCATATATGTTACCTGGTAGTTTGTCTGGATGGTAAAGTGTCATATATGTTACCTGGTAGTTTGTCTGGATGGTAAAGTGTCATATATGTTACCTGGTAGTTTGTCTGGATGGTAAAGTGTCATATATGTTACCTGGTAGTTTGTCTGGATGGTAAAGTGTTACATATGTTACCTGGTGGTTTGTCTGGATGGTAAAGTGTCATATATGTTACCTGGTGGTTTGTCTGGATGGTAAAGTTACCTGGTAGTTTGCCTGGATGGTAAAGTGTCATATATGTTACCTGGTAGTTTGTCTGGATGCTAAAGTGTCATATATGTTACCTGGTAGTTTGTCTGGATGGTAAAGTGTCATATATGTTACCTGGTAGTTTGTCTGGATGGTAAAGTGTAATATATGTTACCTGGTAGTTTGTCTGGATGGTAAAGTGTCATATATGTTACCTGGTAGTTTGTCTGGATGGTAAAGTGTTACATATGTTACCTCGTAGTTTGTCTGGATGGTAAAGTGTCATATATGTTACCTGGTGGTTTGTCTGGATGGTAAAGTTACCTGGTAGTTTGTCTGGATGTTAAAGTGTCATATAAGTTACATCGTAGTTTGTCTGGATGGTAAAGTGTCATATATGTTACCTGGTGGTTTGTCTGGAAGGTAAAGTGTCATATATGTTACCTGGTGGTTTGTCTGGATGGTAAAGTGTTATATATGTTACCTCGTAGTTTGTCTGGATGGTAAAGTGTCATATAAGTTGCCTGTTGCTTTGTCTGGAAGGTAAAGTGTCATATATGTTACCCAGTGGGCTGTCTGGATGGTAAAGTGTCATATATGTTACCTGGTGATTTGTCTGGATGGTAAAGTGTCATATATGTTACCTGGTGGTTTGTCTGGATGGTAAAGTGTCATATATATTACCTGGTGATTTGTCTGGATGGTAAAGTGTCATATAAGTTACCTGGTGGTTTGTTTGGATGGTAAAGTGTTATATATGTTACCTGGTAGTTTTTCTGGATGGTAAAGTGTCATATATGTTACCTGGTGCTTTGTCTGGATGGTAAAGTGTCATACATGTTACCTGGTGGTTTGTCTGGATGGTAAAGTTACCTGGTGGTTTGTCTGGATGGTAAAGTGTCATATATGTTACCTGGTGGTTTGTCTGGAAGGTAAAGTGTCATATAAGTTACCTGATAGTTTGTCTGGATGGTAAAGTGTCATATATGTTACCTGGTGGTTTGTCTGGATGGTAAAGTGTCATATATGTTACCTGGTGGTTTGTCTGGAAGGTAAAGTGTCATATAAGTTACCTGGTAGTTTGTCTGGATCGTAAAGTTACCTGGTGGTTTGTCTGGAAGGTAAAGTGTCATATATGTTACCTGGTGGTTTGTCTGGATGGTAAAGTGTCATATATGTTACCTGGTGGTTTGTCTGGATGGTAAAGTGTCATATATGTTAAATGGTGGTTTGTCTGGATGGTAAAGTGTCATATATGTAACCTGGTGGTTTGTCTGGATGGTAAAGTGTCATATATGTTACCTGTTGGTTTGTCTGGATGGTAAAGTGTCATATATGTTACATGGTGGTTTGTCTGGATGGTAAAGTGTCATATATGTTACCTGGTGGTTTGTCTGGATGGTAAACTGTCATATCTGTTACCTGGTGGTTTGTCTAGATGGTAAAGTGTCTTATATGTTACCTGGTGGTTTGTCTGGATGGTAAAGTGTCATATATGTTACCTGGTGGTTTGTCCGGATGGTAAAGTGTTATATATGTTACCTGGTAGTTTGTCTGGATGGTAAAGTGTCATATATGTTACCTGGTGGTTTGTCTGGATGGTAAAGTGTTATATATGTTACCTGGTAGTTTGTCTGGATGGTAAAGTGTCATATATGTTACCTGGTGGTTTGTCTGGATGGTAAAGTGTTATATATGTTACCTGGTAGTTTGTCTGGATGGTAAAGTGTCTTATAAGTTACCTGGTGGTTTGTCTGGATGGTAAAGTGTCATATATGTTACCTGGTGGTTTGTCTGGATGGTAAAGTGTCATATATGTTAGCTGGTGGTTTGTCTGGATGGTAAAGTGTCATATATGTTACCTGGTGGTTTGTCTGGATGGTAAACTGTCATATATGTTACCTGGTAGTTTGTCTGGATGGTTAAGTTACCTGGTGGTTTGTCTGGATGGTAAAGTGTCATATATGTTACCTGGTGGTTTGTCTGGATGGTAAAGTGTTATATATGTTACCTGGTGGTTTGTCTGGATGGTAAAGTTACCTGGTGGTTTGTCTGGATGGTAATGTGTTATATATGTTACCTGGTAGTTTGTCTGGATGGTAAAGTTACCTGGTAGTTTGTCTGGATGGTAAAGTTACCTGGTGGTTTGTCTGGAAGGTAAAGTGTCATATAAGTTACCTGGTAGTTTGTGTGGATGGTAAAGTTACCTGGTAGTTTGTCTGGATTGTAAAGTAACCTGGTGGTTTGTCTGGATGGTAAAGTGTTATATATGTTACCTGGTAGTTTGTCTGGATGGTAAAGTGTTATATATGTTACCTGTTGGTTTGTCTGGATGTTAAAGTGTCATACATGTTACCTGGTGGTTTGTCTGGATGGTAAAGTGTCATACATGTTACCTGGTGGGTTGTCTGGATGGTAAAGTGTTATATATGTTACCAGGTAATTTGTCTGGATGGTAAAATGTCATATAAGTTACCTGGTGGTTTGTCTGGATGGTATAGTGTCATATATGTTACCTGGTGGTTTGTCTGGATGGTAAAGTGTCATATATGTTACCTGGTGGTTTGTCTGGATGGTAAAGTGTCATATATGTTACCTGGTGGTTTGTCTGGATGGTAAAGTGTCATATATGTTACCTGGTAGTTTGTCTGGATGTTAAAGTGTTATATATGTTACCTGGTGGTTTGTCTGGATGGTAAAGTGTCATATATGTTACCTGATAGTTTGTCTGGATGGTAAAGTGTCATATATGTTACCTGGTAGTTTGTCTGGATGGTAAAGTGTCATATATGTTACCTGGTAGTTTGTCTGGATGGTAAAGTGTCATATATGTTACCTGGTAGTTTGTCTGGATGGTAAAGTGTCATATATGTTACCTGGTAGTTTGTCTGGATGGTAAAGTGTCATATATGTTACCTGGTAGTTTGTCTGGATGGTAAAGTGTCATATATGTTACCTGGTAGTTTGTCTGGATGGTAAAGTGTTACATATGTTACCTGGTGGTTTGTCTGGATGGTAAACTGTCATATATGTTACCTGGTGGTTTGTCTGGATGGTAAAGTTACCTGGTAGTTTGTCTGGATGGTAAAGTGTCATATATGTTACCTGGTAGTTTGTCTGGATGGTAAAGTGTCATATATGTTACCTAGTAGTTTATCTGGATGGTAAAGTGTTATATATGTTACCTAGTGGTTTGTCTGGATGGTAAAGTGTCATATATCATACCTGGTTGTTTGTCTGGATGGTAAAGTGTCATATATGTTACCTGGTAGTTTGTCTGGATGGTAAAGTGTCATATATGTTACCTGGTAGTTTGTCTGGATGGTAAAGTGTCATATATGTTACCTGGTAGTTTGTCTGGATGGTAAAGTGTTACATATGTTACCTCGTAGTTTGTCTGGATGGTAAAGTGTCATATATGTTACCTGGTGGTTTGTCTGGATGGTAAAGTTACCTGGTAGTTTGTCTGGATGTTAAAGTGTCATATAAGGTACCTCGTAGTTTGTCTGGATGGTAAAGTGTCATATATGTTACCTGGTGGTTTGTCTGGAAGGTAAAGTGTCATATATGTTACCTGGTAGTTTGTCTGGATGGTAAAGTGTCATATATGTTACCTAGTAGTTTATCTGGATGGTAAAGTGTTATATATGTTACCTAGTGGTTTGTCTGGATGGTAAAGTGTCATATATCATACCTGGTAGTTTGTCTGGATGGTAAGTGTCATATATGTTACCTGGTAGTTTGTCTGGATGGTAAAGTGTCATATATGTTACCTGGTAGTTTGTCTGGATGGTAAAGTGTCATATATGTTACCTGGTAGTTTGTCTGGATGGTAAAGTGTTACATATGTTACCTCGTAGTTTGTCTGGATGGTAAAGTGTCATATATGTTACCTGGTGGTTTGTCTGGATGGTAAAGTTACCTGGTAGTTTGTCTGGATGTTAAAGTGTCATATAAGGTACCTCGTAGTTTGTCTGGATGATAAAGTGTCATATATGTTACCTGGTGGTTTGTCTGGAAGGTAAAGTGTCATATATGTTACCTGGTGGTTTGTCTGGATGGTAAAGTGTTATATATGTTACCTCGTAGTTTGTCTGGATGGTAAAGTGTCATATAAGTTACCTGGTGGTTTGTCTGGAAGGTAAAGTGTCATATAAGTTACCTGGTAGTTTGTCTGGATGGTAAAGTTACCTGGTGGTTTGTCTGGAAGGTAAAGTGTCATATATGTTACCTGGTGGTTTGTCTGGAAGGTAAAGTGTCATATATGTTACCTGGTGGTTTGTCTGGCTGGTAAAGTGTCATATATGTTACCTGGTGGTTTGTCTGGATGGTAAAGTGTCATATATGTTACCTGGTGGTTTGTTTGGATGGTAAAGTGTCATACATGTTACCTGGTGGTTTGTCTGTATGGTAAAGTGTCATATATGTTACCTGGTGGTTTGTCTGGATGGTAAAGTGTCATATATGTTACCTGGTGGTTTGTCTGGATGGTAAAGTGTCATATATGTTACCTGGTGGTTTGTCTGGATGGTAAAGTGTCATATATGTTACCTGGTGGTTTGTCTGGATGGTAAAGTGTCATGTATGTTACCTGGTGGTTTGTCTGGATGGTAAAGTGTCATATATGTTACCTGGTGGTTTGTCTGGATGGTAAAGTGTCATATATGTTACCTGGTAGTTTGTCTGGATGGTTAAGTTACCTGGTGGTTTGTCTGGATGGTAAAGTGTCATATATGTTACCTGGTGGTTTGTCTGGATGGTAAAGTGTTATATATGTTACCTGGTGGTTTGTCTGGATGGTAAAGTTACCTGGTGGTTTGTCTGGATGGTAAAGTGTTATATATGTTACCTGGTAGTTTGTCTGGATGGTAAAGTTACCTGGTAGTTTGTCTGGATGGTAAAGTTACCTGGTGGTTTGTCTGGAAGGTAAAGTGTCATATAAGTTACCTGGTAGTTTGTCTGGATGGTAAATTTACCTGGTAGTTTGTCTGGATTGTAAAGTTACCTGGTGGTTTGTCTGGATGGTAAAGGGTTATATATGTTACCTGGTAGTTTGTCTGGATGTTAAAGTGTCATACATGTTACCTGGTGGTTTGTCTGGATGGTAAAGTGTCATACATGTTACCTGGTGGGTTGTCTGGATGGTAAAGTGTTATATATGTTACCTGGTAATTTGTCTGGATGGTAAAATGTCATATAAGTTACCTGGTGGTTTGTCTGGATGGTATAGTGTCATATATGTTACCTGGTGGTTTGTCTGGATGGTAAAGTGTCATATATGTTACCTGGTGTTTTGTCTGAATGGTAAAGTGTCATATATGTTACCTGGTAGTTTGTCTGGATGGTAAAGTGTCATATATGTTACCTGGTAGTTTGTCTGGATGGTAAAGTGTCATATATGTTAACTGGTAGTTTGTCTGGATGGTAAAGTGTCATATATGTTACCTGGTAGTTTGTCTGGATGGTAAAGTGTCATATATGTTACCTGGTAGTTTGTCTGGATGGTAAAGTGTCATATATGTTACCTGGTAGTTTGTCTGGATGGTAAAGTGTCATATATGTTACCTGGTAGTTTGTCTGGATGGTAAAGTGTTACATATGTTACCTGGTGGTTTGTCTGGATGGTAAAGTGTCATATATGTTACCTGGTGGTTTGTCTGGATGGTAAAGTTACCTGGTAGTTTGTCTGGATGGTAAAGTGTCATATATGTTACCTGGTAGTTTGTCTGGATGGTAAAGTGTCATATATGTTATCTGGTAGTTTGTCTGGATGGTAAAGTGTCATATATGTTACCTGGTAGTTTGTCTGGATGGTAAAGTGTCATATATGTTACCTAGTAGTTTATCTGGATGGTAAAGTATTATATATGTTACCTAGTGGTTTGTCTGGATGGTAAAGTGTCATATATCATACCTGGTAGTTTGTCTGGATGGTAAAGTGTCATATATGTTACCTGGTAGTTTGTCTGGATGGTAAAGTGTCATATATGTTACCTGGTAGTTTGTCTGGATGGTAAAGTGTTACATATGTTACCTGGTGGTTTGTCTGGATGGTAAAGTGTCATATATATTACCTGGTGGTTTGTCTGGATGGTAAAGTTACCTGGTAGTTTGTCTGGATGGTAAAGTGTCATATATGTTACCTGGTAGTTTGTCTGGATGGTAAAGTGTCATATATGTTATCTGGTAGTTTGTCTGGATGGTAAAGTGTCATATATGTTACCTGGTAGTTTGTCTGGATGGTAAAGTGTCATATATGTTACCTAGTAGTTTATCTGGATGGTAAAGTGTTATATATGTTACCTAGTGGTTTGTCTGGATGGTAAAGTGTCATATATCATACCTGGTAGTTTGTCTGGATGGTAAAGTGTCATATATGTTACCTGGTAGTTTGTCTGGATGGTAAAGTGTCATATATGTTACCTGGTAGTTTGTCTGGATGGTAAAGTGTCATATATGTTACCTGGTAGTTTGTCTGGATGGTAAAGTGTTACATATGTTACCTCGTAGTTTGTCTGGATGGTAAAGTGTCATATATGTTACCTGGTGGTTTGTCTGGATGGTAAAGTTACCTGGTAGTTTGTCTGGATGTTAAAGTGTCATATAAGTTACCTCGTAGTTTGTCTGGATGGTAAAGTGTCATATAAGTTACCTGGTGGTTTGTCTGGAAGGTAAAGTGTCATATATGTTACCTGGTAGTTTGTCTGGATGGTAAAGTGTCATATATGTTATCTGGTAGTTTGTCTGGATGGTAAAGTGTCATATATGTTACCTGGTAGTTTGTCTGGAGGGTAAATTGTTACATATGTTACCTGGTGGTTTGTCTGGATGGTAAAGTGTCATATATGTTACCTGGTGGTTTGTCTGGAAGGTAAAGTGTCATATATGTTACCTGGTGGTTTGTCTGGATGGTAAAGTGTTATATATGTTACCTCGTAGTCTGTCTGGATGGTAAAGTGTCATATAAGTTACCTGGTGGTTTGTCTGGAAGGTAAAGTGTCATATATGTTACCTAGTGGGCTGTCTGGATGGTAAAGTGTCATATATGTTACCTGGTGGTTTGTCTGGATGGTAAAGTGTCATATATGTTACCTGGTGGTTTGTCTGGATGGTAAAGTGTCATATATGTTACCTGGTGGTTTGTCTGGATGGTAAAGTGTCATATAAGTTACCTGGTGGTTTGTTTGGATGGTAAAGTGTTATATATGTTACCTGGTAGTTTTTCTGGATGGTAAAGTGTCATATATGTTACCTGGTGGTTTGTCTGGATGGTAAAGTGTCATACATTTTACCTGGTGGTTTGTCTGGATGGTAAAGTTACCTGGTGGTTTGTCTGGATGGTAAAGGGTCATATATGTTACCTGGTGGTTTGTCTGGAAGGTAATGTGTCATATAAGTTACCTGATAGTTTGTCTGGATGGTAAAGTGTCATATATGTTACCTGGTGGTTTGTCTGGATGGTAAAGTGTCATATATGTTACCTGGTGGTTTGTCTGGAAGGTAAAGTGTCATATAAGTTACCTGGTAGTTTGTCTGGATGGTAAAGTTACCTGGTGGTTTGTCTGGAAGGTAAAGTGTCATATATGTTACCTGGTGGTTTGTCTGGCTGGTAAAGTGTCATATATGTTACCTGGTGGTTTGTCTGGATGGTAAAGTGTCATATATGTTACCTGGTGGTTTGTTTGGATGGTAAAGTGTCATACATGTTACCTGGTGGTTTGTCTCTATGGTAAAGTGTCATATATGTTACCTGGTGGTTTGTCTGGATGGTAAAGTGTCATATATGTTACCTGCTGGTTTGTCTGGATGGTAAAGTGTCATATATGTTACCTGGTGGTTTGTCTGGATGGTAAAGTGTCATATATGTTACCTGGTGGTTTGTCTGGATGGTAAAGTGTTATATATGTTACCTGGTACTTTGTCTGGATGGTAAAGTGTCATATATGTTACCTGGTGGTTTGTCTGGATGGTAAAGTGTCATATATGTTACCTGGTGGTTTGTCTGGATGGTAAAGTGTCATATATGTTACCTGGTAGTTTGTCTGGATGGTTAAGTTACCTGGTGGTTTGTCTGAATGGTAAAGTGTTATATATATTACCTGGTAGTTTGTCTGGATGGTAAAGTTACCTGGTAGTTTGTCTGGATGGTAAAGTTACCTGGTGGTTTGTCTGGAAGGTAAAGTGTCATATAAGTTACCTGGTAGTTTGTCTGGATGGTAAAGTTACCTGGTAGTTTGTCTGGATGGTAAAGTGTTATATATGTTACCTGGTAGTTTGTCTGGATGGTAAAGTGTCATATAAGTTACCTGGTGGTTCGTCTGGATGGTAAAGTGTCATATATGTTACCTGGTGGTTTGTCTGGATGGTAAAGTGTCATATATGTTACCTGGTGGTTTGTCTGGATGGTAAAGTGTCATATATGTTACCTGGTAGTTTGTCTGGATGATAAAGTGTTATATATGTTACCTGGTGGTTTGTCTGAATGGTAAAGTTACCTGGTGGTTTGTCTGGATGGTAAAGTGTTATATATGTTACCTGGTAGTTTGTCTGGATGGTAAAGTTACCTGGTAGTTTGTCTGGATGGTAAAGTTACCTGGTGGTTTGTCTGGAAGGTAAAGTGTCATATAAGTTACCTGGTAGTTTGTCTGGATGGTAAAGTTACCTGGTAGTTTGTCTGGATGGTAAAGTGTTATATATGTTACCTGTTGGTTTGTCTGGATGTTAAAGTGTCATACATGTTACCTGGTGGTTTGTCTGGATGGTAAAGTGTCATACATGTTACCTGGTGGGTTGTCTGGATGGTAAAGTGTTATATATGTTACCTGGTAGTTTGTCTGGATGGTAAAGTATCATATAAGTTACCTGGTGGTTTGTCTGGATGGTAAAATGTCATATATGTTACCTGGTGGTTTGTCTGGATGGTAAAGTGTCATATATGTTACCTGGTAGTTTGTCTGGATGGTAAAGTGTTATATATGTTACCTGGTGGTTTGTCTGGATGGTAAAGTGTCATATATGTTACCTGGTAGTTTGTCTGGATGGTAAAGTGTCATATATGTTACCTGGTAGTTTGTCTGGATGGTAAAGTGTCATATATGTTACCTGGTAGTTTGTCTGGATGGTAAAGTGTCATATATGATACCTGGTAGTTTTTCTGGATGGTAAAGTGTCATATATGTTACCTGGTAGTTTGTCTGGATGGTAAAGTGTCATATATGTTACCTGGTGGTTTGTCTGGATGGTAAAGTGTCATATAAGTTACCTGGTGGATTGTTTGGATGGTAAAGTGTTATATATGTTACCTGGTAGTTTTTCTGGATGGTAAAGTGTCATATATGTTACCTGGTAGTTTGTCTGGATGGTAAAGTGTCATACATGTTACCTGGTGGTTTGTCTGGATGGTAAAGTTACCTGGTGGTTTGTCTGGATGGTAAAGTGTCATATATGTTACCTGGTGGTTTGTCTGGAAGGTAAAGTGTCATATAAGTTACCTGATAGTTTGTCTGGATGGTAAAGTGTCATATATGTTACCTGGTGGTTTGTCTGGATGGTAAAGTGTCATATATGTTACCTGGTGGTTTGTCTGGAAGGTAAAGTGTCATATAAGTTACCTGGTAGTTTGTCTGGATGGTAAAGTTACCTGGTGGTTTGTCTGGAATGTAAAGTGTCATATATGTTACCTGGTGGTTTGTCTGGATGGTAAAGTGTCATATATGTTACCTGGTGGTTTGTCTGGATGGTAAAGTGTCATATATGTTACCTGGTGGTTTGTTTGGATGGTAAAGTGTCATACATGTTACCTGGTGGTTTGTCTGTATGGTAAAGTGTCATATATGTTACCTGGTGGTTTGTCTGGATGGTAAAGTGTCATATATGTTACCTGGTGGTTTGTCTGGGTGGTAAAGTGTCATATATGTTACCTGGTGGTTTGTCTGGATGGTAAAGTGTCATATATGTTACCTGGTGGTTTGTCTGGATGGTAAAGTGTCATATATGTTACCTGGTGGTTTGTCTGGATGGTAAAGTGTCATATATGTTACCTGGTAGTTTGTCTGGATGGTTAAGTTACCTGGTGGTTTGTCTGAATGGTAAAGTGTTATATATGTTACTTGGTAGTTTGTCTGGATGGTAAAGTTACCTGGTAGTTTGTCTGGATGGTAAAGTTACCTGGTGGTTTGTCTGGAAGGTAAAGTGTCATATAAGTTACCTGGTAGTTTGTCTGGATGGTAAAGTTACCTGGTAGTTTGTCTGGATGGTAAAGTGTTATATATGTTACCTGGTAGTTTGTCTGGATGGTAAAGTGTCATATAAGTTACCTGGTGGTTTGTCTGGATGGTAAAGTGTCATATATGTTACCTGGTGGTTTGTCTGGATGGTAAAGTGTCATATATGTTACCTGGTGGTTTGTCTGGATGGTAAAGTGTCATATATGTTACCTGGTAGTTTGTCTGGATGATAAAGTGTTATATATGTTACCTGGTGGTTTGTCTGAATGGTAAAGTTACCTGGTGGTTTGTCTGGATGGTAAAGTGTTATATATGTTACCTGGTAGTTTGTCTGGATGGTAAAGTTACCTGGTAGTTTGTCTGGATGGTAAAGTTACCTGGTGGTTTGTCTGGAAGGTAAAGTGTCATATAAGTTACCTGGTAGTTTGTCTGGATGGTAAAGTTACCTGGTAGTTTGTCTGGATGGTAAAGTGTTATATATGTTACCTGTTGGTTTGTCTGGATGTTAAAGTGTCATACATGTTACCTGGTGGTTTGTCTGGATGGTAAAGTGTCATACATGTTACCTGGTGGGTTGTCTGGATGGTAAAGTGTTATATATGTTACCTGCTAGTTTGTCTGGATGGTAAAGTATCATATAAGTTACCTGGTGGTTTGTCTGGATGGTAAAGTGTCATATATGTTACCTGGTGGTTTGTCTGGATGGTAAAGTGTCATATATGTTACCTGGTAGTTTGTCTGGATGGTAAAGTGTTATATATGTTACCTGGTGGTTTGTCTGGATGGTAAAGTGTCATATATGTTACCTGGTAGTTTGTCTGGATGGTAAAGTGTCATATATGTTACCTGGTAGTTTGTCTGGATGGTAAAGTGTCATATATGTTACCTGGTAGTTTGTCTGGATGGTAAAGTGTCATATATGTTACCTGGTAGTTTTTCTGGATGGTAAAGTGTCATATATGTTACCTGGTAGTTTGTCTGGATGGTAAAGTGTCATATATGTTACCTGGTGGTTTGTCTGGATGGTAAAGTGTCATATAAGTTACCTGGTGGATTGTTTGGATGGTAAAGTGTTATATATGTTACCTGGTAGTTTTTCTGGATGGTAAAGTGTCATATATGTTACCTGGTAGTTTGTCTGGATGGTAAAGTGTCATACATGTTACCTGGTGGTTTGTCTGGATGGTAAAGTTACCTGGTGGTTTGTCTGGATGGTAAAGTGTCATATATGTTACCTGGTGGTTTGTCTGGAAGGTAAAGTGTCATATAAGTTACCTGATAGTTTGTCTGGATGGTAAAGTGTCATATATGTTACCTGGTAGTTTGTCTGGATGGTAAAGTGTCATATATGTTACCTGGTGGTTTGTCTGGAAGGTAAAGTGTCATATAAGTTACCTGGTAGTTTGTCTGGATGGTAAAGTTACCTGGTGGTTTGTCTGGAATGTAAAGTGTCATATATGTTACCTGGTGGTTTGTCTGGATGGTAAAGTGTCATATATGTTACCTGGTGGTTTGTCTGGATGGTAAAGTGTCATATATATTACCTGGTGGTTTGTTTGGATGGTAAAGTGTCATACATGTTACCTGGTGGTTTGTCTGTATGGTAAAGTGTCATATATGTTACCTGGTGGTTTGTCTGGATGGTAAAGTGTCATATATGTTACCTGGTGGTTTGTCTGGATGGTAAAGTGTCATATATGTTACCTGGTGGTTTGTCTGGATGGTAAAGTGTTATATATGTTACCTGGTAGTTTGTCTGGATGGTAAAGTGTCATATATGTTACCCGGTGGTTTGTCTGGATGGTAAAGTGTTATATATGTTACCTGGTAGTTTGTCTGGATGGTAAAGTGTCATATATGTTACCTGGTGGTTTGTCTGGATGGTAAAGTGTCATATATGTTACCTGGTGGTTTGTCTGGATGGTAAAGTGTCATATATGTTACCTGGTGGTTTGTCTGGATGGTAAAGTGTCATATATGTTACCTGGTAGTTTGTCTGGATGGTTAAGTTACCTGGTGGTTTGTCTGGATGGTAAAGTGTCATATATGTTACCTGGTGGTTTGTCTGGATGGTAAAGTGTCATATATGTTACCTGGTAGTTTGTCTGGATGGTAAAGTGTTATATATGTTACCTGGTGGTTTGTCTGAATGGTAAAGTTACCTGGTGGTTTGTCTGGATGGTAAAGTGTTATATATGTTACCTGGTAGTTTGTCTGGATGGTAAAGTTACCTGGTAGTTTGTCTGGATGGTAAAGTTACCTGGTGGTTTGTCTGGAAGGTAAAGTGTCATATAAGTTACCTGGTAGTTTGTCTGGATGGTAAAGTTACCTGGTAGTTTGTCTGGATGGTAAAGTGTTATATATGTTACCTGTTGGTTTGTCTGGATGTTAAAGTGTCATACATGTTACCTGGTGGTTTGTCTGGATGGTAAAGTGTCATACATGTTACCTGGTGGGTTGTCTGGATGGTAAAGTGTTATATATGTTACCTGGTAGTTTGTCTGGATGGTAAAGTGTCATATAAGTTACCTGGTGGTTTGTCTGGATGGTAAAGTGTCATATATGTTACCTGGTGGTTTGTCTGGATGGTAAAGTGTCATATATGTTACCTGGTAGTTTGTCTGGATGGTAAAGTGTTATATATGTTACCTGGTGGTTTGTCTGGATGGTAAATTGTCATATATGTTACCTGGTAGTTTGTCTGGATGGTAAAGTGTCATACATGTTACCTGGTGCTTTGTCTGGATGGTAAAGTGTTATATATGTTACCTCGTAGTCTGTCTGGATGGTAAAGTGTCATATAAGTTACCTGGTGGTTTGTCTGGAAGGTAAAGTGTCATATATGTTACCTAGTGGGCTGTCTGGATGGTAAAGTGTCATATATGTTACCTGGTGGTTTGTCTGGATGGTAAAGTGTCATATATGTTACCTGGTGGTTTGTCTGGATGGTAAAGTGTCATATATGTTACCTGGTGGTTTGTCTGGATGGTAAAGTGTCATATAAGTTACCTGGTGGTTTGTTTGGATGGTAAAGTGTTATATATGTTACCTGGTAGTTTTTCTGGATGGTAAAGTGTCATATATGTTACCTGGTGGTTTGTCTGGATGGTAAAGTGTCATACATTTTACCTGGTGGTTTGTCTGGATGGTAAAGTTACCTGGTGGTTTGTGTGGATGGTAAAGGGTCATATATGTTACCTTGCGGTTTGTCTGGAAGGTAATGTGTCATATAAGTTACCTGATAGTTTGTCTGGATGGTAAAGTGTCATATATGTTACCTGGTGGTTTGTCTGGATGGTAAAGTGTCATATATATTACCTGGTGGTTTGTCTGGAAGGTAAAGTGTCATATAAGTTACCTGGTAGTTTGTCTGGATGGTAAAGTTACCTGGTGGTTTGTCTGGAAGGTAAAGTGTCATATATATTACCTGGTGGTTTGTCTGGCTGGTAAAGTGTCATACATGTTACCTGGTGGTTTGTCTGTATGGTAAATTGTCATATATGTTACCTGGTGGTTTGTCTGGATGGTAAAGTGTCATATATGTTACCTGGTGGTTTGTCTGGATGGTAAAGTGTCATATATGTTACCTGGTGGTTTGTCTGGATGGTAAAGTGTCATATATGTTACCTGGTGGTTTGTCTGGATGGTAAAGTGTTATATATGTTACCTGGTAGTTTGTCTGGATGGTAAAGTGTCATATATGTTACCTGGTGGTTTGTCTGGATGGTAAAGTGTTATATATGTTACCTGGTGGTTTGTCTGGATGGTAAAGTGTTATATATGTTACCTGGTAGTTGGTCTGGATGGTAAAGTGTCATATAAGTTACCTGGTGGTTTGTCTGGATGGTAAAGTGTCATATATGTTACCTGGTGGTTTGTCTGGATGGTAAAGTGTCATATATGTTACCTGGTGGTTTGTCTGGATGGTAAAGTGTCATATATGTTACCTGGTGGTTCGTCTGGATTGTAAAGTGTCATATATGTTACCTGGTAGTTTGTCTGGATGGTTAAGTTACCTGGTGGTTTGTCTGAATGGTAAAGTGTTATATATGTTACCTGGTAGTTTGTCTGGATGGTAAAGTTACCTGGTAGTTTGTCTGGATGGTAAAGTTACCTGGTGGTTTGTCTGGAAGGTAAAGTGTCATATAAGTTACCTGGTAGTTTGTCTGGATGGTAAAGTTACCTGGTAGTTTGTCTGGATGGTAAAGTGTTATATACGTTACCTGGTAGTTTGTCTGGATGGTAAAGTGTCATATAAGTTACCTGGTGGATTGTCTGGATGGTAAAGTGTCATATATGTTACCTGGTGGTTTGTCTGGATGGTAAAGTGTCATATATGTTACCTGGTGGTTTGTCTGGATGGTAAAGTGTCATATATGTTACCTGGTAGTTTGTCTGGATGATAAAGTGTTATATATGTTACCTGGTGGTTTGTCTGAATGGTAAAGTTACCTGGTGGTTTGTCTGGATGGTAAAGTGTTATATATGTTACCTGTTAGTTTGTCTGGATGGTAAAGTTACCTGGTAGTTTGTCTGGATGGTAAAGTTACCTGGTGGTTTGTCTGGAAGGTAAAGTGTCATATAAGTTACCTGGTAGTTTGTCTGGATGGTAAAGTTACCTGGTAGTTTGTCTGGATGGTAAAGTGTTATATATGTTACCTGTTGGTTTGTCTGGATGTTAAAGTGTCATACATGTTACCTGGTGGTTTGTCTGGATGGTAAAGTGTCATACATTTTACCTGGTGGGTTGTCTGGATGGTAAAGTGTTATATATGTTACCTGGTAGTTTGTCTGGATGGTAAAGTGTCATATAAGTTACCTGGTGGTTTGTCTGGATGGTAAAGTGTCATATATGTTACCTGGTGGTTTGTCTGGATGGTAAAGTGTCATATATGTTACCTGGTAGTTTGTCTGGATGGTAAAGTGTTATATATGTTACCTGGTGGTTTGTCTGGATGGTAAAGTGTCATATATGTTACCTGGTAGTTTGTCTGGATGGTAAAGTGTCATATATGTTACCTGGTAGTTTGTCTGGATGGTAAAGTGTCATATATGTTACCTGGTAGTTTGTCTGGATGGTAAAGTGTCATATATGTTACCTGGTAGTTTTTCTGGATGGTAAAGTGTCATATATGTTACCTGGTGGTTTGTCTGGATGGTAAAGTGTCATATATGTTACCTGGTGGTTCGTCTGGATGGTAAAGTGTCATATATGTTACCTGGTAGTTTGTCTGGATGGTTAAGTTACCTGGTGGTTTGTCTGAATGGTAAAGTGTTATATATGTTACCTGGTAGTTTGTCTGGATGGTAAAGTTACCTGGTAGTTTGTCTGGATGGTAAAGTTACCTGGTGGTTTGTCTGGAAGGTAAAGTGTCATATAAGTTACCTGGTAGTTTGTCTGGATGGTAAAGTTACCTGGTAGTTTGTCTGGATGGTAAAGTGTTATATATGTTACCTGGTAGTTTGTCTGGATGGTAAAGTGTCATATAAGTTACCTGGTGGTTTGTCTGGATGGTAAAGTGTCATATATGTTACCTGGTGGTTTGTCTGGATGGTAAAGTGTCATATATGTTACCTGGTGGTTTGTCTGGATGGTAAAGTGTCATATATGTTACCTGGTAGTTTGTCTGGATGATAAAGTGTTATATATGTTACCTGGTGGTTTGTCTGAATGGTAAAGTTACCTGGTGGTTTGTCTGGATGGTAAAGTGTTATATATGTTACCTGGTAGTTTGTCTGGATGGTAAAGTTACATGGTAGTTTGTCTGGATGGTAAAGTTACCTGGTGGTTTGTCTGGAAGGTAAAGTGTCATATAAGTTACCTGGTAGTTTGTCTGGATGGTAAAGTTACCTGGTAGTTTGTCTGGATGGTAAAGTGTTATATATGTTACCTGTTGGTTTGTCTGGATGTTAAAGTGTCATACATGTTACCTGGTGGTTTGTCTGGATGGTAAAGTGTCATACATGTTACCTGGTGGGTTGTCTGGATGGTAAAGTGTTATATATGTTACCTGGTAGTTTGTCTGGATGGTAAAGTGTCATATAAGTTATCTGGTGGTTTGTCTGGATGGTAAAGTGTCATATATGTTACCTGGTGGTTTGTCTGGATGGTAAAGTGTCATATATGTTACCTGGTAGTTTGTCTGGATGGTAAAGTGTTATATATGTTACCTGGTGGTTTGTCTGGATGGTAAAGTGTCATATATGTTACCTGGTAGTTTGTCTGGATGGTAAAGTGTCATATATGTTACCTGGTAGTTTGTCTGGATGGTAAAGTGTCATATATGTTACCTGGTAGTTTGTCTGGATGGTAAAGTGTCATATATGTTACCTGGTAGTTTTTCTGGATGGTAAAGTGTCGTATATGTTACCTGGTAGTTTGTCTGGATGGTAAAGTGTCATATATGTTACCTGGTGGTTTGTCTGGATGGTAAAGTGTCATATAAGTTACCTGGTGGATTGTTTGGATGGTAAAGTGTTCTATATGTTACCTGGTAGTTTTTCTGGATGGTAAAGTGTCATATATGTTACCTGGTAGTTTGTCTGGATGGTAAAGTGTCATACATGTTACCTGGTGGTTTGTCTGGATGGTAAAGTTACCTGGTGGTTTGTCTGGATGGTAAAGTGTCATATATGTTACCTGGTGGTTTGTCTGGAAGGTAAAGTGTCATATAAGTTACCTGATAGTTTGTCTGGATGGTAAAGTGTCATATATGTTACCTGGTGGTTTGTCTGGATGGTAAAGTGTCATATATGTTACCTGGTGGTTTGTCTGGAAGGTAAAGTGTCATATAAGTTACCTGGTAGTTTGTCTGGATGGTAAAGTTACCTGGTGGTTTGTCTGGAATGTAAAGTGTCATATATGTTACCTGGTGGTTTGTCTTGATGGTAAAGTGTCATATATGTTACCTGGTGGTTTGTCTGGATGGTAAAGTGTCATATATGTTACCTGGTGGTTTGTTTGGATGGTAAAGTGTCATACATGTTACCTGGTGGTTTGTCTGTATGGTAAAGTGTCATATATGTTACCTGGTGGTTTGTCTGGATGGTAAAGTGTCATATATGTTACCTGGTGGTTTGTCTGGATGGTAAAGTGTCATATATGTTACCTGGTGGTTTGTCTGGATGGTAAAGTGTTATATATGTTACCTGGTAGTTTGTCTGGATGGTAAAGCGTCATATATGTTACCCGCTGGTTTGTCTGGATGGTAAAGTGTTATATATGTTACCTGGTAGTTTGTCTGGATGGTAAAGTGTCATATATGTTACCTGGTGGTTTGTCTGGATGGTAAAGTGTCATATATGTTACCTGGTGGTTTGTCTGGATGGTAAAGTGTCATATATGTTACCTGGTGGTTTGTCTGGATGGTAAAGTGTCATATATGTTACCTGGTAGTTTGTCTGGATGGTAAAGTGTTATATATGTTACCTGGTGGTTTGTCTGAATGGTAAAGTTACCTGGTGGTTTGTCTGGATAGTAAAGTGTTATATATGTTACCTGGTAGTTTGACTGGATGGTAAAGTTACCTGGTAGTTTGTCTGGATGGTAAAGTTACCTGGTGGTTTGTCTGGAAGGTAAAGTGTCATATAAGTTACCTGGTAGTTTGTCTGGATGGTAAAGTTACCTGGTAGTTTGTCTGGATGGTAAAGTGTTATATATGTTACCTGTTGGTTTGTCTGGATGTTAAAGTGTCATACATGTTACCTGGTGGTTTGTCTGGATGGTAAAGTGTCATACATGTTACCTGGTGGGTTGTCTGGATGGTAAAGTGTTATATATGTTACCTGGTAGTTTGTCTGGATGGTAAAGTGTCATATAAGTTACCTGGTGGTTTGTCTGGATGGTAAAGTGTCATATATGTTACCTGGTGGTTTGTCTGGATGGTAAAGTGTCATATATGTTACCTGGTAGTTTGTCTGGATGGTAAAGTGTTATATATGTTACCTGGTGGTTTGTCTGGATGGTAAATTGTCATATATGTTACCTGGTAGTTTGTCTGGATGGTAAAGTGTCATACATGTTACCTGGTGCTTTGTCTGGATGGTAAAGTTACCTGGTGGTTTGTCTGGATGGTAAAGTGTCATATAAGTTACCTGGTGGTTTGTCTGGAAGGTAAAGTGTCATATATGTTACCTGGTAGTTTGTCTGGATGGTAAAGTGTCATATATGTTATCTGGTAGTTTGTCTGGATGGTAAAGTGTCATATATGTTACCTGGTAGTTTGTCTGGAGGGTAAATTGTTACATATGTTACCTGGTGGTTTGTCTGGATGGTAAAGTGTCATATATGTTACCTGGTGGTTTGTCTGGAAGGTAAAGTGTCATATATGTTACCTGGTGGTTTGTCTGGATGGTAAAGTGTTATATATGTTACCTCGTAGTCTGTCTGGATGGTAAAGTGTCATATAAGTTACCTGGTGGTTTGTCTGGAAGGTAAAGTGTCATATATGTTACCTAGTGGGCTGTCTGGATGGTAAAGTGTCATATATGTTACCTGGTGGTTTGTCTGGATGGTAAAGTGTCATATATGTTACCTGGTGGTTTGTCTGGATGGTAAAGTGTCATATATGTTACCTGGTGGTTTGTCTGGATGGTAAAGTGTCATATAAGTTACCTGGTGGTTTGTTTGGATGGTAAAGTGTTATATATGTTACCTGGTAGTTTTTCTGGATGGTAAAGTGTCATATATGTTACCTGGTGGTTTGTCTGGATGGTAAAGTGTCATACATTTTACCTGGTGGTTTGTCTGGATGGTAAAGTTACCTGGTGGTTTGTCTGGATGGTAAAGGGTCATATATGTTACCTGGTGGTTTGTCTGGAAGGTAATGTGTCATATAAGTTACCTGATAGTTTGTCTGGATGGTAAAGTGTCATATATGTTACCTGGTGGTTTGTCTGGATGGTAAAGTGTCATATATGTTACCTGGTGGTTTGTCTGGAAGGTAAAGTGTCATATAAGTTACCTGGTAGTTTGTCTGGATGGTAAAGTTACCTGGTGGTTTGTCTGGAAGGTAAAGTGTCATATATGTTACCTGGTGGTTTGTCTGGCTGGTAAAGTGTCATATATGTTACCTGGTGGTTTGTCTGGATGGTAAAGTGTCATATATGTTACCTGGTGGTTTGTTTGGATGGTAAAGTGTCATACATGTTACCTGGTGGTTTGTCTCTATGGTAAAGTGTCATATATGTTACCTGGTGGTTTGTCTGGATGGTAAAGTGTCATATATGTTACCTGCTGGTTTGTCTGGATGGTAAAGTGTCATATATGTTACCTGGTGGTTTGTCTGGATGGTAAAGTGTCATATATGTTACCTGGTGGTTTGTCTGGATGGTAAAGTGTTATATATGTTACCTGGTACTTTGTCTGGATGGTAAAGTGTCATATATGTTACCTGGTGGTTTGTCTGGATGGTAAAGTGTCATATATGTTACCTGGTGGTTTGTCTGGATGGTAAAGTGTCATATATGTTACCTGGTAGTTTGTCTGGATGGTTAAGTTACCTGGTGGTTTGTCTGAATGGTAAAGTGTTATATATATTACCTGGTAGTTTGTCTGGATGGTAAAGTTACCTGGTAGTTTGTCTGGATGGTAAAGTTACCTGGTGGTTTGTCTGGAAGGTAAAGTGTCATATAAGTTACCTGGTAGTTTGTCTGGATGGTAAAGTTACCTGGTAGTTTGTCTGGATGGTAAAGTGTTATATATGTTACCTGGTAGTTTGTCTGGATGGTAAAGTGTCATATAAGTTACCTGGTGGTTCGTCTGGATGGTAAAGTGTCATATATGTTACCTGGTGGTTTGTCTGGATGGTAAAGTGTCATATATGTTACCTGGTGGTTTGTCTGGATGGTAAAGTGTCATATATGTTACCTGGTAGTTTGTCTGGATGATAAAGTGTTATATATGTTACCTGGTGGTTTGTCTGAATGGTAAAGTTACCTGGTGGTTTGTCTGGATGGTAAAGTGTTATATATGTTACCTGGTAGTTTGTCTGGATGGTAAAGTTACCTGGTAGTTTGTCTGGATGGTAAAGTTACCTGGTGGTTTGTCTGGAAGGTAAAGTGTCATATAAGTTACCTGGTAGTTTGTCTGGATGGTAAAGTTACCTGGTAGTTTGTCTGGATGGTAAAGTGTTATATATGTTACCTGTTGGTTTGTCTGGATGTTAAAGTGTCATACATGTTACCTGGTGGTTTGTCTGGATGGTAAAGTGTCATACATGTTACCTGGTGGGTTGTCTGGATGGTAAAGTGTTATATATGTTACCTGGTAGTTTGTCTGGATGGTAAAGTATCATATAAGTTACCTGGTGGTTTGTCTGGATGGTAAAATGTCATATATGTTACCTGGTGGTTTGTCTGGATGGTAAAGTGTCATATATGTTACCTGGTAGTTTGTCTGGATGGTAAAGTGTTATATATGTTACCTGGTGGTTTGTCTGGATGGTAAAGTGTCATATATGTTACCTGGTAGTTTGTCTGGATGGTAAAGTGTCATATATGTTACCTGGTAGTTTGTCTGGATGGTAAAGTGTCATATATGTTACCTGGTAGTTTGTCTGGATGGTAAAGTGTCATATATGTTACCTGGTAGTTTTTCTGGATGGTAAAGTGTCATATATGTTACCTGGTAGTTTGTCTGGATGGTAAAGTGTCATATATGTTACCTGGTGGTTTGTCTGGATGGTAAAGTGTCATATAAGTTACCTGGTGGATTGTTTGGATGGTAAAGTGTTATATATGTTACCTGGTAGTTTTTCTGGATGGTAAAGTGTCATATATGTTACCTGGTAGTTTGTCTGGATGGTAAAGTGTCATACATGTTACCTGGTGGTTTGTCTGGATGGTAAAGTTACCTGGTGGTTTGTCTGGATGGTAAAGTGTCATATATGTTACCTGGTGGTTTGTCTGGAAGGTAAAGTGTCATATAAGTTACCTGATAGTTTGTCTGGATGGTAAAGTGTCATATATGTTACCTGGTGGTTTGTCTGGATGGTAAAGTGTCATATATGTTACCTGGTGGTTTGTCTGGAAGGTAAAGTGTCATATAAGTTACCTGGTAGTTTGTCTGGATGGTAAAGTTACCTGGTGGTTTGTCTGGAATGTAAAGTGTCATATATGTTACCTGGTGGTTTGTCTGGATGGTAAAGTGTCATATATGTTACCTGGTGGTTTGTCTGGATGGTAAAGTGTCATATATGTTACCTGGTGGTTTGTTTGGATGGTAAAGTGTCATACATGTTACCTGGTGGTTTGTCTGTATGGTAAAGTGTCATATATGTTACCTGGTGGTTTGTCTGGATGGTAAAGTGTCATATATGTTACCTGGTGGTTTGTCTGGGTGGTAAAGTGTCATATATGTTACCTGGTGGTTTGTCTGGATGGTAAAGTGTCATATATGTTACCTGGTGGTTTGTCTGGATGGTAAAGTGTCATATATGTTACCTGGTGGTTTGTCTGGATGGTAAAGTGTCATATATGTTACCTGGTAGTTTGTCTGGATGGTTAAGTTACCTGGTGGTTTGTCTGAATGGTAAAGTGTTATATATGTTACTTGGTAGTTTGTCTGGATGGTAAAGTTACCTGGTAGTTTGTCTGGATGGTAAAGTTACCTGGTGGTTTGTCTGGAAGGTAAAGTGTCATATAAGTTACCTGGTAGTTTGTCTGGATGGTAAAGTTACCTGGTAGTTTGTCTGGATGGTAAAGTGTTATATATGTTACCTGGTAGTTTGTCTGGATGGTAAAGTGTCATATAAGTTACCTGGTGGTTTGTCTGGATGGTAAAGTGTCATATATGTTACCTGGTGGTTTGTCTGGATGGTAAAGTGTCATATATGTTACCTGGTGGTTTGTCTGGATGGTAAAGTGTCATATATGTTACCTGGTAGTTTGTCTGGATGATAAAGTGTTATATATGTTACCTGGTGGTTTGTCTGAATGGTAAAGTTACCTGGTGGTTTGTCTGGATGGTAAAGTGTTATATATGTTACCTGGTAGTTTGTCTGGATGGTAAAGTTACCTGGTAGTTTGTCTGGATGGTAAAGTTACCTGGTGGTTTGTCTGGAAGGTAAAGTGTCATATAAGTTACCTGGTAGTTTGTCTGGATGGTAAAGTTACCTGGTAGTTTGTCTGGATGGTAAAGTGTTATATATGTTACCTGTTGGTTTGTCTGGATGTTAAAGTGTCATACATGTTACCTGGTGGTTTGTCTGGATGGTAAAGTGTCATACATGTTACCTGGTGGGTTGTCTGGATGGTAAAGTGTTATATATGTTACCTGGTAGTTTGTCTGGATGGTAAAGTATCATATAAGTTACCTGGTGGTTTGTCTGGATGGTAAAGTGTCATATATGTTACCTGGTGGTTTGTCTGGATGGTAAAGTGTCATATATGTTACCTGGTAGTTTGTCTGGATGGTAAAGTGTTATATATGTTACCTGGTGGTTTGTCTGGATGGTAAAGTGTCATATATGTTACCTGGTAGTTTGTCTGGATGGTAAAGTGTCATATATGTTACCTGGTAGTTTGTCTGGATGGTAAAGTGTCATATATGTTACCTGGTAGTTTGTCTGGATGGTAAAGTGTCATATATGTTACCTGGTAGTTTTTCTGGATGGTAAAGTGTCATATATGTTACCTGGTAGTTTGTCTGGATGGTAAAGTGTCATATATGTTACCTGGTGGTTTGTCTGGATGGTAAAGTGTCATATAAGTTACCTGGTGGATTGTTTGGATGGTAAAGTGTTATATATGTTACCTGGTAGTTTTTCTGGATGGTAAAGTGTCATATATGTTACCTGGTAGTTTGTCTGGATGGTAAAGTGTCATACATGTTACCTGGTGGTTTGTCTGGATGGTAAAGTTACCTGGTGGTTTGTCTGGATGGTAAAGTGTCATATATGTTACCTGGTGGTTTGTCTGGAAGGTAAAGTGTCATATAAGTTACCTGATAGTTTGTCTGGATGGTAAAGTGTCATATATGTTACCTGGTAGTTTGTCTGGATGGTAAAGTGTCATATATGTTACCTGGTGGTTTGTCTGGAAGGTAAAGTGTCATATAAGTTACCTGGTAGTTTGTCTGGATGGTAAAGTTACCTGGTGGTTTGTCTGGAATGTAAAGTGTCATATATGTTACCTGGTGGTTTGTCTGGATGGTAAAGTGTCATATATGTTACCTGGTGGTTTGTCTGGATGGTAAAGTGTCATATATATTACCTGGTGGTTTGTTTGGATGGTAAAGTGTCATACATGTTACCTGGTGGTTTGTCTGTATGGTAAAGTGTCATATATGTTACCTGGTGGTTTGTCTGGATGGTAAAGTGTCATATATGTTACCTGGTGGTTTGTCTGGATGGTAAAGTGTCATATATGTTACCTGGTGGTTTGTCTGGATGGTAAAGTGTTATATATGTTACCTGGTAGTTTGTCTGGATGGTAAAGTGTCATATATGTTACCCGGTGGTTTGTCTGGATGGTAAAGTGTTATATATGTTACCTGGTAGTTTGTCTGGATGGTAAAGTGTCATATATGTTACCTGGTGGTTTGTCTGGATGGTAAAGTGTCATATATGTTACCTGGTGGTTTGTCTGGATGGTAAAGTGTCATATATGTTACCTGGTGGTTTGTCTGGATGGTAAAGTGTCATATATGTTACCTGGTAGTTTGTCTGGATGGTTAAGTTACCTGGTGGTTTGTCTGGATGGTAAAGTGTCATATATGTTACCTGGTGGTTTGTCTGGATGGTAAAGTGTCATATATGTTACCTGGTAGTTTGTCTGGATGGTAAAGTGTTATATATGTTACCTGGTGGTTTGTCTGAATGGTAAAGTTACCTGGTGGTTTGTCTGGATGGTAAAGTGTTATATATGTTACCTGGTAGTTTGTCTGGATGGTAAAGTTACCTGGTAGTTTGTCTGGATGGTAAAGTTACCTGGTGGTTTGTCTGGAAGGTAAAGTGTCATATAAGTTACCTGGTAGTTTGTCTGGATGGTAAAGTTACCTGGTAGTTTGTCTGGATGGTAAAGTGTCATATATGTTACCTGGTGGTTTGTCTGGATGGTAAAGTGTCATATATGTTACCTGGTAGTTTGTCTGGATGGTAAAGTGTTATATATGTTACCTGGTAGTTTGTCTGGATGGTAAAGTTACCTGGTAGTTTGTCTGGATGGTAAAGTTACCTGGTGGTTTGTCTGGAAGGTAAAGTGTCATATAAGTTACCTGGTGGTTTGTCTGGATGGTAAAGTGTCATATATGTTACCTGGTGGTTTGTCTGGATGGTAAAGTGTCATATATGTTACCTGGTAGTTTGTCTGGATGGTAAAGTGTTATATATGTTACCTGGTGGTTTGTCTGGATGGTAAATTGTCATATATGTTACCTGGTAGTTTGTCTGGATGGTAAAGTGTCATACATGTTACCTGGTGCTTTGTCTGGATGGTAAAGTGTTATATATGTTACCTCGTAGTCTGTCTGGATGGTAAAGTGTCATATAAGTTACCTGGTGGTTTGTCTGGAAGGTAAAGTGTCATATATGTTACCTAGTGGGCTGTCTGGATGGTAAAGTGTCATATATGTTACCTGGTGGTTTGTCTGGATGGTAAAGTGTCATATATGTTACCTGGTGGTTTGTCTGGATGGTAAAGTGTCATATATGTTACCTGGTGGTTTGTCTGGATGGTAAAGTGTCATATAAGTTACCTGGTGGTTTGTTTGGATGGTAAAGTGTTATATATGTTACCTGGTAGTTTTTCTGGATGGTAAAGTGTCATATATGTTACCTGGTGGTTTGTCTGGATGGTAAAGTGTCATACATTTTACCTGGTGGTTTGTCTGGATGGTAAAGTTACCTGGTGGTTTGTGTGGATGGTAAAGGGTCATATATGTTACCTTGCGGTTTGTCTGGAAGGTAATGTGTCATATAAGTTACCTGATAGTTTGTCTGGATGGTAAAGTGTCATATATGTTACCTGGTGGTTTGTCTGGATGGTAAAGTGTCATATATATTACCTGGTGGTTTGTCTGGAAGGTAAAGTGTCATATAAGTTACCTGGTAGTTTGTCTGGATGGTAAAGTTACCTGGTGGTTTGTCTGGAAGGTAAAGTGTCATATATATTACCTGGTGGTTTGTCTGGCTGGTAAAGTGTCATACATGTTACCTGGTGGTTTGTCTGTATGGTAAATTGTCATATATGTTACCTGGTGGTTTGTCTGGATGGTAAAGTGTCATATATGTTACCTGGTGGTTTGTCTGGATGGTAAAGTGTCATATATGTTACCTGGTGGTTTGTCTGGATGGTAAAGTGTCATATATGTTACCTGGTGGTTTGTCTGGATGGTAAAGTGTTATATATGTTACCTGGTAGTTTGTCTGGATGGTAAAGTGTCATATATGTTACCTGGTGGTTTGTCTGGATGGTAAAGTGTTATATATGTTACCTGGTGGTTTGTCTGGATGGTAAAGTGTTATATATGTTACCTGGTAGTTGGTCTGGATGGTAAAGTGTCATATAAGTTACCTGGTGGTTTGTCTGGATGGTAAAGTGTCATATATGTTACCTGGTGGTTTGTCTGGATGGTAAAGTGTCATATATGTTACCTGGTGGTTTGTCTGGATGGTAAAGTGTCATATATGTTACCTGGTGGTTCGTCTGGATTGTAAAGTGTCATATATGTTACCTGGTAGTTTGTCTGGATGGTTAAGTTACCTGGTGGTTTGTCTGAATGGTAAAGTGTTATATATGTTACCTGGTAGTTTGTCTGGATGGTAAAGTTACCTGGTAGTTTGTCTGGATGGTAAAGTTACCTGGTGGTTTGTCTGGAAGGTAAAGTGTCATATAAGTTACCTGGTAGTTTGTCTGGATGGTAAAGTTACCTGGTAGTTTGTCTGGATGGTAAAGTGTTATATACGTTACCTGGTAGTTTGTCTGGATGGTAAAGTGTCATATAAGTTACCTGGTGGATTGTCTGGATGGTAAAGTGTCATATATGTTACCTGGTGGTTTGTCTGGATGGTAAAGTGTCATATATGTTACCTGGTGGTTTGTCTGGATGGTAAAGTGTCATATATGTTACCTGGTAGTTTGTCTGGATGATAAAGTGTTATATATGTTACCTGGTGGTTTGTCTGAATGGTAAAGTTACCTGGTGGTTTGTCTGGATGGTAAAGTGTTATATATCTTACCTGTTAGTTTGTCTGGATGGTAAAGTTACCTGGTAGTTTGTCTGGATGGTAAAGTTACCTGGTGGTTTGTCTGGAAGGTAAAGTGTCATATAAGTTACCTGGTAGTTTGTCTGGATGGTAAAGTTACCTGGTAGTTTGTCTGGATGGTAAAGTGTTATATATGTTACCTGTTGGTTTGTCTGGATGTTAAAGTGTCATACATGTTACCTGGTGGTTTGTCTGGATGGTAAAGTGTCATACATTTTACCTGGTGGGTTGTCTGGATGGTAAAGTGTTATATATGTTACCTGGTAGTTTGTCTGGATGGTAAAGTGTCATATAAGTTACCTGGTGGTTTGTCTGGATGGTAAAGTGTCATATATGTTACCTGGTGGTTTGTCTGGATGGTAAAGTGTCATATATGTTACCTGGTAGTTTGTCTGGATGGTAAAGTGTTATATATGTTACCTGGTGGTTTGTCTGGATGGTAAAGTGTCATATATGTTACCTGGTAGTTTGTCTGGATGGTAAAGTGTCATATATGTTACCTGGTAGTTTGTCTGGATGGTAAAGTGTCATATATGTTACCTGGTAGTTTGTCTGGATGGTAAAGTGTCATATATGTTACCTGGTAGTTTTTCTGGATGGTAAAGTGTCATATATGTTACCTGGTGGTTTGTCTGGATGGTAAAGTGTCATATATGTTACCTGGTGGTTCGTCTGGATGGTAAAGTGTCATATATGTTACCTGGTAGTTTGTCTGGATGGTTAAGTTACCTGGTGGTTTGTCTGAATGGTAAAGTGTTATATATGTTACCTGGTAGTTTGTCTGGATGGTAAAGTTACCTGGTAGTTTGTCTGGATGGTAAAGTTACCTGGTGGTTTGTCTGGAAGGTAAAGTGTCATATAAGTTACCTGGTAGTTTGTCTGGATGGTAAAGTTACCTGGTAGTTTGTCTGGATGGTAAAGTGTTATATATGTTACCTGGTAGTTTGTCTGGATGGTAAAGTGTCATATAAGTTACCTGGTGGTTTGTCTGGATGGTAAAGTGTCATATATGTTACCTGGTGGTTTGTCTGGATGGTAAAGTGTCATATATGTTACCTGGTGGTTTGTCTGGATGGTAAAGTGTCATATATGTTACCTGGTAGTTTGTCTGGATGATAAAGTGTTATATATGTTACCTGGTGGTTTGTCTGAATGGTAAAGTTACCTGGTGGTTTGTCTGGATGGTAAAGTGTTATATATGTTACCTGGTAGTTTGTCTGGATGGTAAAGTTACATGGTAGTTTGTCTGGATGGTAAAGTTACCTGGTGGTTTGTCTGGAAGGTAAAGTGTCATATAAGTTACCTGGTAGTTTGTCTGGATGGTAAAGTTACCTGGTAGTTTGTCTGGATGGTAAAGTGTTATATATGTTACCTGTTGGTTTGTCTGGATGTTAAAGTGTCATACATGTTACCTGGTGGTTTGTCTGGATGGTAAAGTGTCATACATGTTACCTGGTGGGTTGTCTGGATGGTAAAGTGTTATATATGTTACCTGGTAGTTTGTCTGGATGGTAAAGTGTCATATAAGTTATCTGGTGGTTTGTCTGGATGGTAAAGTGTCATATATGTTACCTGGTGGTTTGTCTGGATGGTAAAGTGTCATATATGTTACCTGGTAGTTTGTCTGGATGGTAAAGTGTTATATATGTTACCTGGTGGTTTGTCTGGATGGTAAAGTGTCATATATGTTACCTGGTAGTTTGTCTGGATGGTAAAGTGTCATATATGTTACCTGGTAGTTTGTCTGGATGGTAAAGTGTCATATATGTTACCTGGTGGTTTGTCTGAATGGTAAAGTGTTATATATGTTACTTGGTAGTTTGTCTGGATGGTAAAGTTACCTGGTAGTTTGTCTGGATGGTAAAGTTACCTGTTGGTTTGTCTGGAAGGTAAAGTGTTATATAAGTTACCTGGTAGTTTGTCTGGATGGTAAAGTTACCTGGTAGTTTGTCTGGATGGTAAAGTTACCTGGTAGTTTGTCTGGATGGTAAAGTGTTATATATGTTACCTGGTAGTTTGTCTGGATGGTAAAGTGTCATATAAGTTACCTGGTGGTTTGTCTGGATGGTAAAGTGTCATATATGTTACCTGGTGGTTTGTCTGGATGGTAAAGTGTCATATATGTTACCTGGTGGTTTGTCTGGATGGTAAAGTGTCATATATGTTACCTGGTAGTTTGTCTGGATGATAAAGTGTTATATATGTTACCTGGTGGTTTGTCTGAATGGTAAAGTTACCTGGTGGTTTGTCTGGATGGTAAAGTGTTATATATGTTACCTGGTAGTTTGTCTGGATGGTAAAGTTACCTGGTAGTTTGTCTGGATGGTAAAGTTACCTGGTGGTTTGTCTGGAAGGTAAAGTGTCATATAAGTTACCTGGTAGTTTGTCTGGATGGTAAAGTTACCTGGTAGTTTGTCTGGATGGTAAAGTGTTATATATGTTACCTGTTGGTTTGTCTGGATGTTAAAGTGTCATACATGTTACCTGGTGGTTTGTCTGGATGGTAAAGTGTCATACATGTTACCTGGTGGGTTGTCTGGATGGTAAAGTGTTATATATGTTACCTGGTAGTTTGTCTGGATGGTAAAGTATCATATAAGTTACCTGGTGGTTTGTCTGGATGGTAAAGTGTCATATATGTTACCTGGTGGTTTGTCTGGATGGTAAAGTGTCATATATGTTACCTGGTAGTTTGTCTGGATGGTAAAGTGTTATATATGTTACCTGGTGGTTTGTCTGGATGGTAAAGTGTCATATATGTTACCTGGTAGTTTGTCTGGATGGTAAAGTGTCATATATGTTACCTGGTAGTTTGTCTGGATGGTAAAGTGTCATATATGTTACCTGGTAGTTTGTCTGGATGGTAAAGTGTCATATATGTTACCTGGTAGTTTTTCTGGATGGTAAAGTGTCATATATGTTACCTGGTAGTTTGTCTGGATGGTAAAGTGTCATATATGTTACCTGGTGGTTTGTCTGGATGGTAAAGTGTCATATAAGTTACCTGGTGGATTGTTTGGATGGTAAAGTGTTATATATGTTACCTGGTAGTTTTTCTGGATGGTAAAGTGTCATATATGTTACCTGGTAGTTTGTCTGGATGGTAAAGTGTCATACATGTTACCTGGTGGTTTGTCTGGATGGTAACGTTACCTGGTGGTTTGTCTGGATGGTAAAGTGTCATATATGTTACCTGGTGGTTTGTCTGGAAGGTAAAGTGTCATATAAGTTACCTGATAGTTTGTCTGGATGGTAAAGTGTCTTATATGTTACCTGGTAGTTTGTCTGGATGGTAAAGTGTCATATATGTTACCTGGTGGTTTGTCTGGAAGGTAAAGTGTCATATAAGTTACCTGGTAGTTTGTCTGGATGGTAAAGTTACCTGGTGGTTTGTCTGGAATGTAAAGTGTCATATATGTTACCTGGTGGTTTGTCTGGATGGTAAAGTGTCATATATGTTACCTGGTGGTTTGTCTGGATGGTAAAGTGTCATATATGTTACCTGGTGGTTTGTTTGGATGGTAAAGTGTCATACATGTTACCTGGTGGTTTGTCTGTATGGTAAAGTGTCATATATGTTACCTGGTGGTTTGTCTGGATGGTAAAGTGTCATATATGTTACCTGGTGGTTTGTCTGGATGGTAAAGTGTCATATATGTTACCTGGTGGTTTGTCTGGATGGTAAAGTGTTATATATGTTACCTGGTAGTTTGTCTGGATGGTAAAGTGTCATATATGTTACCCGGTGGTTTGTCTGGATGGTAAAGTGTTATATATGTTACCTGGTAGTTTGTCTGGATGGTAAAGTGTCATATATGTTACCTGGTGGTTTGTCTGGATGGTAAAGTGTCATATATGTTACCTGGTGGTTTGTCTGGATGGTAAAGTGTCATATATGTTACCTGGTGGTTTGTCTGGATGGTAAAGTGTCATATATGTTACCTGGTAGTTTGTCTGGATGGTTAAGTTACCTGGTGGTTTGTCTGGATGGTAAAGTGTCATATATGTTACCTGGTGGTTTGTCTGGATGGTAAAGTGTCATATATGTTACCTGGTAGTTTGTCTGGATGGTAAAGTGTTATATATGTTACCTGGTGGTTTGTCTGAATGGTAAAGTTACCTGGTGGTTTGTCTGGATGGTAAAGTGTTATATATGTTACCTGGTAGTTTGTCTGGATGGTAAAGTTACCTGGTAGTTTGTCTGGATGGTAAAGTTACCTGGTGGTTTGTCTGGAAGGTAAAGTGTCATATAAGTTACCTGGTAGTTTGTCTGGATGGTAAAGTTACCTGGTAGTTTGTCTGGATGGTAAAGTGTTATATATGTTACCTGTTGGTTTGTCTGGATGTTAAAGTGTCATACATGTTACCTGGTGGTTTGTCTGGATGGTAAAGTGTCATACATGTTACCTGGTGGGTTGTCTGGATGGTAAAGTGTTATATATGTTACCTGGTAGTTTGTCTGGATGGTAAAGTGTCATATAAGTTACCTGGTGGTTTGTCTGGATGGTAAAGTGTCATATATGTTACCTGGTGGTTTGTCTGGATGGTAAAGTGTCATATATGTTACCTGGTAGTTTGTCTGGATGGTAAAGTGTTATATATGTTACCTGGTGGTTTGTCTGGATGGTAAATTGTCATATATGTTACCTGGTAGTTTGTCTGGATGGTAAAGTGTCATACATGTTACCTGGTGCTTTGTCTGGATGGTAAAGTGTTATATATGTTACCTCGTAGTCTGTCTGGATGGTAAAGTGTCATATAAGTTACCTGGTGGTTTGTCTGGAAGGTAAAGTGTCATATATGTTACCTAGTGGGCTGTCTGGATGGTAAAGTGTCATATATGTTACCTGGTGGTTTGTCTGGATGGTAAAGTGTCATATATGTTACCTGGTGGTTTGTCTGGATGGTAAAGTGTCATATATGTTACCTGGTGGTTTGTCTGGATGGTAAAGTGTCATATAAGTTACCTGGTGGTTTGTTTGGATGGTAAAGTGTTATATATGTTACCTGGTAGTTTTTCTGGATGGTAAAGTGTCATATATGTTACCTGGTGGTTTGTCTGGATGGTAAAGTGTCATACATTTTACCTGGTGGTTTGTCTGGATGGTAAAGTTACCTGGTGGTTTGTCTGGATGGTAAAGGGTCATATATGTTACCTTGCGGTTTGTCTGGAAGGTAATGTGTCATATAAGTTACCTGATAGTTTGTCTGGATGGTAAAGTGTCATATATGTTACCTGGTGGTTTGTCTGGATGGTAAAGTGTCATATATATTACCTGGTGGTTTGTCTGGAAGGTAAAGTGTCATATAAGTTACCTGGTAGTTTGTCTGGATGGTAAAGTTACCTGGTGGTTTGTCTGGAAGGTAAAGTGTCATATATATTACCTGGTGGTTTGTCTGGCTGGTAAAGTGTCATATATGTTACCTGGTGGTTTGTCTGGATGGTAAAGTGTCATATATGTTACCTGGTGGTTTGTTTGGATGGTAAAGTGTCATACATGTTACCTGGTGGTTTGTCTGTATGGTAAAGTGTCATATATGTTACCTGGTGGTTTGTCTGGATGGTAAAGTGTCATATATGTTACCTGGTGGTTTGTCTGGATGGTAAAGTGTCATATATGTTACCTGGTGGTTTGTCTGGATGGTAAAGTGTCATATATGTTACCTGGTGGTTTGTCTGGATGGTAAAGTGTTATATATGTTACCTGGTAGTTTGTCTGGATGGTAAAGTGTCATATATGTTACCTGGTGGTTTGTCTGGATGGTAAAGTGTTATATATGTTACCTGGTGGTTTGTCTGGATGGTAAAGTGTTATATATGTTACCTGGTAGTTGGTCTGGATGGTAAAGTGTCATATAAGTTACCTGGTGGTTTGTCTGGATGGTAAAGTGTCATATATGTTACCTGGTGGTTTGTCTGGATGGTAAAGTGTCATATATGTTACCTGGTGGTTTGTCTGGATGGTAAAGTGTCATATATGTTACCTGGTGGTTCGTCTGGATGGTAAAGTGTCATATATGTTACCTGGTAGTTTGTCTGGATGGTTAAGTTACCTGGTGGTTTGTCTGAATGGTAATGTGTTATATATGTTACCTGGTAGTTTGTCTGGATGGTAAAGTTACCTGGTAGTTTGTCTGGATGGTAAAGTTACCTGGTGGTTTGTCTGGAAGGTAAAGTGTCATATAAGTTACCTGGTAGTTTGTCTGGATGGTAAAGTTACCTGGTAGTTTGTCTGGATGGTAAAGTGTTATATATGTTACCTGGTAGTTTGTCTGGATGGTAAAGTGTCATATAAGTTACCTGGTGGTTTGTCTGGATGGTAAAGTGTCATATATGTTACCTGGTGGTTTGTCTGGATGGTAAAGTGTCATATATGTTACCTGGTGGTTTGTCTGGATGGTAAAGTGTCATATATGTTACCTGGTAGTTTGTCTGGATGATAAAGTGTTATATATGTTACCTGGTGGTTTGTCTGAATGGTAAAGTTACCTGGTGGTTTGTCTGGATGGTAAAGTGTTATATATGTTACCTGTTAGTTTGTCTGGATGGTAAAGTTACCTGGTAGTTTGTCTGGATGGTAAAGTTACCTGGTGGTTTGTCTGGAAGGTAAAGTGTCATATAAGTTACCTGGTAGTTTGTCTGGATGGTAAAGTTACCTGGTAGTTTGTCTGGATGGTAAAGTGTTATATATGTTACCTGTTGGTTTGTCTGGATGTTAAAGTGTCATACATGTTACCTGGTGGTTTGTCTGGATGGTAAAGTGTCATACATTTTACCTGGTGGGTTGTCTGGATGGTAAAGTGTTATATATGTTACCTGGTAGTTTGTCTGGATGGTAAAGTGTCATATAAGTTACCTGGTGGTTTGTCTGGATGGTAAAGTGTCATATATGTTACCTGGTGGTTTGTCTGGATGGTAAAGTGTCATATATGTTACCTGGTAGTTTGTCTGGATGGTAAAGTGTTATATATGTTACCTGGTGGTTTGTCTGGATGGTAAAGTGTCATATATGTTACCTGGTTAGTTTGTCTGGATGGTAAAGTGTCATATATGTTACCTGGTAGTTTGTCTGGATGGTAAAGTGTCATATATGTTACCTGGTAGTTTGTCTGGATGGTAAAGTGTCATATATGTTACCTGGTAGTTTTTCTGGATGGTAAAGTGTCATATATGTTACCTGGTGGTTTGTCTGGATGGTAAAGTGTCATATATGTTACCTGGTGGTTCGTCTGGATGGTAAAGTGTCATATATGTTACCTGGTAGTTTGTCTGGATGGTTAAGTTACCTGGTGGTTTGTCTGAATGGTAAAGTGTTATATATGTTACCTGGTAGTTTGTCTGGATGGTAAAGTTACCTGGTAGTTTGTCTGGATGGTAAAGTTACCTGGTGGTTTGTCTGGAAGGTAAAGTGTCATATAAGTTACCTGGTAGTTTGTCTGGATGGTAAAGTTACCTGGTAGTTTGTCTGGATGGTAAAGTGTTATATATGTTACCTGGTAGTTTGTCTGGATGGTAAAGTGTCATATAAGTTACCTGGTGGTTTGTCTGGATGGTAAAGTGTCATATATGTTACCTGGTGGTTTGTCTGGATGGTAAAGTGTCATATATGTTACCTGGTGGTTTGTCTGGATGGTAAAGTGTCATATATGTTACCTGGTAGTTTGTCTGGATGATAAAGTGTTATATATGTTACCTGGTGGTTTGTCTGAATGGTAAAGTTACCTGGTGGTTTGTCTGGATGGTAAAGTGTTATATATGTTACCTGGTAGTTTGTCTGGATGGTAAAGTTACATGGTAGTTTGTCTGGATGGTAAAGTTACCTGGTGGTTTGTCTGGAAGGTAAAGTGTCATATAAGTTACCTGGTAGTTTGTCTGGATGGTAAAGTTACCTGGTAGTTTGTCTGGATGGTAAAGTGTTATATATGTTACCTGTTGGTTTGTCTGGATGTTAAAGTGTCATACATGTTACCTGGTGGTTTGTCTGGATGGTAAAGTGTCATACATGTTACCTGGTGGGTTGTCTGGATGGTAAAGTGTTATATATGTTACCTGGTAGTTTGTCTGGATGGTAAAGTGTCATATAAGTTATCTGGTGGTTTGTCTGGATGGTAAAGTGTCATATATGTTACCTGGTGGTTTGTCTGGATGGTAAAGTGTCATATATGTTACCTGGTAGTTTGTCTGGATGGTAAAGTGTTATATATGTTACCTGGTGGTTTGTCTGGATGGTAAAGTGTCATATATGTTACCTGGTAGTTTGTCTGGATGGTAAAGTGTCATATATGTTACCTGGTAGTTTGTCTGGATGGTAAAGTGTCATATATGTTACCTGGTAGTTTGTCTGGATGGTAAAGTGTCATATATGTTACCTGGTAGTTTTTCTGGATGGTAAAGTGTCGTATATGTTACCTGGTAGTTTGTCTGGATGGTAAAGTGTCATATATGTTACCTGGTGGTTTGTCTGGATGGTAAAGTGTCATATAAGTTACCTGGTGGATTGTTTGGATGGTAAAGTGTTCTATATGTTACCTGGTAGTTTTTCTGGATGGTAAAGTGTCATATATGTTACCTGGTAGTTTGTCTGGATGGTAAAGTGTCATACATGTTACCTGGTGGTTTGTCTGGATGGTAAAGTTACCTGGTGGTTTGTCTGGATGGTAAAGTGTCATATATGTTACCTGGTGGTTTGTCTGGAAGGTAAAGTGTCATATAAGTTACCTGATAGTTTGTCTGGATGGTAAAGTGTCATATATGTTACCTGGTGGTTTGTCTGGATGGTAAAGTGTCATATATGTTACCTGGTGGTTTGTCTGGAAGGTAAAGTGTCATATAAGTTACCTGGTAGTTTGTCTGGATGGTAAAGTTACCTGGTGGTTTGTCTGGAATGTAAAGTGTCATATATGTTACCTGGTGGTTTGTCTTGATGGTAAAGTGTCATATATGTTACCTGGTGGTTTGTCTGGATGGTAAAGTGTCATATATGTTACCTGGTGGTTTGTTTGGATGGTAAAGTGTCATACATGTTACCTGGTGGTTTGTCTGTATGGTAAAGTGTCATATATGTTACCTGGTGGTTTGTCTGGATGGTAAAGTGTCATATATGTTACCTGGTGGTTTGTCTGGATGGTAAAGTGTCATATATGTTACCTGGTGGTTTGTCTGGATGGTAAAGTGTTATATATGTTACCTGGTAGTTTGTCTGGATGGTAAAGCGTCATATATGTTACCCGCTGGTTTGTCTGGATGGTAAAGTGTTATATATGTTACCTGGTAGTTTGTCTGGATGGTAAAGTGTCATATATGTTACCTGGTGGTTTGTCTGGATGGTAAAGTGTCATATATGTTACCTGGTGGTTTGTCTGGATGGTAAAGTGTCATATATGTTACCTGGTGGTTTGTCTGGATGGTAAAGTGTCATATATGTTACCTGGTAGTTTGTCTGGATGGTAAAGTGTTATATATGTTACCTGGTGGTTTGTCTGAATGGTAAAGTTACCTGGTGGTTTGTCTGGATAGTAAAGTGTTATATATGTTACCTGGTAGTTTGACTGGATGGTAAAGTTACCTGGTAGTTTGTCTGGATGGTAAAGTTACCTGGTGGTTTGTCTGGAAGGTAAAGTGTCATATAAGTTACCTGGTAGTTTGTCTGGATGGTAAAGTTACCTGGTAATTTGTCTGGATGGTAAAGTGTTATATATGTTACCTGTTGGTTTTTCTGGATGTTAAAGTGTCATACATGTTACCTGGTGGTTTGTCTGGATGGTAAAGTGTCATACATGTTACCTGGTGGGTTGTCTGGATGGTAAAGTGTTATATATGTTACCTGGTAGTTTGTCTGGATGGTAAAGTGTCATATAAGTTACCTGGTGGTTTGTCTGGATGGTAAAGTGTCATATATGTTACCTGGTGGTTTGTCTGGATGGTAAAGTGTCATATATGTTACCTGGTAGTTTGTCTGGATGGTAAAGTGTTATATATGTTACCTGGTGGTTTGTCTGGATGGTAAATTGTCATATATGTTACCTGGTAGTTTGTCTGGATGGTAAAGTGTCATACATGTTACCTGGTGCTTTGTCTGGATGGTAAAGTTACCTGGTGGTTTGTCTGGATGGTAAAGTGTCATATATGTTACCTGGTGGTTTGTCTGGAAGGTAAAGTGTCATATAAGTTACCTGATAGTTTGTCTGGATGGTAAAGTGTCATATATGTTACCTGGTGGTTTGTCTGGATGGTAAGGTGTCATATATGTTACCTGGTGGTTTGTCTGGAAGGTAAAGTGTCATATAAGTTACCTGGTAGTATGTCTGGATGGTAAAGTTACCTGGTGGTTTGTCTGGAATGTAAAGTGTCATATATGTTACCTGGTGGTTTGTCTGGATGGTAAAGTGTCATATATGTTACCTGGTGGTTTGTCTGGATGGTAAAGTGTCATATATGTTACCTGGTGGTTTGTTTGGATGGTAAAGTGTCATACATGTTACCTGGTGGTTTGTCTGTATGGTAAAGTGTCATATATGTTACCTGGTGGTTTGTCTGGATGGTAAAGTGTTATATATGTTACCTGGTAGTTTGTCTGGATGGTAAAGTGTCATATATGTTACCCGTTGGTTTGTCTGGATGGTAAAGTGTTATATATGTTACCTGGTAGTTTGTCTGGATGGTAAAGTGTCATATATGTTACCTGGTGGTTTGTCTGGATGGTAAAGTGTCATATATGTTACCTGGTGGTTTGTCTGGATGGTAAAGTGTCATATATGTTACCTGGTGGTTTGTCTGGATGGTAAAGTGTCATATATGTTACCTGGTAGTTTGTCTGGATGGTTAAGTTACCTGGTGGTTTGTCTGGATGGTAAAGTGTCATATATGTTACCTGGTGGTTTGTCTGGATGGTAAAGTGTCATATATGTTACCTGGTAGTTTGTCTGGATGGTAAAGTGTTATATATGTTACCTTGTGGTTTGTCTGGATGGTAAAGTTACCTGCTGGTTTGTCTGGATGGTAAAGTGTTATATATGTTACCTGGTAGTTTGTCTGGATGGTAAAGTTACCTGGTAGTTTGTCTGGATGGTAAAGTTACCTGGTGGTTTGTCTGGAAGGTAAAGTGTCATATATGTTACCTGGTAGTTTGTCTGGATGGTAAATTTACCTGGTAGTTTGTCTGGATGGTAAAGTTACCTGGTGGTTTGTCTGGATGGTAAAGTGTTATATATGTTACCTGGTAGTTTGTCTGGATGGTAAAGTGTTATATATGTTACCTGTTGGTTTGTCTGGATGTTAAAGTGTCATACATGTTACCTGGTGGTTTGTCTGGATGGTAAAGTGTCATACATGTTACCTGGTGGCTTGTCTGGATGGTAAAGTTTTATATATGTTACCTGGTGGTTTGTCTGGATGGTAAAGTGTCATATATGTTACCTGGTGGTTTGTCTGGATGGTAAAGTGTCATATATGTTACCTGGTGGTTTGTCTGGATGGTAAAGTGTCATATATGTTACCCGGTGGTTTGTCTGGATGGTAAAGGGTCATATATGTTACCTGGTAGTTTGTCTGGATGGTAAAGTGTTATATATTTTACCTGGTGGTTTGTCTGGTTGGTAAAGTGTCATATATGTTACCTGGTAGTTTGTCTGGATGGTAAAGTGTCATATATGTTACCTGGTAGTTTGTCTGGATGGTAAAGTGTCATATATGTTACCTGGTAGTTTATCTGGATGGTAAAGTGTCATATATGTTAACTGGTAGTTTGTCTGGATGGTAAAATGTCATATATGTTACCTGGTAGTTTGTCTGGATGGTAAAGTGTCATATATGTTACCTGGTAGTTTGTCTGGATGGTAAAGTGTTACATATGTTACCTGGTGGTTTGTCTGGATGGTAATGTGTCATTTATGTTACCTGGTGGTTTGTCTGGATGGTAAAGTTACCTGGTAGTTTGTCTGGATGGTAAAGTGTCATATATGTTACCTGGTAGTTTGTCTGGATGGTAAAGTGTCATATATGTTATCTGGTAGTTTGTCTGGATGGTAAAGTGTCATATATGTTACCTGGTAGTTTGTCTGGATGATAAAGAGTCATATATGTTACCTGGTAGTTTATCTGGATGGTAAAGTGTTATATATGTTACCTAGTGGTTTGTCTGGATGGTAAAGTTACCTGGTAGTTTGTCTGGATGTTAAAGTGTCATATAAGTTACCTCGTAGTTTGTCTGGATGGTAAAGTGTCATATATGTTACCTGGTGGTTTGTCTGGAAGGTAAAGTGTCATATATGTTACCTGGTGGTTTGTCTGGATGGTAAAGTGTTATATATGTTACCTCGTAGTTTGTCTGGATGGTAAAGTGTCATATAATTTACCTGGTGGTTTGTCTGGAATGGTAAAGTGTCATATATGTTACCTAGTGGGCTGTCTGGATGGTAAAGTGTCATATATGTTACTTGGTGGTTTGTCTGGATGGTAAAGTGTCATATATGTTACCTGGTGGTTTGTCTGGATGGTAAAGTGTCATATATGTTACCTGGTGGTTTGTCTGGATGGTAAAGTGTCATATAAGTTACCTGGTGGTTTGTTTGGATGGTAAAGTGTTATATATGTTACCTGGTAGTTTTTCTGGATGGTAAAGTGTCATATATGTTACCTGGTGGTTTGTCTGGATGGTAAAGTGTCATACATGTTACCTGGTGGTTTGTCTGGATGGTAAAGTTACCTGGTGGTTTGTCTGGATGGTAAAGGGTCATATATGTTACCTGGTGGTTTGTCAGGAAGGTAAAGTGTCATATAAGTTACCTGATAGTTTGTCTGGATGGTAAAGTGTCATATATGTTACCTGGTGGTTTGTCTGGATGGTAAAGTGTCATATATGTTACCTGGTGGTTTGTCTGGAAGGTAAAGTGTCATATAAGTTACCTGGTAGTTTGTCTGGATGGTAAAGTTACTTGGTGGTTTGTCTGGAAGGTAAAGTGTCATATATGTTACCTGGTGGTTTGTCTGGATGGTAAAGTGTCATATATGTTACCTGGTGGTTTGTCTGGATGGTAAAGTGTCATATATGTTACCTGGTGGTTTGTTTGGATGGTAAAGTGTAATACATGTTACCTGGTGGTTTGTCTGTATGGTAAAGTGTCATATATGTTACCTGGTGGTTTGGCTGGATGGTAAAGTGTCATATATGTTACCTAGTGGTTTGTCTGGATGGTAAAGTGTCATATATGTTACCTGGTGGTTTGTCTGGATGGTAAAGTGTCATATATGTTACCTGGTGGTTTGTCTGGATGGTAAAGTGTCATATATGTTACCTGGTAGTTTGTCTGGATGGTTAAATTACCTGGTGGTTTGTCTGGATGGTAAAGTGTCATATATGTTACCTGGTAGTTTGTCTGGATGGTAAAGTGTCATATAAGTTACCTGGTGGTTTGTCTGGATGGTAAAGTGTCATATATGTTACCTGGTGGTTTGTCTGGATGGCAAAGTGTCATATATGTTACCTGGTGGTTTGTCTGGATGGTAAAGTGTCATATATGTTACCTGGTAGTTTGTCTGGATGGTTAAGTTACCTGGTGGTTTGTCTGGATGGTAAAGTGTCATATATGTTACCTGGTGGTTTGTCTGGATGGTAAAGTGTCATATATGTTACCTGGTAGTTTGTCTGGATGGTAAAGTGTTATATATGTTACCTGGTGGTTTGTCTGGATGGTAAAGTTACCTGGTGGTTTGTCTGGATGGTAAAGTGTTATATATGTTACCTGGTAGTTTGTCTGGATGGTAAAGTTACCTGGTAGTTTGTCTGGATGGTAAAGTTACCTGGTGGTTTGTCTGGATGGTAAAGTGTTATATATGTTACCTGGTAGTTTGTCTGGATGGTAAAGTGTTATATATGTTACCTGTTGGTTTGTCTGGATGTTAAAGTGTCATACATGTTACCTGGTCGTTTGTCTGGATGGTAAAGTGTCATACATGTTACCTGGTAGTTTGTCTGGATGGTAAAGTGTCATATAAGTTACCTGGTGGTTTGTCTGGATGGTAAAGTGTCATATATGTTACCTGGTAGTTTGTCTGGATGGTAAAGTGTCATATATGTTACCTGGTAGTTTATCTGGATGGTAAAGTGTCATATATGTTACCTGGTGGTTTGTCTGGATGGTAAAGTGTCATATATGTTACCTGGTGGTTTGTCTGGATGGTAAAGTGTCATATATGTTACCTGGTGGTTTGTCTGGATGGTAAAGTGTCATATAAGTTACCTGGTGGTTTGTTTGGATGGTAAAGTGTTATATATGTTACCTGGTTATTTGTCTGGATGGTAAAGTGTCATATATGTTACCTGGTGGTTTGTCTGGATGGTAAAGTGTCATACATGTTACCTGGTGGTTTGTCTGGATGGTAAAGTTACCTGGTGGTTTGTCTGGATGGTAAAGTGTCATATATGTTACCTGGTGGTTTGTCTGGAAGGTAAAGTGTCATATAAGTTACCTGATAGTTTGTCTGGATGGTAAAGTGTCATATATGTTACCTGGTGGTTTGTCTGGATGGTAAAGTGTCATATATGTTACCTGGTGGTTTGTCTGGAAGGTAAAGTGTCATATAAGTTACCTGGCAGTTTGTCTGGATGGTAAAGTTACCTGCTGGTTTGTTTGGAAGGTAAAGTGTCATATATGTTATCTGGTGGTTTGTCTGGATGGTAAAGTGTCATATATGTTACCTGGTGGTTTGTCTGGATGGTAAAGTGTCATATATGTTACCTGGTGGTTTGTCTGGATGGTAAAGTGTCATATATGTTACCTGGTGGTTTGTTTGGATGGTAAAGTGTAATACATGTTACCTGGTGGTTTGTCTGTATGGTAAAGTGTCATATATGTTACCTGGTGGTTTGTCTGGATGGTAAAGTGTAATACATGTTACCTGGTGGTTTGTCTGTATGGTAAAGTGTCATATATGTTACCTGGTGGTTTGTCTGGATGGTAAAGTGTCATATATGTTACCTGGTGGTTTGTCTGGATGGTAAAGTGTCATATATGTTACCTGGTAGTTTGTCTGGATGGTTAAATTACCTGGTGGTTTGTCTGGATGGTAAAGTGTCATATATGTTACCTGGTAGTTTGTCTGGATGGTAAAGTGTCATATAAGTTACCTGGTGGTTTGTCTGGATGGTAAAGTGTCATATATGTTACCTGGTGGTTTATCTGGATGGTAAAGTGTCATATATGTTACCTGGTGGTTTGTCTGGATGGCAAAGTGTCATATATGTTACCTGGTGGTTTGTCTGGATGGTAAAGTGTCATATATGTTACCTGGTAGTTTGTCTGGATGGTTAAGTTACCTGGTGGTTTGTCTGGATGGTAAAGTGTCATATATGTTACCTGGTGGTTTGTCTGGATGGTAAAGTGTCATATATGTTACCTGGTAGTTTGTCTGGATGGTAAAGTGTTATATATGTTACCTGGTGGTTTGTCTGGATGGTAAAGTTACCTGGTGGTTTGTCTGGATGGTAAAGTGTTATATATGTTACCTGGTAGTTTGTCTGGATGGTAAAGTTACCTGGTAGTTTGTCTGGATGGTAAAGTTACCTGGTGGTTTGTCTGGATGGTAAAGTGTTATATATGTTACCTGGTAGTTTGTCTGGATGGTAAAGTGTTATATATGTTACCTGTTGGTTTGTCTGGATGTTAAAGTGTCATACATGTTACCTGGTCGTTTGTCTGGATGGTAAAGTGTCATACATGTTACCTGGTGGGTTGTCTGGATGGTAAAGTGTTATATATGTTACCTGGTAGTTTGTCTGGATGGTAAAGTGTCATATAAGTTACCTGGTGGTTTGTCTGGATGGTAAAGTGTCATATATGTTACCTGGTAGTTTGTCTGGATGGTAAAGTGTCATATATGTTACCTGGTAGTTTATCTGGATGGTAAAGTGTCATATATGTTACCTGGTGGTTTGTCTGGATGGTAAAGTGTCATATATGTTACCTGGTGGTTTGTCTGGATGGTAAAGTGTCATATATGTTACCTGGTGGTTTGTCTGGATGGTAAAGTGTCATATAAGTTACCTGGTGGTTTGTTTGGATGGTAAAGTGTTATATATGTTACCTGGTAGTTTGTCTGGATGGTAAAGTGTCATATATGTTACCTGGTGGTTTGTCTGGATGGTAAAGTGTCATACATGTTACCTGGTGGTTTGTCTGGATGGTAAAGTTACCTGGTGGTTTGTCTGGATGGTAAAGTGTCATATATGTTACCTGGTGGTTTGTCTGGAAGGTAAAGTGTCATATAAGTTACCTGATAGTTTGTCTGGATGGTAAAGTGTCATATATGTTACCTGGTGGTTTGTCTGGATGGTAAAGTGTCATATATGTTACCTGGTGGTTTGTCTGGAAGGTAAAGTGTCATATAAGTTACCTGGCAGTTTGTCTGGATGGTAAAGTTACCTGCTGGTTTGTTTGGAAGGTAAAGTGTCATATATGTTATCTGGTGGTTTGTCTGGATGGTAAAGTGTCATATATGTTACCTGGTGGTTTGTCTGGATGGTAAAGTGTCATATATGTTACCTGGTGGTTTGTCTGGATGGTAAAGTGTCATATATGTTACCTGGTGGTTTGTTTGGATGGTAAAGTGTAATACATGTTACCTGGTGGTTTGTCTGTATGGTAAAGTGTCATATATGTTACCTGGTGGTTTGTCTGGATGGTAAAGTGTCATATATGTTACCTGGTGGTTTGTCTGGAAGGTAAAGTGTCATATAAGTTACCTGGCAGTTTGTCTGGATGGTAAAGTTACCTGCTGGTTTGTTTGGAAGGTAAAGTGTCATATATGTTATCTGGTGGTTTGTCTGGATGGTAAAGTGTCATATATGTTACCTGGTGGTTTGTCTGGATGGTAAAGTGTCATATATGTTACCTGGTGGTTTGTCTGGATGGTAAAGTGTCATATATGTTACCTGGTGGTTTGTTTGGATGGTAAAGTGTAATACATGTTACCTGGTGGTTTGTCTGTATGGTAAAGTGTCATATATGTTACCTGGTGGTTTGGCTGGATGGTAAAGTGTCATATATGTTACCTGGTGGTTTGTCTGGATGGTAAAGTGTCATATATGTTACCTGGTGGTTTGTCTGGATGGTAAAGTGTCATATATGTTACCTGGTGGTTTGTCTGGATGGTAAAGTGTCATATATGTTACCTGGTGGTTTGTCTGGATGGTAAAGTGTCATATATGTTACCTGGTGGTTTGTCTGGATGGTAAAGTGTCATATATGTTACCTGGTGGTTTGTGTGGATGGTAAAGTGTCATATATGTTACCTGGTGGTTTGTCTGGATGGTAAAGTGTTATATATGTTACCTGGTAGTTTGTCTGGATGGTAAAGTGTCATATATGTTACCTGGTGGTTTGTGTGGATGGTAAAGTGTTATATATGTTACCTGGTAGTTTGTCTGGATGGTAAAGTGTCATATATGTTACCTGGTGGTTTGTCTGGATGGTAAAGTGTTATATATGTTACCTGGTAGTTTGTCTGGATGGTAAAGTGTCATATAAGTTACCTGGTGGTTTGTCTGGATGGTAAAGTGTCATATATGTTACCTGGTGGTTTGTCTGGATGGTAAAGTGTCATATATGTTACCTGGTGGTTTGTCTGGATGGTAAAGTGTCATATATGTTACCTGGTGGTTTGTCTGGATGGTAAAGTGTCATATATGTTACCTGGTAGTTTGTCTGGATGGTTAAATTACCTGGTGGTTTGTCTGGATGGTAAAGTGTCATATATGTTACCTGGTAGTTTGTCTGGATGGTAAAGTGTCATATAAGTTACCTGGTGGTTTGTCTGGATGGTAAAGTGTCATATATGTTACCTGGTGGTTTATCTGGATGGTAAAGTGTCATATATGTTACCTGGTGGTTTGTCTGGATGGCAAAGTGTCATATATGTTACCTGGTGGTTTGTCTGGATGGTAAAGTGTCATATATGTTACCTGGTAGTTTGTCTGGATGGTTAAGTTACCTGGTGGTTTGTCTGGATGGTAAAGTGTCATATATGTTACCTGGTGGTTTGTCTGGATGGTAAAGTGTCATATATGTTACCTGGTAGTTTGTCTGGATGGTAAAGTGTTATATATGTTACCTGGGGGTTTGTCTGGATGGTAAAGTTACCTGGTGGTTTGTCTGGATGGTAAAGTGTTATATATGTTACCTGGTAGTTTGTCTGGATGGTAAAGTTACCTGGTAGTTTGTCTGGATGGTAAAGTTACCTGGTGGTTTGTCTGGATGGTAAAGTGTTATATATGTTACCTGGTAGTTTGTCTGGATGGTAAAGTGTTATATATGTTACCTGTTGGTTTGTCTGGATGTTAAAGTGTCATACATGTTACCTGGTCGTTTGTCTGGATGGTAAAGTGTCATACATGTTACCTGGTGGGTTGTCTGGATGGTAAAGTGTTATATATGTTACCTGGTAGTTTTTCTGGATGGTAAAGTGTCATATAAGTTACCTGGTGGTTTGTCTGGATGGTAAAGTGTCATATATGTTACCTGGTAGTTTGTCTGGATGGTAAAGTGTCATATATGTTACCTGGTAGTTTATCTGGATGGTAAAGTGTCATATATGTTACCTGGTGGTTTGTCTGGATGGTAAAGTGTCATATATGTTACCTGGTGGTTTGTCTGGATGGTAAAGTGTCATATATGTTACCTGGTGGTTTGTCTGGATGGTAAAGTGTCATATAAGTTACCTGGTGGTTTGTTTGGATGGTAAAGTGTTATATATGTTACCTGGTAGTTTGTCTGGATGGTAAAGTGTCATATATGTTACCTGGTGGTTTGTCTGGATGGTAAAGTGTCATACATGTTACCTGGTGGTTTGTCTGGATGGTAAAGTTACCTGGTGGTTTGTCTGGATGGTAAAGTGTCATATATGTTACCTGGTGGTTTGTCTGGAAGGTAAAGTGTCATATAAGTTACCTGATAGTTTGTCTGGATGGTAAAGTGTCATATATGTTACCTGGTGGTTTGTCTGGATGGTAAAGTGTCATATATGTTACCTGGTGGTTTGTCTGGAAGGTAAAGTGTCATATAAGTTACCTGGCAGTTTGTCTGGATGGTAAAGTTACCTGCTGGTTTGTTTGGAAGGTAAAGTGTCATATATGTTATCTGGTGGTTTGTCTGGATGGTAAAGTGTCATATATGTTACCTGGTGGTTTGTCTGGATGGTAAAGTGTCATATATGTTACCTGGTGGTTTGTCTGGATGGTAAAGTGTCATATATTTTACCTGGTGGTTTGTCTGGATGGTAAAGTGTCATATATTTTACCTGGTGGTTTGTCTGGATGGTAAAGTGTCATATATGTTACCTGGTGTTTTGTCTGGATGGTAATGTGTCATATATGTTACCTGGTGGTTTGTCTGGATGGTAAAGTGTCATATATGTTACCTGGTGGTTTGTCTGGATGGTAAAGTGTTATATAGGTTACCTGGTAGTTTGTCTGGATGGTAAAGTGTCATATATGTTACCTGGTGGTTTGTCCGGATGGTAAAGTGTTATATATGTTACCTGGTAGTTTGTCTGGATGGTAAAGTGTCATATAAGTTACCTGGTGGTTTGTCTGGATGGTAAAGTGTCATATATGTTACCTGGTGGTTTGTCTGGATGGTAAAGGGTCATATATGTTACCTGGTGGTTTGTCTGGATGGTAAAGTGTCATATATGTTACCTGGTGGTTTGTCTGGATGGTAAAGTGTCATATATGTTACCTGGTAGTTTGTCTGGATGGTTAAGTTACCTGGTGGTTTGTCTGGATGGTAAAGTGTCATATATGTTACCTGGTGGTTTGTCTGGATGGTAAAGTGTCATATATGTTACCTGGTAGTTTGTCTGGATGGTAAAGTGTTATATATGTTACCTGGTGGTTTGTCTGGATGGTAAAGTTACCTGGTGGTTTGTCTGGATGGTAAAGTGTTATATATGTTACCTGGTAGTTTGTCTGGATTGTAAAGTTACCTGGTAGTTTGTCTGGATGGTAAAGCTACCTGGTGGTTTGTCTGGAAGGTAAAGTGTCATATAAGTTACCTGGTAGTTTGTCTGGATGGTAAAGTTACCTGGTTGTTTGTCTGGATGGTAAAGTTACCTGGTGGTTTGTCTGGATGGTAAAGTGTTACATATGTTACCTGGTAGTTTGTCTGGATGGTAAAGTGTTATATATGTTATCTGTTGGTTTGTCTGGATGTTAAAGTGTCATACATGTTACCTGGTGGTTTGTCTGGATGGTAAAGTGTCATACATGTTACCTGGTGGTTTGTCTGGAAGGTAAAGTGTTATATATGTTACCTGGTGGTTTGTCTGGATGGTAAAGTGTTATATATGTTACCTGGTGGTTTGTCTGGATGGTAAAGTGTCATATAAGTTACCTAGTGGTTTGTCTGGATGGTAAAGTGTCATATATGTTACCTGGTGGTTTGTCTGGATGGTAAAGTGTCATATATGTTACCTGGTGGTTTGTCTGGATGGTAAAGTGTCATATATATTACCTGGTAGTTTGTCTGGATGGTTAAGTTACCTGGTGGTTTGTCTGGATGGTAAAGTGTCATATATGTTACCTGGTGGTTTGTCTGGATGGTAAAGTGTCATATATGTTACCTGGTAGTTTGTCTGGATGGTAAAGTGTTATATAGTTACCTGGTGGTTTGTCTGGATGGTAAAGTGTCATATATGTTACCTGGTGGTTTGTCTGGATGGTAAAGTGTCATATAAATTTACCTGATAGTTTGTCTGGATGGTAAAGTGTCATATATGTTACCTGGTGGTTTGTCTGGATGGTAAAGTGTCATATATGTTACCTGGTAGTTTGTCTGGATGGTTAAGTTACCTGGTGGTTTGTCTGGATGGTAAAGTGTCATATATGTTACCTGGTGGTTTGTCTGGATGGTAAAGTGTCATATATGTTACCTGGTAGTTTGTCTGGATGGTAAAGTGTTATATAGTTACCTGGTGGTTTGTCTGGATGGTAAAGTTACCTGGTGGTTTGTCTGGATGGTAAAGTGTTATATATGTTACCTGGTAGTTTGTCTGGATTGTAAAGTTACCTGGTAGTTTGTCTGGATGGTAAAGTTACCTGGTGGTTTGTCTGGAAGGTAAAGTGTCATATAAGTTACCTGGTAGTTTGTCTGGATGGTAAAGTTACCTGGTTGTTTGTCTGGATGTTAAAGTTACCTGGTGGTTTGTCTGGATGGTAAAGTGTTATATATGTTACCTGGTAGTTTGTCTGGATGGTAAAGTGTTATATATGTTACCTGTTGGTTTGTCTGGATGTTAAAGTGTCATATCTGTTACCTGGTGGTTTGTCTGGAAGGTAAAGTGTCATATAAGTTACCTGGTGGTTTGTCTGGATGGTAAAGTGTTATATATGTTACCTGGTGGTTTGTCTGGATGGTAAAGTGTCATACACGTTACCTGGTGGTTTGTCTGTATGGTAAAGTGTCATATATGTTACCTGGTGGTTTGTCTGGATGGTAAAGTGTCATATATGTTACCTGGTGGTTTGTCTGGATGGTAAAGTGTCATATAAGTTACCTAGTGGTTTGTCTGGATGGTAAAGTGTCATATATGTTACCTGGTGGTTTGTCTGGATGGTAAAGTGTCATATAAATTTACCTGATAGTTTGTCTGGATGGTAAAGTGTTATATATGTTACCTGGTGGTTTGTCTGGATGGTAAAGTGTCATATAAGTTACCCTGTGGTTTGTCTGGATGGTAAACTGCCATAGTTTTCAACATATTTATAAATCAAAGATATTCCAGTCATTGGTAATTCCTTCTTTTATTTCAGATTTAGTATATATAGAATTACATTACCTAATATTAATATGTCCTTCCTTTTTTAAGACAATAGGACATGATTTGAGGAGGCTTTGATTACTATTGCTAGCAGGTCGAGTGACTGCACAGAGGATTCCTCATTGGCTCCTGTTGTTCTGGTTGACGATGTGTTTAATTTTATGTGTGCATTCATGTATGTGCATATGTATGCATGTATGCATGTATGTATGCATGTGATGCATGTATGAGTACTTGAATGCTTACACATGTATGTGTGCATGTGCCTGTGAATATATACATGTGTGTATGTTTGTGAAGTTTCACTCGTTAACTGTTAATGATTAACTAAAACTTAATAATTTAATTTTTATATTTTAAAGTTTCAATGAATTCCTTCTAAAATGTCCACATCTTGGCAGACTTTCCCACATTCAAATCGGCCATGACAATACTGGATTTTGCCCAGGATGGTACCTCGATAAGGCAAGACAACCATTTCATGATAACTCCAAATGTTGTTGTTTTTATTGCAGGAATCTTTTTTCATACATTTGAAATCTTTCTTTATAATTCTAACTATTCTTTTTAATGTAAGCCAGTAATTTGGGAGAAGGGGAAAGTTGTTTATATCAACTTCAGTACTTAACTCGTACTTTATTTTATAAAACCCCCAGAATGATGAAAGGCAAATTTGACCTCAGAATGTAGAAAGCCATAAGTAAATGCTGCAATGCATTTTGTTTGATGCTGTACCAATACTCTGTTGATCAAAGCAATTGGTTTATGTTTTCAGGTAGATAATATGTTTCCTCCAGCAATATTTTCATGTCCTTCTATTACTTTTGCATAATGTTCCCTCAATAATATATTCATGATTTCTTCTTAGCAATATTTTCATATCCTCCAGTAATATTTTTATGATAGTAATATTTCCATGATATATCCTTCTTCTTTGCCCACATATTCCTGAGAGGGTCGTGGGGACAGAGTTCTTAAACACTCGTGATATGTTCCTTAGTAAAATTTTCATGATATCACCCCATGAAGAATGGCAAAAAGTAAGAATGGGTTGAAGAAGTTTAGGGAGCTGGTACTTCAAAGGGCAGCAAGAGGCTTTTAAGGGTTGGCTGTAAAGGATCTGTAAAGGCTAGAAAGAAAGGAAGTGCATATGCTCGTATATATATATATGTATATATATGTATATATATATATATATATATATATATATGTGTGTGTGTGTGTGTGTGTATATATATATATATAATGAAAAATAAAAGTTACGGGCGAAAGAGAGGAATATCCATCGTCATTTTCGCCCGTAACTTTTATTTTTCATTATACTTAATTGCAACTACACAGCTCGCCATTTTATTCATATAAGCTTCCTTGTTCGCTGTGATCCGTCTCTTTTCTCTCCCCTTGTTGCTATCCTCTCTCCCCCCCCTTTTCTCTCCTTCTCCCTCTTACTTTAGCTCACCTCCTCTGCTAGTCACCTTCTCACTATAACTATCTCTTTCTCACTTCCTCTTACTTTCACTCACTCTCTGTTAGTCATCCTCTCTCCGCGAGCTCACTTCCTCCCTCGTCCGCCACTGTATGCAGCCTCTTCTCTCGCTAACACTGCTACAGTAAAGACGTGTCTTTTTCTCTCTTGTCAAACTCGCCAGTTCTTACGTTCGAAATGAATTGTTGACATGATATTTTCCTATTTTTCCTCTCTTTACGTTGCCTCATCCTTCGTATCTGTTTACATGTCCCCCCCCCCCTCCTTTTTTATCCCAATAACTTATTTTAGTGATTATTCGCCCTAGGTTGAGGTATCTTGTCTCTAACATGAAGAAATACCTATGATTCCTAGCAGACAACTGATGATGGATATTCCTCTCTTTCACCCGTAACTTTTATTTTTCATTATACTTAAATGCAACCACACAGCTCGCCATTTTATATATATATATATATATGTATATATGTAAATGTGGTTGGCGTTAGGAAGGGCATCCAGCTGTAAAATAACCAGCCAAATTTACGATTCCTAGCAGACAACTGATGATGGATATTCCTCTCTTTCACCCGTAACTTTTATTTTTCATTATACTTAAATGCAACCCCACAGCTCGCCATTATATATATATATATATATATATGTATATATGTAAATGTGGTTGGCGTTAGAAAGGGCATCCAGCTGTAAAATAACCAGCCAAATTTACAGTCCTCATCGGAGCAAGGTAGAGCGTGGCCAAATCTGGTCAGACTTGTCTCCCAACATAGATGACCCATTTATCCCATGCAAGCATGGAAAAATGGACACTAAATGATGATGAAACAATGATGATATGTAGGTTGTTGATTTCTTAGTGGCATTGGTCCCCATAAACTTGCCCCAGAGTATCAATGTTTTGGCTGCTCTTCCACCATATCTTTACCATGAATTTGATGTTTTGCTGAAGACCATGTTGTTCAAGCGGGTGCTGACTTCTGACTGGTGGCGCCGCATTGCAACATACATTTAAGGGTTCATGTTAGAACATGTTATGTCACATTAGTATGAGAACGAACAGGTGCATTGAGATCAAAATCCCTGCATATGATTTTTACCTATGTACTTTTTATACAAATTTTTTAAAGCCCCCTCGTACATATATACACAAAGCATAAATGAATTGAGAGAGAGACTGAGCATAAGAAGAATCAAATGCTGTGTGCAGGAGAGGCGGTTGCGCTGGTATGGACATGTGATGCGTATGAAGGATGACAGCTGCATAAAAAGGTGCAGAGCACTAGAAGTTGATGGAAACCGCGGAGTGGGGAGACCCAAGATGACCTGGGATGAGGTGATAAAAGCCGACCTTACCCAATTACACCTCTCAAAGACAATGACACACGACCGTGACTTCTGGCGTCACGCAGTAATACAGAGTACCCGACCTCCCATGGGTACATGCTGAAGCATATAAACAATATGCCCCCATACCCCCCACCGCAAGGTGGTCGTGGAGGTGCCACGACAAAAAAGCACCCAGCCCACACTGTAAAGTGGACGTGTAGGCGCCACGAAAAAGCACCCAGCACTCACTGTAAATGAGGTTGGTGTTAGGAAGGGCATCCAGCTGTAGAAATCAAGCCAAAATCAGTTCCTGTATGAGCAAGGCATGGTCAGCCGACCAGACACTGCACACAACAGGACAACCCGTCTATCCCATGCTAGCGTGGAAGAACGGACGTAAAACGGTGATGATGATAAATATTCAATATATGTATGCACATACACATGATGAGAGGTGATTTCCATTGTGAAGAGCAGGTGAGAGGGGCCAGGAGAGAAAAAGGAGTTGAAGGGGTGGTGGGCATGATCAGTATCTTGGATTAGTGGGAAGAGAGGTTGGTGATTAAAAGGGCAAGGATGGTGTCCAAGTATTTGGAGATGAGTACAGTGCGACAGTTGCAAGATAGGATGGCCAGGGTCGTTGGGTTTGTGAGTATTGGGGAGGAAGTAGATGGTAGGAGTCTGGGGTGAGCACACTAAAATATAAGATGGTGGAGGAGAGGAAGAGATGAATTGGCAGAAGGTGGAGGGCACGATCTGTTGGTAGCCAGTGGTGGGGCTGGAATTTAGAGGGTGATGAAAAAGAGGGTTGTGAAGCTGGCAGAGGGGCTCAGCCTGGTAGGGGCCTATCATGGTGTGTCCTGTAGTGTGTAACTGTGTGTCTATATATATCATAATCATCATCATCATCGTTTAACGTCCATCTTCCATGCTTGCATGGGTTTGGACGGGAATATTCCCACTTGAGGCAAGATTGGTTGTCTTGCTCGCATAGGACTGTCTGGCGGGTTTTCTACGGCTGGATGCTCTTCCTAACACCAACCACGTTTACAGTGTGGACTGGGAGGTTTTTACTGTGTTACCTACACGGCCACATTACAGCGTGGACTGTGTGTTTTTTTGTCGTGACACCTACACGACCTCATTTGTTTCGGACTGGATGTTGTGGTACCAACATAACTTTACATTGAAAGGGGTGGTGTGGATGGGGTGGGGGTAGTGGGACGGGTGTGTATTTTTTTATTTATTTTTTTAAATTTTTTTATTAAGAGGTGCCTACTGACTGTAGGTTTCGCTTTGTACTTAGGCAAGGCGGGTCTTCTGTATTACTGTATAGTGCCAAAGATCTCGGTCCAGTGACATTGTCTTGGAGAGGTGTAAGTGTGTGAGGTCGGAATTTATCATATATGTATATATATATATATATATATATATATATATAAATATATGTATATAATGATAAGAATGACTGTTCTGATGGGTGTTATTCTTTAATGAACAATCTATTTATCAAGTGTCTCACTTTTAGGGCAATTTCCAAAATGATCATGTGACTGTTAATACAGTCCTGGCATTTGTTTGGGGGATAGAGGTGAAATTTGAAATGTGTGCCTCCCAACGTAAATAACCATAATAATTAACCACTATACTAAAGAGTGTATCTACTTTTGGCACAAGGCCAGCAATTACCCCAATGCATTACTGGTGCTTTATTTTATCAACCCCATAAGGATGAAAGGCAAAGTTAACCTCGGCAGGATTTGAACTCAGAATGTAAAGGGCCATAACTCTATGCTGTAAAGCATGGTATCTGACGCTCTACCGATACTGCCAAATGCTATAAATATGTACCTTCCACCACCTCCGTAACTTTTCCCCACATCGATGATTCTGGCTGTTGAGTCATACTTAAGATATTACAGTTTTCCCACAGAAAAAAAGCTCCTGGGCTACAGATCTACTTCTACAGATAGGAGGAGGTGGAGGTGGAACTATTCAAAATATTGGGTGTGGGATAAAGAAATATTAGATCTCTGATAAAAGATCTATTAGTACTGCAATTATCATGGGTATTTCTGTCATGTAAGTATTTTGTTGTTCAATTAATGATAGAATCAGTTTGCCTTTTCTGCTTGACAAGAGAACCAAGCCTTCAAGAGAAGCAATGTTTTGCCATTGTTTACAATGAAATACATAAACTTCCTTCTGTAAAACAGGGTGCAACCCACTGAACGTGACTGATTCCTGATCTGGAACTTTCTACAGTCAGCTTCTAATGTTATTGGAGTAGTTCTTGCTTCATTTTAGACAGCATCTGTTTATCCAAGACACCTCTATTGTTGTTGTTGTTTTAGTTGTTGCTGTTGTTGTCATTGTTGTTGTTATCGTTGTTATTGTTGCTGTTGTGGTTGTCATTGTTGTTGCCATTTTCATTGCTGTTGTTGTATCACCAACTAACATGATTCATTACTTCACATAATATAAACTCCACTCCACAAACGATCTCCCCCACCCCGCCCTTACTCTGCCTTTCTCAGCTGACCCCCTGTACCAAATAAAAAATGAGAAAATAACAAAAAGAAATGGCAAGTAAAAAAAAATGTTTAACTGTGGAGTGTGGTGCTTCTTAATGTAATGTGTAAGTGTCTGTCTGTGTCAGGGGGTGGTTGCATATGAGTGTGTGGGTGTATGTGGGGAGGTACATGTGAGTGTGTGGGTGTACGTGGGGAGGTACATGTGAGTGTGTGGGTGTATGTGTGTGTATGGGGGGGGGGGGTACATGTCAGTGCGTGAGCGTATGTGAGGTGTAATTGTTTATATAATAATATGTAGAGAGAATGAGAGAGAGAGAAATAAAGTGTGAAGGAACGAAGGATAAAGTAAGAGAGAGAGAGAGGGAGAGAGGGGGGGGTAGTTGGGGGTAGGATAGTGGTGGTGGCGGGATATTGTTTATTGAAATATTTTCTATTCTTGGAAATACAGAAATATCATCATCATCATCATCATCAACACCATCATCGCCACTACTACTATTTTTATTTTGTCACTTGTTATGTTGTTGTCTACCAATATATATACGTATATATATGTGTGTGTGTACATATTCATACACACACACATATATATATATGTATATATAAATATATGTATACATATGTATATATATATGTATATATATATATGTATATATATATATATATATATACATATATGTGTATCCCGGGTTCAATCGGGGGGTAATCGCAGTAATTAAGGTACTCAATACATAGAAGAGTATATACAATATCTGATATAGAAATGGCTTCTACAGGACTACAACTGTTTCATTCGAAGAAAATCATCAGGTTCCTTTGAATGAAACAGTTCTAGTCCTGTAGAAGCCATTTCTATGTCAAATATTATATATATATATATATATATATATATATATATATATATATATATATATGTATATATATACGATCGATTGACTTTTGTCAAATCGGACTGAGGAAACAACGTTTCCGTTAGTCTTTCCAGTTGCTAGTACTAGCTATCGGTCGCAACTCCAGGTAGAAGGAGCAACGGGAAATAAAGTGTCTTGCTCAAGGAAATAACGCATCGCCCAGTATTATGTCTTTGAGCAAGACACACACACACACACATATATATATATATTAAAATACAAATATTAATAAAATAGATGTTCTTTTGATCAATTAAATTTTATTATACATATTTCAGAGGTACAACAGTACGTCCTCATCAGACAAAATATAATGATACATGATTGAGTTTTTTCTTAGGTTAATCACTACCTTGATTAAATCTTAACCATTTAACATCTCAGGGTATGTCATGTATCATTATATTTTGTCTGATGAGGGCGTACTGTTGTACCTCTGAAATATGTATAATAACATTTAATTGATCAAAAGAACATCTATTTTATTAATATTTGTATTTTAATATTAATAACTCTGGAAAATTATTTTGTTTGTAGAGTGCTTCCAATCTACTGTAAAACTCATTCTTTGATGTACTCATAGAATCTTGTTTAACTCTTTAATATATATATATATATGTAACACAGTAAAGAGAGATATGTGCGTTATTTAGTCTTCTAAGAAATTTAGTAGTGAAGGGATTACTGGTTTTGAACATCCATTGAAAAGCATCGAACAAGTAACTCTCTTCACTGAATTGCCAAACAGTTCTACTTTAAAGCTGTCTGGATGTTGATAATTATCATAGTCGTTTCGTATACCTTGATTTATCCTTTTAATTGAGTTCTGTGAACCATACTATCTTTAGTCAGTATTTTCTTCAAACTGGCAATTTGCGTCCCTTGCGATTTGAACACATTTATAAATATATATATGTGTTCATCTCTCTTTACTGTGTTATAAGGCTTGGAAAACTTTTTCCTTGAGCTAATTTGATTATATGGGACTATTGTCAGTTTTTAACTCAATATATATTTTTGCGGGCCCCCGGGGGTTGGGCAGCGAGATTTGTTGGCTCTGTATCTGTGAGAGTGTGGAGATCCTAAAGCTACGTGGGCCAGCGATCGACTCTAAGTTCGAGATCCTGAGTAATTGTCTGCATAGAAGGACCCATCTCTTCAACGGTGTGTACACAGTGAGGGGCCGATGTCTTACGTAGGGGGCTACAAACCCTGTCTTACTACTGTAACCCCATTACTTGTCTCAAAACACCAAC